>OY735232.1:34911108-35138608 GCA_963457665.1 Thysanoteuthis rhombus
CTATTCCAATACGTTGATATGTACACGTATAGAAATGGAAGGGGCATACGCCTATATGTTGAAAGAGTTACAGTCATGATACTGCGAAAACGTAGGATAGGAATAGCAATCGTACTTTTATCCACATATGCATATGTTTTGCTTCCCCGTGTGGATAGACAATCGGAACTAACAGCCAGTGGATTTTCCAGGCTACTGATTGACATCAATCGTAAACAATCCATCTGAACCTCTTTCACAATTTCATGCGCCAGTATGGCTAGGCATGAGCTAACACTCTCAATGGTACGCACTATCATGAATATACCCCCGTTCCTCCTGGGTCATCAGAGATTCAAAGGCCTTGCAGTATCATTTGCTTCTGTTGGAAATGATGCACTTCGACTTAAATCAAAGCTGAAACACAATACCAAGGACGTCATCAAAAAAACATCTTTATTAACACCCAAAATGTCATAAGGCTTTCTACAGACGTGCACCCATTCAATCTGAACAATGAAATCAAAAATATCAAAGTAGGTATAAGCAAAATCAAAAACCAAAAGTAGAACTTATGTATCCATAAAGCAAACAGTTTCTATACAACCACGCTGGATAAAACGGGAACCAAAGCGGGGTTTGGTTTCTGAAAGATATAAAAACCTAAATACAGCGATGTAGGATTTAAACAATCTTTTATCACATAGTCAGTGTCACTTCTCAGCTTCCATGGATGTTTATGCTGAACAACATTCAACTATACATTCCCAAGTCTCGGTCAACCAATGAGGATATAGACAACTTATGTGATGTCTTAAACCCTGTACTCAACAATGACAATTCATACTTCAACATCATGGAAGGGGACTTTGATGTTGAAGTAAGACAAGATAATGTGAAGTTGCATCAGCAGGTCCTGATGCAATATACAGAACGGAAAAGAACATATCAATTTTGCAAGAGTTAAGATATTAAAAATCACAAACACCTCTTCAAGAAGAAACCCATAAGGACTTGGAAGTAGCCTAATCACAAAACGGAAAACTACATCAACTACATCTTCAAGACTACATCTTGGTAGACAGATGTAACACCATCAAAAATATTTGGGTCCTAAATCAAGTCAATGTAGGAAGTTACCACGGAATGATAAGAAGCATAATGCAATTGACATTCACATAAACTGCAAGATAATGTTCTGTGCCAAACTACGAACGCCCGACCCAGAAAACAAACTTAATTGTCCCTTCAACCCCAAACAGGAAATAAGAGGAAAACATGAACGAGCTAAAAAAACTGCACAACTTATCTAATTGAAGTCACCAATATGTTTAAGCCAAAGGGCCAACTAACTGTCATTAGTAAACTCTAAGAAGACACACAAAATCTCATGGGAAAACTTTATCGTTTCATACAGCGAGGAGAGAGAAGATCGAGTGACTAAAAAAAACAAACTATAAAAAACAAACAAAACAAAACAAAACAAAAAAAACCAGAAAGATACGAGGAGAAGACATTATAAAATATGCAAGAGCAGTATTTGGATGCATTCTTGAAAATGTTGAGGGCTCCAAGATCCCTTGATCGGGAGGAAAATGCAATCAAATAGTATACTTGTAGGGTTCTAAAAAAGGATAATGACCAAAATGTCGATCATGCCCCGAAATTCTACAAAAACAAATATTTTTTTTCAAATGAGAAACGCTGATCGATGAATAAGATACCCAAGTGACCAGTTTGAAATTTTTCCAGACGTGA
Organism: Thysanoteuthis rhombus; assembly: GCA_963457665.1. Lineage (NCBI taxonomy): Eukaryota > Metazoa > Mollusca > Cephalopoda > Oegopsida > Thysanoteuthidae > Thysanoteuthis > Thysanoteuthis major. The sequence continues at coordinate 34,912,846 of OY735232.1, forward strand.
CTCCGTATGTGTTGAAGCAAGTGATCGGACGGAGAGAGAGAAGGCCCCCTGGCAAGATAATATCATTGATATTTGGTCCATTCAAAAGCCTTGTGAAGTCATTACTAGCAAAATATTCAACCTGTTCCTAAAAAAAAAACAAAATTGAAATTCTGTCACCATAGTGGTGTTATATGAGACCTGAACGACTACAGGCCGATAAGTTAACTCAATCGTGTCCACAAACATTTTACTAAAATGATAACCAATCTGATCACCAAAACGTTAGACAGAAACCAATCACTTAGACAAGTTGGCTTCAGCTGTAGCTATTTAACTATTTACCATCTACATTTGTTTAATCAACTAAAAAGAAAAAAAAAACACAGCAAGACACAAAAATGCCAATTGCTCCAGCAATTTTGGACGTCATAGAGACTTTTGACTCATTCGAAGTCTCAAACGTCATGGATGCAATCGTACAGAGCGTAATATATCAGAGTAATGCAACGTACTTGCAGTCTGTCTACCAAGCAATATAGTGACGCTGGGTCCTTTCAGCTTGGTAAAGGGGTGAGACACAGACATAGCAGCTCAATCAATCTCTGAACACCTACTTCGAAATAATTTAACTAAACCTTAACTAGGAAATAAAGGAACGAGATTTAATGAAAACATCGTCATTTTGCAAAATAAAATCTCATGATACCCGGATGATGCTAGACAAACTGAATAAATAACTAAGGGAGTTTGTCTCCATGTGAACTTCAGTAAAACAAATGTCATGTACGACAACCATATTGAAGATATAAAGGGCAAAAACACAGTGAACGAAATCTATAACGCAAAACTAAAGAGATCCAATCATTAGATCAACATAGGTAATAAAAAAACTCCATGAATTCCAAAGTGAAGGAGAATTATTCTAGGTTGAAAAGCGTCATGTAGCGCCAACCAACCTTCGAAAACAAGAAAATCCAAATATTTTTAGAAAACTGAAACATGTACCTTAATCGAAACATTTCCCTGCCCACTATTCAACGTACACTGGACAGTATTCTACTCAAAAACCTTCAAGGGATCGCAAGACAGCACAGAGTAAAGGGAAAAATGCATTAATCAGGGAAATCATAGAATCCATTAGAAAACTCAATTGGCCATGGGCATAGTCAGACAACTGTGGTTAGATATCAGGACTAACAACGTTGATCATAAAAATGATATGCGTAACAGGCTACATATGCATATATATATATATGTTAGATCAGAAACTAACATTTGAATCTATGAGTTCTCGAACAATCAAGGATAATATTATAAGGTTCTTGTTGGACCCATTCTCAAACATTTACCCGTTATCAAACGACCATTTAAACAGAACTCTAAGACTGTCAATAAGAGGACAAATTTATACATAGGCACATACAACGTCAGAACACTGTCAACTGACATGCACCTAACTGATCTAGAAAGTGAAATCAGAAATGTCAAATGGGACATCATAGGCATTAGGGAGGTAAGAAGACCCGGAGAAGAACTAATCGAACTGAGAAGCAGACATCTTCTTTACAGCTACGGTAAAGAGAAAGTAAAACAAATTGGATTTGGCTTTTTCATCAATAAGAACCTGAAAGACAATATAACTGGCTTCAAAGCCATCTCTGACCGAGAAGCTAGCGTCACCATACAACTTTCAAAACGATACAAACTCAATATAATCCAAGTCTACGCTCCCACTTCGCAATCAACCCAACAGGAAATAGACAACTTCTATGATGACTTGAACTCCCTACTCCAAGACACCAGAAAACACTTCAATGTTATCATGGGAGACTTCAATGCACAGGTAGGACAAGGAAATGAAAATGGCGTCGGCAAATTTGGATACAAAATACGCAACGAGAGAGGAGAAGATCTTCTAAACTTTGCAACGGCTAATGGATTCAAAATCATAAACACCTTCCCAGTAGGAAGTGGACTAGGAAGAGCCCCAATCACGAAACAAGGAACGAAATAGACTACATCTTAACGGACAAAAACGATATCATCAAGGACATCCAAGTCCTAAATCAAGACAATGTAGGCAGCGACCACAGAATGGTACGATGTAAAGTACAAATAAACACCAATAAAGAACGCAGGAAAATGTTCCATACAAAACCGCAGCCTTTAAACATACCAAAAGAGCACGTTCAATCTTTCAAGCTGGAATTGAAAAAAACACATTCAGAATTCTTACTGAACAAGACAACACCAACATCAACGAACTAAGCAACAAAATGACGGCGTCAATTATTGAAGTAGCCTCTACATTCAAGCTAATGAGCAAACAACCCATTAGCAAAATCTCGGATGAAACTAGAATTATCATGGAAAAACGCAGAAACCTCAAGCCACCGACAACAACGAGAGAGAAAATTGAAGAGGTTGAACTAAACAAATTGATCAAGAAGAAACGAGGGGAAGACAGAAGGAGATACACGACGGCAGTCATTGAATCAACTTTTGAAAAAGGTCAGGGCTTCAAAGCTATAAACAAACTCCCCAACTCGGGACGAAGGCAAATAACTAGCATACTCGAAGAAAATGGAAACCTGACAACAGACAGAGACAGGATTGTCGAACGTGCCAAAGAATTCTATCAAAAACTTTATTCGTCCAAACAAGGACTACAAAACAATAAGCAATATACGCAAGACATGAGCTATCAACTCGAAGACTTCCCAAAAGTAACCCCGTGGGAGGTGAAAGAAGCCATTAAACAGACGAAGAAAGGAACTGCCCCTGGACCAGACAACATCATCATCGACCTACTCCGAAAAGCTGGAAAAATCTTCACTAGGAAACTGGCCATCCTCTTCAACTTGTGTCTAAAACACAGTAAAGTTCCAGACAATTGGAACACTGCTATCATGATGCTTTTATATGAAAAAGGAAACCCGAAAGACCTCAAAAACTCTAGGCCTATAAGCCTACTCAACTGTGTATACAAACTTTTCACAAAGATCATCACCAACCGAATCACAAAAACACTCGATGAAAACCAGCCACGTGAACAGGCTGGCTTTAGAAGAAGCTACTCAACCACGGACCACTTGCACTCGATAAATCAACTGAAAGAAAAAGCAGCAAAGTATAAACTACCACTTGCCGTAGCATTTATCGACTTCAAAAAGGCTTTCAACTCAGTAGAAATCCCCAAGGTCATGGAGGCCATCAGTCGGCAAGGTGTAGATCCAGTATATGTTGAAGTGTTGAAACATATATACAATCACGGCAGCTCATTTATCAGGCTACATAAAGACTCGGACCCCTTCCAGCTCCAGAAAGGAGTAAGACAAGGTGATACCAGCTCACCTAAACTCTTCACAGCCTGGCTTAAGATGATCTTCAGGAGGCTAGAATGGGAGAATAAAGGAAAATAGACGGCGAGTATCTGAGCAACCTCAGATTTGCAGACGACATAGCCCTTTTCGCAGAGAGCCTACACGACCTCCAACTAATGATAGATGAACTAAATGAAAAGAGCAAGAAAGTCGGCCTACACATGAACTTCAGCAAGACGAAGATCATGTGCAACAACCATATTGGAGATGAAAATACTAGGATCGAAATCCAGGACACAGAACTCGAGAAAGTAGACCACTACATTTAACTAGGGCAACAAATCCCCATGAGACCTTCAAAAGAAGAAGAAATCAAGCGAAGAATCACACTAGAATGGCAAGCCTTTGGCAGAGCTAGCTCAACCTTCAAAAATAATAAGATCCCATTAATCCTAAAGAGAAGGGTGTATAACCAATGCATCCTCCCAATAGTAACTTATGGAGCTGAAACATGGAACTTAACCAAGAGACAGACCCGTAAGCTGAGAACCATGCAACGTGCACATGAAAGAATAATGCTGGGCCTCGCATTGAGAGACCACAAAACAGCACAGTACATCCGGGAAAAGACAAGAGTCAGAGACATCATAGAATCCATAAAAAATCTCAAATGGCGGTGGGCTGGCCATGTTGCAAGAATGGCAGAGAATCGATGGATATCACGACTCACAACATGGATTCCCCGAGACCAGATACGCAACCGAGGCCGGCAAAATGTTAGATGGAGAGACGAGCTAGACAAGTTCAGGAAGTACTGGCTCCGTGACGCCCATGATAGAAAAGTGTAGCAAATCCTGGGGAAGGTCTATATCCAACGACGGACGCTAAAAGACTGATGATGATGATTGAGAACTCAGGATATGGTCGTTGTTGAAACATTTTGTCGAAAAAGTGCTTCTACTATTGTTTGTTTGTTTGTTGATGGCTACTGCCGTTGATAATCCTTTATCATTCATTATCGAAAAGATGATAAAGTGTTTGAATGCATTAACATTCACAAATTGCATACAGTGCCCACCATACCTCCTAATCAAAAACCTGTAGCATTTAACGTTTGTGCAACATAAAGACATCTCTGAAAACAAATTGTACAAACATTCCAGTTGTAGTGAAATTCTTTTGTAGTTAACTTCCCTATGGGACTAGACATTCACAGCTTGACCTCAGGCAGCTGGCATTCTGATCAGTTTCTCCGACTATCTGAAGTATGGTTTACCAGACTGACACATGTGCACACATGCATATCCGCGCAATGAATAGTGATCATCAGAATGCACTCCCACGAACAATCACATATATTGGATGATAGACAAACACGCAACAGAGTACTGGCCCAAAGGTTTGCAACCCTTATCTTACCAACTTCAAACACATGCATAAGCACGCTCATAATCTAGCCGTGTGCAGCTCATCTTTAACATACGCACACACACACGCACACACACACATATATACATATATATATTTTTTTTTATTGTGTCATCCACACATAGCTGTTTTGATGTATTACTTCTCTTCAGTGTGGCAATGTGGGTTCGTAATGGCTAGAAACGTAACACAGCTCATTTACACTCATGCTCTCATATATATCTAACTTGTGAAAAGATGAACACAGACATATATATACACACACGCACACATATGTGCATATATATATATATACACACACACACACACACACACACATATATATATATATATATATATATATATATATATATATATATATATATATATATATATATATATATATATATATATACATATATATATGCAATGTATAATGTCTGCAAGTTCGGAAACCTTTTCGATCCGTGGCTATAATCTTTCATCCCATCCAGCACCGCCAGGCTGAATTGAAACCTTCACATCTTAACTCTGGACTACGGAACTGGGTGTTTAGCGAGGCTGAATTTAAGCGATATATTCATTTTACGCAGAAAATCCTCGTTCCTATGGAAGACCCTTGTATAAGCTTACAGTGGATGAGTTACCTGACTTAAAGAGTGCTGAGCCCTGATCAACAAGACACATTGCAAAAGCAGTAGGACAAAACAAGATGTCCATACCAATAAAAACATACTTTCAGATATTCTCTGAATGTAATTTCTCGAATGACCACTGACTATCCCATAATTGTGAAGATGATATCTCCAGAAGGGTAAAAAAACATGTTTTTTTTATATGTATACTTCGACCTGGATTCGTAATGGCTGGAAACGTAACACAGCTCACTTGCACTCATGCTCTCATATATATCTAACTTGTGAAAAGATGAACACATACATATACACACACACATACACACACACACACACATATATATATATATATATATATATATATATATATATATATATATATATATATACATATATTTATATATATATACATATATATATGCAATGTATAATGCCTGCAAGTTCGGAAACCTTTTTGATCCGTGGCCTTATGCCCAGTATCCGTATATTTCGTAACATTATAAAAGTTTTTTCGACCCCATTGGTAGCTTGAACAGCTCTGTCTCAAATCGGGATGCTTAGATATCAGAGTTCAAATATCACTACTGTAAAATGTTCTAATGCACCATGATGACAAATGGTTTTTCATTTTCATTGAATCTGCAAAAAATGCAATTACATTAGTAAATCTTTAACTTTATGCATTATTCACTATGATGTAAACAAAACATCATAAATAATTTTGATAGATGCTTCTGAAATTGAAATCTCCATTAACACGTTAATAGAGAACAAAGTGATCAAAAAGAGAGAACTGCAGCTTTTAGCAAATACTTAAAAAGAACGTATAGTTATAGAAACCCTTGCTACGTGCATTAAAAGTTTGAGTTTTGATGTTTTAATGACGAGAGACAGCGGCATTGACTAATGCACATGAAGTGGATATTATTGCAGACCGCAAGAATTAAAGTAGGTTTCTAAGTCATACAGAGGGAATACTGTGAAATGTTGATGAACTCTGTAACATGGGTTGTTAGGAAATTAATCAAAGTGAAATTGTAATCTCTTGCTAATCGTTCCCAGCCAATTCAGCCACTTCCGAAATCAAGTGACGTAGAACAGAAATGGCTGGTAACCTCGTCCCAGTTCATAAAGATTAAATAACCAAATTCTTCTGAGGTTGAATCAAATGATGAAGAATAGATTACACCATTTTCACACACACAAACACACACACACACACACACACACAAACATATATATATGTATGTATATAAACATTCATACATATATATATATATATATATATATATATATATATATATATATATATATATATATATTGTTCCCAATAGAACTACACTTCTGCAACCTAGTCACAATTTAGGCACAGGTGCATGATCAACAATATCAGGAAATATAGAGAGGATTACTCATCAGGACACGACAACTTTTTTTATTATCAAGATATGTTGACTAAGAATCTCGGAACTCTATCCACGAACTGTCTCAACATTCAACTTACCAACTCTTGCTACACCGACCTCTAATACAGAAATCTTCTCATTCATGATTACCCCATACTCACTAACCCAATCAATATTCATACACTCTCATTCTTAACAATGATCGGCACAAAAGAAGGACCCCCTTACACAAGAGTCTGAACAAATACGAGATATAACCTCATCCATAACTCACCAAGCACCTTAACATTCTAATACTAAACAACTACCATACTCCCAGTATCCATGATCACGAATTATTTAGAATGTCCACAACCTCTGAGTAGCTCAACCAATAAAATACCAATAACTACTGCTGCTACTTCAAACAGAATACTGTAGCTTACCACAAAATATTCGTCTGCCGGCAATGTATAGTCTGGAGGCATCATTATCGCTCAGAGGGAATAATCTTTCTTTATTTCCATTTTCGTTTTCGAAGCAGATTTCTTGATGCTAAATTCGTTTACTACGATAACTTTTTGACCACTGGAAGGTACAAATAGACTACTGAACATAGGGCCCCCCTGCCCTTGAACTTGCATAGTTTTTTAATCAATTGGTTTAATTCGTACTTAATTAACCAACAAAAAAGTCTCAATGTACCTTTACCCCTGAATCTGTTCCATTTCCTATATATATATATATATATATATATATATATATATATATATATATATATATATATATATATATATATATATATATATATATACATATATACATTTAACAAAAAATATCGAATATCTAAAGTTAATTGAATAAGTAAATATTAGATACAGAAACTAGAAATGCAAAAAGTATCACAATATGATTTATATAAATTTAGGCGTATTCGGGCAGATTTTAGTCACTTCCACCTTACCTTTTCTCCGTTTTGAAATCGCTTAAAAGGCCGGTGAAGATTGTTTTATTTGATGCTTATATGATAATCGGGGTTATTTTTGTTGTGCGAGTGGTCGATTCATGGTATTTTATTATTGCAGGGTACTTATTCCGACTAACTGTAGTAAGCTCGATTATTAAAGGATGGCCAACACTTGTAACCTAAATTAGTCAATGGTTATTAATACTGATCCTACTAAAGATTGGGATATTTAAAAAATTGAAATGTTTAAGCCACAAGGTGTGGATTTCTTTGCTTAGTAGTTTGATAGCAAGATTTGGTCCTGAATAAAACTTTGGTATCCACTTTCCAAACCAATATCTCAATTAACGAGTATATCGTGGATAAAAAGATGATAAAAAGATTGAAAAAGGTATACAGCAAATGCATCTTCAAGTTGGTCACCTATGCAGCACAAAGGTGGAACTTAAGCAAGATGCTGACTCGCACACTGAGAAACATGCCGTGTGCACACGAAAAAAAATCGCATGGAGAGATCACAAGACGGAAAGAGTGGGCGGTCCAAAACATCATAGAATGTATAAGAAAACTCAAATAGCAATGGGCTGGTCATGTTATGAAAATGAAAGACAACTATTTGACTTACTACATAAATCCCCCAAGATCCCACGCACCTCTGAGGTTAGCAGAATACAAGATAGAGGGACAAACCAGACGGATCAGAAAGTATTGGCTCTGTGACACCAATGATGAAATCAATTGATCCTGGGGATGGTCAATGTCCAACGACAAACGTCAAAGGATTGATGATGAGAAAAACTAATACAGCTTTTTAAAAGCACATATCTTCTTTTTTTAGGTTGGGGGGAATCCTTTGATCTAAAATCATACGCCGTTGCTTTTTCTTCTTTTCTTGTCTAATCGCCCAAATTGAGCATCGTTGAGCCTGCTCAATGATTGTCTGGGAATATTAGGTCCTGTAATAAACCCGTGAGGCTTTTCATACACATACCCATCTTCAAATGTACTGAGTATTTTTGTGATTATTTACTGAGGTCGGGAGGAGGGAAGTAAAATTTGAGCATTTCCTCTATACTAAGCCCTCATGCTTCACAGGTAAACATTGTCCATCCAGTATCACCCTTGGCTGCATAGGAGGCTTCAGTTAGTAAACAAGTTTCCTGCATCATTCAAAATTTGGGGCTCTAATTTATTGATGGCAAAACCGTGTCATTGTTCAGTTTGTTTTACAAAGAGAAGATATGTTTCAACACTGGGCATCAGCAAAAGCTCTGATAGGTTTAAGTGATTTAAATCTTGCAACTTTACCCATTCAAGAAGGGATGGAATTGGTTAATACCTTGCTAAAAGACATTAGAATAAATCAGCAGCAGCAGCAGTGGTTGGACCAGCATTTAATCGTCCGAGACAATGTCCCGAATTCGCCAATCGTGGTCGTCGCAGGACCTGATTTTCTGAACTCTTTTAGTTTAATACACTATCTTATTTTCAGCTCGCCACAATTTCGCATATGATGAGGACTCACTCTACTAATCTCGATGCCCAACGACTGTCACACATCTTGCAACATGACTAGCCACATTTCAATTTGAGCCATGAATTTGGTTTATGATACCTTCGACTCTCATTTGTTTCATGTCCCACCTTGTAATCTCTCCTTGATGGTAACTATGACTCTCTCCTTTGCATTTCACATAGTTCTCAGATTAGAACCGTTTATTTGGTTCATGTTTCAGATCCATAAATGACTATCAAGAGTATAGCTAACTTCCATCCAGATGAAAAAAAATTGTGGCTATATCACAAACTCTCCTGCTTCAAAATCTAAAGCACAATTTTGTTTGCAAACATTTTAAATTTCCCTCGGTCTTTTATAAGTAAAAATCAAACCATGTACAATTTTTTGTAAGCACTTTTGAAAAAAAATTGAAACCTTTATCAACATGTGGTAATAAATACAAGAGTAACAGCTGTAGCTCCTTACAAAGGACTTGTTATCAAGTATGTAGCAAAATCTAATGCTCTCTTCCTTAAAGTATCGACGTCTAATTTACTAATAGCAAGGGGTAGCTTGTTATGAGTGATAACTATGATATCTTTCTGAACAAAGTTCAGTTCGGTTCCAGACGGATGTCAGGGCACATAACTGGAAGACTAAAAAATGTAGACGAACTTAGTAACATAGGTCGTCGAGTTGGAATGTCAGGCAGGTAATCGAATTGGGAAGTGCAAATAGCCTGTGAAAAGATATCGATGCTGTTAGATTGGCGTTTGATATAATAAGTGGAGTCATATTTATTGCATCATGTGTTAATTGGAAAGCTTCTTTTGAACGGAGGCAAGATTGGGATGGATGTAAAAAAAAAAGCAAAGCGTACAACATCAATGATAGAGGGAATTGCTGTAGATCTTGATTGTGTGTTAGAAGCCGTCAACCAAAACTGTCACTATACGTCTCATCATTTTTTTATTGGTATAGATGACTGGTTATGTTTGCATGTACATACCAAGGGTACATTTTCAACGATGGACCAAAAAGCTCAAAAAGTAAGTTTCAATTTACAATGTGAGTTCATCATGAATTGGTCCTTCACTGCATTTGCAGTTTTCTTTTTGTTTTTTTTATTTTTGTTTTTCAGAATTCGGACGATTTACAGTTTCGTCTCAATTTGTTCCATTTGTTTGTGTGTGGCAGCATTCGGGGTCGTTTGTTTTTTTCAGAATTTGGACAACTTACAGTTTTACCCCATGGAAGACGATATTAAATTGCATCTTTTTTTTAGCCTTTGACTGATCATCCCTAACACAGCATGATACCAGAATATATCCATCGTCTGACAGTTTCTATCTAAGGACTGACAATACTTGTTTTTTTTTCTTTGTTGGCATTGGAGCATGGGACTGCTTTGCAGATTCAGTATCAAGAAGATTTAACTGTGTGGGTTTTCAATTTTTCTTTCACATGAACTGCTTAACATGGTCCAAAGACTAGAACTATTTTGCGATAAATATGATGAATTTTGTTTTTTACTTTTTGAATTTTAATGAGAGGATGGGTTTCGACCCAAGTGCAACCAAACTTCTTATTTTTCTAATTATACGTTCCTTTTCATTTTTGATGCGCCTGCAAAGTCTTGGGACCAGTTGAAAAGTGGAAGTCAGCTTTTTTTTTCTGGACAAGAACCGAGAATGATTTCTGACTAACTTGCAGGACAACTCAGTTTTCATCGAGTTGAGATAGAACCTGATTTTATTTTGAATGGCTTGTTTGGCACTCCCAAAACACTCAGAGTCTTGATTTAAAATTCAGTACATCAAAGTTATTTCAGTCTGGACAATAACGGACTTTAGTCTAGGAGATACCATCTCAAAAAATGGCTTACAAAATATCAAAGTAGGAGCTCGAATAGAAATTTCATGAATCATTTTGAAGAAAACCTTATTTTGTTTGAGTTAGATTAGTACATAAGAAGCAGATGGATTATCCTTTTTTTAACTTGGGAAAAGCAGTAAGTATCAGATATAACATAGAAAGTAATCATTATTGCATAATTTTATCAGATTACATGATTATTTCCCTACGATACACACAGATATACACACATACATATATATTCATATATATATATATATATATATATATATATATATATATATATATATATATATATGTGTGTGTGTGTGTGTGTGTGTGTATCTGATGTATATATATGTATATGTATATAAATATGTATATATACATATGGGTATATATATGTAGATATATGTGCTTATATATATATATATATATATATATATATATATATATATATATATATATATATATATACCACTCTAAATCAGCCCATCACCAACACCAAAAAAGAAGCTTATCTTTTTCACAAGCCCTTAGATTTAGAAAATCTGCTCTACAGATAGTGAACTAAACAGACACAGCCATAACCAAGTTCAATATTTCACCCAACGAGGTTATCCACATGATGATACTAAAAACCAAATAAAAAATTCCCACAATAATAAACCCGACTGCATACCACTTATAACCACTTTCAACAACACAATCCAACCCTTTGCACACATCATCAATTGGAGATTGAACATCCTCACCATTAAAATAGATCTAAGTAAAACATTCACAGACCAATGTGTCTTCGTTTACCGCAGGCCCCAAAACATCAGAGACATGATTAGCAGTAATAATATCATTGAATATAAAATCGTACACAAAAATATCCCTAGAACCACTAAATTCTGCAAAACTTACGACATAAATAGTTTACGTTTCAACCACCTCAAGTACACTAACACATTCACAAACACTACCACAAAAGAGAGTTACCACTTATATCACAGCACCAACTGCTGTCGTAATACCATTATATAACTTCTAGAGTGCAATATATGTAAGTTACGATACATAGGCAAGTCTGAGAGGCAATTTAATATTAGACTCAACAATTACAGACATAGGATCTAGTCACAAAACAATCGCAGCACACTTCCCGTAGAACTACACTTTCACACACCCGGCCACAATTTTGCCACGGACACTAGCTTTACCATCATAGAAAAATACAAAAAAAACTACTCCAATTGACATAACTAGAGTTCTAGAAAAACACGAGGATATGTAGATCAACAAACTCAAAACCCTGTACATTAATGGATGAAATACTAATCTTAACAACCCTCATCACACAGAACTATCCCTTGCATACCCCAAAAATCTAACTCAGTCTCAATTTTAAGAACAAGATTTTTTTTGCACGCCAAAGAGTTTATAGACGAGAATATACGGCATAATCCCTGCACACAAAGGCAAATTCTGCTAAAAATAATTAATATAATCCATTAAGGAGTTAATGTTTCGTCTTCTTCATTTTTTTCTTCCAAAGTAATATTTAGCGATATATAGGATACTGTTTCATGCAAGAATTTCTACGCCAAAAAACAGATAAGAAAATTGGATTAATGGAGAAATCTAGAGAAATAAATAACCGAAACTTCGTGCAGTGAAACCTTAAATTTAACACTTAAGCTTATACTTAACTTTGCAATTACTTTGTGGCTGAAAGAGATAAAACGTCATGTTATACATACTAAATTATCGAAACAGAATAAAAAAGAAGAAAATCATGTACAAGACCTGGTACTTATGGAAACAGGAATATTTCAGAACGAGGCTTCGTTCTCTAACATTTATCACAAGTTATTAACTAAAAAATGTTTTGTAAACTTATCTAATTAACTTTATGGTGATTATTTTCAAATAGGCCTGTAAAAGTTTGTGAATATCTCAGCAAAATAGATATTCATACTATTATAATATAGCTTGAGTCATTATGTTTTAATATAGACCTGTTCAGGGCCAAATCACGCTGAATTCTCTTGTAAGATCACTTAAGGTTTACGATGTTGATAACTGTAATTACCCTGATGGGTAACTCTTTGAATAACAAGTGTAGTATGCAGGATTTACATTGTTTTGTGGCCAATTATCAGAATATCCTTCCAAGCTAAGAGCAGACTGCATCCTTTCCTTAATCACTTTTATGATGCTTCATACATGACATACCAGTGTGCTTTAAAATCACTGCCCATTGTGTATGCTGAAATTCATCATCTAAAACCATTACTATCAATTTTAAGTATTTCCTTCAACATCGATTGTTAGTTTATTGTCTATCATAACTTTACAAAGGTAGTTGCTCTTCGATTGAGGGTAAACTTTACGGATGGAAATCGAAAAGAAAAGCTCTTTTGAGATTCAGACACTCATCGTTCCTGGCTACGAAAGCTTAGAGAAATGCAGAGTAAGTTCACATTCATTTTTGTCGCTCATATCCTAGAGGTCCCCTGAAGAAATTGAGTTTGAAATGTGGTTTGTGTTATGAAAAGTAGTCTAAAGATCGGTCCAAACCAATGAAGATCAAAAGGAATGATTCTTGACACAACATGATTCCAAGATTTTTATGCGCTTTGTACTTTGAGACCAATTCAGGCAATGGCCAGGCTGTATATTGCTGAACTCCGATGATTATTAAAAAACCACGGTGTCCAAAATAATTTTTTCCTATCAAGGAAAACTATGCTCCTCAGCACTTCCAAGGCTTAAGGCATCGTTTTCTTTGCCAATAGTTTTCATGATCTCTGATTAATACAAGACAAAGTAAACAACGATAGGAGTTTTTTTTTGCCTCCAAATGAACAAATATCATGTACAACAAACATCCTGAAGATTAGAGCACGACGATCAAGATAGGAGTCATTGAGCTTGTGCAAATAGACCACTGCACCTACCTAGGACTGATATGTTTTATCAAATTCTCGAAAGAAAGAAAAAAAAAGCAAAAGATAACACTAGGTGGGGAAGCTTTGGATATCGCAAACCCGATTCACAAGAACAAGAAAAACTATCCCTAAAAAAGAAAGTATACAACCAATGCACCTATGTAGGGGAGGCACAGAAGATCATTAAAAGATTGACTTTTAAACTCAGAACAATGTAGATCCTCTCATAGAGATAACATAAGACAGCACAGTGTATTAAAGAAAAAAATGGAGTTAGAGATATAAGATCCATTAAAAATCACAAATGGCAATAAGCTAGACAAGTTGCGAGATTTCCAGCCGAGTGCTGGACATGAAAGCATTATGAACCCCTGGATATAATTTGCAAAAGATGGCTTGACGAGGTAGACGAATAAAAATACTGGCTTTGCAGGGCTCATGATAGAGTAGAGTGTTGGGGGGAGCTGCTGCTGCTGCTGAGTTTCAAGGTCTTAGATTCGTAGATTTTTTAGATCCCAGTCCAAGCCATTACCAGTCTGCTAAGTATTTGTCACATGGATTCATTCGTCAAGTTCATTTATTTGCTTTGGCGGCAAATGGACTAATGCATGTCATGAATAAAGGAGGTGTGTCATAAGGTCAATTTTCTGTGATTGGAACAGTCAAATTGCGCTTAGTCGGACCTCTGTTCAAGATCACTGTGGCTATGAAATGTCTTTAGAAGTAATGAATAATGATGAAAGCTCATTGCAGAGAGGAATAGCCTCTTTATTTTAGGAACTGTTGAAGCATTTGGCAATTTGAATGCACATTCAGATGATTATTGGAGACACTTTAAAGAACAAAAACAAGACAGAACGACGGATCCGGTTCGATTCTAATACTTACGACGGTTTGATCTAATTCTATACATTCGGTGATTTTAACTGTTTGACCTCATCCTCTTTCTTTCTCTCTCACTATATATATACATATGTATATAAACATAAAAATATTTACACACATCCATGATAACAAATATATCTGGAATATATGCAACAGAAAAATTACATAGATCTCATCAACATATACTTGGAAATTAATGACTGGAGTGATACAACATTTTCGTGAAGGGTTTACTGTTTAAATTGGTAAAGCTTTCAAGAATATATACATATATATATATATATATATTTATATATATATGTGTGTGTGTGTGTGTGTGTGTATAAATATGCACACACCTACACACACTTATATATATACATACATATGTGTATGTGTGTGCATACATATATATATATATATATACATATTTATATACACACACACATGTATATACATATATATATACATATATTTACATATATATATATATATACATAAATATATATATATATATGTATGTATATATATATGTATATATGAATATATACATATATGTGTATATATATGTATATATATATGTATATATATGTATGTATATATATATGTATATATGTATGTATATATATATATATATATATGTATATATATATATGTATATATGTATATATGCATACGTATATATTTATATATATATGTATATATATATATATATATATATATATATAATGTGCATATATATGTTCTAGTGTTTGAATGTGTATGTATATATCCGTCGATCAAGTTTTTCTCTACCAAACTGAGGATTCAGAAATATTTGTCTGTGTTGAATTCTATTGGTATCTATGGAATATTTTTCTGTAAGTCTTTGTAATTTTTTTTTCCTTTAAAAATTCCTCTCTTTAAAAAAAAGTGCATTTATGTTCAATTTTTCTCCTTTTGCCTTCCTCTTTAAAACAGTAATCCTAATCCTCACTGACCTAGCGTTGGATCACAAGTTCAGTTTCCTACTGAACAATATTTATGACCTACACAAATAGGAATCTAATTTTTTTCTCTAGTACTGTTAAAAAGATATCCAAGTCAACAAAACTGGGACAATGCCCGTATCAAAAGTGCATATCTGGGAGGGACCGTCTTGAATTCATGTGGGTCGGGTAGTACCAAACTCATTAATAACTGTGGCTTCAATTTCTCAATTATTCCAGAAATCCTTTTCTATGTTGATAATTTAGATATTACACATCTAATTTCAGATACGTAGCACATTTAGATACTTTTCTTTCAAAATTAGATCAATCGTTAATTCTTATATTTTAAAACAAAGTTTAGATAAAGTATATTCGATAAACATATGGAGAAAATGTGTAATTTTTCATTAGATATGATAGGATTTTCCAAGAAACGTGTTCCAAAAATCTGTAATCTCGACACTGCACTGCCTCATTTGCTGATTGATGTATCATGTGAATTTCTCCATGCACAATGGCGGTTGTCGATGAATCTCAGTGCACGCACATAGACGGAGATTTTTCCAATTTTGGTGGGATGAATATCGATTTTCTGAATGGAAATGGAAAAGAAGGTTAGAATCATGAAAAGGGGAAGTGTGTACATTCAGACCTCTGGGCAGTAATATTCATTTATCATCAAAGATATTACAAGTTACAGACGAGTAGAAAATTGAATTAAATGGGTTCAGAGGGAGTTAAAATGGTCGGTCATCTAATAGAAGCCGGCATGTGACCAACATATTCAGCAGCTTGCTGTGTTTTGAAAAAAGGGTCGATCAATGAAAAAGTTACTACACCGGCTTTTTTAAAACACCTTACACACTAATGGAGGGCTTAGAATTGAAAAAAAAAACCCAGACACAAACTATTGGCTAATGTAGCATTTATTTATATTTCAATCCCCTCCCCTAAATAAAATAAACACCCCCAAAACTGGAACAAACAAACAAACAAAAACAAACATAATGCCAAAAAAAGAAAGAAAAGCTCTAGCATATTCATGGGGATTTTAAAAAAAACAAAATCTAAGTATCCCATCATAATGAAGAATAATCATTAGCCTTCTAGCTCCACAGGGGTGGGGGCTTGTACGTAAATACATACTTGTCAGCCAGACCTAGAAATCAACAGGAAAAAATCAGAGAAACCTACGCTGACATTTTTTGTGACAGATTTGATCAACAGTTTCAAATATCATGTGGAGTAGCTGATAATTATGTTATTGTTATGTACATTCAGACCTTTAAGCAATAATATTTATCCTATGTCGAAGATTGTACCAACAGTAATTCAGATGGATGGGTTCATATAGCGTTAAAATAAAGTTCAACTTCTTCCTTGAAGGCTGAACCAATATACGTTGATTTTCACTGAGGACAGTAAATATTAATTTCAAAGTGCTGTCTGGTAAGGTTTTATAGCCTCTGGTAACCAATCGAATATATGAATATGTAGTCTGCAAAGACAGAGCCAGACTGACACATACCTACATGCCCTTATATATGTAAAAAGATGCACATATGTAGATGTTTTCATGTATATATGTATGTGTGTTTATGATATGTAGGTACATCAATTTGTCTCGTGTGTAATGATGTATAATCTATTATTTTCAACACAATCTCAACCCTTTAAAATGGCTTCAATCCAGTGTTCAATATTGATCACGTAGATCTAACATCAAGATTCAGCCAATAACAATCTAGGAAAAAATACTCCCCTTCTCTTCAGCACTCATCGTCAGAAATTTTTATCACAAATACTGAGAGAAACATTACCTGATCACAATCCTTCTTTCAATTAAACCACTATCAATTTCGACCTGTATATTCGGTGTTAAAGCCTAACGTTTCATTGCATACCCTTATATTCGGTTGACGGTCAGGAATATAGTTTAGAATATGTATATGTTTGTATATATATATATATATATATATATATATATATATATATATATATATATATATATATATATATATATATATATATATATACATATATATATACATATATACATATATATATATATATATATATATATATATATATATATATATATATATATATATATATATATGTGTGTGTGTGTGTGTGTGTATTATACTATATCGTCAGTATTTACTGACATGATTGGCTCATCTGAACCATGTTTTCTTTGCAGTGATTTGGTCAATCCTGTTACAAATATGATCGTAAAATACCAAGATCTCTACTATTCTGTTTTTTTCTTCTTCCAAACCTAGGTTTCGCTTTCATATACCTTCTGTTCAAACAGATTTATGTACTTTGATTTTACACTCAAGTTGACAAAGGAATTTCGGATAGATTTAACGTAAAGGACACCGTATTGAATAGATTTTCTAAGAGATACAAAACGGTTTCTTGGTGATATTTTCATGTGTTCCTTTTGAATACTTTCCACATCCCCAACAGTTAACCTAATAATGGGTTTTTGTTCCCCTGAAATACATCCCCACAATCCCCCTTTTATCGACCCCGGATATGGGTGAGACATTTAAGTAAATTAAACTCTCTTTGACAATTTTTCCCAAGACAGGAAACATTAATATTAGGTTTGTACTTAAAATCAATATGAAGATTTTCAGAATTTTTACACCATTGTTTCCCCAACTTATTCAGCTGCTGCTTCCTTCCAAAGCATATATATTTCATTGGCACCAAATTGTGTGAAGTCTGCAGAAGATTGGGTTCGATAAGTCACTTCATAAAAACAAGAGTGACCAATGCAGTTTGGTAGCATGCAATGTTGGAGATAGAAAACAAGATCGAATGCAGCCAGATAGAATTTATGCAACCAATTTAGCGAAGATTTACATCGCAAATGAATATCTAATGAACAGTAATTATTGAAATTCTCTGCCCTTTGGCACCACAGGTGTGGACTGTAATCATTGAATATACATGTATAGCTCGCCAGCCAGCCAGCAAGCCCAATCCACTTGAAAACTGAGGAAGTTTATGTTGAGAGTTTTAGCAACACTATGGATTGAAGGTTTCTAATGCTTAGAGTTGAAGGATGACTATTTTTTCAGTAGCTTTTTTTTGGTGTGTGTGTGTGGGATGGGGTCAAATTAATTCAATTAGGATTGAAGTACTTGAACAATTTCATACACTTCTTTGAATCATAAGAACGAAAATATTTACGCAATATAACTCAACTCTCCAGCTGCACAACGTAATACGTTTGAAATATCGTTTTGTATTCTGTCTCCGTCATTAACCTTGAATTTTGACTCCCTTACCATGAATTACCCTTCTAGTAGTCTTACCATTCCCTCATAGAACGGTATCATCCCCTTTTGGGAATCTCTAGTTTATAGTATATCTTCAGTATTGTCTGACATGATTGGTTCATTTGAACCATGTTTTCATTGCACTGATTAGGTCAATCATGTTACTAATATGATCGTAAAAACACAAGATCCCTACCAATCTTGTCCTTCTGTCTTCCAAAGCAAGGCGATTTTTGTCTTATTGCACTACATGCAAATGGTCGCAAAAGACCTCAATATGTCAAGCAATCTTACTTGCTCTCCATCCCACCATGCTGGAATAATGAAAATATCTTTCGATCAGACATCTTCATTCCTTGGTCATTTCTTACCATATATTATGCATCGGTCTTCTCAGTATTTTACCAAGTCGTACCCATGTCATGAGTGAAATTTTCGGTGATAAATGAAACTCACAGAATCGTTTAAACGATTACACTTTATTTGATTTTAATTTCCAAACATCGTTATAAAACTTATTTAAGACCAGAGAATTTTGCGTACACTAACTTTGAATCTTTCTCTTCTATTCCAGTGATGCTGAATTAGCTGTTTTAGATCAAAATTTAGTCCCGTTAGTTCTGATGGCTTTACAGTCTGTAAATATCAGCTAAAACTTGACCTGCAATTATATTACTACTGCTATTATTAAACTTGACCAGGGCAAATATTTTGATTGTTGAATTAATGTAACTATTCAATGTGAGATTTGAAACTAGGAGCAAGATTCAGAATTTGTGTCTATACAAAAAAAGAAGCTAAATATAGTCCCAAAAGAGCTAAATTGGCAACTCAGCTTGAAGAATATGTTCTGCTAAACTAAACGAGTTTGACTTTTTAGCCATAGAAACGATTACCTCTGAAACATGGGATTTATACACGCATAAAGGCAAAATATAAATTCCCAATAGTGGGCTGAAAGATTCCCGTGAATTTCACCCAAGAGAGTCGGTAAACTTTGCTGTAAAGGACACTTTTGTATATAATTTTTCTCTTTTGGATCATGTGTTGAGACTAGATTCAATTACAAAGTTTTTAAAAAAAATTTTTGCACAAAATGGAATCTTCAAACTTTTGAACTCCTGAATTAATGAGCAAATTTTGGTGAATTAGATTATTTTGTGCTCAGCCAAATGCCATTTATCCCCTGTAATGAGTTTCAGGGGCACTAAGTTCACAACTTAAATGCACCTGATCTCCTTACTTACTCTACACTGCAGGGTTGCCAGATAATCAGAGACCTTTCTGGCAAAACATGAATGAATAAATAAATAAATGAATAGATAAATAAATAAATAAACATAAAAATGTCCAGAAGCCAGGATTGTTTATAAAATGCTGCAATACTGTCCTATGTTTCCAAAATTATAATTTTTTAAATATACTGCCACACAAAAGTTATATTCTCTCAATTAATCCTAAATTCCTAAGTTCTTGAGAAACGGCCCTGAGAATTTTTTAAACAATTATCATTTCACACAGTCCTTGATCGCTCAACCCACAAGCGTGTACAACAAATCCTGCAAACAATAATAATTTAGTTGATGCGCAATTGCCGACGTGTTTCTATCCAATTTCAGTTTGTTTCCGTTAAAAAAAGAGGGGAATAAATATTAACAAAGCAAGTTCATAACTGAAAGATTCTAAAAAAGGTCAAATTTGTCAAATTTGGTCATAAACTTGACAAAAATGGCGACGGTTGCATGGGAGTTCTCCATGGATATTAAGGCCACTGAAAACAAACTGATAGTGAAACGGATTTTTTGTCTGGAAATAATTCATCCAAGTTTATTGACGACCATCAAGAAAGAGTTCTACAAATTAGGTTAGTAAGCACGAATGACCTCAGTCACCCGTATCTCTTTAGTCAGTCGATAGGGAGATATTTTTACTACAGGCCCCACTCTGGATCTCTGCAGACGGGTTGGCAGCTTGTGGAGCCTACATCTTGGCTTTCCAAAAACAATGTCAGATTAAATAGTCAACTGGTATAGCAGCGTCCAAACAATACCAGAGATGGGCGTTCCAGTTTCAGATTATTGAATTATGAAGGGAAGAGGAGAGGAAAAAAGAAATTGTTATACACAACTAAAATTGTTACTTCTACTACGACTGCTGCTAATACTAGGCTGTAGAACTCCTTCTTTTGTTCTTTGCGACTAATAATAAGAAACAACATCAATGAACAGCTATAAATATCACCCTTTGTAATATAATAATTATCAGAAGAAAGCTGGACAGCGAACACGGCCAAGTTTTAAAAGAAATAAGTCTGTTTAGTCGCTCAATAGAAACTGGCACGTGACCCACGCCGCCCCATTTAGCAGCTGGTTCGTGGGGGGCAGTATTGATTAATTTAAAATTGGAGTAGCATATAAGCATGATTCATACTTACGTACAGAGCCAGACAAACAGAAGAAACCTATGTTGACAGATTTAATGACAGTTCTGGTTGGAAGTTTCCAATAGTAATTTTTAGAAAAAGAAGGAGAAGAATGAGGAAATAGCCGGAGGAAGAAAGACAGGGGAGAAAAAAAAAAATGAAATCGAAAACAACTGTGAAAGAGAAAAAGAAATCTATACCTATTCCTGATCAAGTTAGAAATTTCAGCTAGCGAATACAGAAAAAAGGAAGTCAAGAACTGTACCATGCAAATTAAACACTACTACACGCGAATCAAAAAGTACTGCGATCAAATTGAATAATACATCAAGTTGAATGGAAATACGGCAGGAACATCACTAGATACAGCAAGGGAAAAAAGAAAAAGAACAGTGAACAAATAAAAAATGAGATGAGGAAAGTAGAAGATACTGCGAGCAAATTAAAAAAGAATACCATAGCAAATTAAAAAATACGGCGTACAAAGTTGTTAAAAGCGGTCCTCCTTTGGAAGAATGTTGGAAAAAAAATAGAAACTTCCAAAGCACCCAGATGACCAACACACCTAAATCTATATACTGCGAACCAATTGTAGATAAGATATCAGACCATGTCAGTCATTGTTCAGAATAGTTATCACCGGGTGGGGAAATTGATCTTCTAGAAATATGCAAACGACTGGAATTTTAACATCTAAACAGATGTTATATTTTACAGCACAGAAAACTTGAAGGAAACAATTAGCTAAATTGTGGATGTAGCTGCAGGCCAGAGTAACATTGGAAGAAAGTGAAAAGCTATCTAGACTGTACAAAGCATTAGAAAAATGTGAGTGTTCATATATCCTCATAAGACGCTTTCAAGTCGATCAGTCGTTTTTATTAATGAGAAAAGGAAGAGGGAGGATGTATGACATCATTAAAAGAAAATATATTTTGATCAATAGAGTACGTGTAAAGTATTTTCATTTCCAATGTAGCCTACTATCCTTTTTTTGTTAGTTGATAAAGCTGTTTTAAAAGGAATAGAATTTGTTGAACCTTTGAAACCCATCTAACCTTAGTGCTAAAAACATTGTACGTGTGAGAAAAATATGTATACTGACACCTCAGAATAAATTTCAGATAGAAATGTACATTTATGAAGGAAATAAAATTAATTGTTTTTTCTTGAAATATACGTTTTCGGGTCAACCATTCGAAACTCCCCCCCCCTCAGAATCAAAGACATTGAGGATGACGGTTGTATCGTTGGAATTACGGTTCTTGTTTTGAATTGTTCACATTTACTTTGGATGTCATTTGCACTGGGTGACAACTGTCATATCATTCACTATTTTGGTTATCCTATATTTTACTTATGAAATCCATTATATTCAATTTTTGTCCCGTCAAAGAATCGCCAAAACTCTGCTCCAACTTATTGCAGCAGTTGACTGCAAAGCACATCGTCCTGCGTTTTTAATGAGGTCATAAAACAAAATCAATTTCATTCAAAGAGTTCTTTTTTTTCGTTGAAAATATTCAAAAAGATAAAAATTTCAGCTTTTTAGAAACTGAAAATCAGAAGAACTGTTAACATAGTTTTCATCAGTTTTTAAGTTGATCAGGCTTGATGGCTAGTTTGCTTGCTCGCTAAAGATGCATTGAGCGTGCTGTCCACATCAGTGGAGCATTCAGGCTGAAAAGATTAATGTTTACATCTTATAACGTCTTTAAAAGCGTATTTTCTTTCTTAGTTCTACATTTAACTAATTTCTTAAGGAGGATAATTGTAATGTAAGATTAAATTAAAAAATATCAATTGATCACATTTTTTTTTACTTTCTTTATTGATCACCGCTAAAAAGGCATAAGGCTACAACACGTTGATCACATGGGAGTTCTTATTGAGTGACTAACAAAACATGTATTCAAGGGACTATCGCATCATAGTCAACTCGGTATACGATTTTGGTGACTTGCTCGACATAGATTGTGTTTCGAAGAGCACACATGGTTATCCTACTTTTATTAAAAGGGCATTTTCTTTCAGTCATTCTGACTTGGCCACAGATTTTGGTCAATCTTACCGAGTCACTTACTTAGACGAATCGAAGGAAAGAAAGAATACACTAAATGGTCGGAGTCGTGTTCCAAACAAGATATTAAAGATATTTGCCTCAAAGCATGGCACAGAGTATCTCACTTATTAGAAACTGTCAACCAAGCCTGTCAAGCATAGGCAGCATGGGTTTCTTTACATTCTAAGTGATTCTTGCTTGGTGGCTATTTCATGCATGTGCTTATTGGGGGTGCAGGCGGCACCGATGGAAGTAAAATGCTTAACATTTAGGCAGTTACTCCTTATTATATCTAAAAAGACATCTATTATTCTTTTCTTTTTTTTTCGAATTCCTGCCTTAGAATACTCCTTTTTGTGAGAGAATTGGTTTTATAATGTAATTATTAGCTTATCTGTGTCCAGCATACTTGTTCTTCTAAAATTTGGACTTTTTGGTGATGCAAAAAAACGAAAATTACTTTGAAATTGATTACATCCCTTGATTGATCATCTAAAACAAGATATGCTGCCCACATACCCAAGTTACGTGACAGTTTTCATTCGATGACTAACCAGACTTCTTTCTTTGGACAACTCGTATAATAGATGTTTTCGAATTGAGTCGATGTGTAAAAGGAGGAAGAGTAGAAACTGCTTAATGAAAGTAATAAGCCCTTTTTGCCGTCAGACAGTCGCTGTGAATAGAGGAAAAATTTAATAAAGACGAAAACATTGATAATTGGACAAATATATGAAAATGTTGAAAAGTCCATGCGGGAGAAAACACAAAAGACTGTGTTTATATTAAGGACTCTTTTCATGGTGTAAGATTTGCATACGATGGTTTGAGTTCTATGTGAATTGAATAGAAGTGGCTTTTGTGCGTGCAAATATGATTGTAATGTGGCTAAGTGTTAACTGTTTTCTTTATAGTATATATATACATATACATGCATACAGACCAGCATACGTACATACAAAGACACGCTCAAAAACACATGCTTATGATATATATATATATATATATATATATATATATATATATATATATATATATATATATATATATATATATGATGAGTAAAGCTTTTTTCCATGTTTCATTACAAACTGTGCAGTCTGTTTCAGTTAGGAAAAAAACGAACAAAAAGTGAAACAGAATGTACATCAGTAAAGAACCATAGAAAGGAATCTTTACTCATTGTATAACTGCTATAGTAATGGAATTGAGCACTTTTTCTTTAAAACTGAGATCCAGGGGATACATTTATACATATACACATGTTTGCTGTATATTCCATCACTGTTCTTCCATATATACACGGAGAGAAAGAGTTAGAGTTTAGGAGAGATAGGAGCTGTATGGGTGTATGTATGAGCATGAGGCTGGGGGTAAGAGGATGCGTACAAATATGTTCTGAATTAGTAAGCAAAATACACAAAACAATGTTGAAGAGCTGTAATTCGGCAGTAAAAGAGAGTTTTGCATTCTTTTGGATTGTTGAGAACCCTGTCCATGAGATCAAAAGAAAGCTCATGTATAATAATGAAATCCCACAAATGCACCCAAAGTTATTAGTTTACTCCACAATATCTTTTTGTTAAACGCCAGTCAAAATCTGGGCTCAAGTCTTCCTCTTTTTTTTCTATCCTAATAACAAGAATAGGTACAGTGAGGAAAAAATCCTCACCTTATTTGAAGTGGTAAACTCTCTGTATACCCAGTCAAGATAAACCAGACCAATATATGCAGTTAACATTCCTGTCATGTGATTTTGAATCACGACAAAAACATCATTAGACAGTTTTATTACTAACGGAAGAGATATGGCAAGACTGTATTAACTCTATCATTATATATACAATAGAAAGATTGAAATAATCATCAAAAGTTGGAATTGAAGTACGAGAGGGGACAGAGTGAGATGAAAGGAGGTTTTACAATCATCAGGTTGAATTAAATGTTTAAAAATGACTAATTGTTGACTTTATTGTGGTCATGAATTGTAGATGAAATATATTCATGGTACATTTTGGCGTAAGATTTTACCACAAAGGCAAAATAATTATTACAGATTCCTCTATAATGGTCACTGACCAAACATAATATATACCCTGGGATGTTATTCTACAGTTTATCATCCACTTTGAAGTGGTTATAACATTTTCAATCCAGTATGTCCATTATTTCATAACATATTCAAGAGCTGCATTCTCCCTCCCACTCTCTCTGTCTTCATATTTTTTCACTCTGATTCTATCATTCTCTTTATATACACACACAAACACACAAACAAACACACACACATATATGTATACATAAATAAATAAATAAATAAATAAATATATATATATATATATATATATATATATATATGTATATATATATATATATATATATATATATATATATATATATATATATAACCCCTGAAGCAAGTTTTCTCTCGAAAAAAGAAAAAAAAAACCGCAGATAAAATTTTAACTACATTCCTTATCTGTCCTGTTCCATCAAAGTTGAGATCCTGATTATTTGTTGGACATATCATTGAGTTGATATGCATTTCCTAAAGTAAAGTTTTATCACTCTTTGTTCCGAGGAAAAATACATTACCATTCCAAAAAGTGACCCCATCAACATCAAACTTATATTGTACACATGAAGGGGGCAAGTGATTAAACTATCTATGTGTATTTAAATTGATTATATAGATAATGGCTGCTATTTCCCCTAATTTTTTACATTATATGCAGCTCTATAACAGGGAAGAGTCGGCAAATTTTTCGTTTTTTCCAGGGGTTCATTTTCATATGTTTTTTTCTGGAATGGCCCTTGAGAAAAGTTGCAGCATCAGAGCCCTGATCAACGCTGATTTGTGTTTAGTCTAAGCATCATTCTCATTCAATCACCTTCATTTCATTTCTAGCCCTTTGAGACTTCGGTTTCTCCTGTTGTGGTTTGAGTGCTTATTTTGATCTGGCTTTTGTGTTTATAAATTCAATTTCATCCAGTAGATTTCTAACAGTTCTTCTAAGGACATTTCCTATTCTCTAATCATGTTGCTTTGAGTTAACTTCATACCCGGATACCATTAATTTCTTTCTGGTCTTTCTATGCTTTTCTTTTCAACACTTTTATTTTGTTCATACTTGCACTATGTTGAAATGAGAAAGCAGACTGTGTGAACTGTGTGAACAACTGACAACTTTTGCCGTACTTTATGTCAGATTTCCTTCCCGTAGGATATTCGAAGACCTGTCCATTAATTCAATTGAGAGCTCTCTTGCTGAAGCCATGTTTATCTTCAATTAACCCAGAAGCTCTTTAAGGTCTGCGAATACTCCCTTTTAATGGTGGACTAATTAGCATATTTAGAATTGAGCTAGTATCCGTTTTAGGAAAAGAGAATTACAAGGTGACCCCATAAGATATTCATCAGGATTTAATGATTCTGAAAAGTTCTCTCCATGAATAGAAAAAAATTTGCAGATAATTCAGATATATAAACTTAGATCAACATACAACATATAATTCTTTACAAATACATATTTCAAAATAGTTTTTCAGTGTCTACATATAATTGGAAACTGAGCGATAACAATTTTATACCAGCTATAAAATGGGAGATATTGAAATAAACATACGAATACAAAAATATTGATACTACTTGCCACCTATGTCGAAATGAGAGATCTGAAATCCAAAGGCTTGCCAATGAAACACGAAAAAAACATCAATCAGATTTATCAAACGAAAAATGAATTGGCCTTGATATGCAGGCGCTGTGCAAAAACTCAATTAACAAGAACATAACTCAATAACCCAAGATATAACAATATCATTGATACTTCATTCACAAAGCGACTTCAAAGAACAATCAAATGAGCATAATTACCTGAGACTTGATAAGGTTGACCAAACTGAAGATAACTGTACAACCCACTAGGGTCAGGGAAAAAAGGTTACTAGCATGGAGAAATAGATTCAAAACATCCAAGTAGGATTAAAACATCATCCACGACAAAAACTGATGTGATAAACCAATTACTGATACTTTGACCACTCACACGATTGCCCCTGGCTCTATAACCACACGCAGATGTATATAGATCATGAATATAAGATAAAAGAGGAACCCTTCCCGCCTGGAATGATAGTGTACCACCCCACAAAAAATGTCCCAAATAGGAATCTAAAATGTACCTAATATTTAGCCTGGAGAGGCCTAGACGAGGCAAAAACGTTAACATGTTTGCGTAGCGAATCCTGATATATATATATATATATATATATATATAGATAGATATACGTGTGTGTGTGTGTGTGTGTGTGTGTGTGAGTGTGTGTATGTTTGTTTGTGTGCATGTGTACGGGTGTGTGTGTGGATGTGTGTGCGTGTGTTTATATATTTGTAAAATCGAAATACTAACTTATTGCAAACCGTCAGAAAGAAACTTTTATTTTCTTATTCGATTAGACCGGATTATTGATTAAACCCAGTTTATTCCATGAATTTGAGGTACATATTCGTGTGAAAAATTTTCTTTGGAAAGTGTGCCCTGTATAACGGCAAATACGTTACATTCAATTATATTTTATCCATTATTTCATTAATCTGATTAAGATTACAAACATGGCCATATAGCAGATCGATTCTAATTTATTGGCACCATAGTTCCACTAAGACTTTTTATGGGTACGATTATTATTATTATCATCATCATCATCATCATCATCATCATCATTATTATTATTATTATTATTATTATTATTATTATTATTATTATTATTATTATTATTATTATTATTATAGGAAAGAAACAATAAACTCACTTCCTACGCAGCTGATCAAAATACCCCGATCGATAGTAGGTATTAATTCAGTCTCATGGAATCGACAATAACGTTGAAACTTGAAATTTTTCATGTAGTAAAAAGTGAACTGTATTGGCTTTTCTCTGAATATATGGGTAATAATCGAATACGCATGATGTAAGTACGCATGTTTTCTCCGTGTATCAATTTACCTTACCAACATGAAATAACGAACCCGTTTATTGTCGCTCTAATATATATATATATATATATATATATATATATATATATATATATATATATATATATATATATATATATATATATATTGCTGAACATGAGTTTTTGAATAATAATCGAACAAATAGGTATTTCACAAAAGAGAACCAAGTTTTCTTGCGATCAATGCTACAAATGATATTTCAAACATAGTCTGAAATTGTGAATGCTAAATATTGGAAATGTAATTGCTAAATGAAATTCACACAGTATTTTTAATCCTGCTGAAATATTGTTTTGAATCAACCAGCAAGATGATCAAAAAGGCTAACATTCTTATTCGAATGATTCGCTAAACTAATTAGTTGACTAAATGAAAACATACACAGTTATGATACCACCATAAGTTCAAACCTGCAATTTGCGAGTGTTCAAAATCTAATGAGCAGTACAAGTGCATTGTACATGAATATAAATACTATTTTCTTTCCCTTGCCGTTGATTGAAAACAAGTGACTGATTGGAAGATCTATATCCATGCACAATATTTATTCTTTGTTAAAAAGACAATTTTGTTGCCATTTAAATCAACTGCAAACTGAACAAGATGGTGTCAACATCTTTTGAAACACGAAAAATAGAAAGTGTTATCATTACAACAAAATTCCCTAGAAAGAATTGAGGCTTTTATTGCAATCAAATCCAGAAAAAAAGTGTCTAAGATCCTTAAGGTACATCCATAAGAGATTCTCCACAATCTTCGGAGGGCTCGTAAGCAATTTTCGCGAATCGTTGATGCAGTGATGAATACAATGTTTCTGTTGTTCTAAAAACTTGAACAATTAAGCAGTGTAAACATCAAACCTCTGACACTCTTTTTAAAATCTCGTATCTCAGATGTACGTACATATTAATCTGGAAACACAACCACATCTCCCTCTCTCTCTTTCTTTACCTATCGATGTATCTATGTCTCTATCTCTCTGTCTGTGTTAGTCTGTCCGTCTCCCTGTCTCTGTCTCAGTGTTTCTCTCTCTATCTCTGTCTGTCTGTCTCTATCTCTGTCTCTTTCTCTGTCTCTCTCTGTCTCTCCATATATATATCCAAAGGTTTCATTTCCAGCTAAAATTGAAATATATCCTACTCTCCCAACCAGGGATCTGGCTAAGCAGATGGGCACACTTGAACTATCTATCCAGGTGCAAGTGAATGATATTTTCCATCAATTTTCTTTGATCAAAAAGTGATAAATATTCCATAGTATCTTTCCATCATAGAAACAAAATGTATTTTCCAAAATATCCAATTCATTTCACTATATTACTTCAAACATTGTCTGTCTGAAGGCTTTTTGATTTTATCTCATATAGATGGGGAACAGGTTTATTTTCATAGAACCAGTTATACGATTTATTGATTTATATATATATATATATATATATATATATATATATATATATATATATATATATATATATATATATATATATATATCTTTTCTGAATTATGTATTGACTTTGTTTTTCTTTCAAGAGAACATGTATTGCATATTCTCTTTTTATCGTCGATTGATTAGACCTCCCCTCTGCTTAGTAAAACCTTTTGATCATGGGTGTTTCTGCGACGATCCTGGACAGCATCTCCGTCTGACATCGTGGATTACGCAGGTGATCTCTTGGGATCAATGTCGTGAGTTGTGGTGTCTACTTGTCAACCATTCTTGCAACATGAACAGCCTTTTACTATATGCTTTTTCTAATGGATTTTATGATGTATCAGACTCCTGTTTTCTCCAAGATATATTGTGCAGTCTTGGGATCACTCTATGCGATGTTTAGCATGTTTCATTCTCGTACATGTTACCTATTCTGTCAATTTGTGGGTCAGTTTCTAGGTTAGGTTCTATGTTCCAGCTCCATCAGCGTCTATAGGGGGGATTCATACCCTTCTTTTCAGGATAACGGGATGTTTGATCCCAAACAATGAGCCTCCTCTACTGGAGACTTGCAATAACAAAGTGGTCATTCGCTTATTTTCTCCTCATTTTGAGGATTTCATGAAGGTTCGTTATCTTTGGTAGATGTAATCGTCAACTTTCTCAAGTTCTGTTTTTTCAATTATTGTCATCGTGCACTTATTTCCGACACAAGTGTTGCACAGGACCATCGTTTTACTGAAATTAATGTGAAACCTGTCTTTCTAGCTTCCATCATTCCATTCATCTATCATTAGTTGGAGGCAGTGAAGATTATCTGCAAAAAGGATGATATCGTCTGCGAATCAGAGGTAGCTCAGATATTCATTATCAGTTTTGATTCCTTCATTTTCCCAGTCAACGTTCCTGGAGATCATCTCCATGCAGGCCGTGAAGAGTTTGGGTGAGCTGTTATCACTTAGTCTTAATCCTTCTTGGAGCTGAGAAAGATCTAATTCTTTATGTAGTCTGATGAAGGAGCTGATATGACTGCATATATGTTGAGGTACAATTATACCATTTCTATCAGTCATACCTTTTTTATATGTGAAAATATGTACCTCAACTATGGTTCATTGCTCATCTGATAAACACAGCCAGAATATTTCAACATCGTTCCTTTTCTAATCAGAACTAATGAGTTAACATTAAATGAGTTAACATTGAATGTAAACAAATAAGTTGTGTGGTAATATCTGGAGTCACATAATTATTGTAAAAAATTAATTCAATTCAACTCTGTTCATAACATGAGATATTTCTAATTGGAATTCTTTTTTTCAATCACTTTTCAGAGTTTTTAAATGTTTTTACTCAATTTTGCATATAAGAAGTCCACGTTTTGATTAGATTTTTTCTTTTTTTTAACGAATTCTCTTGGAGTTCTTTGAAATGAGTTCACATGTAAAATAGTAACATTTCAATTCTATTTCTCTCTTTTCTAAATCAAATTTTCTTTGATTTTCAAAATAGCTTTACACATGAAAGAGCCACGTGCAATGATAAGACATTGGAAGACAAAGACAATCCTTCAGAATTTGCTTTTTAGATTATATCCTGATAATTAAAGATAAACAAAGTCCCAAAGATCTCAAAGCATCATTGCAATCTTGAAAGAATCAACTTTTCAGACGTACGTGCATTCAAATGAAAATATATACATACAGTTAATCACAAAAATAATTACATACAAATTACTATCAAGTCAGTAATTCAATTTGACTCTAATGAAATGCTTCTATATATTTGGCACCCTACCAATACCAGGTACTCTGCTAATAAATGAATATATGTGAAAATTCATGCATACATGTTTGTATCGAATACTTAATGCTCCACTTATTTTCAATGATTATAACAAACATACATAAACATATAGATCCGAGTTTATATACTTATGGATAAGTAATAATTACGGAAACTAACAGAAAATTAATGCAATAAACATGTAAAATGAAAACAAATAACTGATTGGAGACATCTTCCCTCTTGTAACAATATTGAATTATCTTCTAATTCACTCTCATTGGTTCTTATTAGATAGTTATTGTACTTGTTTGTGTTCTAAACCGTAGGACATGTGCATCGTCTGAATAGAGATACATTTACTATAGGTTATCATTTCGTCTATCTTCCAAAGACACTATACATTATGTATTTCTATCTATATACCTACCTTTTTCAGGAGGTCTACATTTAGTTCCAACGACAAACGCTTTCAGAAAAAAATGTTATGAGAGGTAATGATTTTTTTATGGCTGGTTGGTATTCATGCTCACGGATTACATGTCAGTGTACACAGCAAGAAGCTACTCAGCATATACATTTGTGCTGGGTTTATTTAGGCGGAGAGAGAGTTGTGTATGTATTTTACATATTTCTTTGCTACTTCGAATTGCAGCTTCACGATCGTAAAGATGATAAGCGTAGCAATAGTTGGCTATATTTTATTCCTTTTCCAATGAAGTTGCAACCTACCTGAATGTGGAGTTATTTTTTTTCAAACCCTGTACTCATTTTTAGGAATATTTTGAAATATTTTGCTTTTAACATGATAACCATTCTTTGGAAGGGAGGAACCAACTTTATTGTCCAATGAGGGAGGTTATATAATCCAGATAATTCCTGATTGCTGCCCGTTGGTATAGACAAAATGAGTGAATAAATATATCATATCGAAAATTTAGGGTGTTTTTTTTTCAGTTTTCAAGTAGGTCTGATCTAACAAGCCGGTTATATACGTGTCATGCATACATGTCATAACCATGGAGCCGGAGAGGATGGTAATTCAAATATATGCTTCTTATTAAGTCTAAAAAAATGGTAGTCAGTTTAATTTGAAAAAAGAAAAACACCTTAAATAAGCATTGGGTAAAATTCGATTTGCAAAGTAATTTGATGTTAAATTGGTCCCTTGGTTCAACAGCATTCACACTGCCCTACAAAGGGCAAGAGTATTAATTTATTCATTGATCACCCATTTTTTTTTGTAGTTTTCTGATAGACAATCCAAACACAGATTAGACATTTTTCTATTGAGTGACTAACCAGATATGTTTGTGATTATTTGAATAATCTCTGGAGGCTGATTGTTAATGCGTAAATTTAGTCTCCACAAATTCAATAGCCAGGGGCTTACAAAATATGTTCAAACAAAACGTTGAGTTAAAATAGTAAGCTCTGTACAATTTGCAATAGGGAAGTAAAACTCGAATATTTCGACACACAGACACACACGTATTTATATATATATATATATATATATATATATATATATATATATATATATATATATATATATAAGTATAAGTAACATTATTTTGACATGAAACTTAAAGTACAAAATGAATTAGGCTAGAAACTTTCAACCCAAACTGTCACCAAAAAATTCACCATAGTCTCCTCTCATTTTTCAACGATTGTCTTGCTTGATATATAATAATGCATGTATATATTATGTATTATGTGTACTGGCTTCACTGGTGTTACTAGATGGCAAGTCATATTTCCACACTGTACTATTCTGGAAATTATAACTCCCTCATTTTTTTTTCAATCCCCAGTCTGAGTCAATCTTCAAGGGAAATTGATTGCAATGTTTGTTGGTTGGTTGGTGTCTTTTTTTTAATTGGAAATTAGAATTTTTTTCGTGACCACTGCCAAAGTACAAGGCAGGAGTAATACTTTATCCATTAATCATCCCTGCTTCTTTTTATTTTTTCAATTAAAAAAAAAATATTGGTCACATGATAGTTCCTATGAAATGAGTAATTAGACATTCATTATGTATGGATAATGTTTGCCATCTATCTATCTATCCATCAATGTATATATGTGTGAGTGTGTGTATACTTATTTAAATGCATTTGTATGTGCTACCGTGTGTGTCTGTGTATCCTGGATGGTGTTTGAGGTTGTTGCGTAATTGGTACCGGCATTAGTGTTCCCTCCAAGCTAGGATGAAAAAAGAATAACAGAAGTCTGGATTTGTGTACTGAACACTTACTATTAGATCTTAGTGAGAACAACATGTAAACTTTTACATATATTAATATATTGATACATATAAACTACCAATCCTCCTACGAATTAGTGAAAAAAATCAAATACTTATATAAATACAATATTTATATATATTCATATATCGGTGGAAATTACTGACACTCTCTGCTTCTGTTGACAATCGGGATATAATTTCATAGTGTTGCTTTCAGATTTTTTTTTGTTTTTGTTTCCGAATCATCAATTCTGACATGATCCTCCTAAATATAATAGCTATTCGTTGTTTTGGGAAGAAATACCACCAAGCACACCACACACGCGTTCACTTTAGCACGTATAGCTCAAACACTGATCAACATTTATTTCACAAATGATAAATGCTACTACAACACAAAATTCAAGTGGCAACGAAAAAGCTTCTCACCAAGATGCCATTTCAAGGTTACGTTTCTTTATGGACCATCATCGTATGTCATAATTAAATCTGATGAATATAAGTCCTGAGTATGAGTATGAGTATATCAGGCCATGCCAATTGAACAAACATGTATTCCATGTAACTTATTTTTGAATAGATAGAGAGGTACGATTTTCGATGTGAGCTTTGTGCTAAATTATTTCTTAATTCATGCCAATTAGCATTCAGGCTTGTTTCACTGTTTTGTTTTCAAGGTTCAGAATCTTTTAATGATACCTGTCAAAGTAAACGGCAAGAAAAGTATAGATAACCCCTTTCGAATTTTTTTAATTGATCACCCTCAGCATGACATATTACCGAAAGACGCTGGTCACTTGATGGTTTTTATTGAGTAAATATCCAAAACCAGTTTTATTCTTTTTTGAAAATCTTTTATATTGATTACATTTTTTCTGTAATTTGTATTTTTTTATGTATGGTTACTTCTTCTTTTGTTAATTATTGTTTGCACACTTCTTGCGAATTTAATAACAGCCACGATGTCCCGGGGAGAGTAAGCTTCTCTTTTGGAATTCAATATAAGAAGTTGTTCCTGTTGTGCATATTATTCATTGTTATAAGTAAATGAATTAAACAGAACGATTTCTGTTATGAACAGAATCGAGTGGAAATAAGGAAATCTAATTTGATCAAGACATCTACCGGTGGCAAATCTTCAGAAATATCAACATTATAAACAATTGTACTCAACCTCGTTTTGTAAACAGTTGCATACATATATATATATATATATATATATATATATATATATATATATTTTTTTTTTTTTTTCTGTGGAGCAGTTTCTTCTAGATGATGTACTCAAAAAAAGTGGTTGTATATACTTATGGATTCCAATGAAAGACTGTTGCCACGACCTATTGATTGTTACGTCAGGTTGTATTCACTTCCTCCGGGCAATCAGTTGTTGTTAATGAGTCCAATACGGGAAAAAAGCTTTAACCACTTCTTTCACTGTGATCGTGCTAACATCTGCCATGTCTTATGGACAAACGATTTTATATTGTCCCTGCATCTTGCATTTGGTGTTTTCCTACTGCGTTCGTTGTCCCATGAGTACCGATATGATAGCCTTTTGTTCCATTAGTTGACCTTTTTTTCTCGCTGTATGCTTGTCCACCCCGATTTTTGTTGCTTAATTGCTTATTGTATCATTACAACATCCTTTACCCTGTTCTTTTCAAATCCATGTTGATATTTACTATTGTTAAGAGTCGACATTGCTCTTTCCGTCGCTCTCGATGTTATTGTGGCTTGTTTTTGGAATGATTCTTTTAGTTTTTAGATTCTGTAGCCATATTTCATTACTGGGATTACGCACTCACTGAATATCTTACTCTAAGGAGATTTGTGATTTGCTCTGTCTCTATTTTAACCAAGTGATTCCAAGCGGTCTTATCCCATTTCTCGAGTCTTTTTCTAGGTTCATCACCTGATTTAGGTAATCATTTTCCTCAACTTCTTTTCAAGTTCATCTTCTCTTTTCTTATGGGATTAATTATCAAACATTACTTTTGTCTTTGTTCCATTCTTTTTTAAACATATCTTTTGGTTTTTACTTTATAAAACGCTTTACATGATTAGTGAATCCTCCAAAGGTTTCTGATATCAATGCATTATCATCAGAGTACTGAAAATTATTCAAAATTTCACTATTTCATTTATTCCCACGGTTCCCCAGTGTGTTTTCCTGGAAACTGCTTACGAGGTTAGCTTTAAGGAGTTTTGAATATACAAACGTACATGCATGCATACATACATACATACATACAGATATATGTATATATATATATATATATATATATATATATGTATATATATATATATATATATATATATATACAAATATATATGTACATATATATACATATATATTGTGTGTGTATATATATATATATATATAAATATATATATATATATATATATATATATATACAAATATATATGTACATATATATATATATATATATATATATATATATATATATATATATATATGTATTTGTATGTGTGTGTGTGTGTGTGTGTGTCTGTATCTGCGTGTGTGTTTGTGTTTATGTCTGTGAATGAAATAATGGCTTTGGTACACAGACACGTTTGTGTTTCTGCCCTTTTTTTGTCGCTGTCACTTGAACGGTTATGCTGATTTTATACAGACGAAGGGGTCATTCTGAGAAAAGATTTTTAAAAAAGGATTCAAGACCGATTGTATTTGACTCTTCATAAGTGTTCTACAGCCATTGACGTTGATTGGCTGATGCCAAAAAGGTTCTCTAAATAAATTTGTTCACTAATAACAATTAATAAAATTGTATCCCAACGCAGAAGATTGTAGAACCATGAAATGCTATCATCATCAGTAGGGTACCATGCAAATGCTCCAGGGATTCATTCTGTATGTATGTATATATATATATATATATATATATATATATATATATATATATATATATATATATATATATAGATATATATATATATATATATATATATATATATATATATATATAGAGAGAGAGAGAGAGAGAGAGAGAGAGAGAGAGAGAGAAAAGAAAGAGTGATAAATTAGTATTCACAGTTTTGTCGTTACTGATTAATCAGTGATATATCACCAACATCAGTAACAGTTGCATATTAACTAATGCTGTTTAACATGGACCACCCTTTCATTCGCCTTAGCATTTTATCTTGGGCGAATATGTTATGAACTCATATAGTTCATCACACTATCTCATTTTTTGCTGGTCTTGGTTTTTTGCATATGATTTACATGAATCTATGTCATGAGATGTGATGTCGTGTCCTTCACTGATATTTCTGCATCCTGACTAGTCCATTACCATTTAATTTTCTCATTGATACTTTGTATATAAATACTTTAAAAAATACGTATTTGTGCATGTCTGTTTGCTGTGTGTATATAATTTCATTTCATTAATTTCAACATAGACTTTGCTACTTACCAATCTTTAAACAAGCCTAAAATTAAACCATGGATGTACCGTTCTAGCGTGAAAATCCAACAAAAGCAGTATTGCTAACTTTTTTTCAAATTTACATCCAGAAGAGAGTCCGAAAAATAAACTTTGAGCAAGAAAATAGGTTATCCTGTTAATTTCGGGATCTAAGATGTATTCAACTCACTATCAATAAAAGAAATTCTACTATAATTTCGTAGATCATTTTTCTTAAAATGTTACTCATCTTATGACAAGAAATTTGATGAAAATAATGTTATTAAATCAGCAATCGAAAATATTACTTATTTTACTGAAAAAAAAACTGAATAAAAATTATGATATTTCTCTTTATTAAAAACTAGATAAAAATATTGCTCATTTCGATATCCAAATTTGAATATGATATTATCTTAAAAATTATTGAAGAAGGATATTCCTTGAGTTATCACAAATCATGTAAATGACAATTTTTCACAAACAAACAAGACATGAATAATTTCGATTTAGGTTTTTTGAAGAACATCGAAATTGGCAACAATAGCAAAGGGAGGTAACTCATTCTCAGTATCTCAGTCAATAATGGCAATCGATGCTAGGTGTTCTATCGCACCTCAGAAAAAAAAAGAAATATCATCGTTAAATCAACAAGAGAAATCTTATTTAACTTATGTCTCCAAAGTTCTTAGCACACCAGTCGCCACCGGATCTCTGTCATTTTCAGAAATAGATATTTCTGTATATTTAAAGGAGGAATTTCCTTTAAGTCTGAAAATCACCGTTTCTTCTAACAGTTCTTCAAAGATTCTAGCGTCGAAATCCCTGCCAACGGAGGACGATTCACAAACACTTGAAAGCTTGGAGGTCTTCTGATCATAAAATTGATGTTTTTATTTTTTTATTGCTTCCATTTTTTTTTCAAATTCTGTTTCAACTCTGAGTGTGTGCATATCCTTGTTTTTCATCTGGTATGTATGTTAGATCCTTTTGAATATGCGTCGTTTTTTAATCTGTTCCCTTAATCTTTCTTATTATT
Source organism: Thysanoteuthis rhombus (assembly GCA_963457665.1). Taxonomy (NCBI): domain Eukaryota; kingdom Metazoa; phylum Mollusca; class Cephalopoda; order Oegopsida; family Thysanoteuthidae; genus Thysanoteuthis; species Thysanoteuthis major. The sequence continues at coordinate 34,951,414 of OY735232.1, forward strand.
ATTCCCCTCTTTCTGTAGGCATCATTCGTATTTTTCTCTCTGACGTCCAGTACTTTAATATATGCCAAACTCTTGTGTTTCTGTCTATTCGTTCTAACAAGTTCACATATTTCTTCGCCTTGTTTTTGTCTTAATCTCGTTGTTCTTTCTTGCACGTTTTCTTTGGTTTTCTCTTTTCTCTGACTTTCCTTTCTCAAATCATCTGTTTTTTCTTCCATCTTTTGTCTTCCTCTCACTGGTTATTCGTAATTTTCTTCTTTATCAATTTGCTTTACCTTTCAATCTTTCTTCCTTTTCGTTTCTTCTTCTTCTTCTTCTTCTTCTTCTTCTTCTTCTTCTTCTTCTTCTTCTTGGTATTGTTCATCTTCTTTTTATGTGTCCTATTACATAACCTCTTTGTTTTTTTCTTTCTCTCCATCACTCTCTCCGTTATTGTTGTTTTTGTTGTCGTTGTTGTCGTTCTTCTTCTTCTTCTTCTTCTTCTTCTTCTTCTTCTTCTTCTTCTTCTTCTTCTTCTTCTCATTCTTCTATTGCGTTCCATTTTGTCTCTTTTCTATCCCCCATCTTCTCTCTATTCACATTATCTTGGTATATCTTGTTTTGAGTCATTCTATTTCTCCATGATCTGTCTTGACTGGTTTTCAAACTCACCATTTTGTTACTATTCCTCAGCAGTTGATTATTATCATTTCCTATTTGTGCTAGCTTAGTTTTCCCAACCTCAGTGAATGGAAACTTTGACCGTAGAGCAAGTGAATGCACTCCAGGACAATTCTCACGTATTAGAAATGCTGTCTTGTGAATGCTGTTAGTCGTCTTTCGGATTTTCTGTCATTCCAACCTTCTTCCTGAAGCACCAAAGATATTGACTATTGCTGTCATCTTCATGATTCAATTTTTTTCCGTTAGAAAGATTGAGATATTTGTCAGATTTTTTTTTTCGTTTCATTCCGGCTCCACTCAGTATTTTTTTTTAGAACAGCAAGACCTACAAAATAACACATTCTTCCCATCATACTCACTGCAGCTAGGTGTTACCTTATGGCTTCGATTAGTTGATATGTTTGATTCTCCAATTTCAGGGGGTGTTTGAGTGCTTCGTTCGCTACGGCAAAAACTGGTTCACGCATTTACTGTTCGTTTGTGGAGTCGAAATGCAGTCACTTACTCAGTTTTGAATGGATCACTATCCTAACCACAGATATCTGGGTTTTTTTCATTTTGCTGTACTCACATTTTATTTGACGAAGTGTATCATTTTTTTCCTCTGCATACTATGAATCTGCTGTACTTCCATGCTTTGTCCATGTTAGCATTAATATCACTAAGACTAATAGTGTTGTCACTGATTCGTATTCTTCTGACACACTTCTTACTTCATAGACTAGATTTTGGACCCTTTAAACTAGGAAGAGGAGGACAAAATGATACAAGCTCATCAAAATCCTTTACAGCCTGCTCTAAAATGACGTTTCAAACTTATAATGGGACTGATATGAAGCAAGCAAGAAAGTTGGCCTCCTCTTGAACTCCAGCAAAACAAATGTCATGTACAACAAACATGACAGCAACAAAGACGTAGCAATGGAACTGGAATATGCACAGAAAAAGTAGTCCACAGCATCTAAGTACGACAACGAGTTCGACCAGGTCACAAGAAGAAGAGTAAATCAAGCAAGCGATCACGGTAGGATGTCAAACTTGACTTTCAAGAACATACAAATCCGACCAGACCTTAAAACAAGTATAAAACCGAAGCATCTTACCAATAGTCATCCATTCAGCCAAAACAAGGAAGCTACCCTGAAGATTGGCCTTCAAAGTGAACACATGCAATGTACACAGGTGAGAATCATATTCAACCTCCCACGGAGAGATCATATAACAGCACAGCATGTCGGAAAAGAAACGAGAGATGTTAGAAAGCTTAAATAGTAATTTGATGGACATGTTGCAAAAATGCTAGACAACCACTGGATATCACAAGTCACAACGTGGATCCCCTTATCATATGCAAAATTATGGCCGACAAAAAGTAATACAGTTTGATGAACAAGATAAATTTAGAAAAAAAAATATAGCTATGCGATGCTATGATAGAACATTTTGCCAATCTTGCAGGAGGTGTATGTCCAACGATGAACGCTAGGAATTTTATGATAATGAGTTAGTTCAACTCTTCAGGTTCACTCTACTTCTGTCTCTTATAAACGTATGCATAATGTTATATCTCTATTTCCTCTTCAATAACAACAATGATGGATACTGATGTCTCAGAGTAAATCAAGTGTTACGAGCAAAACCCGTAACTAACTCTTCTGTTTTTAAAAGTGCAATTACTTGTTTGTCTGTCCCTGCACTCCTTGATGTACCACTATATCTAACGGCTTCAAAAATATGCACCAGTACTCTTAACACGGGAAATTATATTATCTAAAAATGGATATAAGAAATTACACATGCGTTACATAACATCGAAAGTGTTCTCGAAATTTTCTTCTGTTATAACACGGATGCAATATTATTGGCCTCGACAGCGTTTGTAGGATATACAATCAAAGAAAACAGGATGATTCAGATTCGAACCTGTGTATGATATGTAGACGCTTCAAAGTATTGTCGTTCTTAACCATACAGCTAAACATCCCACTGGTAAAACAAAGTCCCTAATAACTGTTTAATGTCTATATGTCACACGTACATTTAAATATACGTATTGTACAGATATATTTCGGTAAATTATATAAGTAATCCCGGTTTCAAAAGAGTAAATGATGTGTAGTATAGAATAACATCCTTATACATCAAATTATGATAATCCTTTATGACAAATAAACATATGCATATATGATATAAGTTGTATATTGAAATCATAGCTGGAAACTGGTGGTACCATGTTGATATAACTGTTCTTTTTTTTTTAATTCTCAAAACAGATATATGGAAAACAAATGTTGACCCCACAAGAGAAAACTACACACTTTACCGTGATATCAAAGTATGTGCAAAAGATGTGGAAATGTGCTTTATGAAGGGTGTTCGAAAATTAACTTCCTGTTTTGTCCCAAAACAATCTTGTTGATGCGATAAACAATCAATTGTAATGGACATAGACATATGAAAGGGAATACATGTTAAGTTCTAAGACTGCAGTCAATTCCAATGTTTTTATTCGGGCTGAGAGCAACTGATCTGCAATCATTCTGACGAGTTCAAACTTGATAGTGATAACTTTTTCTTCTACTATGGTTTGTAATGTTAGCATGGTGGTTGGTTTTATACAATTAGTCAAAATTCATAGGGCTCCTCCCAAAAAATTATCCAGAGGGGTTGAGTCAATTGATATTTCTAGTTTCCTATAAAGCTGACTCAACCTAGCAAGTGACCCCATAAATTATCATCAAGCCGGATGCACGAAATGTGAATTGAATAAACAGCTACAACATAATTGGTATACACTTATGGTGGGACATCTCGTGAACAATACCCACACACATACACACGTATATATATATATATATATATATATATATATATATATATATATATATATATATATATATATATATATATATATATATATATAAATATATATATATATATATGTATATGTATATGTATATATATGTATATATGTATATATGTATGTATGTGTGTATATATATATATATATATATATATATATATATATATATAAATATATATATATATATATGTATATGTATATGTATATATGTATATATGTATGTATGTGTGTATATATATATATATACGTGTGTATGTATGAATATATATATATATATATATATATATATATATATATATATATATATATGCGTCTTATATTCAAGAACGAGCATGAGTAAGTGAGTGTACGGGATTGATAAACTCTCTCCAATATAAACACTCAACCAATATATTCGTCATGTCAAGTAGACGCTTTTCATTAAGCTGCCAATATACTGATCTAGTAACGTATACTCAAACATGCACACAAACTACCCCTCTTTCTTTCACACACGCACACACACACACACATATATATATGTGTATGTATGTAGACGTATATGAGTGTGGGGGGATCTTTGTCCATCCCATATTCATCCTTTTTTTAATGATATCTACAAATGTTTCATTACGTATTCTAAAAATTTTACCAGCAAGTCTAGAATTAATATAAGCACCTATACACAAAGAAGCTATGATATTGACGTGAAGACTATGATGAATATGGAACTATTGTAGAACTCATGGAGGTAAAAATCTGGATCCCAATGAATGGAATTGATATTTATCTCTTTTTATCAAAAACATTCCCATAAAAAAAGCAAACATCATTTGAAGTAGCTCAATGACAAATGTTGCTGAGCATCGTTTGGCCCAAGTGTTCTTAATGTTGCCATAAGATAAATGTGTTTCAAACTATCCACTCGATATCATATTCATCTCAGTAATTTTAGTGGGTATAGGATCTGATATTGCAAAGGGAAAAAGGTTCACGTGGATGATTGATTATAGATACTAGAAAATACCTGTTACTTAATGGGTAGTATACCTAGTGATAGAGATCTAATGTATTGTGGTATATTAAAAAAAAATCGAGTTGCCAGGCAATTGATCGAGTCTCCCACACACACTGAAGGTCAAAAGGAAGTTCAATTCCACCTCATTTTATCTTTGTTTTCTTTCCTTAGCAACTGAGTTCAGCAGTTTTCCTCTAGCAGATATATTCATCTTATGCCCATTGATATTTTGACTATCTTTACTCTCCTTTACATTTCGTGATCATCTTATTGTGATTTCAATTTTCGAATCACTTTCCTATCCAGACATCAATCATTGTTATGATTTTGTGTTAGATCTTCAATATAAGAATTTTTTAATAGTGGCCCCGCATGAGTTTACCGACGTGTTTCTTATTATCATATACATTGAACTATGTAGATATGCAATCATCAAATTAAGGCAAACAAAGTAAAAAAAGAGATCTTTGTGAAATAAACGTGTCGAAAGGATCAGTATTTTGCACAAAGATTTGCTAAAAAATTAATTGTTGAACTCTTTTTCAGAAATAGTCTGCATGACGCCCCCACCAAAAAACCCCCAAAAGAAACAAGAAAAACAATATGTTTGGTTTTAGCAAAGCATAAATGCATTCGTTCTGATGTCATATGATTTTTTTACAAAAAGTGAGTGCAGAAAGGATCCAATGTATTCCAAAAGTTTAATTTTAACATTCATTCATAGCATCAAAATGGACAAGATTTGGATAAAACATCGAACAATAAGGATGAAAAGAATATTTAAACAAGATCCCTGAAAGGTTAGTACATACAATGATGTAAAATCTTGGTCAGAATTCAGGAAATATTGAAGCTGTGTAGATCAGTTGGAATGAACATTTTGAAATGTATTGGATATTTTTGCACCGAATGCATTTGTGTCTTTATTTGGAAATTGGTTTCAATTCGTAAATATTCAATCAACAGAGAGTTTCAGGAAAGTTCTAGGAATAATTTCGATATTCCAGAATGGATGAAAAGTTTGTCTCAAGTACGGATAGTACCAGGAGAAAGTTCGTTTTTTTTTCTCACAGAAATGGAGTCTCGGATTTTCTTATTACGAGTTAAGCTGGCAGATTGTAAGTTTTTGAATTGACACGACAGATGACACTCATAGTTATACCTATGTGTGCATTTATACATTTATCTATATACCTGTTTATACATATATGTATATATATAATATATATTTATGCATATATATATTTATAGATTCGCTAACACACACACACGTATGTGTGTGTATGTATATATATACATATATATATATATATACATATATATATATATATATATATATATATATATATATATATATATATATATATATATATTCAGGCATATGTTTCTTTATATATGTTTTATCCAGATGTTTTTTTGGAAATATTATTCACATACATACACACACACAAAAACATTTGCCCTTACATATACACAGGGACATCCACAAATAAACAAGCATCACACACGTACACACACATAAGCGCACATATGTATAAAGAGACAAAGACTCCTCCGAGTATATTTTCTAAGTTTTCAATTTTTTCTATGATAAATTTGAGGTGATCAATGCCAAAAGACAAGTTGGATGCTTCTTATAGTTTTCATCCTAGTTTTCTCTCTTTTTTTATTATTTTGTGACTGGCACCTGCTTTTTCGTGTTTCCCATTAGGACCGGTTATTCCACCAGCTTTCAGTGAAATTCGATTTGGGGAAATGTCTGCTTGCATGTCAATATCGCCGTTCCTCCTAGCTCAAAGAAGAAAACCTGTAAAAATTCAACATCATCTAATAACTAACAGAAATGTCTTCAGATGATACAAAACAAAAAAAAAAACAAAAGAAAATTAATTCACTCTGAGAATAGAAATACAAAAAAAATGCAAAACAGGAATAAAACAGAAAAATAGCTGCCAATATCATTGAATAATCCAAAGGAAAAAGTGATGAGTATTATTTTCTTGAGTGCGATACACAGATAAGTGTGGCTGTTGATCATAGTCGGAGAAACTCGATGACACTGTCTACAAAAAACAAAAGTTCTGTAATCAATATTTTACTTTATGAGAACATAGAAAGTCAAATAACCCGTTATACAACGTGTTTTTGTCTTTCAAATGTACCGACCGTTGATTTGAATTAATTGTATATCTTTTCTAATTTAAGGAATAAAAATACTCTTTTGTTTCCAAAATGTCCATAATACACCCAGCCCGTAGCTGTTCTTATCTTATTCCCTATAAATAATCATTAACTATTTTAGCCGTCATCATCAGAAAGTAACGACAATAATGAAATAATTTTGGGAATTAAATTGTATTAATAAAAAAAAGAAAAAAATATCTCTCATATTTTCAAAACACAATACTGAATGTAACATTAAATAAGGATACAATTAGTCCTGTCTAACATAAAAGTCTATTTCCGATTACAAACCTCACCAGACGTCACTGAAGACGTAGGCATAACAGACAACGTATGTACATTGCTGAATATTAACTGCAGCGAAAGTTGACTGTTCTCAGAACAAGGGAACTTCCATATTATGACCGATTTCCATTTCGGTTAACAGCGTTTTTAGGAGATTAAGTGACCTGAAGAAATAGTGGTTGAAGACAGATTGAGAGCATTATGTTCTTTAATCTGCTTATTAAGATAAAAAAGATACGAGGTGGGGTTTTGATTTTCATAAGTCATACGACTTACCGGTTCTTTTATTAATTTTTCGTGATAAGATATAAAAGTACGTAAGAATAAATGAAAATAAGACAAAATTGGAAAAAAAAACAGTGTTTGAAAGTAATGTAGAATATAAAGAATTTTTTTTGGTGGAAATGATCAACAATTATTGGTGAATGTAACATTTTGTCTTTTGACTTCAAGTCTCTATGAAATATAATGAAATCTATACAAATTATGACATATCATATATCTATATACATTTTTCAGAACACACACACAAGCACACACACACATATACATACATACATACACACACATATATATATGCATGTGTATATATATGTGTGTGTTTATATATATATATGTGTATATATATATGAGTATATATATATATGTGCGTATATACATATATATATATACATACATATGTAGTTATGTATATATATACATACATATATATATGTGTGTGTGTGTGTGCATATATATATATATATATATATATATATATATATATATATATATTACGTCACAGTTTCTGAAAAGAATCGGTACTTTTTCTTGTTTTGCATGGAGTTTACCCTGTAAGTATACACATACTTTAGCCTCAACATTTGAAGGTTCGTGTTGCAGTATATATCACTACAGGGGAAAATGTTTCGTTTTCTTAGTGTCGAGATAAAAGCAGTAAAAATGAAATGCGAACACTTTCCCCTTTGATCAAACTTATCAAAAACCACATTTATTTCTCTTCTATATGATTGTATATATTCAAAACTATCATTTGTTCATTTGTTTCACAGATGATGCTTTAGACGGTTTTATTATTAACTTCGAAAGAATTGTTCCAAAAGTTATCTACTCTAACCTATACCTCTCCACCTAACCTCCAGGCTACAGTTCAAGACTTTGGGGATCGCTTTGAACGATACAAGTAAAATGTTCAACAGCAGAGACACTTATAGAGACGAGGACATCTGATTGAGCCATTGTCTGCAAGACGTTGGGTCCTTTGTTACAAAGGTTGAGACCTGAGTAAATGATACCAATAGAAACAATGACAGTCTATGAGGTTCTGACATATCTTGAAGTACATTGAAGTCTTGCATTGTTATCTATTCTGGGAAAGACAACAGTAAATGACTTGCATAAGACTAGATTGTAACATATTCGACACGGAACTGAGCTCAAACAGCTTGTGTTCAGGTGTACAGAATAGAAAGACACACATACAAAGGTATTGAATCCTAACGTACATTTCAATGAAGACAACAGGCTTTTGGATTTGCAATAGAAACCATTCATTATCAAGTTAACAGCTACTTTGAATAGGGATCTCGAATCATAATATCTTTTTAACAATCACTCTATGATAATGAATCGTAGCAAACATTTATTCGAATAGTTAATTTTTTGTTCTAGGAATGCTCATGTTTTTTACCATATCGATTATTTACAATTATCTTTATTTATTTATGCCCTTTTTGCTTACAAATATGTTAATCTGAGCACTATACTCTGGAATGAAAATGCAGATCCGTATATTCATTCAATAGATGCGTTAAAAATACAATTATATGCATGCAAGTAACACCATTTGTTTAAAGCCCCCCTCCAATTATTTGTTTGATGTACAGTAAATGAGTGATAACTGATGTCTGTCATCTACAAAAGATGCTTAGATTAGATTCTCTGAATGAATATTCAAACATGTAAAGAATTACTGCTAAATTTTGGCTATAATAGTTCACAGTTTCTCTATACAGCATTTTCTCTCCAATCTTTATTCATTCTTTAATTCCATTGGACACTTTATTCTTTTTGAAATGAGTAAGATTTTAGATAATAAGTATTCTTAGAGTTTTAAGTGGTGTCTTCTCTCTACAATATAACTATAATTATGAAGTAGGCTTACAAACTTACTGATGTAAGCTTGCATGAATATTTTTTATTCTACTGGTGACTTTCTCTTTTACCATCAACGCCAAACTTGACTCTAACTGATGAGAATTTTAGAATTTCTAAAATAATTAACATTTAAAAAAAATATTTCTGGCTACTCTCCTCAATACCATCAATTAAGCCAACAACCCAATCCTAGAAATTCAAAGTTTTTGAACAAATTAGCATTTGAAATCGTTGATTGAGATTCTTTATTGTAGTCTACCTCCATAGAAATAGCAGAAATCCTGAATCCATTTTACCAGCAAAATTACATGGTTAGTAGAATCTTTAATAGAATATTTAAAGAATTTTTCTTATAACTAAACTATTTTGGTAACAGATTTTATTTACAGTCAATAATTCAAAGAGATCCCGTGCATTCTATGAAATATTGTATTTTGTTAGTTTCATATTTATCAATCAAGTTCACCAACTATCATTTTATATCACACTCACTCTTCTATTTCTCCGTTTTTAAAATGTTTGCCGCACAGTAAGCTTTGCCAGTGAAGTGAATGGTGTGAATTTCCACTTTTAACCTCAATGACGAAGCTACAGCAGGATGTCAAAAACTTTAACAGGCAAGGAAATAAAATGTGTGCAATAGATTTTGATTTAGTGTTTCCATAAATGTATAACTACGAAGAAATAACGAAATCCTGGAATTCTTGAGGGCTTTATAGGAAAAAAGGGTATTTTTTTTGTTGGGAGGAGTATTCTACTTAACTAAATTAGACTTGATTCTTGTTTTCACATTTGCATCATTTTGGAATGACAGTAAAAAATTTAGAGTTTTCCTGCAATGCGTGAAATTCTATTTACCATTGCCTTTTTTGATGATTTATTTGAACTAGGTCCACACCTTTGGTGTTTTGATCATTGCATTAGGGGATATATTGTACAGCTTTTAAAGAGTGATATGCCATTGTAGATCGTTGTTTCATTTTTATCTCATGAGATATTTCTTTTAAAAATCCTTTTCTTCGCTGTTTTATCAAAACTTTTCGAATCGATGCAGTCTTTGGCATCTTTAGGCCTAATCTGGATTCACGGGATTCATATGAAAAAATACCACAAAATAGATATTTGTTGAGAAGTTTGGTTGATAATGAAAATAAAATCACTAGATGTGATACTCAAAAACAATCTGTGAACCAACCATTAAAAACATTGTTAAATAAAACTAAAAAAGTTGATGGATAAATCAAAGTGTTGATAGCATCACATTTTCGATCAAAGTTACAAGATCTCCCTAATACTCATACAGGCATATGTATTCAGGTGCTTTGTGTCTGCTGGGATACACACACACACACACACACACACACGCACGCACACACACACACACACACACACACACAAGCACACACACACACACACAAGCACACACTCAAACGCACGTGCGTGCACACAGACACACAGACACACGGACATATATATATATATATATATATATATATATATATATATATATATATATATATATATATATATATATATATATATGTCCCTTTAAAAGTCTGCAGAGCCGCTTGTGACTCGAAAATAAAATTAAGAAGATTTTTCTTGCTTTCAAAACAGCAGACATCATCATAGTGAGAAATAGAGGAGGGAATGCTTTTGCATTATATAATTGAACACGGGAAAGTGTGTGTAGGCGGAAGGTTCAGAGAGTCTGTGTTCCACATCCGCTCCTTCCTCCCCGTGTCATTGTCTAAAATCATTTCATGGTATTTCGACCGACTGTTCAAGATTATTCGCCCAAGGACATGAAATTGAAAATGATGATTCATTCCTCGGTTAGCCAGGACATTCTTGACCATAACCTTTTGGCCATCATTTGGAGTTATTCATTTTAATATTGCTGGACACAATGATCATTTCCGAGTGATATTTTTGTGTCAATAAGCGTCTATGACCAGCAAGATTTATATAAGTCTCAGATTAGGGAAACAAATAAAAGATGCTGTGATCAAACAGTGTAGAATATGGCATTCATTACATTCCTTTCAAGTATTGAAAACTCAGATATTCCCGTTGGCAAAAGATAAAATAGAGATTGAAAAGACACTTGATATATCGGGGATGAAAGTATTGAGTGGAAAGTACCCGCAAGATTCACAATGATGATGACGCCCTCAGAAAAATTTACTCATACAACAGATATTTTTGCGTCAAAGCGAAACTAAACGTTTCCTAGTGTTATTTTAACTCTATCAGGTGTTCAGTCATCTTAAAGAGTAAAAAATCGATAAGTATGTGAAAAACATAAGACACATTCTATTGATAAGTGTTTTTACAAACAAAGTGAGAATAAAATTAAAATATAAAACAAACAAAACCAAACCATGATAATATGTAGAGTGTGATTGTATCAAATCTGTTTATACAATCATATTGATAAAGTATGGAATTACAACATTTGAATGAACGCATAATATAAAGATTGCTCTATTGCTTACAAAGATTTTGTTGTGATGCTAACTCGCAAGCGATCCGAGATCGAAAGGTGCCTCCTTCTCATCTTTCCTGCATCCAAGTACTTTTGTATATTCCCTCCATGAAAACTCCTGAACACTCAACCTACAAAACCATGACTGCCATTTTGCGGGTTTAGAAATGCTCAAAAAAGTTCATATCTCACTATTTTGATTCGCGAAATGTGTAAAAAGGAACCTTAGATTTCTCGATAACGGAAAAGACAGTATTTGTATCACTTGTTACAAACCGTATTCAGTCACGGACAACTTTCTCCTTGAACAATTGCAAATTGGAGCATAAACAAATCAGAGTCAAAATTATTCCGTCATGCATAGAAAATTGATAATTTAAGAATACGGACGCTTTGGGAGAAAAAGATCTACACATATATTTTGTTTGGTTCTCTAGGAGTTTTCTCACTGTTATGTTCAAGTCATATATCCTGCTTTTCTGTTAGATGAATAAATTTGCGAAGGAGATTTAACACTTTGATGGATACGTTACGACGTATCAGCGTTTTGTTTGACTGCCAGTAAATGGCACAGCTGATCTGCCTTGTTTACGAAGAAAACGATATTAAACATTACTCAAAATTAATTTTGAGGTCATAATCATATCCCGCTTTATTTGTTGACATTAATATCATCATTTTAAGGATATCATTCAAATAAGTTCAATTTTGCTGAGCATTTGTTGGCCTTGGATAGACAGGGTTGAAACTATTTGAATATTTGAAATGAACGTGAAAAGGTTTTTTTTCCAATATGGTTTTAATTATTTTTATTTGTAACTGAGGAATTTACCTTTTGCACTCCTTATCTGGTGATAATTGCTGGAGAGTATCATAGTTCTATATTTCCATATTTGCCTTTTTATTTCGAGTTTTTCTTTTATCCCTAAAGATGGCGAAGTATATTATTTGTTTCATTTTGTAAATTATATGAGTTTGGATGCTATCTTATGTTCTTTTTGCTTTCTACTCACTTCACTGGGATGTTGCCTATCGGCACGCTTCTCCAGTGCAAGGAATTTCGGTCCTTTTGAAATATATATTAGCTAAGCCCCTAAATATGAAGCCAATCTGGAAGGTCTCCTGTCATTATATCAATAACAGGTGGATGTTACTCCGTTACAAAGCTGGAGACCTTACTATACATGCATGAATAACCACTCTCCCGAAAGGATACACAGTCGATATTGAGACGACATTCTGTTATCATTTAAACTGCTTGTCCGTCAACAATATATTGAAATTAGCCGTATCCCGTTGTGTAAGGCTGATGATCGAATGCCACTTGGTTCAACGGATAATTCGATCAGTGTACACTTATTGCAAGAGAGGACAATCAGTTGGGATTTCCAAAAATAATTGATTTGCAATAATTCCAGAGAAAACCTCTAAGGAGTCGTTATGAATCTTTGCCTTTTAACCATTGGTTGTTTATATACACATTAATGCTTAAAGAAAGTCACTCAAAAACCTTGCTTTTACTAGTCTTTCACAACGGATTACTGACTCAGTTTTGATGACACAAGCAAGATCACCCTACACACACACACACATACACACACACACACACATTCACACACACACATATATATATATATATATATATATATATATATATATATATATATATATATATATATATATATATATATATATGTGGGGGGAGCTATTTATCTACTCTCCTGCCGAAGCAAAATGTGACCTAAAGTTGAGGCTTTACATGGGAAAAAAGGAGACACCCACTAGAAAATGGCTCCAGCTGACGCGGCTTTGGTTTGCTAAGCAACCGCCGCCATGAGAGCGTCAGGACGAGTCCGACCTGTTCCATTAAGGTCAATGGAACAGTGCTGCCCCGGGGTGCCGTATTCCCTACAGCTGGGCCGAATGATATAAAGGTAACCGGAAAGTTCCCAATGTGTATAGCAATGCGCAGCCTCAGTCCACCGGCATGAGTGTCAGCTTCGGCTGTTTGATCATTGCTGGGGAACAGATATTACATTTTAATCCATGCTGAAAAAGGATAGAAAATGGGGTGTTTATTCGCTGTCCCATTACAACAAAATGTGACACAAGGTCGAGGCTTAACGTGGGAATAATAGGAACCCGCCTTCCAAAGATGGCTCCAGCCGACGTGGCTTTGGTTGCCAAGCGACCGTAGAAGCTAAAACAACCTCTGTCATGAGAGCGACCACCTGCTCCTCTAAGAGCAATAGAGTAGTGCTGCCCCAGGGCAACGGATCCCCTGCAGCTGGGCCAAGTATTAATAGGAAAGCCGAAGGACGAGTCCAAAGGCGTCCATTGCGTGTAGCAGTGTGCAGCCTCAGTTAAACCTCATTGGATGAAGCACTGCAAACACGGTCTTGGCACAACCCAAAACTCAATCCCTGGCCCATTTGATGGGCAAGTGTCATTACCTGTGCCTCAGGCTATCCTGTGGAACAGATACGACACTTTGATCCCGAAAGAAGACCAGAAATAAGGGGGCAGAACAGATACTACAGTTCAATCCTTGCTAAAAGGGATAGGAAAAGGGTGAGCGTATGTGTAATGTGTGTGCTATTTATCAATTTATGATTATGCATCCAGCAACAAGCAAGGTCAAAAGATCGGATTTGATAGTAGTTAGGGACATATGAGGTCCAACATTGCCATGGGGACCGCGTGATGATATCAGAAAACATTTTTTTGCAAACCATGCTCAAATTAGAGACTGCTGTTGATCATGTAACACTCATATACTTACGCAAAACACGAATCAACAACCCCAAAGATATCATATGAAGCTAATATTTTGATCACTTGAACATATTCAGAATGAAGACTAGACCGGAAATCTTACGTTGATTTCTACAGTTCTTGCTGTCCTGAATACAAAGCAGAAATATTTCTCAGAGTATCAAAATCTGATCACCGCTATTTATGTACTGCTGTACAATGACAGCCCAATCTAGTTTTAGGGGAATAAAATTGAAAGTGTATGTTGTGAAAATGTATGTGAAAATTAGACGTAACTTGCCTCATAGTTCATAATTAGACAACTGTAGCATCTAAATGTAAAAAGATTCTATCCAAGAATCATCATGATCATAATCACCAGTTTTCTAAATTGTCATTGGACACAACCTTCCTTGGGATTTACCACGTTTCTTTATCATTGGTTTCGCAGAATCGGTAATTTCTAAATCGAAAAATTAATAATGTAAAAAGAAAAAAATCTATTTATGACCGTCCAGTTGAACGGGTGGAATATATTGTCCAACTGTAGTGTTCTTTTGTTTGTTTGTTTTTTCTCTCATCCATATTGAATATACTACTTTCATTTGATATCCTTGTGTATATGGTAATTTTCTGCGACGAATAAAACTTTTTTTATACATCCATTGGACCTATTCTGTTTCCATCACTTTTTGAGTATTGAAAGGGAAACCAAGCGCAGGATTTCCAACGTTAGAATAGACTTGGCTGCAAACAGGTCTGAAATATTGAATCTTCTTAATCACTAAAATATCGAGATATATCATTTTTTTTTCATTTCATTTGACGTGTCAGCAACTTATTTACCAAAACATTGATATGAACAGAAAATCTTTTTTCTACAGTTTGAATGGTGGCTGTTTGATTCGCGCTACGTTTACTTGAAGGACTCGACGCGCATATAACAAAGAGAAAAATCCATCCAGATCAGGAATACGATAACCCTTCATAAACATGTAACACATACATACATATACATGCTCACTTACGCATGCACCACAATATATATATATATATATATATATATATGTATTGAAAATATTCTGTAATAAATTCTCCATCAAAAATGATAGGTATGGTTCTTCTCGTTTTTTGAACAAGGGAACGGATATTTGTTTCCAATACATATATATATATATATATATATATATATATATATATATATATATATATATATATATATATATATATATATATAATCATAATATGGTGAAATTCTTATTTCAAATGATCTACTGTTATCACATGGTAGATGTATTGTTTTGCGTAGACAACAGACGAATAGAATGAACAATCAAAGAAAATAGGATCTCTAGAGTACCTCCTTTATCGAAGCTTTTCTTTTCTCCACTGAGTCAATTAGCTGTCAGTTTCATGGTATAATAAAATTTTTAATCATTCTGCCAGATTCTGTGTCCATCTTTTTTAAATATATACCCTACATAGAGTTAAAAGGATATTTGCTTCTCAAACTCTGTCCATGTATCTGCCTTCTTTAGGCCCCTTCCTGGCAAATTTTATCTGGAGAGGACAAAGAGGACGGAAACTTAAACATGTTTGCGTAGTGGATCTTCTTTCTTCTATATTTCCAAATTTACCTCAAACCAACTTGACACTTGGAGTTTAAAGTTGAATGTATTGCATGCCCTGCAAAATAAATCCATCGCATATCAGACATTGCTTTATATTATAGTGTATTATATTATGCTATATTGCAAAACTAAATTGTAATATATATATATATATATATATATATATATATATATATATATATATATATATATATATATATATATATTACAATTTAGACACACACACACACACACACATACATTCATATACAAACTATTACAAACCTGATATGTTTGGTGAAAGAAAAAAAATAACTCTCCATAAAAACCATATTGGATGTTCTCATTTATTATTGATAGTTTCCGTACAGATCCATAATTCCATATATTTTCACATCATATCCTAGATATAGCTTTGATATAGTCCTTTCCCAACATCTTAAGCTCCATAGAATTTTGTGTCTTACATCTTGATATGTAAATAGTTTATTCTATTTCCCTCTCGGATACATTAAGTCGTTAACATACCTACTACAAACGACATGAACAGCTATAACTTTTCTATGAATTTGATATTGGCTTGGTAAAAAAAACTCACTAATCATACACAAAAGAAATTCTTTTGTGGATTATTAACGCATTTCTCCAAAAATACAAAGTTTCAATGAATATTTTGAATTAAAAAAATGTCTCAGAAAGAATTAAACTAGGATTATTTTTCTCGCACAAATTGGGAGTAAAATGTTACAGCATATAACGTAAACAAAATTGAGAACTGTTCAACGATGGGAGATAAATCTTGTTAGGCAATCTGTTCGAGCAAGGACAAATAACGAAGAAACAGGAAAAAAAGGTGCAGCAAGAAAAATAATATTTTGTATGCTTTTATTAATAAACTACAAATATTATAATTTAAGGAAAACATTGAAAAACCTCTGCTGTTGTCGTTTTTAGTATTATGAACAATTTCATACCAGTTAGCTGGTGGTTAATCCTGGAGGTTGAGTGACAGCATATCACTTCAAGTGTCCAGCCGTTTTCCACGCTGTCATAGTCCATAGCAATACTATGGTTTGAAGTTTCACACGAGTTGCCCGGTGGCTATCGCTGAAGGCTGAGTGACAGTATGTCACCTCGAGTCTTCAGTCCACATCTCATCTCTCCCTCACCTATCACACCAGTGTTGTGGCTCGTACCTCCTCTACTATTTAGGTATTTCTTTCTCCCTCCTCCTCTGTTAGGCTACTGTTAAAAGTTTGAGCCAAAAATCTTATATCTCTAGTACTATTCTCAGTATTCCTAGTGGTGCTGTTGTCTATACAGTTTCAATCCTTCCTTTTATCCCGAGTCCCTCAGTGTCTTTGGCACAGTTCCGAGTGCACCTATTATTACTGGTACAACCCTCACTTCCATGTTCAACTTCTTCTTCTTCTTCTTCTTCTTCTTCTTCTTCTTCTTCTTCTTCTTCTTCTTCTTCTTCTTCTTCTTCTTCTTCTTCTTCTTCTTCTTCTTATTATTATTATTATTATTATTATTATTATTATTATTAGCAATTTCACACAAGTTGCCTGGTGGTTATTATCATTGTTATCATTTACATTTTAACACCAATTGCAGGTGGTCTAATCGCTAGAGACAAAGTGACAGCAAGTCAATTCAAGTCTAAAGCCTCTTTCTCCACACTCTCTACAGCAATGCGATAGATTATGGTTTCACACGGTTGGTATCACAGCATGCTGAGTCTGCTCAGGCTTCCAGCCCTTCCCCCATACCGTCCAAGCCTACTGAAGTAACGCTATGATCCGTGCCCTCTTCACCATGCCTTGGGGGGGGGGCTGTTAGGCCATTGCTACCAGCTCAGGATCGTGGGTCACATATTTCAAGTTCTCGTCTCAGTATTTGTCCAGTGGTGCTGCAGTTTTTTTAATAGTTTCAATCTTTCCTCCTATCCGAAGTTACCCCAATGTTCAGTGTCTTTGGTATGTTTCCAAGTGCACCAACGATTCCTGGTACCACCCTGATTTTCTTGTTCCACACCTTCTTCAGTTCTCGTTGCAAGATTCTGGTATTTTCCTAATTTTCATCCTCTTCCCCATTTATTCCATGATCTGAAGTCAAGGCCTCGTTTATCATTTGGTAGGTTCTCCTTTCCTTGTCCGTAATCACCAAGTCTGATGTTGTCATTCGGATGGGGTGGTCAAGTTGGATGTTATATCATTATTATAACTGTTGTTGTTATTTTTACCATAATGATAATAAAAAAAGTAATTTTAATGAGATGATCAAAACTAATGTATGTGCAAATAGTATTTGAACTTATAGATATAGACGAATACACACACGTATTCAAATATTCATGTGTGTTTTCCACGTGCATGTGTGTGTGTGTGTGTGTGTGTCCGTGTGTGCACACACGCACGTGCATTTATGCTAGCTCATTCCTGCTCTATGAACAGGATTGAGACCTTTTTTCGTTTTACATCTCTCTATTCAAATGAAAGTCGTAAAGCTTCCAGAGAGAGAAACAGATAGAGAGAAAGACAGAGATACAGATAGATAGATAGATAGATAGATAGATATGTAGATAGATAGTTAAAGAAAGAGAGAAAGAAAGAGACAATGGTCTTTAGTGTGTAATTTTTTGACTGTTCATCTTTTAATAAACACGATTCCAAATTCGGAGTGAGATATCATTCCTTGTAGCCATTGAAATATTGAAATAAGTAGAAAAAAAAATGTTATATTTGTATTGGATTTGTTTGTTGATTTTTTTCCAGATTTTACGCCATTTTCTTTTTATTTTCAATATATGCCCTTTGTAGCGGAAGAAGTCATTCATGAACCTGAAAAATATCCTGAGTATTTGTCTAATTTAAATTTGGAAAAGATCGACTTCTGACCCGGAGGAATTCTGTGAAACATTGATTTGATTGATTTTTTTAAAGAACTTATTTTGTCGTCGTTATTGTTGTCGTTGGTAATGTTTTTTTTTCCTTTTTTTTACGATGTTAAATTCCATATGCTTTTACATACATACATACATACATACATACATATATATATATATATATATATATTCTTTTTTACATATTTATATATATATATATATGTATATATATATATATATATATATATATATATATATATATATATATATATATACATACATACATACATACATACATACACATGGAAGTTACAGATTACATTCACATCCATACACATAAAATGCACAGTTGAACACAAACAGAGAGACACACACACACACACACACACATACACACACACACACACACACATATATATATATATATATATATACATATATATATATATATATATATATATATATATATATATATACATACATACATACATACATACATACATACATACATACATATACGAGCAGGGGTACCTAGCGCTGTCTATAGATGAATAACTGCAGATATGTGTCAGGAAAACGAATTATACCATAAAGTTTTCATCAAATCGAATATACATCTTTGAACAGTCACACGCCAAATGTATTTATTGAATGTTCATTATTTAGTATGAACTCGATTGTATCAGTTTTTCAAGAGAATAACCAAGCAAAAAGGTTGAAAATTGTATGCTTAGTTTGGGACAAGCTTATTTGGATTGATGGTGGAATCATTTTTTGAAGAACAGTCCACTGAGTCACGGATCCGTGTTTGACATGCTAATTCAAATCCATTTGGAATCTTGTCGGCAACAGGGGATTGTTGATCATCTGGATCTTGATGTCAATGTGCAGAAGCTACCATCATACATTAAACCATGTTTTGCTTGCAGAAGGCAAACATTACAATGTTACGTACTAGATAGTTTCTATATTTCTCAAAGCAGCAGCTTTGAGAAATATCCCCCTCTCTGATATAGAATATCTCTGGCCTGTACATCTGGATACATTACAGAGACTTCTGCAAGTTTTTGCCGTATTACGCTGTATAAACTACCATTAATGGTCTTCAATATAGAAGACGTGGCAAGACTGTACAACACAGCCCCAGGGATGCATCAGCAGCTTTTAAAAGGGGAAGCACGCTGTGTAAGTGTTCCATCATTCAATAACAGCTGTTGCTATGGGTGAGGCGTTAGAGCAATCCATCAATAGATCTCAAAAGAGCACATCAGGCGTACTATAGCATACCAAACAAAAATAATTTGTAGCCGAATGGGAGAGTGCACATCATGAAGGTCTTATGATATCGAGTCTATTTCAAGATATTGTGGACAGCAGTTTGGCCAAAAATTTGAAAATTCATCTCAAATTTCATCAAACATAAATCCTCAGCTTCTAAGTAATTACAAACCCAGTGTTTGAATATATATTGTGAAAAGATATCCAATTCAATTTAATACTTAAACTGTAAGAAAATTTTGTTACAAAATCATAAGTTGCACAAAACACAAAGTGAACGATTCTGAATGTATTTTAAACTGATGAAAATTTGCATTCAACACTTCAGTAAAATAAGATATGAAAAAAGAATTTCAAGGACAGGCCACAAACATCACAGTATTATTGAACATTATGGTTCACTTAGACCCCAGTCAATTTGAAGTGACAGAAAATGCTTCGGTTCCACAACCAAACTTGAAAAAAATATCCCAATGATAACTTTATGAGGGCATTCAAATTGTTTACAATATGTCAAATGCTTATGTACTTGCATAAAAAATGATCTTAATTGTTACTCATTTTGTGGGTGTAAAATTGTTGAAAAGATGTGATAAAACTTGGAAAAATCGTGCTTAGGGTAATCAGAACATTTTTAGACATTATTTGTGCATATCTATTTTTATTGTATCATTTGATTTACTCTGAGAGATCAATGGATCGTTTTGTTGCATCAAAACCGATTAAAACTGTAATTATGATTCTGAACAATTATCAAAGCATTCGTATAAACATTAAAATTATTACTGTTCTCTTCCTGATAGTGAAACCTCTATTAATTCATCACTAATGTTACTGCATTGTTCAAATGACGTTGATTTGTATGAAATACCCCCAATCATGTCGGCAATGTACACACGACGATCAAAATGGAAAAGGTAAATCATTATGTCTTCCTAAGACTACAAATCTCCACAAAATTCTCAAAAAAAAAGGGGATGATTAAGCGAAGAATAACTCAAGGAGGGAAAGCGCTTGGCAGAGCAAACTCAATCTTCAAGAACAATGAAAGACCTATTAATTTTAAAAAGAACAGTTTACAACCAATGCATCTTCCCGATAAGCACCTATGGTGCTGAAACATCGAACCTTTTTGAGAGACTGTTCAAGCTCATTTGGGGATATCATTAAGCAGCACAATTCTATCAGGGGGAAACCAGGAGATCGAGAAATTATATAATCCATCACAAAAATGCGAATGGCATAGCGCTGGTCATGCTGCAAGAATGGCAGAAAGCTGATGAAGAGACGAACTTGACAAGTTCTGAAAGTATTACCTCCAATGGATGGAGAGGCCCGGCTAATCATGAGGAAGGTTTATGTCGAACGATGAAAAACTGATGTTCGTATTGTGGAAGACAAAGACGATCAGGGAAATTGAAAAATACCTCTCTCCTTTCATTCAAGTATCCATTTCTCTTACTTCCAACGTGGGAATTTACTTTTTCAAACCCCCAAAACATACATGTTTTCTGTGTTTATTACCAAAAAATAATTGGCCCTCTGAATTCTCATAATCAAGTAATCAGATGCAAATTTTCTCATCGTTATGACAAGCACACACACACACACATACACTCTCTTTTTTTCTGCTAGTCTGTCTGCTGGTCTCTCTCTTTCTCTCTCTCCCCTCTATCTCTCCATATATATATATTATTGTTTCATGCACAGACAGCTTTTTCGTTGGCTACAGACTATCCATTATTCCATCCAGTACCAAGGTAAGATCGGAACCTCTACTTCGGACCGGGAAGCTTGCATCTCATCCTGCTAACGCAGAACTGGACAGTTAGTAAGGTTGAATTAAACAGATATATTTACTCGCACATATATTCCCCATCCAACTGAGTGCTCTATCTTTAGATTGGATGAACATTGCAAATATATATTATCATTATCATATATACAATAATTAATAATTGTATCATTCACTGATTGCCGTTTCGTTGTACGACGACTCATCAGTGTAGCTATACACCATTCAATGTCCCAACCCATACCATGAGGTAGGATCAAAACCTTCGTTTCAGACCCAGTGGCTGGCATTTTATCCAATGCCTTATGCGGAACTGGACGATTAGAAAGACAAATTTTTGAGTGATATACTTACATACGTACATTTTCCCATCCACCAGAGTGCTCCATTCCAGAGTTAGAAGAGCATTATTATACGACTTGTAATGGATTAGTTGACCTAATTAAAGAGTGGTCAACCCTGAAGAAGAGAACGTTATATATATATATATATATATATATATATATATATATATATATATATATATATATATATACACAAACACAAACACACACACATATATATATGTGTGTGTGTATGTGCGTGTGTGTAAATAGATTTAAAAAATGTGAATCTTACCTCCTCCATTTATTCGTAATTTCGATGTGTGTAAGCGATGCATATGTCTATGTATCAGTGTATTTGTGTGTGTATATGTTGAATGTGTATGTCAATATATATTTATGAGTGAACGCATATTAATATAAATTTGAGTCAATATATGTAGTGAAAAAACTAATAATGTTATTGATGGTTAGTATCAATTTTCTTTAAAGTTGGTTTTATTTGTCTCTCAGTAACATAATTACTGAATCCAATGTTTATAAATGCCAGTTTGATATTATTTAGCACTTTGGTAAATAGAATTGGAGAAGAGAAGATACTGCATTGATCAAATTTGATCAATAAGGCTGAAATTATCACCTATAATGTAATGACAGCGAACATAACAAAATTCTATAAATATATTTTCAAACTGGGTGCACCAGAATTATAAACATGAGAAAACAACTATTTGCGATATCATACGTGGGTAGATATTTGTCTTTGAACATAATAACTATATGAGATTAGTGATCCATGACAAGATATTGCGAAAAACAACAAATATCATTATAACTGGCAATGTTTGCCTTTTAACCCCCTTCCCCCATAGAACAATGTACATATAATTTATATGAATGAAAGGAAAAATAATTTAGGAACAAAACATGGCTTGGGTTGAGTTTTTTACGGTAGTGAGCGAAGCAAGCGGAAATAGATTGAGTCGATGGGACCTTCACAGTGGGCAAAAGGCTGAATATCACTCCTAATCCATTACACGAGGGGTTGGTGTAGACCCTCATTACAAAGGTCCCACATGGTAAAGGGCGTGGTCTCAAATACCATATTATTTTCTCAATCATCGCCTTTGTTTCGCTTGCTACTGTAAATAATCTGGTGCAAGCAAAATTTAGTTCCGAAACTACGTTTCTTCATGGTCGTTTACTAATGACCATCCCTTACACACACACACACACACACGCACACACACACACACACACACACATATATATATATATATATATATATATATATATATATATATATATATATATATATATATTGTTAATATGTTTTGAGAGTTGAGTCATCTCTAAATGATGAGTGCTCGATAATGAGGTTATGAGAAATTGACATACATTGGAGAATCAGTACTTCACTCCGAATTTCATACAGTATCAATCGTCAGAGTGGTGTCGGAAGATGCAAAAGTTATAAAAATCCAAATTAGGAAAACAAAAAAGATGACAGATTATAAAATTCAGAATATAATCCAATCCAACAACGTCTTGGAAATATACACGCAGCTTTGGCACTGGCAAAATAATATTAACACAAATTAAAATACCATTGGCGGCTATCAAAATGAAACACACGAATCGAAATTCTGAGTAGGTGAACCCAAAGATTTTGAAGCATACGAGAGAACACGAATTGGAAAAAAAATCGGGGAAGGTGGTACTTGACAAATTTTACTTGCATAACATTACTTTCTTAACTGAAGAAAAATCCATTCTACCGTCGTTGAACTTGATATATTCTAATCAATGGCTGGAAAAGCCACCGTACAGGCCGTTTTTTATTAGTGGCTCCAGAAACATAATGGCGTAGGGACATTTTCGACGGTGTAGTGATAGTTGTCATTTTGAGACTGAACAAAATTCTCTATTGCAGAGTGAGTGAAAGAATGATAGGAGGAGGAGGGGAGGAGAAAGAGAGGGAGAGGGAGAGAGAGAGAGATCAAAAAAGAGAGAGGGAAGAAGGGATGTGTGTTCGATCTCTTTCCATTGCCAGTATCCAAGGGCAAGGGGCCAGGGCCAGCCCGTAAACAGAATATCTACCTACTTTGATATGTCACTATCCGCCTACTCTCGTAGTCTCAGATTGTAACTAACGTTTAGTCTCTTTTTCAAATTCAGGGGTCACTCTCTTTTGTTATATCGTTTACTAAATTAACTTGCCCTCTTTTTTTCACCTGGTACCAGGGTCAACTACCCTTTTCTCCCCCAGTTTTCTTCGTTCCCACACCATTAAACTTACAATCTATCTTTCTTGTTCCTGCAATTTAAATCCTCATACATTGTCTTTGTTACCAAACTTTTTCCCCCTTTTTATTTCAATTAAGTTATTTCAACTGGTTATATATACTCGGGGGTTCAATGCAACTACACTTTATTTCGTCAGAATCTACTCACGATGTTTCTAAAGTCCATTCGGTGGTTGGAACATAATACTCCATAACGTGTTTTTTTAACAAGTAAATAAATGTAATCCACTGATACCCACGCCGAAAGTATCTCCACCAAAAACAAAACGCTGTTTAAAAGCATGATAAAATATTTGAGAATAAAATCAAATATTCGATTGAAAAGTCCTATCCGTTGTCACATAGTAACATCCTGCAGATGTCTTGAAAGGGGCAAAAAGACATCAGAACTAATTTTGATGGCATTTTCATTCAATATCTTCGGCTGAAATGCACTGTTTTGACTATTTGCAGACCAAATACTGATGAACAGAATCTGAATCTTAGGTAGATATAAAGATAAATAAACAGATGGAAACCTGATAACATACAATGGGAAGAGCGCAAATGCAAGCCCACAATGTCATTATTCGATTGCAAATCACACAGACTTTTATTGCATGTTTTGGGTAAGCTCTTTTTAGGGGAAACTTTATTCAGAACTTCTGGCTGACATTCTAGTTTTGTATACTTGAAGTCACATACAAACAGAATTGAGTCTTTAGTATCCAATACTAATAGATGGAAATAAAACCATCATTATCAGAGTGGAGGTTGTAGGGACGCTGACCTAACAACATTTCTTCTGAAAATCTAAAGATATTTTAAGTTTTAAACCTTTCTTCAAGTCTATCGAATATAAATTCTAAAATCGGCAGGGCTGCTCCTAGGCTCATATAACTCTATAGCCGCAAAGAAATACAAAAACGACCATCACCGAATTAGATTTCAAGCGCCCGGGCGTGCATTACTAATACATACGCTCCGTAGATTGTGTTTCTTTGAAAATGCATGAAAGAAACCAGAATTAGATTATAAAATTGTCTGCTATAAAAGATGCACATTCTTCTGAGACAAAAGAATTAAGACACGAGGAAACAATGAGGATGAATTCAATTTGCAATTTGCTCATTGATGTCTGAAAAATAAAACGTGTTTTTCTATGTGTGTTAGCAAATTTTGCAGGCCAAGTCAGAGAAGAAAATGCTGTTATCCGATGTATTGGTCAAAGATTTGGACCCTACTTCTAAAACTATCAAAAGTTCAGCTCATTTAACAGGGAATCGATGGAAATATAAACCTATTGTCTTCTGTTGTCTTTTTTCATAAATTGCTTGGTATGTAGTTTACTGTTTTGTTTTTTTGTTTTTTTGCTTTTTTTGTAGTTTCGGATTGATTTTGTTGTTTCTGGAGGGAATCACTTCCTGCAATCTTTGTTTGCACTGCTGTGAATTAAAGTAAGTACAGCATACGAATCCACATTAACGAGGATGAGAGGGGGGAATGGGGAGATTGGAAGTACTGTCATCTTTGGAATGAAGGATTGTGTAATGGTACATATCAACGCAAACTGGCACATGTTCAAACCTACAATTTATGAGAAAATGAGACTGCTTTACAATGATTAATGCTTTATGGTCTGGTCACCTATACTGAATTTTTTAGGTACTTAGAATAAAAGAAAAAAGTTTTTCCAAAGATGTTTTTGTTAAACATTAGAATAGTAAAAAAAACATCAACAACTGTGTGAGCAAGGGGGCTTCATAATTTTTAACTCCGGTGAGGATTCATTACGTGAAATAAGTAAGTCTTTTCAAACATCTTGTTTAGAGCACTGGTTTACATCCAAGTTTCTCACACTGAATTTGCATAGTGTACCCTCATTAGCTACCCAACTATGTTGACGTTGTGGGAGTCCAAATAAAACTATTTAGACAAATTTTTTTCTTTATACAACAATTTAAAAACTATCATCAATTGAATTACCTGAGCAGTTATCTCGAATTTTGATCGGTGCATTCCTATAACCATTAGGTCCCTGACTGAATTCAGTAGCCACGGCATCCATTTCAGTTCGATGTCTAAGTTAACTTGTCTCACAAACTAATATTACCCGAGTCCCATACTAGATAAATTGAGGTATGTTTCATAGCCAACAGGTGGAAATCTTTGCGTATTCAATATTAGTTTATAATTATCTTAGTTTTCTTTTTATTCATAACATTTACTTACGTTAAAACTTAAAAACATATTATCGTGTTTTGCCTGAGAAGAGGTCCCTTCTCCCTAAACCCTCTCCTCTGATCGCGGACACACAACATCTACCTATGTTTTATGCATAGCAACTCTCACAGGCCATTTTTACACTCTTTAAAAACGTACTGCGATGATTAGATATCTGCTTTGAAAGTTTACGTTTGGTTACAGATGCAAAAAAATTGTATGAAAAAGTCTTAGAAAAAAATTTAAAATAAACAAACTTTGCATACCAACGGAGGATTTCCTAGCAGATATAGGCCTTGGTCACGTTTATATCAATTTTATCAATTCCTCTAAACATGACGGATCTATAAGCAGAAAAATGAAGTCATTATTTAATAAAGTTTTTAAAAAATTGACTTCAGAAAAACTCAATTCGAATGAAATAGTTAATCTAATTATTAATTCAGTGAAGTTTTCGGAAATATCCCTTACTTTTCACAGAAAATTTAGTGGGAAACATATTTATTTCCCAGACGGTCAGTTACGGCTAAAAACAATTCGAAGATCAACTTGTAGATTTTTTACTTCACCCTATCATATCTACGGTCAGCCGGATGTTTGTTTTCTGATTTTACATTTTAATGGATGACAGGAAATGTTATCAGCACATCAAAATCTTGTTAAGACCTACTCATAAATGTCGGGAGAGATACACAACATTTCTGAATGATACCCTACCATAGCTGTCGAAATCTATTGCATATACTAAAAGGGGAATAATCAAAATTCCTTTCAAACAAGAGATTCACTAGAGATATTAGATAAATTTCATATTTATCGATAAGTAACCCTTTCTTTCTTCTAATAAAATTTGTTTATCGATATTCCAAGAATGTCTGATCCATCTCATCGAAATCTTATTGACAATATGTTTATGAGAACATAACAAGAAATTCAAGCAGTTATTTTTTCTTAAAGTAAACACTTTCAATTAAAAATAAATCCTTAACAAAAAATATGTTTGTCATTATACATTTTTCATTTTCAGATTCAGAGACAATTTTAATTTTGCAAGTTGCAAGGACGAATAAAATTTCAGCAGATTTAATTTCTCTCTGGTATTGTCTTACAAAAAAATTGCTGAATTCCAAGGGTTATTGAATTGAGATATCATAAAATTGTGTAGAGAAGGTAATCGAAAAAAGAAAGTTCCCATGAGATTTCTCTACGAGTTACCATTCTTTCGAGTGAATTAACTGAAAAAATGAATATATCCCTAAATTTGATATTTTTTATAAATGAGCCTATTAGAATATTTATGGCATAATTCCGAAATCTGTATGTGAATGGGGCTGAAATCTCTCTTATCACTTTTGCTAGTTCATCGATTCACGATTTTTTTCAATCGTCTACAGAGTTCGTTTAAAGTTTACAGTTTAGCACGCTTGTTCCTTCAATATTGTGATAGAGATCATGACGATGCAGCCAATATATCAGAATCCACGGTTGTCTTAATGGAATCATTGCTTTTGTCACGGATCTATTAGTTTTACTTCCAATCATGTTCACCAACCAGAAAAATGTCCATTTATTTTTTAATTAAATGATATTTAAGGTTTAACAGATTTGTTTCAAGCTGATGATTTCTGGTTAGAGACTTTTCGATGCAGGGAATTGATGAAATTTTGAAAAGCGGTTGTCAATCGGAGAGAGGCCTGTTGAGTAATCTGAATGAGATGGAGTTTGCTAGCTCAATTCATTCAATTTCTCCAGGGGTCACTCCCATGACACTTCGAGCTTTTTAGCTTTTTCAATTCGGTGCAGATGTTGAACAACTGTTCCAGTTAACAATTCGTCCCTGTACAACCTCTAGATTTACTTTGACTTGGTCCGCCTTAATGATGGCCCCTGGATCGGATGTTGTTAATACAGAAAGTTGTCCATATCTATTAGGCTCTGTTTAGTTGGAATCAATTTTAAGCTGTACGTTTGTTGATGGTGTTTTCTGAGATTTTCAGTCGTTATTTTGAGCAGTTTCCGCTGATTAACGTCCCATTTTGAATCAATGAAATAGAATCGTTTCAATCTGATTATTTTTCCATCTGTGATGAGAAAGCATAAGTAACCCAGAATAAATAGTGAAATATAAGTATTCAGCTCAAGTAGATAAAATGAAAGCCGTGCTTTAAATTGTTATCATATATCGGAAAAGCTAATACAGTTTATTCGAAAAATAAGCATCTAAGTTTAAAATAATACAAAATACAAGTTTTTTTTTTTGCACTAACCTAATATTTGAATCTTCAATGAGTTTGAAGTGAATGGAAACTCCCCACCTACATCTCTCAGGGGTAAAAATTGAAGGAAGATCTTTTTGCTTTCAATGTGACACCTTCTCTTTAAGATAATAATGTGAAATGGTAATTCCTTCCTTCAAAATGAACAATTGACATCGTCACTTTCTTTTTAATGATGAAAAGTGTAAAGAAACTTTACTGTCATTCAATGGATCAGATTAAAGAGAGATTTTCTCCCTCTTTTGGGGTTAAAATGAAAGGAGAATTTTCTTTCATCTGAAAGTGAAAGGTGACTTTTTCTTGCTTTAAGAGATCAAAAGTGGACAGCGATTTTTTCATGCCCAAAGCAATAAAAAACGTGTTTCGGGAGTGTTTCCCAACGGGAACTCAATAGTGGAGACGAATCCCCCGGCTCCATTCAAACGGTTTACAGTGAGGGATTAACTTCCTCCTTGTAAACGGTCATAAATGAACTGAAAACATGTTATCTGCCTAAGTCAAAGGGCTCAAGGAGTCAGGAAATTTCTTGTGTGGTGGGGAATCCCGCATGGAACCAAGCCCCTTAACCCTCAAACTCTGAATGAACGAAAACTTTTTTCATATTCATGAATTTTTTCTATTCATTTTTAATCTTTTGATTTATCATCTGACGTCGACGGATATTTAACGATAACAAATGTATGTGTTTGCAAATGTGAGCAAGGACATCATAACTCTGTTTTTTGATCCATCCTTTCAGGTTATAATTGATATTGGCCCAGCTAAATCAGATCATATCAAAACGTGGTTTTAAAAAGAAAAGGACCACCCCCAATTTAGAAGATTGGCGCAACACAATCTTCTTTTTAGCCTTACACTTAATTCTATAACCAATTTACTTAGTATATACAAAGTCCATCCGATAAGGATACAGCCATTTTGAGAATTGCCGACTTATTCTAAATGATACTTGGCAACGAATCAGAGAAAATCTTACTGTGTGTGGACAGAAACTCCCTCGTAGGGTCACTTCGTTGGCAATTAAGCGACATTTAGTATGTTTGTACTCTTTGACCATTGAGCTAACCATAACGGATCCTGCCCACTCTTCAAGATCCATGAGGGGCTTTTTTTTCAAATATCACATCACATTGATCGGGCGGTCAGTTTCCCCAGAGCAGCACTACTCCATTGCACTCAAAAGAGGTGGCCCCCTGGTGGATTCTTTCGTGACGTAGGTTGCTTTAGCTTCTACAGTCGCTTGGCAATCGAAGTCGCGTCGGCTGGAGCCATTTTTGGAAGGGGTTACCTATTTTTTCCACGTTAAGCCTGACCCTGTGTCAAATTCTGCTGTGGTGGGACAGTAGATAAATAGATTCCCCGGAGCAGCACTACTCCACTGCACTTTAAGGAGGAGGTCCCCCGGTGGACGCTTTCGTGGCGGAGGTTGCTTTGGCTGCAAAGCAAACCGTAGCTGCGTTGGCTGGAGCCATTTTTGGAAGCGTGTCTCCTATTTCCCTCACGTTAAGCCCGACCTTGTGTCAAATTCCGCTGTGGTGGGACAGTAAATAAATCAAACACCTCCTAGAACCACGATTTCCGGCTTTCTTCCAGGATCAAAGTGTAGTATCTGTTCCAAAATGGCCCCCGAGGAGCTGGTATTGACACTTGCTTGTCGTATGGGCCGGAGAGGGTGTGTGTCAAAGACTGAGTGCGCCGGTGTAATGCGTTAATGAGGTTTTACAGAGGCTACGCAC
Source organism: Thysanoteuthis rhombus (assembly GCA_963457665.1). Classification (NCBI taxonomy): domain Eukaryota; kingdom Metazoa; phylum Mollusca; class Cephalopoda; order Oegopsida; family Thysanoteuthidae; genus Thysanoteuthis; species Thysanoteuthis major. The sequence continues at coordinate 34,982,218 of OY735232.1, forward strand.
TGCTAAGCGCTATCAGGGAGCTTTTGGACTCGTCCTTCGGCTCTCCTATTATTACTCGGCCCAGCTGCGGGGGTCAATTTCTCCAGAGCAGCACTGCTCCATTGCACTTAAAGGAGCAAGTCCCCTGGTGGACGCTTTCATGATGGACGTTGCTTGAACTTCTACGATCGCTTGGCAATCAAGTTGGGTCTTCTTGAGCCATTTTGGGACGGATGGTTAACTATTCTTTCCACGTTAAGCTTGACTTTGAGTCACATTTTGCTGTGGGGCAGCAAATAAACACAACCAAGATTTCTAGCCTTTTTAGCAGGATCAAAGTGTAGTACCTGGCAGTGTCTGAGGCGCCAGTATTGATGCTTGCCTGGCAATTGGGCCTGAGATTGGGTTGTGGGTGGTGTAACCGGTGCCAATGAGGTTTTACTGAGGCTGTGCACTGCTACACACATTAGGAACCTTCCAGTTCCCTTTCATTACTTGGCCAAGATGCGGGGAATATGGCACCCTAAGGTAGCACTGCTCCATTGCACTTAGAGGAGCAGGTCAGGAGTTGCCCTGACGCTTCTAGGTGGAAGTTACTTTGGTTTTTTTAGCAAACAAAAGCCGCGTTTGCTGGAGCTAATTTTTGATGGGGCATTGCTATTTTTGCCAAGTTAAGCACGACGTTGTTTCCTATTTTGCTTTGGTGGGACAGCAAATACCCCCCCTTCCTGCACCACTCTTTCTGGCCTTTTTGGCAGGATCAAAATGAACTTGCTTCTCCCCGGCAGAGATCGAGGTGCCGGTAATGACACTTGGCTGTCGATTGGGCTAGGGATTGAATCGTGGTTGGTATCAAGACCGAGTGAGCCGGTGCAATGCATCTGCCAATGAGGTTTTACTGAGGCTGCACTCTGTTACGCACATTGGGAGCCTTTGGACTCGTCCTTGGGCTCTCTTATAATAACTTGGCCCAGCTGCAAGGAATCTTTTGCTCCAGGGCAGCAATGCTCCAGGGCAGCAATGCTCCATTGCACTTAACGGAGCTCGTCCTGATGCTTTCCTGGCAGAGGTAGCTTTGGTTGCTTAGCAAACCAAAGCCACGTCGGCAGGAGCTATTTTTTGATCGATGGTTCCTATTTTTCCCCATGTTATGCTTCAACTTTCTATGATATTTTGCTTTGGTGGGACAGCGAATAAACACCCCTTCCAGCACCACTTTTTCTGGCCTTTGCAGCAGGATCAAAGTGTAGTAGCTGCTCCCTGGCATATAACAAAGCGCCGGTACTGACACTTGCCTGTCGAATGGGCCGGAGATTGGATTGTGGTTGAGCCATTTTCGGATGGAGGACTCCTATTTTCCCAGCATGAAGCCTTGACCTTGTGTAATAATTTGCTGTGGTGGGACAGCGAATAAATAGCACCCCAGGGCAGCATTGCTCCATTGCACTTAATGTAGGAGGTCAGAACTTGTCCTGACGCTTTCATGGTGGAGGTTGTTTTGGTTGCTTAGCAAACTAAAGCCACGTCGGCTGGAGCCATTTTTGGATGGAGCACTCGACCTTTTCTCACATTTTTCAGTGGTGGAATAGTAAATAAATACACCTTCCAGTACAGATAAGTAGGTTTGAATCATAAGCTTCGGGCCCAGGAGAAGACCCTTGCTTTAACCCTGCCTTATGCAGAATTGGACTGTCAGTAGGACGGAATTGAGTGATATATGCATAATTACTCATCTACGAAAGTGCTCCATTTCAAAGTTGGAAGATCATGCATAATCACTTATCGTAGAAGAGTACGGTAAGAGTGATCAACTTTATATATATATATATATAGAGAGAGAGTGTGTGTGTGTGAGAGAGAGAGAGAGAGAGAGAGAGAGAGACGGACGGACGGACAGACAGACAGACAGACAGAGACAGAAAGGGAGAGGGAAAGAGAGTGTGTGTGTGTATGAGAGAGAGAGAGAGAGAGAGTTTGTGTACCAATGAAAAAGAGATTTCGTGTGTTTTTTTTTATAACTATTTGATTTCCGATCATGTTTTTTGTGTCAAAAAAAAAATTTTTGATCGACATTTTGTCGAATTTGAAGCTAGTAAAATCATGTTAAAATGAATTTCCAAATATGTATATATATATATTATGTCATCCAGAAATACTATTTACAACTTTCAGCGTCTTACTTTAATGCTCCTTTAGTCAATGACGTACATTTGATTTTTTCAAAAAAATATATTATACATTATATAATCTTTATGAAAACTTGGCTTACTATCTTATAATACTGACAAAACTGTTTTGACGATAGGTGATCTTCAAGTATATCAACAGACGTGACTTGTTGTCTATGTCACTTTGATTGAATGCTAACCAACGTGAATATCAAATCCATTGTATTGGTTTCAATCCGAGACTGCATGAACATCATTTTTAAAATGACCTTTCAGAGTACTTATAACACAGAGAAACGCCTTCAAGTTATATATATATATATATATATATATATATATATATATATATATATATATATATATATATATATATGTATGTATGTATGTATACTTACGTCTTCTTTTGTATCAAGTCATTGTGCCCTCTATCTCTTGCGATTGGTCTGTGGCGAAAGACGATAATGTGGCAAGGACTATATCTGGAGATTTTTCGTGAGGAATGATGGCCTTTCTCAAGATAAAGGGTCTTTTAGATTGTCATTAACCTGTCAGTTCTTTCCATTTATCTCTCCCCCTCTATTTTTACAACACTGAAGATGAATTATGTCAACGTGGCGAAACGGTAACAGTATGAAGAAATCACAAATTATCGATGGCAGATTCTACTGGGACCGAAATAAAGAGGACGTTCTCAGCATTTTATAACTTCGATAAGGACTAATAAAAAGAGGGCATTAAATCCCTGGTGTTCTGGTTTAATACACTCCGGCAAAAGCAGCCCACTGGGAAGGTGAAGTAGCAAGTCTGATAAAGAGGTTAAGTTATTTTAAAGAGCATTTTTTAATAAAAATGACATCAGGAAAGAAAGTGCAGAGTTGGGTAACGGTTACCGGCTTGGAGAATGGAATTGGTTCACTTAGTTGTAGTTTCAACTAGAGCTATTTACATTAACTCGATTCGTTGAAAACCGTGCATCAACTTCTCTCCTAGCTATGTGTGAATAGTAGAAGTTGGAGTCCTTTAGAACCTAAGAGGATGTTTTTCTGATAAGAAGATCTGTAGCTTGACAGTTGCCAGAGCAGTTTCAAGCCAATATAAAGGGGAGGCTTTGGGGCTAGCAAAAACTACTTTTAACTCAAAGTACAGTTGAGTGGTTGCAGCCCTATTCTTCCCAAAAAGTTTGAAAAAATAAACAACATCATTATATGCTCGTGCAACTCTGACGCTGGACCCATTTTATTGAGCGAAATCTTTCAGTATGAAAATAGATTCTTCCCTGTCTTGAATTCAGTATAATTGTAGGACATTTTGGGAATAAAATGTTGAAAAATCACTATAGATGTTGAAATCATCAATTTGGACACGGGTTCCATTTCAGATCATGCATTGTATGATTGTCTGGGTATCAAAATATCTTTTCATAGCATTGTATGAAAATGAAATTATGATATGGGCATTTTCTATTTTCCTCGAGGGGAAAATGGTTATAATTCAAGTCTGAATATATTAGATCTGGGAATATCATTATGTAATATCTGGTTCAGATTTTTGTCACCGACTTGATTAATTCCTTAAACACAGCGTTTCGGCAGTTATACTTTACGGCCGTCTCCTGTTTATCAATGGTTGCATTTTTGATCATCAAGAAGGGCAGAGTCTGTTTCGATCACTCGGAGCGTGCACATAATACTGTTTAATTTCGGATGTAGCTGATCTTTGGCCCAGAATGCTGACGGAATTGATGACAGAATTCTGTAGTTTTTCTAAGTGATTGCTGAGATAAGCTCTCTTCTTTTTCGATGGTCAAAAATTCACTCATTCATCACCTGAAGATGGCTCTAGGGTGCAACAGCCAAATGGTAGTGCTCAAGAAATAAAGCATGTTGAGGACATAAGTATTAACAGAGCATTGAATTAGGAGTTATCTTTTAAAAGAATACTTGTCATTGATCTGGTTGATAGGAAATCTTCCAAAAAAAAAATCTGAATACAGCACTATTCTGACCATGAAATAACCATACAGCTTAATGATGATCAAAATATATAGTTGAAGATTATCTTGACCAGACAACACAGCTACTATGTTTTAGACATTGTTCTGTGTAGTGTGAATCAGTAGGATCGTTATCCACCCGGTGATCAAGTCAAGTGTCCCTATATCTTCCTGACAATAGTTGCAAAGATTGAAGATAATTTTGTTTTTCACCAATACATTTTCGTCTTTGGTTCTTTGCATTAAACCGACATTGTGTTACATCATGTTCTCTTTGGGAGAGTGGGCAAAGAAAAACTTGCAGTTGTCTCGTTGCCTGGGTCCAGTGATATACTCTCATGATCTTGATCTTTTGGTAGATCTTGGAAATAATTTTGGTGTATATTTCATTGATTGATAAACCTATGATCCCGATTGTCAGAGAGTCATCCCGATTACTTCCCTCTCTGACATACATCTGAGAAATAGATGTGACCTGATGGTGCCAAGCTCCTCTCGAAGTAACGTATGATAGGTTGGTCTGGTACATCATGTATGCGAAAAAGAGTAATCCTAAACCTTACAATGTCTGAAATGGAACCAAGATGCTTTAATCCTGGTTCAGAATCAGAGAAGTCTATCTCCTAGCCTGCCTGCCTGTAGACCATGTCTACAGAGCCTAGTATACCCTTCTTTTTACTTACAGCTTGAAGATGACCAACGCTAAAAAGCTCAGTCTGCCTTGCTATTTACTCATTGAATCGGGGAGGAATGGTTTCGTGCCTTGTTTAAAAGCAATTGTAAGTAGTTAACGCTAACTGTTCCAACCTGAATCTCAAAGTTCACTAATTCCAATGTATTTGCTATTAATGGTCTGGTTATCCAATTTTTATTCTATAGTAAAATTTTTCTTTCGCATTTTAAAAATTTCCTGCCCGAATTTCGTTGGACGGGTGTTTCATTCCTTTTGTGTAGTGGGACTATGTCACATTTGGGTTGTGTACTCACTGGCTCTCCTTGTGTGTGTTTTTATTATTTTCTGACTTCTCCCATCTGATTTATACATGAAAGATAAATAGACAGTACTGAAAAGAGAGACCCTGTATAATTCCTTGAATAAAAAATGCATGTCTTTCCAAAGGGCATCCGTACGAAGCGGACACCAGATGTTCGGCAAAATAAATCAATCAAAAATTGAGCTTTGAACAGCCAACCCCACTCTGAACAAACATGGCAAATCCTGACCTCTGTATGACTTTCATGATCTTGGGGAAATTTTTCCTTTTTCTATAATGTTTATTTGCTTTGGGGGAAACAAACCCAATGGATGGAGACAGAATAGAAATACACCTGAAAAAGGCCGGAGGCTACGCGGCCGAAACGTCATGAACGAAATAACAGCATGATTGAGGTAAATAATTCAACTATACACTGTACACGAAATGAAAAGTTCACATATATGTTTATGTGTGTATTATATATTGAATCTTCAATAAGGAAACGGTTTGCAAGCCTAATTATCAGTTACTCCGTGACAAATTAATACTATCTGTTCCGAGTTATCAACTTTCTCTGGCTCAAAGAATTTTGGCTAAGAGCTAACAAGATTTCACGAACCAGATACGTTTCGTTGAAGCAAAGTCTGTCAACTGGAAGATAGATGCTTAAGAGATTACACTAAATAAATTGCAGTAATTATTTGCGGTTTCTTAAAAAATATCCCATCTCAATTTCAAATCGAGAAAAAGAGACTCCGCGTTACCATTAAAATCAATACTAACAATACAGTTATGGAGAAGTACCAAACGGTGCATCTGTCAACACCAAGCGAGATACAATTTTGGGTAAGAGTTCAAATTCCAGTTGAGGCAGCTTGTGTTAATTCCATTCAATGTCTCAAAAACAGCGTGATTTAAAGACTTGAACAAGATTAGGGCTCGGTCAAGACAGGGTATTTTTCCACGAGTTCAGACGTATTTTGATTCTGTTGTGTTGAGCTATCTTAATGCACACACACACACACGCACACACACACACACGCACACGCACACACACACACACATATATATATATATATATATATATATATATATATATATATATATATATATATATATATATATATTCCGATTGATAATACAGGCTTTCAGTGCTTGATGATAAGATAGTATCAAGCCGATTTGAAGAGAATAATATCTATATACGTTATGTATGAAATATTTTTTCATTCATATTCTAATAAATAACATTACATATTTGTGGTTTGGGTAAATAAGCACAATAATGAATGCTGTCAAATTTGAACAAAATGTGATGGGTATATTGATAGACACGAACAGAGTGAGAAGATTCACGTGACATAAGCAAACAATTGAAAGAATAGGTATCATCATCATCATTGGACATAGACCTTCCCCAGGAATTGCCACAATTCTCTATCATGGGTGTCGCTGAGCCAGCATTTCCTGAATCTGTCCAGTTCATCTCTCCATCTTGTGTTCTCTCAACTTTGTTTTCTTGTATGATCTCGGGGGATCCATGTCGTGAGACGTAATGTCCAACAGTTGTCTTTCATTCTTGCAACATGGCCTGCCCATTGCCATTTGAGTTTTTTAATAGTTTCTATGATGTCACGGACACTCGTTTTCTTCCTTATTTACCGTACTGTCTTGTGATCTCTCCATGTAAGGCTGAGCATGATTCTCTCATGCGCACGCTGCATACTTCTCAGCTTGCAGGTCTGTCTCTTGGTAAGGTTCCATGTTTCAGCTCCATAAGTGACCATCGGGAGAATGCGTTGGTTGTATACTCTTCTTTTCAGGATTATTGGGATCATCTGGTTCTTGAAAGTTGAGCTTGCTCTGCCGAATGCTTGTCATTCAAAAGTGATTCTTTCCTTGATTTCCTCTTCTTTTGAGGGTCTCGTGGAGATTTGTCGTCCAAGGAAGATGTAGTGGTCTACTTTGCTGAGTTTTGTATCCCCTATCTTGACAGTTATGTTCTTATTCTAAACATGATTATTGCACATGATTTTTGTTTTACTGAAGTCCATGTGTAGGCCGACTTTTAAAAGCTCACAAATTCATAAATACATAGAGAGATGTATAAATAAGTTCAGTTACTCAATACATCCTGCTATGTAACTATTATCTTTTGACAGCATGCCATGTTAGAGAAATTAATTAAAAGATTCGAAAAAAAGTGTTATCACTGGATGAATTACTGCTCTCATCTTCTGTTAAATGATCATTAAAAGCACTATTTTTTCATAGTATTTAAAAGCTTTAATCTTGTACTATGGACTGCAATCTTCACTAAATCATCTTATCCTATGGGGAACATGTCATAAATCAATCGGCTTGACTAAAGCTAAACTACCTTTATTTCTTTGCCATTCGGTTATCTCCAGATGATATATTGCATGAACCGAATTAGTTTTTTGGCTTTACAAAATAAATTCACACTTGATGATCCGTGCCTGTCTTCTCCTATTAAGTGAAGGCAATTTTTCTTTCATACAACTTTTCCCCTTCTGCTTACAACGTGTATAGTCAGTCTGATAACTTGCTTTTTCTCTCCTGTCTTTTGCTTATTCAAAATAGATATTTTCCTTTTTCAGTGACTTAATACGGAGAAGAGCTACAAGGGATTTGAGCATGTATTATTGATCGCTATATTTGGTTCATAAGCACTCGATGATTTCTAAATCAGTCGAGAATTAGACTTACGGCCAACTCCAATATAAACAAACCTGGCAAATTATGGGTCTAACTCCGCCCCAACTTCTATCTCGATGGGAAATAAGCAAAGGAATAGTGATTAGATATATAGGTATGATTTAACCTGACTGCCTGGTCAAACAGTAAACAGTATACTCCCCAAAATTAGGTAAAGATTGTTTTACCACCGTAGCCGTCAAAGAAATGAATGTGATTATCCGTTTCTTTCTTTTATTTGCATGTTCCAGTGCTTCTGTCCATACTGTTTAGTCTACCAGCTTGAAAAATAGCATCAGTACGCCACAAGACCCTTTCAAGAATGTATATTTCATTAATTTTGGAAACACACATTGTTACGTTTTGGATGACTCATTTCGACTGCTCATTCAATACCGTTTTGATTTTTCCAAATCTGAATATCTGTAGATGTTTATTTTACTTTTTTAAAGATATTTTCCCGTGAAAATAATATTTAGATTCTCTAAAATCTAGAAAGCTCTTGATATTTTCTTACACTATTTCTTGTGTTTACCAGTGGTAAAAAAAAGATAATTTTTCTGGTCGTATGTTTACTTGGAAAGAAATATTTTACTTCAAATTCTTGACTTTGATGGCAAGTTCTGTTCCTCGTTGTTAAGGTAGCAAAATCTTCAAATGGAGTGAGTGGTTCTTGTAATTTTGAAAAATGAATTCAACTCTAACCTTAGCAGGAGTCTGTAATTTTTTTATTTGGTAATTACAAAGAAATGCCATGGTGCCTGAAAAGATATTCTTTGGTCAATAAGTATTTTGCTCCTGGTATTCAGATCCTATCTTCTCTTACTTAGTGGGAAGACATTACTAAATTTCTGCAACCTATCATTTTTCTTCCGGCTTATAACCTTTATTCTCTGTAAAATAACTTTTCTTGCTCGTCCATCTTCTGGTTATTTGATAAAGATATTTTCCATTTCGAATAACCGAATATAAGGTAGGATGTATTTGAATGAATATCACAGATTGCAGTCTTCAGTTTATCAAAACTTCCCTGTTTATTTTCTATTCTATAAGCCGTCGAGAACCCGGTTCCAAACAATCAACTCAGCTAAGAAAAAAATACATCTTTTGTTCTCAATCTCTACCTATGGTTAATTATATTCAAATCATATATTCCATGAACTTGATTGTTTTGCTTTGAATAAGGATAGAACTACTGGTATTCGACACCTGAATGCTCTTTTTTGGCAAAATGGAAATATTTTCCGTGCAACTCATCATTTTTTCAAGTCGTTGAAGCCTCTATTGTCAGTCTGATAACTTTTCTCTCCTTTACTGTCTTTTGGTTATTAGATAAAAGATATTCTCCATTTTGTGTAACCGAATATACGAAAGACCTAGTGAAGATTACGCTGACAATCAGTGGCAGACTTACAAATACTGGTTATCATGTTTTCATAGGATTTTTTTCTGGGTTTGCGATGTCATTGCGTGAAAGGCAAGATCTATCTAATGAAATAATGTATGATTTGTTTGCTTGTGAAACTTTTCCTCCTTTTCACTTGCTTGCGTTGAATATATATGAGACGAAAATGATTTCGCTCGAGTAAGTATTGTTCTGAATATCAAACAAAACCAGAACGCACTTGGAGAGCGCTTGCTTCTACCAACGTTCACGTCATTAAAAACCGACCAAAAAAACAGTTCGCATTTAGCTACGATACAGGACGGTTGGTCTTTAGGAAATCTCTATCCGTCCGAGAACTAAATCAACCATTTCTTAGCCTATGACCAACGCTTCAAAACAGTGTAATCGGAATTCCTTGAGAAATTTTGATTGTGTGGACAAGCATAATTAAATACATATATCTATAGTTTTTTCTTTTAGAATGTTGTCCTCATTTTGGTTCAATGTTTTGAAAACGAGGCATAAATGTATCATTTTAAGATGGCCTTTGTACTCAAAGGTCTCTTTCGGGTGATTTTCTCCTAAAATATCTGAGACCTGAAGCTGTAGTAGCAATCGTAGAGAACGGATCCGATGTCGTAATTCAACAGTGTAATTTTGACAGAATTTTTTTAATGCTGTTTATAATAGTTGGTCGCAAAATCCTCTCTAACTTCGTTTAGAGAGATAAACAAGTGGTCTATGGGTGATATAGTACCAACAAGGTATCAGACTTCCAAGAATTCGCTACCAAACTTTTGCCTGAACCTTTTCTGATTTAGAGATATCAATACGTAAAACATAAGATGTGTAATAATACCAAAATGGCTGACTATGCCATTCACCGATTTTCATTTTCCCCCAGTTGACTTTGGTTAATAACCATGATTTAAAAAAAACGATAACGCTCCAGTAAGTGCAATTTTGGAGAGATAGATAAAACCATATAGGATTGAGAGAGCGTATACCTTTGTAAGATCGTGAGTAACTACAAACTGACCATCCCTACATATATAAGTATGACATAGGGCAAATGACTGTTAGATATCTCCTTGATCTATCTTAATATTTAACAAATTTACCTCAGCCCTACTTTCCATCTGAGTTTCGTTAAAACTCACATGACATTTTGAATTTTGAGCGGAAATATTGGTACGGTGAAGGAGAGTTAAATGAAATATACCCGGAATCCCAACGCTAAAATAGATAGTCAGTATATGGCAAAATGCCATTTGAATTCTTTGAGAGTTTTTAGAAATATTCTTTGGGAAAACATGCAGACAGACACATTGACAAACAGAAAGACGGACAGATACGTGTGAATACATCTTCCAACTTCGTTGACAAGTAAATCAGAGTCAGAGACTTGTTATTATGCTTTTCACAGAGTTTTTTCCTGTCTTTTCTCCTCGGTTTGGCGATGCCATTGTGTGAAAGTAAAGATATATTTAATGAAATAATGTCTGATATGTTTATCCACTTATCTTTTCCTGCTTTCTGCTTGCGTAATCAGAATATATATTCAGAAAAATGATTACGAACGAATACGTATTGTTCTTGGATATCACACATAAGAAAAAGGAATTGCAAATGATGCATTTCTTCAGAAACAAAATATTACACTTTATCAAAAGCAGTTTCGGGTTTCACAGTCCATTTTTTCTCCGAATCTCCGTGAAGTCATCAAAGAAAAAGAAATCAAGCGTAGAATCACACCAAGTTGGCAATTTTTTGTTAGAGAAAACTCGACTTTCAACAATAAGATAATACCCCTCGTCTTTTGAAGAAGACCATTCAACCAATGTATCGAACCATTGGTCGAATATAGAGCTGAAATATTGAACTTGACCAAATGATTAACCCTTAACTGGACACCATGCAATGTGCACGTGAGAATCATGCTTAACCTCATATTGAGAGATCATAAGACAGTACAGTATAATTAAGAAAATGGCATGAGTCCGGGCATCAGAGAAACTTTTAGGAAACTTAAATAACAATGGGCTGGACATGTTGCAAGACTGTTAGGTAACTGCTTGACATTAAAACTAAAAGCATGGATACCCAGAGACCAGGTGCGAGGCTGTGGCTGATGGAAGGTGAGATGGGGTGAAGCGCTTAATAAATTTAGAAGAAATGTCTCTACCATGCTCATGAGACAGAGATTTGGCGAGTCTTGGGGGAAGTTTATGTCCAACAACAGAAATGCTGCTGCTGCTGATGAATGTTTTTTACAATGGCCTGAACTGTCCCCAAATCTATCGAGTGGTGGTTGCCGGATTGTCTTCTACCTTGCGTTTTGAACCATTGCAACAAAAGAAGTGATGGTGGTCCGTATCTGGGCTTTATTTCTATTGACAAATCATTGCTCCAGAATTCGTAATTCAGTTTTGAGAAGTAGAAGCAAACCACCCGTCTCGTAAGGTTTGGATATCAAAGGGGAAAAAAGCAAATGACGGAATCCTGGTTTCTGTTGCAAGTGTCAGCTTAGCAATCTTGATCGAGATTAGGACTTCATTCTCGCATTTTTTTCACAAAAATCGAAGAAATGTCTGTATCTTAATCACTCAGCCTAGCATGGACTTAGGTGGCTCCTCAACGAACAGGGAATGTGTCCTAATGCAGGTTCCCCGAACACATTACTCAAACAAACAATCGAACCCAGGACCTTCTGCTAGTGAGGCATTATCCGAGCATTAGTGCAGCGAAATATTGTTTCGTTCCTGTCATTATCTACTGTTCAGTGACACAGTTAATAATGATGCTCTGAATTTGCCAGAAAACCAATAATTATATCCACAATAATCATATTTGAACAGAAGATACAACTGTTTTTCTTTTTATTGTTAATGATATGATACGTATAATTATGTCATTAATAACATTGTAGGCTCATACACAGTTTTCATATATGAATATGATATAAGTTTTAAAGTAAAACTCTGTAAAAAAAAATACGTTTATCTACTGCTTTTAGGATATTCACTTCATCCCTTTCCACCCATACAAAATATCAAAATTAGTATGGTTTCCTTTGCTATTCGAAATAGCGATTAGCGAAAAAACAATTATCATAAATTTGTTAGTGGAAAAGTTCCCAGAACTACAAGATAACTTTTTCCAATGATTGCCTGCGTTGATTCAGGAGACCAAGGTTCATTGTCTACTCTGACTTTCGTCGAAGGCTCGAAATACGAAAGTATGCTTGACTTTTTAGCTTTGTTTCATCCAGATCCCTTTTGGTACAAGAAACATCCTGATCCCACGCTCAGCCCAAGTGGCCTTTCAAGAAATCATCTGTCGATTGTTGTGGAAATCTGATACTGAGTCATTTCTTTTCTCTTTTACGTTTATCTAACAATATATATATATATATATATATATATATATATATATATGTATATATATAAAAAAATATATATATATATATATATATATATATATATATATTGTTAAGTCATCACACAGATATGTAATTCACAAAACCCCTTCTAATAATATATTCACACCCACATCTAAGATACATTCAATACTTGAAGCTTTAAAGTCACCAAGACCCATAGGGAAAATTCACCTTAGCCAGTTATACGACTTATCCAAATGCTAACCAACACATTTTTGATAACATGCAAGGTTGAAACTATCTCCTTGACCTCAACACCCCTCAATTTACACTATCCCTAACATACCCCAAAAATCTAACTCCACATCACTTCCCTCCTACCATGACTCACATTGCCCTCTCCAAAACCAACAGCTGCTGCTCAACTAAAGTCTTCATAACTACTTGGACTTTCTCTCATACAGCAGGATGCTTCCAGCAGCCTTCATAAAATATTTTACCCATAAAGCATAGCTCGTGATGGTGAACTCTAGTTCCACATGGGAACTTTAAACCCTAAAATCACATACTCACACAGCACACAGCACTCAAGATGGGAAAAATCCCGAAACATGTCTGGACCATTAAGATCTGAGGATTGATAAACCTTACCTCTGAACACTTTACTCTCGAGTCTGTCTCCCTCTTTACAGTTCACATTATATATAAAAACACTAAGATCGAAACACTAAGATCGAAATCGAGGACACAGAACTTGAGAAAGTAGACCACTACATCTACCTAGGGCAACAAATCCCCATGAGACCCTCAAAGGTAGAAGAGATCAAGCAAAGAATCACACTAGGATGGCAAGCCTTTGACAGAGCTAGTTCAACCTTCAAAATGATAAGATCCCATTAGTCCTAAAGAGAAGACTGTATAACCCATGCATCTTCCCAATAGTCACTTATGGAGCTGAAATATGGAATTTAACCAAGAGACAGACCCGTAAGCTGAGAACCATGCAACGTGCACATGAAAGAATAATCCTGGGCCTCACATGGAGAGACCACAAAACAGCACAGTACATCCAGGAAAAGACAAGAGTTAGAGACATCATAGAATCCATGAAAAATCTTAAATGGCAGTGGGCTGGCCATGTTGCAAGAATGGCAGACAATCGATGGACATCACGACTCACAACGTGGATTCCCGAGGCCGGCAAAATGTTAGATGGAGAGACGAGCTAGACAGGTTCAGGAGGTACTGGCTCTGTGACGCCCATGATAGAGAAGTGTGGCAAATCCTGGGGAAGGTCTATGTCCAACGACGGACGCTAAAAGACTGATGATGATGCTGATGATATATATATATATATATATATATATATATATATATATATATATATATATATATATATATATATATATGGTAGGCTGTAATAGCTTTAACTCTTTCTTCTGCGGTTGAGACTAAGAAATAATTTTCGAGCACCTTCACATACCATCAGTGTGTGAATTTTCAGGAATAATATCGATATCTACGAATATTGAAGGTACTCGCAAAAGCTATTATCTCCCTTTCTGTCAATGCTTCTGCATCCACAGCTTTCGGTCAATATCTCCACCCGCCTCTGGAATGAAAGCAATAGCACATAATTCAACAAACTCAGACAAAAGGATCCCCTCCTCTCTCCCTCTCTCTCGGTCTATCTATCTATGTATCTATCTATCAATCTCTCTGTCTTTCTCTCTCTCTCTGTGTCTCTCTCTGTGTGTCTCTCTCTCTATCTTTCTCTCTCTCCCTATCTCTGTAACAGCTGCTGGCTCGAGAAACGTGGTCATTTTTTAGTCAAGGATGCAAACGTACAGCATTCGGCAAAATGTCATTTGAATCCTTTGACAGTTTTTAGAAATATTGTCCGGGTAAACATGCAGACAAACATATTGACAAACAGAAAGACGGACATATACATGTGAATACATCTTCAAACTTTGTTGATGAGTAAATCAGAGTCAGAGACTTGTTATTATGTCTTTGCCAGAGTATTTTTTCTCTCCGGTTTGGCGATATCTGGGACAGTCTTGAACCCCTTCTTCTACAGATAAATGGCAGGAAGTCTAGAGTTTTCTAACCCTGCGTGTCGATCCATCTAAGAGAAAGTTATCATAAATTAGAATAAAGTCCACGTTTTTTTAACAGACCTGCAACCCTCATTCAAGAATTATTATATTCATCAAAATTAGTCAGGTTGTGTGGCTTCTGATGGTCTCTTATTGCTCAAGACCTTTAGGACAAAAAAAGATCCCCTGGCCCGAAGTAATGTCTCCTACACAATAGACTTTCACTGATCAATAACGGGAGTACTCATTTGATTTCACGCATTTACTTCGGTTGAATGATGAATCAATATTTTTTTAAATCAACTGCGGTCTGATATTTTTCATCAACCACTGCTTCCGAGAAGAGTACGTAAGTACAGGAAAAAGTAACAACTCAATAAAGGCACTTTGAGAAACCCAAAAAGAAGGCCATCCCATTCATCCCTACTTTTGCTGGATTTTCAAGTTTTATTAACAAGTAAATATGCATCGTATATCCTTGTTATTTTCTGCATATCTATTTAACTTTGGTTTATTAATTCTTTTATCATCTTCAGTATTTGTTGGCAGGATTTATAGTTTAGGCTCTTTGATTTTCTGCAAAAATGGCTCCTATTTTGCACGTGTTTCTATCATGCATATTTCACCAAAATATCTTTCTTTCTCTTTTGTTTTACTATTAGCTCCTTCTTCCTTTTTTTGGGTTATTTATTGTTCATTTGTTTGTTTTTAAATCATGAAAAAGAACAGGTCTAATCCTTAACTCAGTGGGTGACGTGATCAACATTTTTTGGCACATGTAATGTTTGGGGTAATCAATTAAAAATTTAGAGAAAGGGTTGATCAATGTACACATTTTCGTTCCGTTGCCTTCCGTTGTACTAAAATGTATCCGATTTGAAAAAATATGGACAAGTAAGGAAGCTGCTGGACACAATTCATGCGACCTATTTCGCATCAAAATGCATTGTATATTGCGCCCCCGCCCACACTGCAGCTGAAAACGTATTTAGATTTGTTGGTTCGGAACAAACAATGAACTCATCTTTCCTAAAGATAAAGAGTAAATGTTAGAATTTTTTTGCTGTGTAACTTCATTAACAAGACTAGTAAGCACCATGAATTAATCACCATGTGGCCAAGGAAAACCATTAGAGAACTGAAAAAACTTTTGTTGATGAATGTCAACCGTTTTGATTGTCAGTTTCGAACAAACCTGACCTGCTATGTGAGTTCAAATGTTTATGACCAGAATGAACCGTTACTGTCAATCAAATTTTGTTTCATATTCCAATTTCATTGACGAATAAATATGAATTGCAATCCTTTTATTCCGGCAAATGAGTGATTTTTATTAAAGATAAAATAAGCATTTGCAAGTTATCCATTGCAAGACAAAAGCCGTAACTCAAAAAACTTAGTTACCATCTCTCACAAAATAACGGAACCTTTATTGAATTGCTAACAGAACTGTATAATCCTGCCTTTTACAGTTTATGGTTTATTCCCTTCAAATCTCTGATATTCGACATGATTTTTCAATAAAGTACAAATATGAAAATATGTTTTATTTCTGATCATACAACTTATTCGTTGCCGCAGAAACAAGCAGCTCGAATTGATGGTTGCTTGAATACATTTAAAAGATGAACGTTAATATGTAGTCAACTAAATAAAAAAAGTGCTCCTCCAAAATTCGAAAACAAGGTAGAGCACTCTGCAATATCATATGGGAGTATATTTTTAGACACCATAAACAAATGATTCCAATGTGTTATGCACAATCAATAGAACTAGTCGAACAATATCCCGACCTCCTTATCTTTTAATGCTCATGCAAAAACATCTGCATAAGAAATTGTGAATACAATCATGCGTATTCATCTGAACTGTCATTGAATTTCCCAGTTTTATTTACACGTAGATCATATTTATTCACTGCAATTCAACGATTTTTCAATTTGTTATCAATTCTTTTATTATCTTATGTATTCATGGCCGGGATTTTTGGTTCCTGCTCAACGCATTTCCATGTTATATGGCTTCTATTTTGCACTTGCTTCGTACATACCTGGTTTCTGTTGTGTATTTATCAAGTTATCCCTTCGTATTTTCGAATATGAAAAAATTAAATGTTTCTTGAAAGTTTTTTTTTATTACTGGTGAAAAAATCATCAGATAAAACCCAATTATGCGGATTAGTGTACTTACAATTTTGCATTGATTTATTGGGACTGTTAACCTTATCTTTGCAATAATTTTTACAAGCTAGAAAAGACAACTCTTTGAACCATAATGGCTGAACTCTAGTTAAATTGATTATTCCTGTATCAATAACTATAGATAGAAACCTCTGGCAAATATTGGAAAGTAAAATCATGACTGTTTGTCTCTCTCACATCATGTTAAACCAACCATACACAAACAAACACACAAATACACACTCAAACACACACACACACACACACACACACATGCGATATATATATATATATATATATATATATATATATATATATATATATATATATATATATATATATAGTGGGTGCTTTCATCAGGAAATGGATACATGATCCGAAAGAATGATTATTAATTTCGATAACTTATCTTGCAACTCTATTTGGAATGATATCTCGATTGATGTACCATTCGGCTTAAACAGTGTAAATATTATAAACAATCAAAGAAAAATTGGTCAGCAACTGAGATCGAATCAGCGGCCATATATATATATATATATATATATATATATATATATATATATATATATATATATATATATATATACTTAGAATTTCCCTATTGTGTTTTGAAATTAAGACCAAATCAAACGTTGTAGTAATCAAACTCATTGGGAATAAAGGGCACTTAGGGGGTTAACACTGCAACAGCAAGGCTTATCTTTGTTAAATGTTTACATGATAATACCAAACAACACATCGTTTGTTCCTATTGTAGTATTATTAAATAAATCATAATTGATTTGTTCATCGCAATGAAATATATGTATTTTTCCCGTTCGAAAGTCTGTGATTGTAATTTTAGAATGGTTTGCTTGTTTTCATTTTTCCAAAAGTCAAACCAGCTTGGAACCGATATTCACCCTAAGGTCATGGACTTGATTCAGGTTTTATATTTTTAACTTGGATCCTAGTTTTCTTTGTCAAAATCATCGATTTGAAGAAGTTCTATTTTCATAAATATTCTCATTTTCACTGACCAACTGCAGACCAAAAGTTCAACAGACACAATCTCCTTTCATACATGAGTGGATCTATATCAATACCCAAGCTTCGTTTAGTTTCATTCACTCAATTGTATAATTCAACTGGAAAATTCATGTTGTTATATTTTTAACCGGAACGGTACTAATAAACAATGACAGTAAGTATTTTTCAAAATGAGACAAAGAGCATCCAGTCATCCCGTGGGCGATTACTCAATAAAAGCGGATATTTCCGTCATTGCATAGCGTTGCCCATCTCAATTAAAGCAGTGTATCATAGTGAGTAATGGAATCATTAACCTATCTATGAGCTAGAACTGCCATCTTAAAATAAATAATGAATTGCAATCGGTTATCTTGCCATTGGACAAAAGGTATTATTATGCAACAAATCTCTATTATGCTCTCAACTTTCTGAGTTCAATTGGTTACAGGACAAAGACGTTCACCGTTGATATACTATTGTATTGTTTTATTGACTGGAAGAGTACCCTTCCTGTTAAAAGATTTTAAATCATTGACCACTTATACCTCCATTGAGGATGTTGCATTGTCATGCACCATGCATAGAGTTGTGAGAAAGATTGAACCCAGTCTTGCAAGGCCTGTTGGATTTTTGTTCTATTTATGGTAACTGGTATTCCCCAATGGTCATTCATTAAGAACTGGCCAAGTTCGATATTGCTTAATTTCCGTGTTTTCAATATGATTGTGTTTCGACACTTTCGGCTCAGAGCAGGCGTCCGTCGATCTTAATCATAGAATACTTAGCTAAAAGGCATTGAGTATCATTCTAAAGTATATTGAACCAGGAACTCTCTAATCGGAGGCAAAAACTCTTCCACTGGGCTAAGATGATTGGTTTAAAAGCTTGTAAGCAATGTTTCCAAGTAATACTCTGTTTCAGTAATGTTTTATCGAATTATATTTGTCTGAAAACTAAGGCTATGTTTCTGAAATGGTTTTATCGAAAGTCTACGTTGTTAGACGAGGATATTTAGGAAATCTTATATATCTGTGAACTGCAAATCAAATAGGGTTTCAGTCTCTCCATTTTATCAGAGAATTGGTTCCAGAGAAACTGACTCTATAACTGAGTTAAGAGATATACAGCAGCAAAGACAGTTTAGTTGATATACACTATATACAAACCAGCGTAGCATGAATGTAGGCGGGTATATGAAAGGTATTTGCATACACATACATGTGGACACAAATAAACACATTCAAAATCATACACACACGAATTGTCGGATTAAAAATCATATGCATACACAAATAAACTGATACAATGTATTAAGCATTCACGTACACGGTAAAGCATATATATTTTTGATAAAGATATTGGAAAAATGGATATTTGTTTCTTTGTAAATAAGTGCTATAGTATCCTACAACTTCCACGATTTGAGTCAAATGTGAACATGAATATATATATATATATATATATATATATATATATATATATATATATATATATATATATATATATATATATATATATATATATACATATGTGTGTGTGTGTGTCTGTAATATGCATATAACAAAGTACTAATTTATTGAAAAAGAATTCCAATAAAAAAAGAAGAGTAGTTGATATTTCAAAATTTGATGTGTTTTTAATCAAATTCTTTTAAATTTTATTAAAGTACTCATTGTATGATTATTACAATACAGAACAAGATTTACGGAAATTCAAAGATAGAAAATCTACAATCAATCATGTGTCTTCTTTCGATCAATTTCTCTCTCTTTTGCTTCCACCGCTCTCTCGTATGCTCCCTATCTCTCTATCTCTGACACTCCCTCTCTGTGTCTCTCTCTCCGTCTCTCTTTATATATACATATATATATATATATATATATATATATATATATATATATATATCATCTGCCCAAACAATAAATTCGAAATACACAGTTTTGATTTTTCAAAAAGTGAAGAAATAAATAAACGAATAGACAAATAGATTCATAGAACAGGAAATATGAAGTAGCACCAGAATGCTAGCATCACTCAAAATTCTTATAACCAAACATGATTCTGCAATCCACATATTTGTACACTAAATGTAACATTGACGGTTCATCCACAAACTCATCATCCCGAAGAAACATGGAATCAACATTGTCTTCACCCTCACCTGCCTAAGTAAATTGAGAAGAATGCAATCCTCTGTGGTGTTAGAGGACTCTAGCATGGTCCATGAAAGCAAAACCCAAGGTTAGGATCAAGGCATCCATTAGAACAC
The DNA here is from genome assembly GCA_963457665.1 of Thysanoteuthis rhombus. NCBI lineage: Eukaryota > Metazoa > Mollusca > Cephalopoda > Oegopsida > Thysanoteuthidae > Thysanoteuthis > Thysanoteuthis major. Next base: position 35,002,387 of record OY735232.1, read on the forward strand.
CCTTCAGCATCTACTAATAGATGACTCCCACACGTAGACAACACCCTTTGACATGTAACTTATAACCATCAGCATCTTATTAATCAATATCCTATCAACTTTACACAACAGTTTGACGTCATATAGAACTTGCATTCGGTACATTATGAGAAATACATTCAAATTATCTACTTTGTTCAGTTTCAGCTCTTTTTTCCCGATACACACAGGAATGACGCCGTCAGTTTTTACGGGTATTTTTTAGTATTGTTATAATCTGGTCCGATAGCCACTCAGCAAATGAGGGAGTCGAAAAAGTATTTTCACGGGAACATTTGGGGTTTTCTTATCACCTGTTTTCTTTTTTAATCATTCAACCGCTCATTTTATGATTTTGCCCCTTTTTCAGAGTTCAGATGATATCAGATGCGGTTCGTTTTCAACCACGTATGACGCCGAGTGCTATTCTAAATCCAGACCCCAGAAAATATAAAACAATCACATAACTGAAATAAACTGCATATGCTTTGAGACAAATCAACTCTTTTTCCATATGGAACTGACAAAACAGTAGAAAAAAAGGTTTACAACTTTTTTCCCTATTTCAGAAAAACAAATATCGGTAAAAAGCCATAGAAAGGTTCACACACACACACACACACACACACACACACACACACATATATATATACATATATCTATATATATACATACATATATATATATATATATATATATATATATATATATATATATATACATATATATATATATACATATATATATATATATATATATATATATATATATATATATATATATATATATACATATATATATATATATACATATATATGTATATATATATATATATATATATATATATCTGTATCAATCATCAACTGCTCACTATGATATATTAATCTCTTGAAGTATATATTCTATGATTTCGCCAAATAACAAGTTTTAGATATGTCTACCAGGGTAGATTTTAATACTAAATTGCACTTAGGGGAATTCAAAGTAAAACACAAAAAGACCCCCCCCCGAAAAAAAAAAAAAAAGAATTCGCGTAACTTTTAAGGTAAATGATAAACAAATATAAATTAACGCACTTCTCTGATCAAAATTTTCCTTGAAAATAGTTACCCTGAGATTCATACATATTGATTCTGTTTCTTGGACAAAAACGGCAAAATAATTTTTCAAAATGTTTGAAAATCCAAAAATGCAATCTTGATTTGGGATAAACTGAGCGGACCAGGATATTCTTAGGGTAAAATACACATAGACAAGCATACCAATTTGTAAATTTATCGAGCATGTTACGACCGAAATCATGAAGTAAATTATCTTACAAATTCAATTCATATGTGTACTTCATGGTTTACGGTAAATACATCGGATTAATCATGATGTATGCTTATATATCATTAGGACGATGATCCCTTTTGTAAGTAGATTAACATGTAATCGTTTCAGGGATTTCTAAAAACGAAAGAATTATATCAACATGGCACTCAAGCAGTGTTGATTAAACACTGCTTCTCTCTCAGTTATGGTTCTAATATATAGCCCATGCCATACGTGAAGATTGCTACTATATATATATATATATATATATATATATATATATATATATATATATATATATATATATATATATATATATATATATAGCTTCTATGCAGTTTGCTACTTTATATAAAAATATATATATCTATATATATATATCTATATATATATATATATATGTATATATATATATATGTATATATATATATATATATATATATGTATATATATATATATATATATATATATATATATATATATATATATATATAGCTTCTATGCAGTTTGCTATTATATATATATATATATATATATATATATATATATATATATATATATATATATATATTTATATATTCAAACAGCTTTTAGAAAGTAAGTTTGATTATCCAATAGTGAATGACCTTCAGATGATTTTTCTTTTAAATTCCTTTGGTCTGCGTGTACACATTGAGGTTTGCGTGTATCATCTAGACAGTAAACAACATTTTATAACTGATGAAGACTAATCCTGCAACAGCAATAGAAAATGTATTACATGGAATAAAAGCAGAATAATCCTTGGTTTAAAAAAAAGAAAATAACGGAATGCAACAACACGCAACCATATTCTCTGCTACCAGGTTCTGTTGCTCTCTGATAAAATAAGGTTCGATCCTTTGTTCTCGGAGTCCTCCTTTGTTCTATTACCCGATCCAGCAAAGAATCCACATCTTTAAGCCAAGCCTCGGATGCTAGTTCCGATATCATGCTAGCATTTTACATTCTCTCAGGAAGCTCTCCAAGAGTGTAAGAATGCAAGCTCATTCATTTTATTGTATCTCTTGTGCAAAGGGCCCCACTAAAAATCGACAAGCCTTCTTTTCTCTCTGTATTAAGGATTTTTACAAGTTTCATTCCTCTTTGTGACATCATCCATTTTATTACGATCTTTGCTTGAACCGAATCGGGGAACAATACTTACAAAGGTCAGGGATATAATGCACCATACTAGAAAAAAACGTTTCCAGATAGAAGCGTATTGTTCATTTTCAATCCTTTTGGAACCCGCTGTATATTTGGAGACCCTTTTAAAAAAAGGTGAGTATTTATTTCTCTTTTGCCTTTCAATCTCTCCAGATGTCAAAGTCCCAAAAGGTCTTTTACTTTCACACCCGATGCGAATCTGAAGTTGCTTACAGGGTGTCTTATGAGCAATTCTTATCGAAAATCAGAAAAAAAGGAATTTCACAAGAAAGATTGACATAAAAGAAATCAAACGCACACAACAATAATAATAAGCAAGAATCGAATAAAAGTCAACGATAAAGAAGCCTTAGATTCCTTATTCAAAGTTTATCATGCAATAGAAAGGCAAAAGAACGAAAACGCTCGAGGAATACTAGTTTATATTCTTTGATAGGATTTAGACTTTTAGCATTTTATCTAGCAGATAAGGACGTGATGGAACACACATAGCCATGTGTTTGGAAGAAGGCACATACGTGGGTTTGTGTTGATATTCACAGTGTACATAAGATTCGTGGTTGGCAAGAATGTATAAATGTTTGTATCCGGAAGATCTAGCGAGAAAAGAACGCGTGATACAAAAGGAGCAATACCGCTAGATGAAAAGTGGATGGTTACATGGATGGGATGGAAAATGGTAAATCTTTATATAACCCTATGTGCACATGAACACACAATTGAATTTACGTAAAAACTCTAATAGGGATGAATAGATAGATAACCAGATGGATCGATAAATGAAGAGTATATACATTGAAAAAGCATATATGCCCGTCAAAAAGAACTTTTGGAGGGAGTATGTATGTATGTATATATATATATATATATATATATATATATATATATATATATATATATATATATATATATATATATATATGTGTGTAATATATATATATATATATATATATATATATATATATATGTATGTACATATATATATATATATATATGTGTGTGTGTGTGTGTGTGTGTATATATATAAGTATGTGTGTGTATAATACACTTTTGTTGGTCAACTAAAAGTGTTTTTTCGGCCACTTCCCTCATCAAAGAGAAGAAAGGTATTTATTTTCGCTAACATACACGGACACACTCACAAATAGACACACGCATACATTAGGTATGTGTATATATATATATATATATATATATATATATATATATATATATATATAGATACATAGATAGATAGATAGATAGATAGATAGATAGATAGATAGATAGATAGATAGATAGATAGATAGATAGATTGATTGTGCACGTGTTGGTATTTGAAAAGGTTTCTGCGTTAGCAAAACATGTTTTGTCTTTTTGGGGGGTAGTAACAAGTAACGGCCGTGTTCCATGATACAGAGTGTAAACACAAACAGATAGTTTATGTACAGACATACAAACATACATGCAGGAACGCGTGTCAGCCTTTTAAAAATGTATATAAATCGTGAAGTAATGAAAAGATTATAAACATATCAAGACATAACACGTTGTAATACAGATATTGAATATTGAGCAGTATATATATATATATATGTATGTATATATATATATATATATATATATATATATATATATATATATATATATATATATATATATATATAAAGAGACAGATTGTGACGGGGACAGAGATAGACAAACTGACAGATAATTCACTTGGAAATGAAGCATACTGCATTCATTCGATTAATAACAGTCAGCAGTTACGTACAAGTGAATAATGATGTAAAATCTAAACGAACTCACTAGCTTACAGAATGAATTTAAAAGCATGTTGTTGATTTTTTAAATAAATTCCTGTTGAGGATAAAATAAAATAAAGATTTTCCCTCTTTCTTCCCAATTTCTAGCAAAGTATTCTCTAAGGCTTCCTTGCGTGCTTTCTGTGGACTTTATCAGTAAGTATTGAAGCAAATTTCTAATGAAGATTAAGTATAAACAAATTGTTTTCTCCCTTATCTACTCCATCTTTTCAATAGGATTTTATAAGACTTGACTCCTTGTTCAATTCAGACTTGGATCCATCAATAACAAAATGTATTTCGAGACACAATAAATTTGACAATTTTATTGATGCGTTTTGACGTTACTTTCGGGCTATTTTAAGTTTTTCTCTCTTTAAATTTATGCAGTTTTAAAAAATTGCAGAAAAAGAAATACATATGTATAGTAATGCATTAAATGAAGACTAACTTATGCAGAGAAATCGCATTTAAATGCTGCATGAACATTTGCAGCGTCCATTAGGAAAGACTGCCTGTAGGTTTTTGTTAGTTGTAGGAAGAAGGAATTTTTATGCAGTAAAGGTTTGGGCAATTTTGAATTTAAAGTGGCTAGAAAAACAGATTTAAATCCAGAGGCATTTTATCTTTCTCCTACTTCTCCTGCTCCTCCTACATCTCTGAATCCTCCTCCTCCTCCTTCTTCTCCTTCTTTTTTCTTCACCTTATTCTTTTTTCTTCTCATTTTTCTTTTCTTCTTTTTTCTTCTTCTTCTTCTTTTATCTTCTTCTTTTTCTCTTCTACTTCTTCTTCTTTGTCTTCTTCCTCTTTCTTCTTTTTCTTCTACTTCTTTCCCTTATTTGTAGTAGTAGTTCTGTTAGTATTATTTGTATGTTCATGCTTGCGTATGATTTAGAAAAAATATTAAGAAAATAGGAAGACCACAAAACGGTGAAATACAAAAATAAATACATAAATAAATAAACAAATAAATAAATAAAAATTTGAATCCAGATTTCTTCTGATTTTCAAAAGTTCTTTTTTGCCATACTTTTGCTCTTATAAAAAGGGACGAAAAGAAAAAAATAACGATCAACGTTTGTTTTGGAGAGAAGTGTTTCTGAGACAGCGTGCACTATCTTCAACTCTCCCCCTCTCTCCCTCTCCCTTTCCCTCCCTCTCTCTTTCTCTCTCTCTCTCTCTCTAACACCAGATGCTCTTGTACTTACACCCAATCCAACCTCCCCGGACTCGCCCAAACATACCGTGATCATCACATTAGGGTCCAATAATGCCGGAAATTGTTTCTCCTCTAAATTAATGGTAATTGCTTCTCAACTTTGAAAATTCTGGCTTACGAATGATTTTTATGGGGATGCTATATTTGGCACGCACATTTGTTCTGAACAAATAATGGATGGAGATCGCTTTTGCCTTGTTGTCGTTTATTTTTCGCTGACATCATTCTCAGCAGCACCCCTACTCCAAGAATTTACCCTCTGATACTGAATATTGTTTTATTCGGCAAACTTAATGAGCTGGTAACGTAACAGATTCCAGCCTCTTCTCATCCCAGCTATTTAGACTGTTATTCTACGGTAAAAAGGAAATAAAGAACGTACGTCGAGATTCAAAATGGCCTCCATTCTTCCTCTAAACGGTGGCCTTATCTTCCCTACCGTATCAGCTAAGAAGGTAAGCCTAGTTTAGTGCAGAAAATCAATCGGTAGATACTAAAGACTGAAATTACTAGCCATGATTTGGAAAACTAATTTACTCACTATTAGGACAATGCTAACCGTAATTTCAATATCTAAGTCTATATTATAAAAAAATGACACGCAATCATATAGAATAATTGGAAATACGCTATTTTTCATTGGAAACTTTTTTGAACGGACAACAAAACTTTAACTATGAATGTGTCGTATACTTATACAACTTGGCTATTTACCTCAGATTTCAAGAGTGATGTCCTTAGTAGGATGCTGTTCCGACTCTTTAAGCAGACCATTTCTTTGAATGTTTTTCCTATTTACGTTATTTAGGCTAACTGCCATATTTACCGTATAAAATAGGGATGCTCGGCTGGAAAGTGTTTATAATAAAAGTAACAAATTTGTAATCATTTTGCTGCGTTATACATCAATTTCTTTAAGATATAATTGCGAATGCTAAAATAAGATTGTGACCAGATATGGGCACTGGATGGACGAGACAAGATGGACGTGGGTATTGAAGATTTCAACAAACCAGCTGAATATTTAGCTCAGATGGTAAGAGCAGCAATGCATGAGACCACCTTCTGATTGACACAGTTTGATTCGATTCAAGCAACACACCATTTTTAAAATTTTTCATTTTATTTACGCTAAGTCGACCCATGTATTCACCCTATTAAAACAGGATGCCTATTGCGAAAAAACTTATAAGATTAATGTATTTTTATAATAATATGTGTACATGCTATAGTATATGCGTGTGAGAAATCATACGAATGATATTACAGAAATATTAACCAAATATTATCGAATCTCAAGTTGAAGTCTTCCTGTTGGGAAATTTCATGCCAATTTCTTTCAAGTATATAAGCAGAGACTCTTTTTTTTTGTTATTCATGTAAATAAATTTTTCTACTGAGTGCCAATAAATTTTGAAATATTCATGAAATTAACATGGATTGAGCTTAGCAAATCTAATGCTTAATCCAGTCAGCTATGTACGCTGTGATTCTTTAAATAATTTAATCTTCGATGAACAAATATTAACAATTTGAAACAATTGTGTTTTATTTGCTGGAAACGATTTAAGAGTTTCAATGGTTGAAACTCACAGATGATGCCGATAAGGATTACTTCGAAACAATTTGCCGCCTAATCAAAGTCCGTATTATTATACAAAGGAAATCATATCTTTCTTCAATGAACCTTGCAAATTTTGCGCATTATGTGTGTTTTGGTCGGCAGAATCAGTCGGCGTACGTAATGTATCTTGAACACTATTGGTCGATAGCTAATTCGTAGATTAGCGTATTGCCTTGCACAATTCTGGAAGGGAAAGGGTGCAGATCCGATCTAGCCGTAGCAGTGAAGTTGGATAACGCAGCCGACTGGCGTGAGGCGAAGATAAAAATCTGACGCGTCCTCTCGGCCAACAGTGCCCACAATCACGATTCAGATCTTTTGGGCGAAATCATGGCTCAAGTTAACACAATGAAATGGAACGGTTATCGAGTTAAATCATCTCACACCAGATTACTGACCAATCAGGAAACGGGCAACTCTGTTGATCTGAACTTGGTAGGTTGGAAAGCAGAGACGGCATGAAACCCGAATCACAGCGGAACGGAATTAGATTCACATTAGGGGCGCCGTTCGATAAGGTCGGCCCGGAAAGTTAACCCTTTTTCGATGGGACGCAATCTGCTTATCCATTGGCCATACGGAAGCTAAAATTGTGCAAACAAGGCATCTGGTCAATTGAGACCGGAAGAATTGCTTTGTCAGAATACGTAACATAATCTAACGGGTGGGAGAGCTTTGAGATAGAGAGATTGAATTGATATAGAAAATAGTGTGGAGAGAAAATGGAGGGTGGAATAAAAAGGGAGGGGAAATGAAAAGAAGATATACGACAGACATCTAGTTTGTCGTGGTAGGTAATATGATAAAAAGAGTGGAGAATGAGATAGGGGGAAAGTATGAGAGGAGGGAAGATGAAAGAGGAAGCAAATAAAAAGACACGTATGAAAAAAGAGATAAAAAAGATGAGATGATTTAAAAAGAGATAGTGAAACGAAAAGAGTTGAAAGAGAAATGGGGAGAACATTTGAGAGATGGAAAAGAAGAAAGAAGAAAAAAAACTGAGTGTAATGTTTTGTCGTAGTATGTAACATGATGAAAATAGTGGGAGGGTAACGTAAGTAGAGAAATGGACGGAAAATTAAATGAAGATTGAGAAAGATTTGTGAGGAAAGAGCAGTGAAAAGTACCAATACAGAGAGAGAGAGAGAGAGAAAGAGAGAGAGAGAGAAAGAGAGAAAGAGAGAGAAAGAGAAAGAAAGAGAGAGAGGGGGAGAGAGAGACAGAGACAGACCGACGGACAGACTGACTGACAGAGACAGAGAGAGGAACATAGAAAAATGCTCGATAATACGAAAAAAGAAGCGAGTATTGAATGGAATAATTTAGAGAAAAAAAAATAGAGGAATAAAAAGAGCAGATATGAAAGAGGGAAGAAAAGAGAGAATGAGAAAGAGGAAGAGAAAAACAAAAAAATAGAAAGAAAGATTATGGAAAACGGAAAAAAGCTTCTTTATACAATAACAAGAAAACAAAAAAGAAATGATTTAGAAAACGGATGGAGAGAGGAAGAGGGCACAAAAAGAAGAACGGAAGAGAGAGTCTTTGACTGGGTCAAAAGGAAATTGAAATGTTCGATCACTGTCTAATAAGGAACTTTGAAAGACGAATTAAATAAGTTTGAAGCTCAACAGTGTAATCTAAGAAGAAAGAAAATGAACTTTTCTACTCAAATCATTTTTTTTCTTTTACAAACGATTTGTGTTATATATGGTTCTGTGTACTATTTAGTATGATGAAGTGCTTTGCATAGGAACCATGGCTTGGGTGGTTTAATAACTACCCCATATAGAATAACAATAATCACTTATTTGCTTTACGTCATATCAACTCAAAAATTTATTCTTAGGGACTGTTTTTTTGTAACACGGGGGAAACCTGTTTCGTTTATTATTCCATTGACTATTTGGCTAGGTATCTTCATATTTTCGGTAATGATACTCACACCTAAATAACCTTACGCTCATATGACAAGGATAGTTAATTATTTCTCACAAGCATCATGAGACATTATGTGTGTCATATAAACCAAAAGCTCAAACCAAAATATTATCTCGTATTTTAAAAACTGACGATACACAATCTTCCCATGCTTTAACACTTAATCACTTAAAAAATTTATTATAAACAAAACTAGAAACTATGGTTGCCGATTCTTCCTTGGGCAAATAATGATTACCAGTATTTTATATGAATTTGTTAGTTCTATCTTTGCATCTTCCGGTTAAACGGAAGGTGTAGTGTAAATTCTGCCAACTCTCGTTTTCAAAGTTTTTCCACTCATTCACATCCATATGGATTAAGTAAAAGTTTTTGCCCATCCTAAAAAATAACTTTTACATGCCATCTCATTACAATTTTAGGAATTTTTGTGTTCATGTGTCGGAATTACTCGACAACCTGCCATAGTACAAATCAAAAGTCGTCAAATATAATACTTAGCACGCAAAATGTTGCGATGTCGAGTTGGGAGTCGTTTGGATCAGAGTACCTCGAGAAATTGACTGCAAATGAATTGTAAAATTAATTATAAATATTTTTCATTGTTTCTGTAAATCATCGGCATTCTTTTTCCCTCTTTAAAACATATTTTGGATCAACTGCTATGGACATCTTTAAAAACAATCCAGTTCAGACTGACAGGAATCCAGTTCTTTGCACAACATGTACCTTTTGAAGGGACAATTCACTCGTACCAGTTCCTATAACGATCGGGCAAAAAAATAACATATACAATAAAGCAACTTGTACTTGTATATTTGACAAAGTCATTTCATCAAATATAATTACAATGTAGAATTCCTTCCCTTAAAAAAAAAGGATTGAAATTCATAGAGAAATTTTGATGATTCATAACATCCAGGATGAAATAAACCCTCCTATCTTCGATTTTTAGTACTGCTTTCCTCATTCCATTTACAATGTTTTCAAATTAACTCAATTAGTTTAATGCAATTTTATTGAAGGGTTGATGATACTCTACAATAGAAGTAAGGGCATTATGGACCAGACCGTGCAGTATTATTCCTCTATGACCCACTGTTCACAACCACAAAATGTCCAGCACTGTTTTCTGTAACACGATTTCTCCAGAGGTTCTTGATTGATCTCGCTGAAATCTGGTAGAAAAATGAACAGCATATTGAGAAAAAGATAATATAACTATCATTGTCGAATCACAACCCAACATTCTAGCTAGCTGAGAATCCCCAACTTTTTTTCGAAATGTCTCTGTTTATGTTTATCATTTTTCCAGAGGGGGTCAATTTCAAAACTTTTCCAGCAGCTTTCATCAATGTTCATCCCCCCACCATCCTAACTGATTGTAAGCAACCGGAAAATACCTGTGAAGGTTCATTGTCCTTCCACACAATATCTCCGAATGTTCTCCATGGCTATCTTAGAAGAATGGACAATGAAATACGAGAAATGTCTGGAAGTGTTGGAGTGGATTCATGTTTGGTCAGTTTTTCTGCATCCTAGCTAACTTTTGGCATCCATAAAACATCTATTTAATTACTCTGTCCGTCCCTAAGATATATCCAGGAGTTCCAATTTATTTCCAATAGATTTGTATGAGGGGAAAATGGTATAGGATACGAAAAAAAAAAATAATGACATTAGGAGGGGATCAGTCAGTAAGTGCCTCCCTTATGTAATAAATCTCAGTCCACTCAAAAATTTCATTTTTTGAAACAAAGATTTATGATATTTGATCGCAGATAGATCAAAACTACTTTCTCTAAGATAAATGATTACTTTCTTAGCATGAAACTTCTCTTCCAAAGATACATGATATGCCCATATTTGATGGAAACTATTTTTACTGAGAGAGGAACCCGAGCAGAAATTTGCCATTATGGAAAATGGTGCTTTAATATTCTCTGAAAGTGATTTGAAATATCTACTCAATATATTAAATAGCAAATGCCATTTGATCTAAACACGAACTTATTCACTCGGTGTGCAAGTAGTTATTTATCAAAAGCAATGTCATGATTCCCAAGTATTATAATGAGAAGTAAACAAAATATACATCTTATACGCAAGTACAATTGGCACGTACAATTAGTAACAAATTGAGCACAATTAATTGACAAATGGATATCAACGTAAATTCAAGAAACCAGAGATTGCAAATATTGTTTAAGAGCAAAAGTAACATCTGCTGCCTGATTAATTTGTTCGCATATACCGTCTAATATTATACACATTGTGATTTTGACTTGGATTTTCTTACTTCATTTCGCAATTTCTATGAATCTAAATTATGCATCCAATACTTGTTCACCAACCTATCCAAATCTCATGAACAAATATTCAGTAATTCAGTCTTTTTAGACTCATGACGTTGCGGGAAAAACTTTATACACTAAGGCTGTTGTTTCTTTGTGGATCACCATTTTAGTACCTTTGCTTTATGCATAGAAGTGTATTACATTTCTTAAACCGGCAGAAATGGAGGAGATTTAAAAAATTTTTTCAGAAGATAATCCGTCGATTGTATCAAATCAAATCACACATTGACACGGGAGTACTAGCCCTTTTTAAGATCTTTCTCTGATTGTATCTGGTATAAAGTCACACTTTACAATAACTTATTTTACGTTTTAACTTCTGTATTAAAATACCAGCAAATTGGAATATATTGCCGGTACAAAAGCTCTATTCAGTGAAGAAAACAACAAAAACTCAACCATATCATCTCATGAACAGCAAATATCACATGCACGTCAAAGTTTTATTCCTGGCAAATTTCCTTTGGCATTGAAAGATTCAATATTTTCTTGCACTTGATCCAGAGAAAAATATGTCATCGGTTCAAATATTTTGATCTAATTTGTTGGAGTTGTATATCATAAAGATGAAGCAATCGAACAAAACTCTGTTGCGTCATCTCTGCTAGTGGTTTGCTCCAAAATAAATTAAAAGCTATAAGAATACCTCTAAGTATGGGGATTCCATGATTTCTGTCATGAGTAGTCATCCATTCATGAGGTTACTTACAGGTGCACCTGCTGTCTCTCAACCCAGTTCCCTCGTTCATCATGAATGCTGCTAGATCTCTTTCCGTATTGATGGCAGTGTCACTCATCAATACATCAACATAAGTTTTCATTGGTGTTCCTCGTTGTCTCTTCCCGTGTTGGTTTGCAGAGTACGATTTTGCTTGTGATGAGATCAGGTTGACATAATACTTGCCCAGCACAGCACAGTCTTCTTACTTTAATTTCATTGCTGACACGAAGAGTTCAACCATGAAATATCTGAAACGAGATTCTGACATCTGATATAGAGAGTAGTACTGTTACTATCACACAGCAATTGAAAGCAGAGTTTTTTTCTTGATCTCCTGAACAATTTTTGGAGACTAAATTATTTCTTGCCTCAATTGTAGGGTTTTATGGAATCAATGTGCAGAATCCTTGCTCAAGATGGACTGCCCATGCGGGGCCAAAGGATTTTTACTGTCTTGCTATTAAACTGGAGCTATGGGGATGGGAAATTGATTCACACATTTCCTAAAGGCCATGAGTGCAAATGAATGTAAAAATTCTGGACTGAGATTTGAATTTGTACGCACATTTCGTTTCCCTTACCGTAACTATGATCCCACCCTGTACATTCAATACAATTACTTATACATATTATACTTTGGTTAAATTCACCGATATTCAAACGCTCACAGTTAAGAACAAGTTCATTTTAAACTCGCTGAAAATTGAACAAAAAACATATTTCCAAAATACGGGTCCGGATTCGGTACTGGGTCGTAAGGGCCTGCTGACTTGGTTGCAGGTACTCAATAAATGGAATAGATATAAATGTGATAACCATATTGATAGTACCTTAGTTGATAACCGATAACTAACACACACATGCACACACATGCACACATGCATATATGGACACAGTTTTACCATTTATTTTTGTGGAGAAAGATACATCCATCATTAAAAGAAAATCAGTAGGAAGTGAGAAAATATTGGTAATTAATAAATTGGCCTGATGGATATTCATGAATATAAATTTCTTGAAAGAAGTTAAAGGGAGAAATACAACACTTCCTGTATTTGATTTTTAGGGCTTGGCAATCTTCAATAGATGAAGAAGTGGAGGAAAAAAGAAATTCTTTTAATACATCCATTTAACTATACAGAAGATCTTTAAAGTAAAAACATACTATAGTCTTCAAAATGCTGGAATAAAATAGTTATGCTTTTCCTGGAGAAACAAACTTGAAAAGATGTTCCATTGAAGAGGAAATACAGATTCAAATTTGTACACAAATCTGTAGCCCGAAATGTGTGACAGTCTTCTTTAGATCAGAAAATGCAAAAATTACCCCAACCCTAAGTGACCTTTTGAGGTCACCAGGGGTCAGCAACACCTATCCTTTATTCGTCTTGACGTAAAGTAAGATCTGAACCCTAATTTGAAGCCTGTACAATGCAACCGAGTGAATATACTTGGGTAGAAACAGCCATTGTCTTCATAGTGTAAGATTTAAAATAAAACATCTCTCATGGAATGAAAAAAAACGCAGAAATTTGTTTCTCTCAAGACTGAATGAGAAGCATTATACTTATTATGTACGCAGTAAAAAACACTTTTTTTACCCCCCATTTTTTTGAGGTTTGAAGGTTTTATGGAATATAAGCAAACAAAAAATGAAAAATGTTATTAATTACGTCTTTGGGATTTAGTCAACTGCTAAGATTTTCTCAAAATCTGACTCCTGGACTACGCCTTCCCACTCGTAAAATTTTTCTGTTTGTGTGTGGGAACCACTTATCAACATACATCTTTAGATTTTTGTCCTTCATAGTTTTTAGTTTCTTGAAACATACCTTCTCTCATCACTTATTATTCAATCTTTCTTTCGGAATTCTTTTTTTTTTAAACATTCAATAATTCATCACCCTCTCATCTTCTTTTATTGTCTTTCTTTTCTATCCTTTCTTTATTCCTTCCTTGTTTCTCTTTCCTTCCATTGCCTCTCTGATTTTCCGTAAACATTATCACATTAAGTTCTCACTCAACCTTCTATGATTCTCTCTTTCGGTCTTTCTCACTTTCGTTTCTTCTTCCATTTTTTTCCTCAACCATTACTGTATCAACCTATCTTTTCTTTTTCTCTCTCTGTCAACCGTTTCTCATCTTTCATTCTATCTTTGTTTGCCTTTTTCTTCATTATTCAGTTGTACTTTGAATTTTCCAACTTTCTCTCAAACTCTCACATTTCAATCATAACATACCTCCCCCTCCCTGTCCCTCCCTTTTTTCCCCTTTCTGCCCGTCACCCTTCACTCTCCCCACTCCCTTTCCCCCCGACATCGAAAAGGTGTTAATTGCTTTGATGTCTTTGATGTTTTCATGTCAGCATTCGTGTTGTGCCAGTCAAGGACAAATAAGCCTTAGCCCCAGAATCTGACTTCCTACTCGATAAATCCCTCTCATCAAAAAGATGCAGTTGCTCACCAACAACATTTCTCCGTTCCTTGTTGTTGCAATAAAAGGGAGCGTTTTGCTTGCAGGCCATATACATGTCACGTCTTATCTGAATATAATTTGCTAGTTTCGAAGCGGTAAACACATATCAAAACGATTGTATCATAGCTTGCTGAGGGCCTCTGGTGGAATAGTAATATATACTGACGAGCCAAAATATTATGACCAGCGACATGTCTAAATAATAACAACTAGTCTCTTGCATCAACTGAGCATGTCAGCTCGATAAGCAGGTAATCTGGCCTCGAATACTTCATATCGATATCCCGTAGAGGACAAGTAGGAAGATTGAATGACTTCGATCAGGGTCGATTTTTCATAATTATTATACTGGATTCACCCCACCCCTATGGAGGTGTTGTCTGTAGAGTTATAATGTTAAGTTGTGAGTAGTATTCGACAGTAGTCAGAGGAGGAGGGAATCACCAACCGTCAAACAGGAATGGGACAGTCAAAATTTATAAATGTCAATAAGGAACCGATGCATTCCTTCAAAAAAGTAACTAACAGATGTACTACTGTGACACAAATTACTGATAGCTTTAATCAAAATGAAGGAGCAAATGCATCATTATGCATCGTTCCTTTTATCATCTGGGGCTGCGTACCTCGTGGCCAATGAGTGTACCAATGCTAACCGATTTCCATCCCTTAAAGCATCTTCAACAGGTATGAATCGTTTAATCGATCAAATACAGACAGATTACCTCTTGTATACCACTAGAGGAAAAGTATCAAAACATATTAGGATTTCTCTTCTTAGAAGGCAAACAACCAAATGTCTTTCAGTGAATGAGTCCGTTATTCTGAATGATAGGTAAAAGATAATTCATCATCCGAAATGGTGAGCGTTGAATGGAAAGGTGTAGTATTATGAACAGTGAAACAGGCTCAAATGTTTTATTATATCAGTACATGTTTTAGATAGTATTTAAAATGTTTGATTATGTTTAGAGTTATAATTTAGATAGAGTGTATGTATTAATGCATATTGCAGATAGATAGATTGGTAAATAGATGGACCTATCTTTGATCATATCTCCCGGTGATTATGACATCAGTATGTGTGTGTGTGTGTTTCAAGCTTTTAGATAGACTGCGCCCAGGATTCTCCAGTTTTATGACAAAGAAACTTTTTATTTACAATGGAATGAGGTATATCCTCATTTTCAAGATACCACATCGCCAAGTCTTTCATAGACTATAGAATATCCAGATGAATGGTTTGTTCAACAATAAATAACTGCTTCTTTTCCATCTTTACGAAGACCCCGAAAAAATGTTTATACCCTGAGATCCAGTACTTTTGAACAATATTTGACTACAATCAACGCAAAGTGTCGGACAATTAAAAGATAGATTTGTTCATGTTCACAAGTACGTCTCTCGACGACCCCCCCCCCAAAAAAAAGTTCGCTGCAAATGGAAAAAAAAATTGATCAATGAAATATCTTAATTCAGAGATAAACAGAAAAGATGTCGTTCTTATAAATGTTGATAAAAATTTCACCATAGTTCACTTTTTGGCAAACAGAGTACAAATTCTGGATGGGTCAATTTGTTTGCTCAAATGCTTATAAGAAAGACAGTGATCCTTTTTCTTTTGGTAGATAGCCAGGATGTTGAAGCCATATACAATCGTCAGACGCTACTGCCCCCCCCCCCCAAATTATCACAAATAATTCCTGTAGTCTAAATGAATGTTCTGTCAAATAGGGACAAACACTATAAAAGCATAAAAACAGTGAAATGAGAGATAGAAAAAATGCAATTAGATGTTTTTTTTTCAGAACGATTAACTATGAAATACCCCAAACTAATATCAAATGTGAACAAACAATACAGTGGGCCATTACTCATGGTCTCCAAAGTAGAATCCCTCCACATTTTTGAATATATCCAGGGGACCATCTCAATCAAAGCTGTAGGTAAAGGTTGAGGGGGCATATTCATGCATTTACCAGTAACATCAGTACAAAGTCAACACAAATTGTCTCAGACTGTTAATCTAATTCTTTATGTCATTAACAGTAACGTTACTCACTCTTTGGAATCTGTATGTTGCAAATGCTAAATGCTTCAAACAGTTTCTTAATTATGAACGACCACAAAGCAAAACACTTCACATTACTCTTTCGTCCAGCAACGTAAAAATGATTTACTTGTTTTAATCTCTTTTATGCCTGAGTAAACCTCTGCCCAATGCGTAAACGATCGAATCTCGCAAAATGGCAGCAGATCAATGAAAAAGACGGGGAAAGGGTGACGCAGGAAAAAAGTATTAGAGCTGGGAGAGTACTGGATGAATAAAAGATATATAGCGATGAAGAGTGGAGTCTGAACTTGGAAAGAGGTAGAAAGCGCTGAGAGAGAGGAAGGGAAATATTTAAAAAGGAAAAAAACGAAGAAAGAACAAAAAAGAAGTTAGTAAGAAAAAAGAAAGGAAGAAAGAGATCAAGAAAGAGAAAACGTGCAAAAAGAAAGAAAGGGGGAAAAATATGAAAGAAAAAGAAAAGGAAAAAGGAAGGGGAAAAGGGGAAAGTGGGAAAAGGTTAGAAAAAGCGAGAAAAAAACAACTAAAAGAAAGAAATGAAACAGGTATGGAAGAAATAACAAAAAAGAAGTAGGAAAGAATGGAAAAAAGTAAAGAGAAAGGAATGTGAAGGAAAGAAAAAAAGAAACGGTAAAAAGTTAAAAAGAAAAAAATGAAAAGTTGGGTCAGAACGGAGGAGACGTAGCAAAACAGCGGGAAGAAATAAGTCGACGAAGGAGGGGCAATATGGATTACTTTTAAAGCCTCAAAAAAAAAAAAAATTGAAGGAACATTGAGAATGGAATTTTGATAAAGGAATCAAAAATAATGAGGAAGGAATGAAAATGTAGTTAACTGACGCAAGAAAAAAACTAAGAAAAAGAGAAAGAATGAAGGATATTTAAACAAAAACAAAGAGGATTTAGTGAAAAGACGAGGTTTTGATACAGTTCGACAATAAACCGAGGGAGGACTTACTGCGCATGCAAACACAGAAAATTTGTCATCGGGTTACTCAGTCAGCAGCGGAGCATCCATGATCAAGTTTTTTACTGCATTATTCATTTATAATGCATTCATAATAACTAAGGCTGATAATCCTTCACATCGTATACGAGGATTTTTGCAGTACATCGAATGAATCATCTAAGTGGGTTACTTGGATAGTTACAGTCCATATTTGTCTCTCTGCAACTTCTGGCTATTCCAAAAGAGATTTCTGACCCAGGGCGAGATTAAAAGCACGATGAGGCAGTTGACAGAGATTCCAACGGAGATATTTCCAAACTGTTTTGAAAAGTGGAAAGGATACCCTGATATGCGTGTGAAGTCCCAAGGGGAGCACTCGCCAGGATATTTTTTTTTTCGTTAATTAAAAAACAAATACTGTATATTTTACTCGTCCTTCAAAATCAGACTAGGAAAGGAAAGAGATGAGAGGTACCAAAATGGGACTAAATATTGCCAGGGGGGTAGACAGGAAGAACAAAATGGAAAAATAAGGAAAGATGAATTAAGAGAATGCAGTTAAATGAAAGAAAGAAGAAAGGAAGGAAGGAAGGGAGGAAGAAAAGAAGGAAGGAAGGAAGAGAACGGAGATTGGTTGGGACCACAAGAGAAAAAAAACATTAAAAAATGGCGTCCGTCACAGTAACGTCCTCGGCAACTAGATCTTCTATGATTCAGTATTCAATATGGCAGTCATACTCTCCGTAATAAAAACTGAGACGTTATTAGCCAATATGATTGGTCGCTAGGATTTTACGCGCGAATATCGAAATGTACCGAAGCAAATAACCGAACTGTCAAACGGGACACATTAGCAATAAATTAAATTCTTCCCGCCCTGAATAACTCCTAATAAACACCAGTTAGAGAGAGAGAGAGAGAGAGAGAGAGAGAGAGAGGGAGAGAGAGAGGGTGTGTTGGAGAGCAGAGAGTACGAGAGAGAGAAAGTATGAATAATTGCTTATAAACTTCAATGTACGTGAGATAGAATACTATGTGTCTGTTTTCATTTTTTATGTGTTCAGTGATAGGGCTTCGATATCGAGGTGACTTGATGGACGGCTAAACATTCATCGAATATGCTGAGTGGTAGAAGGAGGCGAATAAACAGTAAAACACAAATTTTGGGGGAGAAAAAAAATGGATACTTTCATAGATGAAAGGTACTATGATTCTACCAATTGTCCCTCAAACAAAAGAAGTGCACTTCGTTCTTCCAATAAACATTTTCTTTATTATCATTTTTTCTTTTATAATGGATTCTTCTCTTCGTTAAACATGGAATTTTGTAACATCATCGGTCTTGGATCATTTCAACAAGAGGTCTGTTAATACTCATCATCACGTTGTTTTTTATCGTCAATTAGTAGGGATAGACTTTTCCAAGGATTCACCTAACCTCTCTATTGCTGGTGTCGCAGAGCAAATACTTCCTGAATTGGTCAAATTCTTCTTTACAATGTGTATTCTGTCGCCTAAGGTTGCACATGTGATCTCTATACATCTATGTTGTGAGTCATTATGTCCATCGTTCTGCCATTCTCGCAACATGACCAGTCTTTATCCATTTGTGTTCTTTAAAAGTTTCTATGATGTCTCTCACCACGGCATTGTCTTGTCATATCCCCATGAGAGCATGATTCTTCCGTAAACACGTTGCATGCTTCTCAGCTTTGGGGGCAGTGTCTTGGTTTTATTCCATGATTGAGTTCAATTGGTGACTATCGGGAAGATGCATTGGTTGCATACTCTTCCTTTTGAGACAAATAGGATATTATTGCTATTGAGGGATGGGCTCGCTCAAACCAGGAGTTTGCCATCCCAGAGTGTTCTTTATACATGATATTAAAAAAAAGCAAAATCATGAAAAAAAAAATGTTGAGAAAAAAGAACTTCCTTTAATAGAAAAAAAAATTCATAGATTCAATATTTGAAAGAAATCAAATCCCCCACCAAAAAAACCAAAGCTGCCAGCACCGTGACATAAAGCTGGTGAAATGTAAAAATGTGTTCCATTCAATTCATTTTTGGTCCCAATTCCTTTGAGGATGTACTGACTAACAAGTCTTTTTTCTTCTTTCTTCACTTAGTAAATCCATTAAATTGGTAAAATGTGTTCAAGTAGAAGAAAAAAAACTATCGTGACGATAGGTCTCTGGGGCCCTCTGGGGGAATTTCCTGAAAGTTAAGTCAGCCAGGATGGCTAATTTCCTTTCTGTTAGATGTACAAAAATGTAATGTATCCCGAAAGCATCTATATTTTGGAGAACTCTCCACGAAAAACTTCGGTGTTAGGGGAATGCCTTCATGTCGAAGCAACGCAATGCTAATTCGACAATTTGAAGCTGCTGCACAAATCAACTGTATTCCTGATGAAACAACATACTCAACCTTGATTCTGCGTGGTTTTGAGCTTTACTTGGGATGCCATTCTACGACTCGAGGGAACACCACTATTGGAATTAAAGAGTCAGCCTACAATGGGATCCAATCACTCGTTCCTCATCGCCAGCTGTCATCGATCTTAATTATAATTGATAAATCAGTTGTTTTCATCCTAAGAACATTATACTCGAATTCTGTGATAGAATTTGATTGATATTGATTGTATCTCATTTTCAAGTATGGAACGTGTTAAAAACCCTCCAATTATACGTCCTTGCCTTAGAAAATAATGAAAACCCAAACCCAAACAATGAATTCTCATTAGAACATTATATGAATTCTTATTAGAACAGTATATGCACCAACAATTAATGTTTAATCATACGTAATTGACTTTAATTAGGCAAGTCGGCGCATAAACAACTTTCTATGGTACTTGAATGATCAGCTAATAACTTTGTAGGCTATTACAAACTGTATTTATTTGAACGGATAATCTATCGACGGCAACGATGAAGCGAACAAAATATCAGTTTGGAAGATTTTGCATGTGTGTGATTTTACCGCAATACGTTTTGGTTGTAGTTGCCAAATAAACTTGGAGAGCAAGACCCGAAGTCGGTCCTTGATTTCCCGAAATGCTTAAATGAAAAAGAGGGGGATAGGGCGGAGAGACGCGAATTACAAGATGGAGGCTGCGAAATAAAAATATAACGACATATGTAATAATCAAACGATCCTATCTCATTCCTGCTGCCCTCTTATGGCAGGACTCTTAGAGGGGGAAACCTCTTTAATGGCGCTTTTTCCTCGTCTGCCGTTCTGTCAACTTCTTTTATCTCTAAAGAAGATCAAACACCCCTGTTCAAATGGCTCAACCAATCACCGATCAGAAATACTGAAATGCCTGTGGACAGGCACGTGATTATCTTCCCGATGTAACGCTACTAATCCTAAAAAAATCAGTGGTTGCAAAATTACTTCATCATGAACCCTTATTTCAAATTTGAGTCTTTGATTTGATTTTTGTGTTAAATTTTTAAACTGGGATTTTTTTTAAATTAAAAATAGCAAGTTAGGATTAACCAAGTTATTTAGCAAAAATTGATATAGGCGTATCTCGCCTCGTTAGTTTCCCGATTGTATCCTATGAGACAGGGGCATGAAATCCAACTTAAAGATTTGCCCTTAAACTGAGAAACATGACAGAATTATGCTCAAATTCACGTTGAAACATCGTAAGATAGCACAGTATAATTTGAAGAAGACAGGAGCCCAAAGTTTCATAGAAACAATTGAAAAAAGTGGCAGATGGCTGAGTATTACAGCTTATAATATGGATAAAAAAAAGCATACGCTAAATTGTTGCCGACAGAAAGTAAGATGATGTAACGAGCTACACAAATTCAGAAAATACTGGTTCTGCGACGCCCATAATAGAGTGACCTGGTGACTTATAAGGATGTTTTATTCCCAAGATGGACGCTAAAAGTCTACTGCTACTGATACTGCTGCTGATGATAATGAAACTATCCCGATATAAGCCAGGTGGGGCCTTCGATCAAATAGTGTGAGGGGAACTTGGCAGTAATCATTTTTCGTCCATCCGGTAACACTGACTGGAACTGAACCCACTTGCCTCATTCGTCCATTTCTTGAAGTATTTTGAAACTCAATGCTCACTCCTACACTGACCTTAAAAGTCACCTCATTTTCCAGAAGCCAGAGTCCAAGTTACTCGTCAGTTGTAATTTATTTAGTTATAGGTATAGTGATCTTTTAGCTTACTAAGACAATCATAGTTCTTTTTAAAATGATTTTATTTTCAACATTGACTATAATATCTTGTCTTTGTCCGTGTGTTGAAATACATGTGAATTAGTGGTTTTGGTGGTTCGTTTCTATTCAAATTCTTAAAGATACATTAGAAATAAGCAATATTTGAAATGTGCAATAACTCAAAAACACACACTATAGATCGATAAGAACGACTGGAATAAGTACAAAGGCATAAGAGGAGGAACTAAGTACCGTCCGGCACCCATGTTGATGGTGGGGTATATTCAACAATCTAGGAGCATCTGAATAAATAAAGGAAAATAAGCACTGTGTACGACTCAACTCGCTTCTACCCTGGTACTGCTCTTCCCAGCTGAGCTAACAACGCTTCTATAGCGATGAAAGAATCCTACAACAGACTTATATTGCTCGCCTTTTCCTATCCTGCAATTGTTTGCACAAATATTCATATATGCATTTATGTGTTCCCTTATGCCTAAAGTACGTTTATCAGGAGAATGGACAGTTTATGTCTGACAGAATGTGATAATTATAAAGACATTAGGTGGAATATATTTCGTGTCAACCGAGTACAATATCGGAGAGTCCTGGATCACACGAAAGAATAAAGAATAAGTGCCGGACGAAATATAGTTCATACTCAAATGTTTTCATAATCATTACATTCAGTGAAACTCAAATTTTCAATATCTATATATCTATATATCTATCTATATATATATATATACATATATATATATATATATATATATATATATATATATATATACATACATATATATATATATATATATATATATATATATATATATACGTGTGTGTGTGTGTCTCTCTCTCTCTAAATATAATTGAAAATATGTCTTTCTGTCTGCTCTACTCTTTTATAGGCCACAATCTTACTGGTAGAAATTTTGCACTGCGTAACACCTTTCACTGCAGTCGATGTATGGTGTATGATTTTTTAAACGTTCTTCAAGATAATTTGATTGTCAATGAAACTATATGAATTTAAACAGGATCCACACCTTTTCATTTCGGAAGTTTTTGCCCCCAGGGTTACACTCCTTGTTCAGATTGATCGTGACGGGGATCTGAAATTACGATGCCAGTCTGAATAAGCACTTGACATGTTCAATATTTCCATCAGTCCCTGTAAATCATATTTTCATCAAGTTTTTTGAGCTAAAGGAAATAATCACATTTTTTTTAATCAGTCCAAATGATTTTATTTGCGTTTCTTTTGTGTGTTACAAGTGTATATTTTCATAGAAGCAGAGAATTTTTTTTAAAGTATTGGCTCATTTTAAAATACTTCCTCACATTTTAAAAAAAAATAGATGATCAGTTTAAAGTCTTTTAACGGTATGGGTAGAAGATGAAAGCAGGCTTTCGTATAGATATGTAAATAAATAGCAGCTGCTACTACTACTACAACTACTACTACTAAGTGAAGGGGACTTCAATCACCTGACTGTTTCTCATTGGACATGAAATATATAAGATCTTACGTGATTCTGGAAAGACGACTTCGTCTTCCATTTACCTGGCGGATCAATTACATTAATGTTTGTAGATAGATGTATCAATGAGTTTCCTTACTTATTCCAGTTTATTATAGATTGAATGTTTTTGTTTTTGATTGTTGTGGGTGAGAATAGCTATATTTACATAGGAGCAGGGATAACATTTCTTTCATTTTAATAACGATCCATCTCAATATATTTTTTACGATTGATATTTTAAGAATTTTTTTTCCAGAAAAATGAAAGCCTTCTGCCTGATTATTCTCAGAATATATTACTTTTTGTTGAAAATCTCCTGGTTTAAGATCGTTAACATTTTTTTTCGATAGAAAGATTATTTCGAATAATCTGATGTAAATTATTATTTTTTTCAGTAGAAATCTGTTGTATTTAGAATATGAAATCCAAAAAAGGCATATTATACTCGGAAGCACTGCAATAAACGTTGGCAGCTATTCACAAATGTCTTTTTTTTTTTTAATGAAATTTCATTTTGCATCCGATATTTTTCTCTATCTGCTTATGTTTCTGCAACTACTCAAAAAGGCAAAACTACGCTGTTTCACTTGATTAAAACAATTAATCCCATAGCTGCATCGTTTGTTTCAACTCAGGCAATTATAACAATATTTTCTGCTGCTATATACTTGTGACAAGCGTTCAAACTGCGTATCTTCTTAAAGCAATGCGTGTCAATGAGAGTTAATTCATTGAGTAGCAAATTATATGAGGAATATGGAAAATAATTGGTGATATAAACACACACACATGCACATATGTAGATATAAAAAATGGATGTATGATCCGACAGAAATTATTGTAAATCACCTTACATTATATTGAAACTCTATTGAAAAGAAAATCCTCTTGTAGCACAATTGATGTATCATTTTGCGTGAACAACGTTAATAGAATAAGCAATTGAAGAAATGAGGCAACTGCAGGCATCGAACGTACAACTGATAGAATAGCCACTTCAAGGTAGCGTTGCTCTTATCCTTGAGCTAAACAGCCATTGGTTATGCAAAAGTCCAAATGACAGCATATTATCTATCTCTCTCTTTCTCTCCGTCTCTTTCTCTCTCTCTCTATATATATATATAGAGAGAGAGAGTGAGAAAGACAAACAGACGGACAGACGGACAGACAGACAGACGGACAGACGGACAGACAGACAGAGGGAGAGAGATGGAAAGAAAGGGGAACAGACTGATATTCAAAGCTCTGAATTGGCTGAAATGATGGAAAAGGGCTGATATCGATAAATATAATCAGGTCAGAATGAAAAGATAGATTTGAACAGCCTGGATTGGATACAGAATTCAATGGTGAGATTGATGATGAAATGGATGAATGAATCTAGAGATCAATGGATAGATTAGATATTCCAACTGAAGGTAATTATAAGAATTTAAAGCAATTAATTATATCATGTTGACATGCGTGACCTTGGCAAATATCAAGAGTTATTAACGTAAATATCATAATTGAATAAGCTTATAATTGATTAAACAAATAATCAAGTCAAAAAGCCTTTTATGCTTCTAGACTTCACTACGTATACGCTTTTATCTCTGAAACAACAGCAAAATGGAAAGTGTTAAAATGTCCCTGATGAGCGAATTGATAATGAA
Organism: Thysanoteuthis rhombus; assembly: GCA_963457665.1. Classification (NCBI taxonomy): domain Eukaryota; kingdom Metazoa; phylum Mollusca; class Cephalopoda; order Oegopsida; family Thysanoteuthidae; genus Thysanoteuthis; species Thysanoteuthis major. The sequence continues at coordinate 35,027,425 of OY735232.1, forward strand.
TATATTTTGATATTCTTGACTTGTATTGACTTGTATTAAATTACTGAAACTGGAATGAAAATACACCGATTCCCTATTAAAGTTTCACTATGATGTTGAGAAAAGAGATATGAATATATCCATACCTTGCGTAAATGAATCGCCTTATCCCGCACGGGTACCAGAAATAATTATATAGGAACCATCTTTTATATACAATTACCAAAATATTTACTTCATCTAAAATTTTCTAAAAAAAAAAAAAAACGAAACAAACAGTATCCCAAGTTTGGGGCATTGCTGGTCTTAAATGACTCTAAGGGCCCCCGAAAACAATTTTTCGATGAAAAAATCCAAGTTCAAACGATGCTCAATATGGTGCAGATTTCCAAGTTTGTAGAACGATAGCACCCGGACCTCTCTTCCATACACAAACAAGGGAAAACAGAAAGATCTGTTGCCTGATTGGTTGGTTGTTTGGGCTATTTGATGGGATAGGGTTGGTTACTCAAAAGGAACGTTCATATGACCAACGTATCTTGGCAGCATGTATTTGGTTGAATTATTTGGAAAAGTTAAATGGGGGATAATTAATGAATAAGTCACTTTTCTCGCCTCCTGAAGCAAACGACAAAGACACAACCCCCAAATCAAAAATATAGTCCAGACCAAAGAAAGTCACTTCAACTGGGACAACGAATCTCCATGAAACCCCAATGAATGAGAAAAAGTCCAACTCGTTTTTGTGTGGTATCCCCAAAAACCTGCTCCTTTTAAAACAAAATTTTGCTTGTTTGAAATTCTGAAAAAGTTCATTAAAAAACAATCGCGGCAGAAACAACTTATTGTCGTACTTTGGTTCCTTTAGAACGATCTCAACCCATAAGAACAGGAAAATCCTATTTGTTTTTTTTGTTTTTAAAGAAGGGTCTCTGGGTAACTATGCTGTAAGTTGTAATATTCGACGGTTGTCTGACATTCTTGCAACATGACTTGTCCTTCGTTATTCGAGTTTTCTAACTGCTCCTATGACATTTTTGACTCTTGTTCTCTCTATAATATACTGCCTTGTTTCATGATCTCACCATGAGATGTTGAGAATGATTCTCTCATGTACATGTTGTGTGGTTCCATGTTTGAAGGCGAATAATTCCGTAGGGATCAAAGTCTCAATTTGATAGGTGAATATCAGGAGAATGCATTCGTGGTATAACGCTCTCTTTTAGGATTGGTGGGATGTCCTTAAAAGTCGAGCTGGTTCTACCAAAGGCTTGCCAAAGCAAATATTTTTTCATTCGTACCTTGATTTGTTTTTGAGTAAACCGTTTGAAAAAAATGTGAAATTTTGTTTTAGTGGTCTGGAGAATGTCTCACGGGAAATCAAGTACTTTTTGTACTTTTGGTGTAAAACTAGAGGCTGAACAATATGGCCTGTATGAGAATTCATGGTCAATTTGAAAATGGAGAGTGCTGTTAAAATCAAAGCCATACTAGCAATATAGCCCTTCTGGCCGTGGAAAGGTTAATAATGGCTTGGGTCTGGGTTGAATAATCTTTATTGTGTAGTTTTTCCGGAGTTGATTGACAAACAACAGCATCAGCCTTGCCTTACGATTTCTTTTTCTCTCAGGAATTTCAGAGTTTTGGATTGGGAAAGAATGATGTACTCCCATTAATTTGCCCTGTGCTACCGGCAAAGTTATTATTTGGCATCAGTCTACGAGAGTAGAGACACTGTTTCTTATTTGGTCAAATTAAAACAATCAAAATGAAGTGAAAGGCCAATTGACCCCTGGTCAATGCCAACAATATCGCAAAAATCTTGACAGACTTTTGAAAGCAACGAGAACAAGGATGCACACAATTTAGTGTATTTTGTTTGAATTCATCTCAAACACACACACACACACATACATGCACACATACTTTTCCTCCATATCTCAACCTTTGTTATATATAATATAATCATGGTTAAGTATATATATATATATATATATATATATATATATATATATAGAGAGAGAGAGAGAGAGAGAGAGAGAGACAGAGAGACAGAGAGAGAGAGATATGGACAGACAGACAGACAGAGATACAGAAAGACAGAGAGAGAGAGAGTTTGTGTACCAATGAAAAAGAGATTTCGTGTCTTTTTTTTTATCACTATTTGATGTACAATTATGTTTTTTGTGTTAAAAAGATATTTTTGGTCCACGTTTTGTCAAATTTAAAGCTGTAAAAGCATGTTGGAATGAATTTTCAAATGTGTGTGCGTATTTTCATACGTATATATATATATATATATATATATATATATATATATATATATATATATACATAGTTGATATTCATATATATATATATACATAAATGTGCATTTATTTTGTACATATATATCATTGTTAATATATATGTGTGTGTGCGTATCTCTCCTATATATATATATATATATATATATATATATTTATATATATGTGTATATATATATATATATATATATATATATGATTGATTGATTACATGTATATATATATATAAATGTATATGTGTTTCATATATATATGAATTATCATATATCTAATATATGTGTGTGCTTTGTGTATATATATATATATATATATATATATATATATATATATATATATACACACATATAATTGATTACATATATGCATATACATATATGTGTGTGTGTGTGTGTGTGTGTGTAGTTCTTGACTTGACTTCTAGTCATGGCCTTATTTAATTTTTCTCCCGATGCCAAAGTAGTTCTGAATTTTTGCCTCAGGTGTGCTGTAATGAATTAGCCCAACTTGGGGATAAAAACAAGTGTTAGACTGGCAGGTCAAAGGTTGGAAACTTAATTACGAAAGTGAATTGAATATTTGGGAGTTATAGGCAGGAAAAGTTTGATTGTTCTTAGGCTCCTATAAGCTTCTATTAATATAAGTGAGAAGGAGAAAAAAGGAATGAATTTATAAAATAAACGGACAGAATTAACAGTTAGAGAGAGAGAGAGAGAGAGAGAGAGAGAGAGAGAGAGAGAGAGACGGAGAGACGGAGAGACGGATAGATTGCAAATATAAAGAGAGTGAGAAGGAGTGCAAGATGGAAGATACTTGGCGGAAGAAATGTTGAGTTGTTTCGTTTTGTAAAATTATTCACACACATGCACGCACGCTTATACATGTATATATGCAGAGAGAGATGGGGAGCGGGAGAGAGAGGGACAGAATGAGGGGAAATGCATAGAACGAGGAATATTGAGTATATATATTTCGTCGGATTATGAGAAGCAATCATATCTACTATGCAGTACAGAATAGGGTCCAAGACATTGAGAGGGTAGCAAATAAATAGCGATACAGAACTATATCCTCGGGAAAAAAGATCAATCATGTATAAAATAATTTCTATTAATACATCTATCATGTGAATAAGAACTACTATTTCATGGTTTTCAGAAGGAACTACCCAATCATTGACCACCTTCATTCGGTAAATCAACTGAAAGAGAAAGCAGCAGGATATAAAATGCCAATTGCTATCGCATTTGTCGACTCCAAGAAGGCCTTCAACTCTTCAAGGTTATTGATGCTATCGTTAAACAAGGCCTGAAGCCAGTATATGTCAAAGTATTGAAACATACCTCCCGGTACAGCAGTTCCTTCATCAGGCTTCATAAAGACTCGGATCACTTTCAGCTCAAAAAGGTGACACAAGTAGATACCAGCTCACCGAAACTTTTCACGGCCTGCCTCAAGATGGTCTTCCAGAATATAAACTGGGAAAATAAAAGAATCAGAAAGGGCAGCGAATACCTAAAAAAACCGTCAGATAAGCAATATCCTTTTTGCTGAGAAACTTCAGGACCTCCTGCTGATGCTGACCAGCACGGATAAAGGAAGCTAGAAAGTTGGTCCCCACATGACTTTTAGTAAAACAAATGTCATGTACAACGAATATGTTGAGATAAGGACACGTCAATCAAAATTGAAGATGCAGACATAGAGAAAGTAGACCCTTACATCTTTGTAAGACAACAAATATCCACGGAATCCTCAGGAGAAAAAAAGATATCGAGCAAAGAATCGCACCATGTTGGCAAACTCTCAGGAGCAAGGAGATCCTGTACTAAACAGAAAAGGTATACAAACAAAGCATTCTCACTTATGAAGCTGAAAGTGCAACCTTAACAAAAGATAGACTCTCAAATTGAGAACCATACAATATGCATGAGACAAAAATCATGCTAAACCTTATATTGAAAGATCACAAGCAGCACCTCATACTAGTTGAAAACAAGAGTTAGATATAAAACTCATGAAAAAAACTTGAATGTCAATGTGCTGATTATGTTGCAAAATTGCAGGCAGATCACATGCAAAACTTGGTCTGACAACATATACGATGTTGTAGCAAACTCCATAGGTTCAGAAAAGGCTGGCTCCGTGATGTCCATGATATAGATATCTGGTGAATTTCAGGTAAGGTATATGTCCAAGGACAGACACAAAGAGAAGATGAGGAAGTGTCCTTATTTCGACATTGGTAAATTGCCCACTATAAATTATTGTAAAACTCTCACATCAATACATTGTTTAATGAGCTTTTTGAATTTCATGATGTATTGATTCATGTCCTTCTTTCACATTTTTACAAAAAAAATTTGCCTGTGTTCAACAATATATTCCCCCTTCAATAAATTATTTTTACTGTGTTTATGATTAGATATAAATTTTTTTTTCAGATCCAATGAAATTTCATACAGTGAACTTCGAACTTATTTGGTAGGTTAGTAGGTAGGAATTTGAATTATTGACAAGAAAGCAATTGATATTTTGAGAGTTCTGCACTATCTATACTGTATGGATGATCATTCATAAATAATAATCATAACATTCTTTTAGATGAATACTCATTTTTTCCCCAAATTGACTAAAATCTTGCGTACAAAATTGGCTCTGAAGAACAAAAGATCTTGGTGCAGAGAAAAATTAATAATTCAAGAAATACCTTGGCTTTAATCAAATAAGAGGGGAAAATCGCGCCAAGGGGATTGCTGAGATAAACAATAAGGGCTTCAAAAATGGAAATTTTTAATCAGAAGAGCTGGTTGGCTTTGTGCTGATTTTAAGATTGAACAGATAAAAGGGAAATTTGCTCCAAGGGAATAGGGGAAGCAAAATATATACACATACATATCAGTGTGTGCTTTTATATGTGTCTGTGTACTTGATTGGGTTCATCATGTGCTCTGTTCGAGTATGTGATTTGTGCACACATGTGTAGATATGTAAGCACGGCGAATGATCTTTAAAAATTGATAGTTTCATTTTCGGTAAGGAAAATATATAATTAAAAAAAAAAATTCCGACAAACGTTGATAGCAAATATAGCAGGTTTTTTCTCCGACTTTTCTGAGGGAACTGCACCCTATCTGGCTTGTAAGCATTCACATGAACTGAGAGAAACAGGCACCCACAAAATTGAGAAAAATACATGCACACGCATATAATTGAACTCAAATATGAAGAAAAATTGTAAAGATTATATACGGTAAAGAGAGGAGAGACGTATGCAAATGAATATACTCTCATAGATTTATACAGGAAACCACACACATATGCATATACATAAAAAGCAGAATCGAACATATATATATATATATATATATATATATATATATATATATATATATATATATATATATATATATATATATATATATATATATATATATATATATATATATATATATAGGGAGAGAGAGAGAGAGAGGAGAGGAGAGATGGCTTTACGGTTTCAAACGGTTAGCATCAAAAAACGTAGTCAAAAGATTTTTGTGTAACTTCAAGTTACCTATTTCCCAATATCTGTCAATGCATTTTGTGTAATTTTTTCCATTGCTTTTCACTTGTTTTACATACATCTAGCTATTATGGTACATAGTTTTTTTTCCATCCATGAAGTTTGTCACTTTAAGCAAGCTAATATGTGTATTGCATATTGATATTATTCTATACAAGATTACCCTGAAAATGACGATGGATCAGAATGTATAACAATAGACATGACATGTCTTTCTTGTCATCTCTATTGAATGTTCAACCAAATAAATATTAAATCTGTTGTGTCGGTTTTAATTTCAGACTGCATGTATACCAACTTATGATAACAACTTTAGAAATACTAATTATATGTATATAAGTTGGAAAAAAATTCCTTAGGATCGATTCTCTACCAAAATATTCAACTGAAAAATCTGATGATTATTTTCCAATAACCAAAAAAATTAAAACTCCCTGGTCATATAATATCAAGCTTACATCAGATGTGTTTTCTTCTAAAAACGCTATTTATTATTAAATGAAGAATTCTGATGTACACATTATCGTCCATTATTGAAAATGAAAGACAAAGAATACTCGAATTTTTTGTTAATTTTTCTCTTCTTAAAGAGTAGTGCTGATTTTTGAAATGATTTCATATTCATATTCCAATGTTATCATTTCTAAATGGTGAAATCATAAATATATCTATTCATATGCGTAACTGAAACTAACCTAATGCACTAACGATGTCATCTCTCTTTCTCCCCTCTCTCTCTCTCTCTCCCAATATGTACAGATATGTGTGCATGGGTGTGTGTTCTAAAAATGGATAAATGACCTGACCAAATGGTTATAAATCATATTATATCATAGTGAAACTCTATTCGAAATTATTTCCCGTCATTTTCACGTTGATTGTATGATCTGGCCTTATCAACGTAAATAGAATAAACAATGAAAATAAATGAAGCTGTTGCTGGAATCGAACCTTTGACTGATATACGCACAACATTTTAGGGTATTTATTTACGAATGTAGATACTAATATAGGATCTCGATGGATGAAAGAGTTATAAGATAAATATTTCCTCTACGACGTAAACCCCTAACTATTATGGATAGTAAGTATCTGAAACTTTCCATCATCGAAAGCGGAAATGAAATAGAGTGAATACCAGTAGTAGAAGATAGATACATGAGAAGGATCACACAGAATTTCAGTTTAGTTCGGTAATTGCGTAAATTGTAGTGATCAAAGTTACGCTATTCCATATTCCAATGTTTTATATATATATATATATATATATATATATATATATATATATATATATATATATATATATATATATATATATATATATATATATATATATATAGTAGAATGTCAATTCGCTACACAAACTAGCTCATGTTTCTACCCTCTTCGGGCTGCATCATTCGCCTGATGAGGCCCAAGTAGGGCAGAGACATGAGCTAGTTTGTGTAGCGAATCCACATTCTACTATCGATTTCCAGCTCTACTCTAAAACAACTTAACTTCATGAATAAAATTTGTACGTATCGAGCACTCTACGAAACAAATCCATCACATTTCAGAAATGGCTTTTATTTGATATATTATTATATTATGTTATACTGCTAGCCTGATTTGTACCGCACACACACACACACACACAGAGACAGAAACAAAGACACACAGACACACAGACACACACACATATATATATATATATATATATATATATATATATATATATATATATATATATATATATATATATATATATTGACTGAAAATAACACCAGCGACGTCTGTTTTTTTCCTCCGTAAAATAATGTGTTGACTTCATGGTTTGAGCTAGAATACAATTGCTGCAATAAATCCCATTGTTTTATTCCTTTGTATTCTTATAAAAGTCAAAGAAAATGACCTTCTATTTATTTTTGTTCCTTCTGTTTTAGAAATTATGCAGAATTACTTTCAAAACTTATTTTCCGATCAGCACTTGTCTCAATGAAGATTTAAAAAGTAAGGTGTTCAGATAAATCTTTCCAGCCGGATTTTTTCATGCACACCATTCTTCATCAATATTCAAACAAGAACTGAAAGTGTAATAAAATTCCGATGCTCCCACGTACGAAATTTCCAGGGTTCTTGAATTCTTTCCAATTCAAATCTTCAATAGATCTGTTCTATACCTGATGGCCTCTGATTCCCCTAAAATACAAGATTCACTCACTTTCAGTATGAGAATTATTGCATCAGAATCATCAATAAGCGGAAAAAAGAAAGGAATTTAGATTTTTGCATGTCCAGAAATAACAGATATTTTTCAGACAATAACTAGGATCAACAAATTTTAAAACTGGAATTGGAAAGAAGCCCGCCTTTCAAGGGTGAAAATTGCTTCTACCGAAGGAAGCTGACAGTCACTTCTTAATTAATGAAAGCAATTTCGATTGAAAAAAAGTATCTATATTATCAGGATGTTGCCCAAAGAACACAGCGATCGAATAGTGTAATATCCAGTTGGATAGTGTAATGGTTAGCATGGCTTCTTCACATGAAGTCCCTGGTTCAATTCCTGTTATGAGCCAAGACTGCAGAAATCACCTCATTTGGATGGATTTCTGTGAGCACTTACCACCTAATTGAGCAAACATGTGAGATTAGGGTAGAGATATTCCTTAGGAGAACATATCCTGTGAAAGGATTGTTTAAAAACTTGTAAAAATAAGTCTTGATCTGGACCAGGTTTGAAATTTGCAAGGATCACTAAGGTGAGACATGCAACAGAAACCATGACTTAGGAGATGATGTCAAAATTATTTTGAATTATTGATTCTCGGCAATGGAACAGTAATTGCGAATTAATGTGACGGATCGATTCTGAAGACACATCTCATTCCATTCACCGATCAACCTTCTTATCTCCCTCACTCAATACACATAAGACAATTCTCAGGCTCATATTGCTGAATAAATCAAAATATTTTCTTTCGGTAATACAGACTAAGTTTTAATTCGAACAGTCTCTGAATCTTATCTCTATAGTTATGAGTGCGAAATATCTGTATCCAACGAAAATGAAACACTGTAACCAAAACTTTTAATGTTAAATTATCTTAAATACAGGCACGAGGGGATTGTTGATCACAAGTGACCATTTAGACAGTAAAAGCAATTCGTTTTATATTAAAAATAACGCGTTTATCGTGCCCAGTGGTGTAAAAATTGTCAAGATTGTAGCAAGATATGTGACGAGTATCGCCCACACACACACATACATACACACGTACGAATAGAGACGTGCACATATGAATACTGATGAACAAAGAGAAAACAATATGTAACCAATCTAGCTGCTTGATTGGGTAATTCGGCAACCAAGATCCAGTTAATTTAAGAAAGAAAAATTGATTCAAAATCAAAGATTCTCTATTTGCAGCAGTTTAGGAAGAAATGGCGGTATTGGGTTGTTTATTGTTGAAGGACTTTTGATAGAGTCTTTAATGAAATAGACATAAGAATAGATACGAACAAACACATAACGGAGGGACTAAAAGATAGATATGAACAGATTAGAATCTTTATGAACAGAATGATAGCTAACGATAAATAAATGGATATTGAAAGATTGGGATTTACTGGTAGCTAGTGACTTAGATATGACCAATGTGAGACGAATTTATGTGAACAGAGATTGACATATATGAACAGACTCATATATATATATATATATATATATATATATATATATATATATATATATATATATACATATATATATATATATATATATATATATATATAGAGAGAGAGAGAGAGAGAGAGAAAGAGAAAGAGATAGATAGATAGATAGATAGATAGATAGATGGATAAATATACAAAATATAAATGCATAGAAAGATAGATTGATCTCTTTCTTAAATAATTGCAGTTGAAAAAATAAATTTGTCTTGTAAACATTTGTACCCTCTTTCATATGAGTTATGTCCGATAATTGCTAACAGTCACATTTTTGAGAAGATATTGAATATTATAGAGAAATAACTCTGCAACCTATAGGAATAGTTTTTGAGAGAAAAATAGTGCTATCTGATGTTGCTGAAACTACTCAGGATTTTAATGAAAAGAAAGCCTTGATTTGAGAGTGTCCGTTCGTAAACATTTTTGAAAAAAGAATGATGATATCAGTTAATTGTGGTTCTGTTGACGGGATAGAGAGAGGAATGTGTTAAGCAATAGGAGATTGAGGTACACACTACTTCTATAAAGACTTGCCATGAAACACTTTTTTGCTGCTACATTTTAGATGCATGGAAAAGTAAAATGACAGCTTGGATATAGTTCATCAAAAAGGTTGATAAATAGGAATTTTAGATGGATTGATTGAAACGTCGATATGATTCATACTTCATACAGAGGGAAATCACCAAACAGAAAAGCAACAATTAGTTGAATATATATATATATATATATATATATATATATATATATATATATATATAGAGAGAGAGAGAGAGAGAGAGAGAGAAAGAGAGAGATAGAGAGGGAGAGAGAGTGATATAGACGAATAAATAGATAAATAGATAGATATGTGACGGAATAGAATTTTGAGGCAGCATTTGTGTACTGTTTGTGGGATTCCAAATATATATTTGAAAGTTGGATGCAGATAGCAACAATATAAATAAATGCTTTTTTTTTGTTCCATTTTTTACCGTTCTGTCGGCTTCCATTGTCTTTTTTAGTTATTTATTGGTGTCTGCATCTCTCCACAATTAACAGAGAGGGGAAGTACCTCTTCTCCTTTGTTTCCGTCACAGATAATAGTGTGTATGCCAATTTATTGATTGAATTAGGTAATAATAATTGTAAACGGCTACACAATATTTATTTTTATCGTATGATCTGCTCTTTCTTCCATAATCATTGAGGTAAAAATACCAGGTTTTTATTGTCTACGGTAATACGATCGGTGGACATCTTTCTAACACCCTTCATCGGGTACAAACGGTCTGTTCTATTGCTATCATTTCTGTGATGGTGATCGGATGTCAATTATATAGAAAACCTAACTCCAAGAAAAGCCTTACGTGATCACACCTATGCTATGAAAAAAACTGTAGCAATATGAATTCTGTCATACTTTTGCCGTTTGACAGGGATATTTCAATTCAAAAACTCAATGTTTTACGTATCAAACACAAATTAAGTCCATCTTAAATACATTATTTTAATACGAAACAATATTTCTAACATATTCAATGCCGGAATACGGTTTCGTAATTCTATAGTAAAAAAGCCCAAAGGCGTAACGATATTCTGACTGATTAATTATTCGATCAATTATGAATTCGATTATTTATGAATATTCATGTTAATGATTTCAGTCATTTTCCAAAGCCAAGAATGTCAACACAAAATGATGGATCATGTTTCAAATTTTTTTCCAGCTTCAGCAAAAATTAGCAGTATATACCATTTTTATATTACATTATTTACTTGTATCACCAAACTAAGTTCGAACTCAACCTAGCCTGTTTTGATCCATCTTTCTCTATATAGATGTATCTATGTATCAGCTAGTTAATATCTATGAATATAAAGCCGTTCTGAAACAGAATATTGAATACGATTTGAAAGAATTCATTAGGTTGGAGTGGGAGACATTCCAACTGTTTTTTTCCCAGATCTAGTGAAGTCAACAGTGTCAGGACTACACGATTGAAGAGAGAAAAAAGCGGAGTCACCAACTACTGATGTTTTTTTTTTCGTGGAGTGTACTCATTCTCAGATGGAAACGGATTGATATTCCTGGCAACAATGTCTCAATGCTTTAACCTCATCATTAATACCAAATGACATTTGATTTTATGGTGTAATACCACACTAGAAACAATACACTCTTACTAGGTTTAACGAGACGAATTCTTATCAATAAGGGAAGGATTATACTCATTTATGGTTGATATATATATATATATATATATATATGCATGTGATCTTTGGATCCACGTTGTGAACATTGATGTCCAATGATTGTCCGCCATATCTGCAACATGACCAACCCATAGCCATTTGAGTTTTGTAACGGCGTTAATGATAGCTTGAAAACCTGTTTTTTCAAATATACTCAGCTCTCTTGTGATGTTGGGCACGGTTATATGCTGTGCAGGTTGCATGGTTTCCGTTTGCGGGTCATTCTATTCGTTATGTTCAATGTTCCAACTCCATAAATTTTTTTTATGTTTGAAATCGCAAGTTACGTAACCCATTTAATATGACCGGCTATGGCAGCATTATGTTCACTTTTAAATCTCATTTTTTTTCAACAAACCAGAAATTCTGTTAGGAAAGTCAATGTTATTACGATTGCATTCTGCTAGAATCCTAAAGGGAAGTGTACAGGTTTAGAAAAACTCTTGGCACCAAGACGAACTCCTGTTCGCCTGACAAGTCTGAAGTTAATTCTTTTTACGACACTTGGAATTTTTCAATGGTCACCCATATCAGTATTGATCTGGCGCCGTTGCTCAACTCTGGAGAACCACTGTACCTATCTTAATTTGATTGCAAACCGCTTGCCTCAGAGTGATGTTCTTCAATTGTCATTCCGTCGCTGAGTGCGGATCAGAGATACATTTTTTTCTTATTAATGTCTCTGTTATGTAATGATACATGCATTTTTCAGTACCATCGAATAAGAAGCGAACACTCTACCGCTAGGCCATTGTTATCGACGTGATCTGAAAGATAATTACCAATATTTCCTTGTTCAAGCAATCAAAGATATTATCCCTCCCCACTCTGCATTCTTCCTCCGCTTTCTATAGCAATCCAACGACGCCAAATCTCTGATTCCACTCTCCAAGACATCATTCCAAAGAGGAATGACCACTTCTGCAAAGAGTGAGAACGAATTCCGAAAGGAGTTTCAGCACAGTGTGAGTGTGTGTGGGTTGACACGAAGATTACGCTCGCAGACGTAAGGCAAACACTTATTTCGCAGCTGACAAAGTCTCCAGCTCCTTGGGAAAAACTGTCTGGAACCAGAAGACCGATTCTGCGGAGCGGCTATTTTGGGACTTGGATAACGAGGCTTTTAAGTGGAAGGACAATTATTTCGAAACAGACTGAGATCGCTGTCTCTTGTCAAGACAAGGTGTAAAGAGGGGAAAAAAGATCGGTGTATATGTGCCGTTAGTTTTTGATGTAGATTTCGCAGTAAATTTGTGAAACAAGACATTTTGAGAAATCTTCAGTTTCAAAATAAATGAAGTAAAAAGCTTGTAATGCTACCCATTACAATCGGAATGCGCTTGATCCTCACTGGGTGCTGCAGTAATGTGGCTTTGAATCGAATGAAACACGATATAGTTAGTATTTATTTAATCCGCCTTAGTTTGACACGAGATCAAAGGAGCCTAATTTCCAGTTAAGGTTGCACTCATCATATTGTAATGGTCAGCATCACAGTTATATTAACAAATTCATCATTACTGTGAAACGAAGGATTAAATGGAATGAATGAAATTTACAAAATTCCTTGGCATTTCACAGAATCTCTAGCTCCCCTCTTCCAACAAAACGTAGTCATATATCGAGAGATAGACATAAAGAGGGAGAATGGATGAAATAGAGAAAAGTACCAGACGGGTGTATAAAGATGATTGAAAAAGTACGGGATGGGAAGAATCATGGACAGTGTATTAGACGCAAATCTACAAACTCATATAAGTTCGATAGTTCTAGTCTGGTACAAGGCCACAATTATCAAACAATCCGTAGGAACTCCATTGTTTATATACTAGTTTGTTTAGAATCAAAACAAATGGTTGAGTGAACCAAAAATGTCAGTAAGTTGATTGATTCTACAAGGGAATTAAAAAAAACAAATGTTAATACAGAAGACCAGAGAACGCTAGTGAACGTTGAGATCTAATAATCATGTTTACAGTCGGATAAATTCTATGTATACAATCAAAACTGGCATCTTTGTCAGCTAAAGAAAACAGTATCACATGTCATTGAATAGAAGGATTAATCTGAACGGACTGAGATGGACGAATAGAGAGATAGATAGAAATAACGCTTAATGACTAAATTGAGATTCAGACTGAGTCAATCAAAATATTCAATCCTTTCAAATAGGTATATATATATATATATATATATATATATATATATATATATGTGTGTGTGTGTGTGTGTGTGTGTGTGTGTGTGTGTGTGCGTGTGTGCGCACGTGCATGTGTGTGTGTGGAGGGAGAGGGATAGATAGATAGATAGATAGATAGATAGATTCATTGATAGATGCATAGATAAATGGATATTTAAATTGCATTATATCATATGGACACGTATTTGAAAGAATCTCCTGCTCAATGTAAGACTTATCTTGGGCTGCAAAACAGAATGAGCAATTAATTGAAATTGAGTTGTTGAAGTAATCACAAATATGCGTTTCCCAATATATATATATATATATATATATATATATATATATATATATATATATATATATATATATATATATATATAATATACAATGCGTTTTGGTTTATTTTATAGACATTGCTTTGAATAATGCCTTGAATATGGTGAAATAATGAATTTGCTACAATAGAACTTTCATGTATTTGCCATTTGGGGCTTATTCAGTCGAATGATCCGATCTGATCAGATCCTAATTTCGAACATCATTTGAAGGCGTGTCTTACTCACTTAGGGTGGACAATACCACCTTACTGGTCAATGTTGGTAATGTTTGCAGTCGTTTTTTTATGACTTTTGTCCCTCATTTCGAAATTTGTAAGATTTCTAAAAAGAAAGAAAGTTAGTATGAGGTATAAGGAAGAAGGTAACTATCTGTACCTTTCAAGTGGTGAACTATTGAATTAATATTCTGTTGAAAAACTCCCCAGGAATACAAAGAAGTAGTTTTATCAAATATTTTACGTCTGTTTTTGTGCTCACACTTTGTTCCCAGTTAATTCTAAATTGCTACATAGGCGTAGAACGAAATTATTGAGTTAGATAGATAGATAGATAGATAGATAGATAGATAGATAGATAGATGGATAGATGGATAGATGGATAGATAGATGGATAGATAGACAGATTTGTAGATAGATAGATTGATAGATGTATGGATAGAACAGACTGGTTAAATATCGAAAGATACATGCATAGATCAGATATTTCGACTAAAGTTAATTAAAAAACTAGAAAAACGATCAATCATTTTGTGTTGACATGCATGGCCTTGGAAAATATCAAGAGTCATTAACGTAAAGATCAATAATTAATTAAGCTTATAATTGATTGCATGAATAATCAAGTCAAAGGCTTTTTAAAGTGCTTCTGGACTGTAGTACGGGGCTTTTTATCTCTGAAACAACAGGGACAACAACAGCAAAAAATTCAAGTGATATTTTTCCCTGATATCAAAATATGAACTGGATATTATTGAATCATATAGAATTACATCTTAAATCAACATCATCAGTTATGAATATCAGCACTAAACCCACAAGGGGGAATTTAAATATAATATGGGCGTATAGGGAATTAGGGTTTTAGGCTAGTGATTCAAAACTGAATCATGTCAAAGCAGATGTGATCTATCCCCAATTACCAAATACTATTAAATACTAATTTTGCTATAGATTCCATTGCTACTAACTACTGTTATGAAATATAAAAGCAATGGAGTGATTGTTTTGATGTTACTAAATTTCACACACAAACAAAGAACAAAAATGTTAGTAAGTGCCGTTTTGTTTGAGCGTCAGTAATTTTTTTAATGAAGAATATTCGTCTTCAGAGATATTTACTCTTTCATTCAAAGCTATGAACTTTGGTAATTTTCCAAATTTCACTTTGAATTGTGGTCTATTCTAAACATTTATTTGTTTTATTATGATAAGAGGACATCAATTTGATTGGGGAGTTATTGTGGAGCATGGAGCTAAGGAAGTTAAGACTCACAGGTTTATACAAAAATCAAAATTTCAGAAATTCAGTTTCAATCAAAATTTATACCCAACCATGTCACCGAAAATGGATTTCCATGTTTGTAACAATCATGACACTGATATGGTTGTTTCGTTTCTAGCAATTAAGATTTTTTTTAATACGAGGGAATATAGGATAACGGGCAAAAAGGGGCTAAACAAAAATATGGGTTGGCTGATGATTTTTACAGAAGTATTTGGATGGATATTGGAGGATTCTGAGATATATTAAAAGCCTGGGGCTAATATCGGAAAGCTGGCATGGACAGATGCATACACACAAACTGACAAACAGACATGTATTGATAAAAAGATAGATATGAACTAGCAGGGTTGGATTAAAAAAAAAGACGGTGATAGATAGATAGATAGAAAGCACTGAATTAGTAGGTTTGGATTCTAAAAAACATCGACATGGGAATAGTTTGATCGATTAATCTGAACTAGAAGAATTGGAAGAAAAAAACTAACACGGAGATATATATATAGATTGGGAGATGGATATATAATTAGATCCAAACTAGCTGGGTTGGTTTAAAAAAGACATCGATTGATTGGTCGATAGATAGATGACTAGCAGGTTTGGATCCTACCCCCCAAAAAGCCACCTGGAGAGATAGAAGTAGATATATAGGCAGATCTGAACTTGTAAGTTTGGATTCCCCAAAAATGACACAGTGAAAAAAGAACGTTGATAGATGAATATATCTGAAATACCAGAGTTGGATGAAGGAAAAAAACTGACACGGAAGTATATAGATAAAGAGATCTTAAGTAACTTGGGTGGATTCCAAATGATTTGCATTGATAGATAAATAGATAGATAGATGTGACTGCATGACATTCCAGAGAACTGGTATGCATAGTCTAAGCCAGAGATAAACGTATGCATTAGGTTTTTTGACTGGAGTTAATTAAAAATTTAAAAAACGATCCATCATACCGTTTTGACATTCGGTACGTTGAAAAATATCAACAGTCAACAAGATAAATATTGATAATTAATTAGGTTTATAAGTCCTTAGATAAACACTTGCTTCAAAAAACCTTTTGCATTTAGTCCTTGCTAGATGCTTTCATCTCTGATACATCATGGAAACTACAGGAAAAAGACATAAGAAACCAATTCCTGATGAGAAGCGATGAACTCGTTGAATCATCGTGGATTTTATGATATTTTGTGATGGAATGATGCCATCGCTTTACCAAGAACCAATACATATATATGATTATCAATATAATTAATGCTCCCTTATTCAGGGTTAAGCACTCTTTAGATAAGGCAACTTGTTCACTATAAGCTATAAGCTATGCTCTTCTAACTCTGGATTAAAGAACTCTGGTGGATTGGGGATTGTCCGTGAGTAAACATATCGCTTATATTCAGTCTTACTGAATCACTGAACTCTGGGTCTGAAGCGGAGGTTTGAATCCTATCTCGTGGTACTGAATGGAATAATCTACAGCCATACTGAGGAGTTGTAATACAACGACCAGCTATCTATGGATAACTCTATTATTAATCATTAATATATATATATATATATATATTGCATTATATTATATTGAAACTCTTGTTAGAAATAATCTCTGCAGTGAATGTATCATGTGAAACCGTGAATAGATTAAAAAATCAAATAAATGTTGGCCGTTGCATTTGTGACAGCTGTTTAGCTCAATGGTAAGAGCAATGCTACATTAAATCTAGTCCTTCATCAATGGTAAGTCTGAATCCTGCAGCTGCCCCATATCTCTGATTGTTTATTCTATTTATGCTATCTTGGCCGAAAGATACATCCATCATATAATAACGTAAGAACATATCGGATATAATTTTCGATATGATCGAACGCAATTTATCACTGTACGATCATATATTCATTTCTCAATGCTGCATACACAGAAATAGATGGATTAAGGGAGAGAAGGAGATATGTGAAGAAAAAGAGAGATAGTTGCATTCAAAATAATTGGTATCCGTAGTCTAATCGAGGAATAGATGTTTAGATTAAGTATTTTGGCTGAAGTTAATTAAAATTTTAAAAAACCATCCATCATTTTGTGTAGACATTCTGGGCCTTGGAAAATATTGAGAGTCAACGAGGCAAATATTAATAATTAATTAAGCTTATAATTGATTTAATGAACTACTGCTTAAAATGCCATCCTGCTTTTTTGCCTTTCTATATGTTTTATCTCTGAAGCCATTAGGAATAGCAAAAAAACAACAAACCAGTGATAACATTTTACGATGATACACGATAGACACGTTATGATTGGTTGATAAGTAATGGATGCCCTTGCATCTAAATTGGGAATTGACGTCACTTGCTGAAATCATCATCAGTCTGTTAATGACTGTCGCAAGACATTGACCTTCTCTAGGATTCGCCACACCCTTCTAACGTGGGCGTCACGGAGCGAATGGTTTCTGAGTTTGTTTAGCTCGTCTCCCCATTTAACACTCTTATGGGCTCGGTTTCGCATATGATCTCTGGGGATCCATTTCGTGAGTCATGATGTCCACTGGTTAACTGATATTCTTTCAACATGGCTGGCCAATTGCCATTCGAGTTTTTTTTAATGGATTCTCTTATATCTCGGACTCCTGTCTTCTCCCAGATGTACTGTGCTGTTTTGTGGTCTCTCCATGTGAGTTTGAGCATAATTCTTCCATGTGCACATTGCATGCCTTTCAATTTGTGGATCTGTCTCTTGATTGGGTTTCATGTTCTTGCTCCATAAGTAACAACTGGGAGGATGTATGTGTTATACACCCTTCTTTTTATGAGTGGCTGATATGGCAAGTGTAATTTATATTCCTCGCTCAGGGTTGGCTATTCAGATGTTTTCAATCAAAATCTAGATGTATTTCGATGCCTCAAAATGTCAAAAATGAAAGAGAGTAATAACACTACATTTTCGTAAGACAACGAATCTCCATAGAATCCAGAAACGACGGATAAATAGAACATTGAATCACTCTGGATTAGCATGTTTCCGACAGGGCAAGCTCAACATAGAGAAAAAATCTGGTTGTGCTAAAAAGAATGGTATACAACCGATTCAATCTCCCGATAGTCATTTTTTGGAGTAGTTAGATGGACCAAAGGCATGGCCCTTAAACTGAGAACTTGACACCATGAACAAGAGATAATTATGCTCTTCCTTATATGGGGATCACAAGACAACGAAATATATTACAGGAAAAAAAGGTTCAAGATATCCAAGATTCCGTAAGAAAACTAAAATAGCAATGAGCTAGTTATTTTTCAAGAATGACAGGCAGCTACAGGACATCACGACTCAAAACGTGGATCATAGGGATCATATTTGAAATCAGGGTCAACGAATAAGAAGATGGCTTGGAGAATACATACGTTAAGAAAGAACTGGCTACGTGACGCCAACGACAGAGGGGTCAGACGGATCTAACTGGAAGGTATATGCCCAACGACGGTTGTCAGAAGGTTGATGATGGTGATGAATGAAAAAAAGTGAAATTGCTTAACTGAATACTAGAGAAAAATGTTGGAGATCAAAGTCACATTTAATGTATTCATGATATTATCATCTAATGTCGATAAAAAAGGGTTGTAGTTATGAGAATTAACGATGAAAGTAGGTTCGTGCTAGTAAGTTTAAATGATGTCTATGATTGGAAGCATTTAATCAACATCGGATCTTTAAATTATCGTCGTGCAAATTATCGATTTGAAATTAGGCCCGTTTCGAAATGGCTTGGGAAACATTTACCAAAATTTGTTATATTTTAAAATAGTCTTGTTGGCTGGTTGGTTATGTATTTACGTATGTATGAACGTATCATCAGAAAAGAAAATGAAGTATCTATTAGTTTACGCTTTAATCTAGAAATTCTAATTCTATTTTTGTGTAATCAATTTTGAAATAGAGATCAATTGTAGGAAACACTGTAGAGTTAGAGTGGCTAGGGGGCTCAATTTACAATGTAAATCATGCGAATTGATTTTTTGTGCCCGGTAGTGTTCACACTCGTTTGTATTTTTTTTAAATTTAGACGTCTTAGTAAAAATGGTCAAGCAAAAGGCGAGAAAAATAATATATGTCTTTTCCTATCCATCTACTTATCTATCTATCGATCTATCTATCTATTGATCAATCTATTTAAACGCGTATTGCAAACTAATTAGGCGTTTGGAAACAGCTATAATGCATTTGGTAAAAATACCTACGAGTATATCTATTGAGTAGGAGGGTTTCCAGTACATTCAAGGGTACGTGGTTCATTGCTTTAAAGCTGTTCATCACGTGAAAAATGTTTGTACCACATCATTCTCATTCGAAGTTTGAAGTGACTGAAATTATTTGAATGCAAGAGTCTGTTGCATCTAAGAGAGAAAGAGATATTCTATCCAAAGAATTAACTCAGAGTGGAAAAGTCGAATGTTGCTGACAAAAATCACACACACACACACACTCTCTCTCTCTCTATTTCTCTCTCTTTCTCTCTCTCTTTCTCTGTCTTTCCCTCTATCCCTTACAAACACACACGTACATACACACACACACACACACACACACACACACACAATGGGTCTGAAGCAAAGGTTTCAATCCTGCCTCGCGGTGCTGGATGGGATAATGGAAAGTCTATATCCACACTGAAGAGATGTAATAAATCGAAACAGCTATCTGTGGATGACCCAATAAATAATGCTCCTCTATCCAGGGTTGAACTCTCTATATATGAGGTAACACATCCATTGTATGCTTATACAATGCTCTCCTATAGGAATAGAGCATTGGTGGATGGGGAATTTCTGTGTAAATAAATATATCGCTTCAATTCAGCCTTACTGATTGTCCAGTTCCTTAGCACAAAGGTAGGATATCGGCGTCCGGGTCTGAAAGGAAGGCTTCAATCCTGCCTTGTGGTACTGAATGGGATAATGTAAGGTCTATAGCCACAC
The DNA here is from genome assembly GCA_963457665.1 of Thysanoteuthis rhombus. Taxonomy (NCBI): domain Eukaryota; kingdom Metazoa; phylum Mollusca; class Cephalopoda; order Oegopsida; family Thysanoteuthidae; genus Thysanoteuthis; species Thysanoteuthis major. Next base: position 35,048,210 of record OY735232.1, read on the forward strand.
TGAAAAGATGTAATACATCGAAACAGCTCACTGTGGATGACACAATATATATATATAGATAGATATATAGATATATAAGTTCCAACGAAAGAAATGAAGAATACACCATATATTACCTGTTTTTTTTATATATTATAGATAAATGAATCGATCAGCACAATAGTTCATTAAACTTTCCCAATCGCATGTTTCTCAAAACTTTGTCGGTTTTAAAATATTTCTATGCAAAAAAAAAAAAACAAGAAAAACAAACAAGAGAACACGAAATAGGAACAAGATGAAAACCGTAATTGAATGTTCGCTTATAACGCTGCAAAAACTACTAGGAAACATGAATGGCCGCTTATAACATTGTAAACAAACAGAGAAAAGACGAATGCATCAAGACAAGAGGAACAAAAGGTGTGAGTAAATAACCAAGAGAATCGTACCAGCAGCAAAGCTTGGTGGTAAACAACACAGTCGCTTATCGGCTAGTAAACAATCCGTTGAAATAAAATAAAAACAAAAGCAATTCAATTCCTTTGAGGTAAGCAAAACAAGTTGGATATTGGCCAAAGTTTATCAGCAACTAGTTCGAGACCCATTGCTACTGTATTGATTGTTATGAAAGCATTTTTTGCATGGTTCTGAGGAACTGTTCCAAGTGTGCCAATATTTCAAAGCTAAAAAGTGACCTGAGGCATAAGTCAAGTTTATCCCTACTAAATATGTGTATATATATATATATATATATATATATATATGTTTATATGTATATATATATATATATATATATATGTTTATATGTATATATATATATATATATACATATATATATATGCATATGTATGTATATATATATATATATATATATATATATATATATATATATATATATATATGACCACTTGACGGATTCAAACCTTAATTATCTAAAAGAGAATTCGAAATACGTCAGTCATTTTAGTCAATTCTTTATCAATATCTGTTCTTATAAATTTTTTTAGTGATTTTATGTTTTTGCAGAATTAGATATAATGTATTATTGGTGAACTCTGCTTGTGGGAACCATCAGTTGTTTATCAGGTAACTATTTGGGAAATCTAAAAGAAATACAGTCATAATAAAAAATATGCCGAGAATTCGGCTATAGATTCTGGTCCTTCGATTCGTTTAGACTATTATAAAAAGTATTTTACTTCTTTTACAGAATTTGAATTTTGTCAATGGGAGCGCTAATTAGCAAAGGCATTTCAAATTGGGTTTAGCTGACCATAGTAGCTAAAGGATTAATGTAATTCTTTTAAGCATTGTCCTTTCTAGGGCCATTGATGTGTCGTAGGTCCTCCCTAGGGTTTTTAGGGTCTGAGGTTTGTGCGTTAAGATTATTGTGGTTGATCAGAAACTGACTGTAATTTTTTGTCTATTATTTTGCAAGGTGAACTTGTGTTTTCAATTCATTGCACTCTTTCATTTTAACTGTGCAGTCTACTGAAATTACTGACAATCACAATTTGAACTATTTCCTTCTCGTTTAGATTTACTGGATCTGATTTTGTGCCAGGAATCAGTGATAGATTGTCCAATTCCCAGGTAAAAAGAGTTTTAAATGACTGTAAAAAGACAGATTTTTGTCTGTGTGAGTATGTTTGCTTACATGGTCAAGTAACAGTTGATTTACAATTCCCAGTTGAATACATATCTCACCCAAATGCAGCTATTTTAGATGAAAGAAGCACAAAATACCACTGCTCATCATGCAAATAGACTAGTTAATTTTGTCTAAAAATAACGGATTTACTTGAATATCTTTGGAATTGTTTCAAAATGACAGGAACTACTTAACTCAACCCCAGAGGCAAGTCTGTTTTTTCAAATTGCTCGCTAGAGATACTTGTATCAGCGCAAAAAACTGTTGAAGTTGAAGAGTTAGTTGTTACGGACAGAGAAACAGAGAAGTCATACTGTTTTTTGTCATCATGATCAACTTATTATAGCCTCCTCCTCTTTCTCCTGTTATCACGGATGAAAGATTTCTTTTTCTTAACAGAATCATCGCATTTGAATTTGGACATTGTAGACAAACAAGAGTTCGATAAATCATAGGAATCATTAAGAATTTCAAATGACAATGGTGTGGTCATCTTGCAAGAATGGCAGACAACCGATGGTCATCGTATCTCACAACAAGAATCCACAAAATAAAATGCAGAATCGAGGTCGGCAGTATGAGAGTTATGAAGATGAATTCAATGGCTCAGAAAATATTGGCCTCGTGACATCCACGGTAGAAAGGTGTGGCAAATCCTAGGGGAAGTCTATGTTATGTGACAAAATGATGACGAACCAATGAATCACATTTACTTTACTGACTACTGTCGTTGCACTATTCTTAGTTGATCTCCTTTCCAACCCAGTCATATCTATTTCTGTATTCTTTCTCTCCCAACTTGTTTCATTGGCTTTATGTATGAATTAAAAACGTCCGCATCTTTCTGATTTCAATCATTATTCCTTTTCTTCCTTCAGCTTCTCACATCTTGTTGATGAAATATATTGACATTAGCACATCCATATCCCTCTCTATAGAAACCATTTTCTTAGTTTTATCCTATCAAACAGCTAACATGTGTGAACTTCTTAGCAATGAATCTCTCTTGTGAGAAAAAACAGGCTGAACTCGCCCCAGCAGAAAAAAAGTACATTGATCAAATTATTTGTCAGGGATAGTATATAGTAAAATTGTGACCCTTAAGTGGATGAATCCATCAATGCACACATAAAGAATAAGAAACCACACTGTTCTGTGTTTACTTTGGCTTTCCTTGTATCTCTCTCTCTTGATATCCTAACAAAATTTATCTTACCAATAATAACCACTATAGTTGTTTATGCAGATTGTTGACTGTCTGATTTATATTCTAACCCAAACATTATCCCCGGCTTGTATATTGCTTTCGTAAACAACATTACCAGTTGGCCATTCCCCCCAGTCATGTCTTCTTTGTGCTCTTCCTGAGCCAACTTGAGACAGTTTCTGTTTATAAGATTTTGAGCCGTTGAATTCCTTACAATTTAAATTTCCATTCCTTTTTCCTTTATTCAACCTCCATATGTTGTAGCTATATTCTGACTTGAATAGACATGACTTTTATGATTTAGAAAAAATTGACCCAATAAAGACTTCGGCGTGAAAAAATTATTTTGCCAACATAGATTGGTGGGCGTGATCAATCAAAAAATGTAAAAAGGGTTGATCAATTAATAAGTTACATCTCTCGCCTTTTGTTGGGCAGTATTCACTGGAAAAATTTAAGAAAAAATAAACAAGGAGGGAAATTGAAGGACAAAAAATAATTGATCATATTGAATGATATTCTCTTGCTGTCATTATCCTCTCTGTGTGACTAAAATTGACCCTCTTTGAAATAACACAACAGTTGCATTCGCAGATCCTAGGCATCCTGATATATGATCAATTAAGTAAAATGTAACATTCACTTGGCAAAACACAGCTGTTTGCACAATTCCAAGATTAATATTTGATTTTCAAGTATTATTATTTACTCTTTTTCAGCTTCAACTTTTCCATCTGTAAATTATTACCTCATTATTATTTCACTGTCTTTGTTTATCGTTCTTAGATTCGATATAATATCTGATCATCAAGTAAAGTGATGCCCGTAACATTCACAGTCATATTTGAATTTTTAAGATATTTTTCAACGGAATAAATTACTGAACTCGGAGGAAAATGTTCAGTGTATCAAACTGTTTTTAAGAGACATTTTCTTGACTAAATCATTACCAATAAACAGATCAATATATTGTTCAGGATATAGAATCAGAAAAATCACACCTCTGGTATAAGAGAATCATTTTGAACACCTTTGCCTTATTTTCTCTCTTGATCATTCTGCCAAAAAGTTGTTCTTTTTAACAATATCACGGAAGTAGTTTTCTTGCATATCTTACGAAATCAAATTTATAACCAGATAACCTGATTTAGCAAGAGTTGGTGCAATATCCATTCAATCGTTGCTCCAACTCAGTCTTGTCTATTTTATACCCTTCCTGACACAACATGATGCCTATGATTATTGTGTGTGTATATATATATATATATATATATATATATATATATATATATATATATATATATATGTATATATATATATGTATATATAAATATATATATATATATATATATTTATACATACATATATATATATATATGTATACACATATGTATATATATATATATGTATATACATATGTATATATATATATATATATATATATATATATATATATATATATATATATATACATATATATATATCAATTTTAATTGTTACTTGCCATGAAATTCAATAATTGAACAATTGTAGCGTCAATATTAGAAGTAATGTACGACGAATTTTATCAAAGTATAAATATGGTCGAAATAAGTTTAGTATATGTCATCACTGGCGTATTCCTGTGAGAGAAAGAAGAGTAAAGATACGTGGATTTTGGAAAATCTAGTTGTTATCAATAAACTTTTCAAAATGAAACCCCCCAAATGTCACGAAAATCTTTTTTTTTTACACCCCAAAATATATTTTTTGGAGGAGCCTTTTTGGAAAGTGATGTCTTATTTTAAAACTGCACACAGAATCGAATCTCCAGTAATGTTGGAACACACAACCAGAAAAATCCATCTGAATAAGGCCCCGACAAGGTAAAAAAAAAAGCTGGTTTCTAACAAATAAAAACAAAACATGGTTAAATAGATTACCAATGACACTTTCTTTAAAACAAACTAACGCCTAAACATATATATATATATATATATATATATATATATATATATATATATATATATATATATATATATATATATATATATATATATATATATATATATATATATATATATGAAAGATGGAACGTTTGCCATCTTTGATGGCAATGGTTTTTCAATTATTACTTCAGCTCTTCTATTCATATCTACTGAATATTCTGTTATCAGCAATTTTTCGTCCCAGCCATGCACTCAATTTTATTTCATCAATCATATTCATGGACTTATTTTAGATTTCCTTTTTATTTTTTTTTTTATTCACATTTGATTTCCAACCGAAGTCGATCTTCTTAATAATATCATAAGAATAGTATTCTTGGATCCTGGAAGCTTGATTTATAATCTGCTAACCAATATATAACCTTATGTTGTCTTCACTCCGATTCATACTATCATAGCATATTCTCCAGTGTGTTGTCGAACTGACGGTTAGTTTTAGTGGGCACTTGGGAACACCCAGCACTTCTTTGCTCAGATTGTTTCAGTAACAGCATCGAAGAAGAGACCCGTTATCTCTTGGTGACGAATTGTTTATAGTAACGTTTGTTATTTTCTTACGTCCAAAGTAAATGGAAACGAATTCGAAACAGACAAACCATATCTTTCGCAGAAAGATATTTTCTTCGTACGGTCGTCTCCTGTTATTACACACCTTTGGGGAATTGAGAATACCGTCTTACAATTGGCTGTTATTACGGATTGACTTTATACGAGGCGTATTAATAATGGGAAATCATAAAGTATTGACGGGAATAAATGATGAACTAAAGCCAAGAGAAAGAAGAAAAATCGTCGTGGACAACTCGGGGATATCTAAGGTCAACTTTTTCGGATCGCCCTTAAAATATGACCGTGTCCCTGTTACATGAACGACAGTAAGTTTGCAAAGTGCATGTGACAAAACGTTGCTTGTTGATAGATTCGACTGCATAATTCGAGAAATTCCAAGAATGATAAGTATGGTTGAGGCGCTCGTTCAGGGGAGAACTAATATAGTTAAGGTGTCGGTACAATGGTGAACAAGTATGTTTGAGGTGCTGGTTCTCCAGTTTCCTGTGTACAGCTGATTAGAAATACTGAACTGTTATGCCAACAAAAGGTGATTGTGGAACACTGGGCTGCTTTTTCATACGATGAGAAGGTCTCCACTAGGATTTATCTTCTTTAAATCCTTCCAATATCTCGTCTAGGCTGAAGTTTTGAACACTTGTATTGCTGAGGTCACTGTCTTTTTAGTCCTTTATTATACCATTTTTTCAGATATTCTTTCCTTTAATCAATGTGTAAATAAGCACTTATCATGCGCGCATATTGAAAACCGTCAACCAAAATTGTGAACCTTAGTTTATTCATGTTTTATGGTGATCTGGCTGGCTATGTGAGTATCACCAGTACAAGCAGCATCAATGGAAAGTCAAATATTCACTCTTTATTATGTCAAGATTTTTTTTTATTGTTACCCCCCGGATAAGTTCAAGTGTTGGGGCGTTTACAAGATGAGTCAATGCTAACTTAGTTCGTGCCCAGCGGTATTCACGCTTGTTCGCGTGAAAAAATGTATACTTCTTCAGTTATCTTTACTTAACAAAAGGTGAGAGAAGTAACATTTATTGCTCTCCACTTTCTCCATTTTTTTCTAAATTGATCGCCCCCAACATAGCCTGTTGTCAGGAGACATCGTTTATGTGTCATTCTCTATTGATGCTACGGTGTTAGTGATTTTTAGAAACTTCCTCTTGATTACGTAACTGTTTAGGTACGTATCTCCTGTAGATATCTTGTATGTTCTTTGAACCAGAGAGGTCTGATAATCGGAAATGGACAGGTATGGAGAGAGTGGCCATAAAATGCTGTGTTATACCTGTAAAGGAATATTTTACGACAATTCACACTAATTCTTTTTATCGATGGAAACAATACCTGAACCATTTTTTCTACTTTTAGAAATTACAAATCAATTAAGAATCAAATTTATTTTTTGTTCTATCCATCTTTTTATCTATATACTCATTCCTCATCCCCCTTCCCTGATGGTACTCTAGTACATCGTATTACTATCAGACCTGTTTTATTTTTATTTTCCAACTTTTGTCAGTAATCGTTTTCGGTATTATTACAAGTCAAAACAAAAATGTAATGGCATTAGCACTGGCTAACGGAAACGGAATGAAACTGCTGTTCAATTTTGTTGACTTCTCGCTCTACTCATTAATACATTTTTAAAGGTGTATCAATTTCAGTTTTTGAAATAATGCACTGAAATCTTCACGTGTTGGTGCGGCAAACAATTCTCTGAAAATTGGCTTCCGAGAATAAACAAATAAAATGTACCGTAAGAACGAGGATATTACTTAATAGTACCATCGGAAAAGATGCCGTTACAAAAAGGGTTGAGTAACTGCAGCCATCTAAGATTGTGGAAGGTTTTATGCTTTTCATATATGTGTTTTGTTTGTTTATGTCTTTATTTTCGTGTTTTAGTGCTCCTGATCATACCGTTTCGTCTACACACTGAACATTGGCATTTTTAACCTGCTAGACCCCTTTATATATATTTCCAACATTTGTGTAATAAGGATTTTTTGACATAATTTTAACTGGTTTATCAATAGCGTATAGATTATCACTGTATATCCCTAGATGTTAAAGAAAAGTCTATTTAGGATGTTTCCCATTGAAGAACGCACCATCATCATCATCATCTTCATCATCTAGAATTTATTCTGATCATATCTATTCTTCGATGTAATAACTTCTAGTTTCAGATTTTGACGCAACAGTTGTCAGAATCTTAGTCGTTATGACGAGTTTACTCTATTTCTGTTTCAACCCAAGCCCCTATGGAACGTCCAGGCTTAAGATTACAGACTCGTAATACGAAAATAAATCGCTAAATCACCTCTGGTTGTCCAGGGGAAAATTTTAAGTGATTGGCATGTCTTCCTGTAAGAAAAAAAAGTTGTATGCTTATTTTCTTTGTAAAATCTAAATCTTCTACCGTAAAATAATTGAAGAGATATATTACAGTGAAACGTTGCCGTTCTTGATGAAAGGTTTGCCACTTTCCTCTTAACTGACTGATTTGGAACGGGAATTTTAAAAGGTCACATCGTCATCGTTAGCAGCAGCAGCAGCAGCAGCGGTCTCTCAACAACCATCCTCAAACATTGACCCTCGGCAAATTTGCCAGGTTGTGAGTCGTGATGTCCATCACTTGTCTAACATGCATGCAACATAACTCGCCCATAGCCATTTGAGTTTTTCAATGGATTTTATGATACCTCCGACTCCTGTTGTTTTTCTGATGCATAGTGCTATTTTTTGATTTGCACTGCTGGTGTCAAGCATTGCACTGTTTGTGTATGTCGCATTTTTCTCAGTTTCAGAGCCAATCGTTTGGTTAGGTGCCATATTCAATTTTGGTAGATCACCATCACGAACACGAATTGGGCAGAAAACTTTGTCTTCAGAACTAGAGGGTTCTTTTTGTTTTTGAATGTTGAACTCTGTCTATAATTTGCTAACTTCTATTGATTCTTTGTTCAATTCTTTCTTCCTTCGAGGGTGTCATGGATATTCATCGCTCGTTGATATTATGGTCTCCTTTCTTCAGCTCTGTCTCAATAATTCTCATTGAAAGATTATCATTTTTTTTGACAGTGACATGACATGGTTCTGATCGCCAAGGTCATAATCAGTATTGCACTTCTTAAGCAGTATCAAGCAATAAAAAAAAGAAGTAACGTAATGTTTTTGAACTTTCAAAATATAATAATAAAACGAGTGATAATCTAATCGTGTTTAATCCCTTTCATTGGATCAACTGTTGTATCGTTACCGAATATACTATTACACTGTAATACCGTGGCAATAATTATGATTAGTACGCTAAAATGTTAAACAACAAATAACAGTTGTCATTCAATAGAAACCGTGTCAGACCAGCTTCTGTTGGTCACTTGCTGTGATGGATATGAAAGTTCAAATCTTACAAGTAAGACGCTGACCAATATTGGAACATGTATGAATGAGTAAACCAAGAGTATCTCTGCTTAAATGGACAGGTCTTCTTGGTCATTTGATTGACACCATCATGTGACCATTATCTTTTGGAAGCATGCTGTGCTTTATTCCTTCTCCAAATATCTTGTAAATCGATGCGATCAATTTATAAATTATTTATTTCTCTGTCCCATGATAATTTGGAGGTATCAATTTAGCAGAAATTTGTTGTGCTAATTGAACCCTGAAAGAACTCTTGGGGGTATTTGGGGGAAAAAAAGAGGTTTCTTGTCACCGTAATATGTAAATGTTTTTAAATTTCATCCTGCTAGCTCCGTTGATGCACTGTATATGCATGTGGAATGCATATATATATATATATATATATATATATATATATATATATATATATATATATATATATATATATATATATATATATATATATATCCAGTCAGCCAAATCAATTTGAAACTGAAAAAACACATTTTTATGGCGGATTTTTGCTTGATGTTTTCTAATATTGATATGATTATCCTACAGTTCCTGGGTTTAAAAAATGATACTTTCCTTTGTTAGTGTCTTAAAAGGGTTATTATATATCTATCCAGACATTATTACAGCATTCTGAAATTCAACAGTTTACTTGAAAATCCTGTCTAATCGATTCGTCGCTCAAATGCATGACACATAACATAGACACACGGATTCCTATACATGTTAACATACAGTGGGCATCAGAACAACGATACACATACGTTCACAATATGCATTCATACTGAATTTCGTAACATACACACATGCATGCATACAATGTCACTTGTGGACCCTGACATGCAGGAATGTCATGGTTAATAAAGCCATATATTTAGACACCATCGGCCAGTAGTATATTAAATATTTAACTTCCGAAGGTCTGATTATCTCACAAAACTGACTTTAATTGACCTTTTTACATCTGCAAGGGAATGCATCTTTCACACGCAGACTATTCTATCATTATACAAACACATAGTTACATACACACATATGAAAACGCAAACACATTTGTTAACGTCGTTGGACATTTATAACTTTGAATGGGAAAATCTAATTTTCGATGGTCTCATGCCTCCAATGCACCTATTCCCATAAATATAAATTCACAAATAAGGAACACAATTTGGACATTTCAGGGCGGATAGCTGCTCACACATCTCCTCCCTCTCCAGTCTCCCCTTTGCATATCAATAAAATATTAACTCTCCTTTAAGATGATCTTTTTGGCGCGAAAATGCAAGTCTATCCCAGAACGCAACATAGGTGTCAATCCGTTTGGTAGAGGAAATCGGCCACTGCATAATACATATGGAATTCACACCCTGCATTCTAGTGTAAAAGCCCATGTAATAAAATAATCCAGTTTATTGGAGTTGTTCGGCTCCGGTAGTAAGTTTATTAATCTGGCAGTCTATCTCACACTCCCAACGCTAAATATTTCATAACACCTGCTGTTGTCTAAATTAAGGCCAGTATAATCATTATTTTTTTTTTGTCTTCTTTCTGTTTCATTACGATAACATGTTTATTGAAATCATTCTAATGAAAATAATCTATCAACTAAATCAATCAAGGAAAAATATAATTCGAATGCATAGGCGGTGTGTCGGGGCTCACACATCTGGTAAATGTAGGTTTGCAGCGCTACAGATCTAAGGAAGAAATCTGTGGAACCTTGACATTTAAAAAAAAAAAATCTACAAATTCTAAAAGATAATGTGAGAGGTTCTAAAAAATATCTAAAAATAATACAGGGGTAATGTCAAACCAACTAACGCCACCGTCAAATGATTATACACGGTCCTGCCACTATCCAAAAGCACAGCGTTACTTTTTAAAACTATTTTTGTAAACTGGGATGGCTTAAAGCGAAAAAGTAATTAGTACTGTGTAATATGGCAATACTTCTTGCACCTTCTCAGACCTGAAAAATCGTGATTATGGTACGTAGGCTTGGTTGCCATTGATTTAGATGGTGTGATATTCCAGATATTGGATCGTATAACTGATTGAATGTATGTAAGCTGCCCCTATGATCATTCAGTGCTAAAAAAGGGACTAATTCGTCTTTTACCCGTTCATCGTGAAAGCAAAAAGTGGCACGAAGCGAATTTTTTTAATTCAGGAGACCATTTGAGCATAGGACCGGGAAACTTCCACAGTTTCATCTTTAAACATAGAAACAGCCAACTTAAATTTAATAAAAAACGAAAAATAAGTAGAATCTTGTGTGGGATAACTCTCAATGCCCTCAAAATTAATAAAGCTTTCAAGCTTATCTCCCCGTTGAGAGAAAATAGATGTAAATACTAATGTTATATTGTTATTGCTTATAATGAATTCTAAATTGTTTACTGATGCACCGTTTCTAACATCAAATTAGTGAGTGTGTGAAGTGTTGAAAGTTTGTAGCAGAATAGAATTCTCATTTTTTGTTGTAGGTGGAAAATTATACATCACTAAATGACACTGCAGCGATAGTTTCTTGAGCCTTACATACTTTTAAGTCCATTGAGAGTTATCACCACCTTGACATAGGTAAAATACGATTTTAGTGCCATGTCCTGAAAAAAATATTTTTAGATTCTTCCAAATCATTTTCCAAATCATGATAGTCTCTGTTTGGGTTGATGAAGGCACAAGTGGTATTCTGGTAGTGATAACGTCAGGATTTTGATCAAAGATTTCCAAGATGAACCCTTCAAATCTTCCTTATTACCCCATACTCTCACGTGAGAGAGCTATAGAAACTTTTTTTTCAAGATAAAACAATGAAAAAGCTACAAAACTGGTAAAACTGCACTTTTTAATTTTTATCAATTTTTGCATGTGTTTTCTTCCATCTTAATTTCAGCTGCTCTTCATTGCGTTAGAACAGGAGAATAATTTCTATAAGAGACTCGTTTGGGTCCATTGTTAGCAATGGAAACTTTATTAGCTCTGTCAAATGAACAGTTGCCGTTTAAAGATAAGTTCATAAAGTAAAAAGGGATGCAAACCGGACTCTCGCTTCGGGTATACTTTTCTCATACAGCCTGCGCTATTTATTCACTGATGCAGATTGATGGACTGAAGATATTCATAAAAAAAACCCACATACATTGAGATATCAGAAAATGCCATTTCAGAATTAATAATGGTTGACAATGTATGATGAAAATAGGAAACCAAACAACATCACCAATATTAATCGAGTATTAAACAAATCCCAATTATGTTAGTCGAGTAAGTTGCTTTTTAAGCTATGATAGACGATTAGAACAAATCTAAACCCGATATTACTTTTACTGAATTAATCAGATTTTCATCCTAGCGTTGGTCAATCTAACTGAAAGGCAAAACAATGTCCAACAAGGTTTTGGAAAGTTTCTCCTTGCAATGACACACGTCTGTCTCAAAGGTGATTTACCTCAAATATCGCCCGACATTTTCCAAAGTATATATGTGAGTAGAAGTTTTGAGGAGATAAGAAAAAAGGAAGATAACCACTATCGACTCCACTATGAAAGTGTACATTAAGCACACTATTTTAATTATGTAGTTAACAGTTTACTCAACAGTTGTGTAAAAGACTAATCTCAGGAATGACAAAGCCAATGCAATTAGTCATTTTGTGATATCGATTCAAGGAGTATATTCATTTCAGTGATGCAAATTTGAAAAACAACTATTATTTTTTTGGTGATTGTAACCGTAGCTCCAGCTGTAACTCTAACCCTTATCATAAATCCTAAAATTTAAATATTCACACTAAGCCCAATTTATACCCTGTGCAGAACATTTGATACGATAGAGTTTTCTACTTTCATTTGCTCTGAAATTAGTTAACAGCAGTAGCTTAAATAACTGTTTCTATTGTTGTGATGCTGTTTTTTGTGAAGTCATTCTTTTCTGCTTATACCTTCATTAAGATTGTCCAAAGTTAAGGGTCCGCGCGGAGAATATTTTAGTAAGACCTAATCTGGCTTGCCAGGCTTCACAATGGTTCATTCTGCTTACAGCACCTGGTTATCCCTAATGGCCACATATCTAGATACTGGACGGTGCTTAAGTTCGGGTATTCTACGAGAATCAGTGTATCAAACTTGATTTGACCGTGACCCCTTAGCATCGGGGAGAAGATCATCAATTCTTGCCCATGTGCTTTGTGCTCTGCAGAGAGGTAATGAGTGCAATTTTCAAAGTCTTTGGCATGATTCGTGGGTGAGATTAAACAACGGACTACCAGAATCGAGGCAAGCACACTAGCACTGGGCCACGGTGATTCGAAACATCAAGATATGTTTATTTCGGAAACGATTCTCTCGTATATCGCCTGACGCTGTCTCAAAGAAAAAGAGATAATTACGTTGCACCGATTTTTGTTCTTCTACCCCAAGATGATGACCAAGTTAAGTGGGGGAAAAAAGTAATTACTTTTTACACCAGCTGGCTCCATGAACATCTTGTCAAGTCAGAGCTGCAACGTGTGAGTCGATTCGTAGGAGAGGGAACAAAATTTCGCACCAGTTCTCAGGTTCATCGGACAGAACTGGTCACCAAAAAAAAAAAAAAAAAAAATCGTCACTGAAGGCAAGGTCGAATAAAGATGTCATTTGTCGTGTGGATCCCATTTCTAGAGCAGAGGAAGACCGGTTTAGAGAGTCACTCAACAGAAATTGTCACGGAACCAACGTTTTACCATCATGATGTATTGGGAAAGATCAGTTTTTTGAAGAAAATTGAAATAATGTTTTATCAATGAGTTGATTACTTTTCTGTTGGTGGTAATAACAAAAATTATCTAACTAAAAAATTGCAGATGATGAACACAAAAGCCAAATAACGTATACACAGGAAGTTGCTTCTCCATACACGCACACCAAAAAAAACATATAAAGGGATAGGAAAACTGAACTGAATGGAGATTGATTGTTCAAATTGTCAGGCCTCTATTTCCATTTACACAAGCATTTGAAAGAAACATATACATATAGGCATACATACATCAATGCATATTGCACAATTACATGCATGATTACATACATACATCCACATGTACATACATGCTTACATACATACATGAATACACACATATGTATATACATATATGGAAGCGTACATATATACACACATGTATACAGAAATGCATACATACAAGTATACATACGTACATGCATACATACATGCATATATACATACATACATGCATACATACATACATGCATACATATATTCATACATGCATACATACACACATGCATACATGATATATACACACATATATATATATATGCATGTATACATACATTCATACATACATACATGCATACGTGTATACATACAAACATTCAAACATACAAGCATAGATGCGTCCAAGCATACATACATACATATACGCATGCATACATACACACGTTCGTACATACATACATACATACATGCATATGCATATATAAATGCATACATAGGCTGTCAGACTAACTTTGAAAATGATAAAACTTATATGGATAATTTTTGTTAACAGTATCTAATATTTCAGGGCAACAGAAAAAAAAAAGAAATGGAAGAGAGGAAACCGAAATGGATTTCTTGGTGGAGAAAAAAACAAACGAAGAGATAATCAAAGTTTTTATAAATATAACATCTTTATTCAAGTATATAAGGAAATCTCGACAATTTAAGGTGGCGGTCTTTTTAAGCGTCGATAAATGGATGGGTGCAGACGCAGACCCCACTCTTGAAATCAATTCTCCGTATCATTACTATTCTACACACGGGAAGTGGTCAATCCGTCCCATATGCAACAAGAGCGAAATTTCACAACGGTTCCCTCAATCGTGTAACAGAATCGGAAACGGCAAAAACCATTACTGAAGGCGAGAACCGATCAGGATTCCAACTGTCTCGTGGATATCATTTTCCCAAGAGGTAGAATCAGAGTAAGAGAAGGTGAGCATAAAAAAATTGAATGAAAAAAAAGAAGAAAGGAAGAAGGAAAAAACAGGTTGAAAGTGCAAAGTAAAGCTTGTAAGAATAGAAGGATGGAAGGTAGGAATGAAAAGAGAGAGTTTAATGATAAGAAGAAGGAATCGAAGATTGATAAGAAGGGATCAAGTTAGTCATGAATTAAAACTGTCAGCTGAACAACATTGCTTAGTCGCTTGAAGTGCTGGCGTGTGTTCAATTACAATTTTTTGGAGACTTGAAAAGGAGTATATGGTTAATTTTTCATCCCTCTATCACTATTTATACAGGCTATGGACACGATGCATACGTGCATAGGCAGCCGGCCAACCAGCTAACCAGCCTTGATCAAAACAGTCAACAGTTAAAACAGGTTTCAGCTATTGACAATTTGGTTTGTGGGGTTTTCAATAAAGTGAATAAAAGAAAAAGACAGGACGACAATGAACAAGAATGGAGGGGAGGAAGCAGACAGAAAGAATGGAAGACAGAAGCATACCCAGGAAAAGATTGGAAGAAGGAAGAGAATATAAGAAGAGAAAATCAAATCTTCAAGGAAGATATTTCAGAACAAAGAACAAAAAAAAGAGAAAGAGGGAAAGTGGGAACAGAAAGAAATACCACTGAAAAACTCCTTGAAAATGTTTTTTTTTGTATCATCATTGGTGAAAAAAGTTTGTTTTTCTCATTGATTATGTCTAAAAATATTAAAAATATCAAAGTATGTTTTTGCTACTAAGATAGTGATAATTTGAAATCTACTTATTTCCAATTGGGTAACAGGTAAATCCGAATATTTATTATCACAGGAAATAAGGAAAACAATTACATCATGATATCATAATCCTGGCCATAAAATCGGAATTTGATGGAAACACCGTGTTCTATACTTTTGATCATAAGTAATCAGAAATAAATTTATAGTTTTTTTTTTACCTGTAAGCGTTCTGTTATTATCTCATAAAAGCAAATCTTGGACTAATCTATTGCATTAGATAAGCATATAATCAAATTCATTCCGTTTGTTTGCACTCACGCATATCACTTGAGGATTTATCTTTTAATCATGAGATAACAATGGAGATTACGTCATCTGAATTCTCAATAGTTTTTGTATGAACATCACACTTAAAAACAGCATGAGTTGAATTATAGAAAAAAAAAGATACTTGAATGATCGATAAGAAAATACCTGATGAAATAGGGTTATGCTTCTTCGTTCCAATTAATACATGAGTGATCTTTTACGGGTATATTTTAGTCAAATAAACCAACTTACTCTCCCCTTGAAACCCTAACCATAGATGTTTGAATATTCACCGCAAACCTTTGTATGAAACCTTTTTTCTTGGAGGGATTCCCCTTTGCCCCTCGTTACTTCTTATCACTTCTATTTCAAAGTGACCGCATTCTTGCGACGCTTTCTCTGGTAAAACTCATGTCCATGTTGGGATTTTGTTTTGTTTCCCCCCCTAACAAGAACAACAGCAATCCTCGTAGAATAAAAGGGAGTAAACTCCTCTCACTTTTTCAATCACGTTATGTTGAACCATGGCTAAATATCACTTACTTGATTTGTAAGCACAACCGTGTGATTTGATCGTAGCTATTTTAAGAACTTGGCTGATTTGATGATTTTTTTTATTTTCCTGCAGATTTTTTGGTTTATTATTTATGCAATATAGAAGTTACATTAATCATTTTCTGTTGGAATTAAAATCAGAAGTGGGGCCTCCTATTTAGCTGACATTCCTTTCCTTGCTTTGTCTTCATGTTTCATACAATATTTCTTTTATAATACATCTTTCTTTATCTCACTTTATTTCTGGGTCTTTCCGTTCTATCTTCGTCTTATTTATCTCCACTATCCCCCTTCTCTCTCTCTCTCTCTCTCTCTCTCTCTCTCTCTCTCTATATATATATATATATATATATATATATATATATATATATATATATATATATATATATATATATATAATGATTAGATAAGTGTGTCATCCACAGACAGCTGTTCCGTTGTATTAAAACTCTTCAGTGCGGCCATAGACTATCCATTATCCCATCCAACATCCGAATCCTTTGTTGGCATTCTCTTTCTGTCCTGCGCTTAAATGGACAGTCAGTAAGGTTGAATTTAAGCGATATATTTACTTATGCTCAATCCCCCATCAACCAGAGTGCTCTATTTCAGAGTTGGAAGATCATTGCAAAAGCTTATAATGAACGTGTAACCTTACTTTCCGCTTCTTCTTCTGTTTTTTTTTTTTGTCAGCCATTCTTTCTTAGATTTTTCTTTTGTCTTTCTTCCTTCTTTCTCCCTGTTCTCCCTCTTCCTATCTTCTTTTCCTTTCTGATTCTCCTTTTCCATTTGTATTAAACATCGGGATACATCCAATTCCTCCCTTTCTTTCCTACGGATTTGAACTATTAAAATGTCAATCGGTTTACACCGTTGAAAAAAGCAACGTTCCTGAAGAAGCAAGCACTTTTGTCTGAGCAAAACACAAGAAATTAACCGATTATTTATTGGTAATTTCTTTCAAATGAGTGATCATCAATTCGTAACCTTTCTCTCAGAATTTTGATCACATTTTGGTTCATCTTTCAAACTCCACTTTTCGGCCCTAGTACTATAATGCTGGTTTTGATATGTGTCGTAAATTTGGGGAGGGTTTGGAATCTTAGGAAAAGAATCCCCTTTCGTCTGGATACTCTGAAAGCCAATGAACCTATACATATTGAATTAACCGACACAGTTAAATAGATTCTCCTGGCAAGCTGCGTAATCAAAATGGCTCCGTATTTCCCCTCAGAGTCTGAGTTTCGAAATACCTGAATCCCAAATATTAATGCTCAGGAGGCAGGTCCCTGTCATTATAAAGACAGGTGTAACATAATTATTGAGGAAGACAAAAAGGGAGAGAAGAGAGAAAAAATCAAAGAAAGAATGTATGAACAAATAGAGGAATGAATTGAAGAAAAAATGAATGAATGAAAGAATGTTGGAATCAATGAACAAGAGAAAGGAAGAGCAGATGTTGCAATAGGCAACAAAAAGGAGCGAAAAAAAAAAGAAGCTGAGGGAAGAAAAGAGATGAATATTATGGAAAGAAGCTTCGAAGAAAGGACGACAGAAAGGAAAAAAAGAAGGCGAGAGACTTGGAGACAAGGAAGATAGGAACACCAAAAGAGGAAAAAGAGAATAAATTGGTGAAAGAGAGATAATTCTCTCGATTAGATTTTGTGCTCAACCAAATTAAACTTGGGAAATTTGCAAATAGATTATGTGCTCTATACAGAGAAAGGTTCGAAATAAGTACCCCAGTCATCTGTGAGATGTGTCACACCATCTGTGCGTGTTCAAGAGAACCTGTGTATGAGCACACATGTGTATTCATATGCATGTGTGTGTGCACGTGTGTATGTGTGTGTGTGTTTGTGTGTTTGTGTGTGTCTTTGTTTATCACGCTATAAAAAAAAACTCACACACCTAATATGAAATTTGGAAATATAAATATGATGAAAAGATTGGATTTATGAAAATGACTTCAAGGAAAAAAAAATGCTTTAGAGGGGTGGTCTATCATCATCGTAAGTTTGATGCAAACCTTACTTTCTGCCCAACGTACAAGCACATATTGTTTCATTCTTTATACTTTTATGAATTGCATTTTAATACCAAAAAACTTATCTGAAGTCATTTGCTCTTATCACACTGTTGATACACCATTCAATTTAGATACCATATATAGAAATGAAACACATATAGAAATTAGGGCTGCCATAGGGATCGAACATGCTACCAACATGTAGCTGCTTTAACGTAGTAACGCACATAGGATTGTGCTAAATAAACCGCTGATAAGACAATGGCCAAATAACTACTTTCAACCAAAATTTTAATTTTCTTTAATTGGTCAATCTATTCACGTTGTCTTAATTGAATGATACTATGACAGGAAATCATTTAAGATAGGTTTCTATAAGATACGATGTCATTTAGAATTCATTCTGTGGGACCAAACTGTCCATTTCTCATTTACATACCAGTGCGTTGAAAGAGACGGAAAAAAAAGGCCGTGATTAAACGAAATGATAATTAGGGTTGGAAGCAGTTATTCGGCTTTTGCCTTATCAGGGGTCGATTTAGCACGACGCTAAGTGCATCATTGTGTTGAAGAAACTACATATTGGTAGCAGGTTGTATTCCTGCAGCAGCCCAATTATTACATATTCTATTCAATTTGTTTTAACCGTGTGAAGTCGGGAAATCATTTCAAATAAGTTTTTATACAATATAACACAATTTACAATTCATTCTGTCGGACCAAAATGTTAATTACATATGCTTACATATAATTCTTTATGTGGTCAGAAATGGAGTAATACGCTTCCTTCATTTCAAAGGTATCATAAGTGAGACAGAAGTTTTTTTTTGTTTTTTTTTTATCATATTATCAGCATTTACTCTCCTTCGAGGGGTCAAGTGTGATGGGAAACATTTTTTACTCCTTTCAGGGGTCAAGAGTGGGGGGGATTTTTTTGATAAGCCAGAGAGCTCCAGCCCTCTTTTTCTAATCTTTAAATATCTCACTTAGCTTAGACGAGCATGCCTGTTAGTTTATTGATAATCTTTTTTCCATCAGATAAGTATAGAATTCGTATATTGGCATGCTATTCCAAGAATGTACTGATGTCTTCAGGTGGCTGTGATGAGAGCCAAGTTAAGGTCAAGAAGACCAGTCGTGAAACACGGTCCGTAATAGATTCCTTCAAGTGACCAATGCTCCCTCCAATCGATGGATCTTGAAAGCACCCTCCAGTAGAAACGAAGTTCTGCTTGAAAAGGGAGATGGTAGCAGTTGTAAAATCCAAAACGATATCAGCTGTTCACAGATATATCATTCCATGTACGTAATACAATTGTATTTCTTTGAGCAGAACTAGAATCTTACTATTCATTTGATAAGTTAACCATTTTGGGTGCATGGTCAATTTAATTTCTTTAGTTTACGAATGATTCTTGTTGGCTGGTTTGCTGTGTTCGTCAAATGTACAAGTTACACTATTAGAGTGTTAGGGTTGAAAATTTCAGTTATTTACTCCCCATTGAGTTGTAAAGTTTTTCTCGTTTTTCAAAAATGTCCAGGCCTAATTTTTCTATTGGATTTTGATTTACATTTTAAGTTTATCAAATCAATCTTTCACTTATCGTCCGTTAGTGATCTTGTAATTTCTGTCATTTTTAGCGCAAATTATCCATCGATACCTCCTTTTTTCCCCAGATTTCTTAATTGGTCTCCTCTAAAATAGCATGCTAACAAATACATTGACCACATGACAGTTTCTATTGATTGACTAATTGGACCTATTTCACTTTTTTTACCAATAGATTACTCCTTTTCTTTCTATAATTTTTATTGGTATTTCTTCATCACTTTTCATTTTCTTTCCAAAAATGTTATCTATTCTAGGTATTTTTCCATTATTCGCACACCATTCATTAAGTTCTGTTTCTCTATTTAACCGTCCCCCAAGTCCTGCAGTTCCTGTTTCGGGGGTTGACGAAATTATAGCGATGATTCAGCAGGAAGTGCTGAACCCCTACTGCATTTGACCCCTTTGCTGGGGTTGGCATTCCAAAAATCTGAATACATATTGCATCATTCAGCAACCTACTCCTTAATACGAAAAGAAACTTTTCTGCAGTCCGATATTAACGAACAGCAGCCCTAGGAATCAACACACGAATTGTGTATTAACTTCTGTTTGGGGGTTGACAAAATCATATAGATGGATTAACCTGAAGTGATGAAACCCTACTGCCTTTGACCCCTTGCTGGAGTAGGCCCTTTAAGAATCTGAATAGATATTGGATCAATGTATCCCTTAATAGCATACATAGCGTTTCTTCTGTTCAATAGTAACGAATAGCTGCCTGAGGAGTTAATACACAAAAGGCTGAACGGATGCGGAGATCATCAGAATCGACAAACGCACTGTGTGGTCTACGGATAACAAAGGCGTACCATATTTTTCCCATCGTTTTTTTTTCACTTACCTCCCTTGGTGCCCTATTATTATGTATTTTTTTTATTTCTTTGTGTTTTTCTTCTCACCTTATTAAGTTGATTCTTCCCTTTTTAACCTCTCTCTGGTTTTATCATGTTTTTCTTTCTTTTTCTTCCTCCTTCCAAAATTTCTTCCACCCTTCCTTTCTTCTTGTATCTACGTTTGATTTTTTTAAAATTTCAATCATTTATCTTCTGGTCTATTTCTTTATTTCTTTTATCCTTCCTTTTCCTTATCTTCCATCGTTTCTCCACTTTTTGTTCTTTTTCTTCTGCTAGATTCAAAGACATTTGTCAAACTCAAAATTAGATGAAAGAAAGAGCAAAAGAAAAGAAAATAGACAATGTGAGAACAACAATGAGGATTACAAACATGCTCTAACCTTGTACTAATCTATGCAAACAAAGTGAATAAATACAGACGAATAAGTATTTTTAGCCGCACAAAATGACTCGTTATGTGACCGACGTTTTTTTTTGTTTTTTTTTTGCATGCTGAGTAGGTATGATCAATTTAAATTTGTTAAAATTGGTGAAACTTATATATCACTCCTCTGGCTTTTTGTTGGGCAGTGATCACATGAAGATTTAATTTTCACAAATCAAGCAGTAATACAATCTCACATCCTGAATGAATTATGCATCAACTTAAAATCTAAATCGAAGGTCACACTTGAAACTAGGGATTTCCACGGATTTCCTAATATTTTTATCGAAATTGGCACCTCGTTGTATAGAAAAAAAGACAACAAAAGGAAAAAAACACGCAAAAATCATATTTAACCTGATATGATTGACAAGAATTTTAAGGCAAATATGAAATATAAGAGGGCAAATATATTTTTCACTCATGTATAGTATCCAAAATATCTTTTAAAAAGTATGTAGTATAAATGGCGTGACAATGAACACGAGACGTTTAGAGTTACAATCGGTGTTGAAAAGTTATGTCCCAAAAAGACATAGATTTTGAAAACTAGCTAAGAATCAACCGCTCATTCAATTTCAAAAGATTTTTCAGTACTCATTTAATAACGGTCGAAATTCATGTTGATTACGTTTCTATTGAAGATTTGAGGTACGCAATATAATTTTTAGTGATTTTACCCACCTTAAATCAGTTATTGATTTCTGCTAGAGTCCTAAGAACAACATTATACAAACAATGCATCCTCCTGATAGTCACTTATTGAGTGGAAACATGGATCCCAACCCGGAGACTGACCTTCAAACAGAAATGTGTGCATCTTGCACATGAAACACTTGTGTTCAACGTTACAGGAAGAGATTACAAGAAAACACAATATATCACGGAAAAAATAGGAGTCTGATTCTCCAAAGAATCCGTTATGAAATCAAATTGCAATGGACTAGTCATGTTGCAAGAATGGCAGTCAACCGATCGACATTACAACCCGTGGCAAGGGTCCGAGGAGATCAAATGTAACTGAAGCTGGCAGAATACTAGATAGAAAGACGAATTAGATAAGTTCAGAAAGTATTGGCTCCCTGAGGCTCATGATAGAGATTTGGTTATTCCTTAGGAAGATCTGTGTCCAACAACAGATTATAATAGACTGATTATGATATATTTTGGCAAGATTTCACGCATAATTCTTGCATATGCAATAGCAAATTCTATGTGAATGAAAAATCTGTTCATCTACTTAATAAGAAAATAAGCTTGTATGTGCAAAACACAATGGACAATAGAAGCCTCTTTAGTACAATGTAGTGGTACTGATTGCAAAATTTCCAGACCAGTTATCCTCCGATGAAAGTGTCGGTCGGAATGAGCTTTGAAGGATTTTTTTTGAAAAAACAAATTTAAAACATTCCTTCATCACCTTCTTTTATGCTTTAGCATGCGTTTGCTAATCAATGGAATTTTGAGATGTTTCACCACTAAAAAACATTTATATAATTTGATAATCGGGAGCACCTTCCAAAAAATGTATTGTTCACTGCTTTTTACAGACTCTGAAACCTTTTGGGGGTTATGTGCAATCGTAACTCAAAGCACATCCTAGATACAAATCACGATATGCCACTAGGAACAATGCATAAATGTTAGGAACATGGGGAAAGAATGAAATACTGCCCCACCCACATAGACCACGTAGAACTAAACGCACTCAAAGAGCACATACCTTTGTTCAGTCTATACACAGAATGAAAATAATACGTCGATTCGAGGAAGAACAGGTAATTGATTATGTTTACTTGTCAATGATTCAGACTACTGTCCTAACATATAGAAAATATGTTTATGTATGTAATAATGCACGTATATATGTATGTATGTATGTATGTTGAATAGGATTTAAAGTCCAAGTTTGGCATTTACATCGGGAATAAAATTCCCCTTGGAAACGCATTGACATTTTTCCTCTGAAAATTTCCTGCTCCTTAGGAATAATGAGTATGTATCCCAAATTTTGTTGAACTGTGTTAAATTTCAGAGGGGCTAGGGGCAAAGTGACAAACAAGAACCAGTCTATTTGTATCATAGAAGAGTATATTTAGATCAATGTAATACATTTCACAGCCACAACATGATAATGAACTATAACAGATTTTGATTGAAAGCATATAGCTCTCTCGACATCATTGACAGACGTTCAAAAAAAGTAAAATTGAATGTGCAATGAGGGAAAGAAGATTTTGCACGATGACACCAAAAAAGAGAAAAAAAGAAGAAATATCCCCTTTGGAAGAAAAAAGACTAAAGGCGAGCGTCGTTAGTCACTTTATAGAAACTGTCACTTGAAGAGTGTCTTTTAGCAGCATGTCATGTTGGAGGTGATCAGTTGGAAATTGTTAACTTGGTGGTTAATGAACAAATTAATTATCTTGATGATCACAAAAAGTTTATATCTTCGAGAAACAAGTCTGATGCTGCTGGACACACATGGGTCAATTTAGCATGAACTAAGCTTGGAAATGGAACCCTCATTAAAGACCGATTGAAAAGCTAACTTTCAAAATCAAGAATGTTTTCTTTCCTAAAACAATAGGGGTTAATGTTTACATTTTCATTCATTTAGCTCCATTTGCGCGGCCTATACGGATGGTGCATAACAATTCAACCTGCAAGCCAAACGGATCAACCGAAGAAACATGTACTGACATTCCACGTGATATTTCAAGTTGATGGTAGCTAATGAATGAGTATCAAAAGAAGACACGATCTTGTCTTGAGAAAGTGAATCCAAAATTTAAAAAATATCTCCTATGAAAGACAAAAGCGAAGACTGCAGAAATGAAAGAGCGGGGAATCTCCAAGACGGAAGATCAGAGAATTGGAGTCATAAAAAAAAGAGGAGTAGCGTCGTTATATTCAAAGAAGGAACAATCTAAAATAAACGTTTATATCTGAATTGATTCCGAGGTGACCCATGGGACTTTCAGACGAGTAATTCTCACGGACAGACGTCGAAAGAACTTTGATAAATCAAGTTGACTTCCAGTAAAAATGATTTCAACCAATTTGGCTGAGGAGATGTTCGTATGGTCGTTTTTGGTCCCTGGAGATCATGTCTAAAAATACGAGAATTCGAGGAAATAAGCACGGCCGTTCTCTGCTCATTTTCCCAAGTGGGTGTCTTTTCTTCCGAATCTGACTTGACTCGCCGAGCTATATGTTTGAAAAGTGAAAGAAATGTATGAAAAGTGCGTAACAAATTGAGCACAAAGAAGAGAAATGTGAAAGATTTAGAGTAGATTTACCACTCGGAGGAAACTGTCACGTAACCAAAGATAGCATGCTATGCTTGGGGTGATCATTCGAAAGTTGGACGAAGAGGGATGAATGAATAAGTTACTTCTTCCTCATTCTATTGGATGGTGATCACTATTAGGTGTCCAAATTTAATAAAAGCTTGAACACCACCGCACATAATCTGGGAGACCAGCTCCAACTCACACAAAAAAACAATACCTCATTTGTTTTTCTGTACATGATAGTGGCTGAAGTTTTTTGCCCTCTGGCTGTATTGGTGCTCTCTGTAAACTGAATACAAACATAGCCAGCCAGCAAGCAACAGACCAATTTGAAAACTGAAAAAACCTACGATGACAGTTTTATTGACAGTTCACGTCTTCTAACTATTTTTATATTGCAATGAACAAGAGTATATCTGAACTATCATGTTTGAAAATTCACTTTTTTATTGAGCATTGCCTGACAAAAAAAAAACCGCAAAGAAACAGTTTAATTATTGATCACAAGTCTTCAAAAACTTAATCGATCATCCCAACAGGACATGTTGCCAAAAGACGTTGGACGTTTCTGAATGATTAACTAATCTTATTTATCAATCTTACTGGTTGTGAGCTCACGAAAATGTTGTGAACGTTGTAGAACCTATTTCTTAGGTTAGTTTTGTGTTATCAGCAAATGTTTTATGTGAGTTATTCATTTTTTTCACTAAGTTCAGTTTCCAATCTCTTCATTTTGAAATCTATCCACGTCTTGAAGAATAGCAACGATAGGAGCTTAGAATTTATAAAAAGATTATTTTGAGTTTGAGAATTGATTCTCTATCATTCTTATTGCCTTCATATATTTGTTTTCGGGAGTCTACCTCAGAGGTTTTCAAACTTATTTTTGATTGACAACACAATTTTAAAAGAGAGTTACGATACATGTTACTCAAATTTTGTTAGCCAAGCCAAATATATTATGTCATCCAATCAACTGATTCAGGAAAGTATATTTCGCGAGATTTATGATTTAATTCTAAGTCAGACCTAGAAATTATCGGCGTCATACTGAAATTTCACGACACTAAGTTCGAAAAGTTCGAGACAAGGAACTAGCTCCAAAAATCTTACTTACGAATAGTGAGAGAGGGCTGATTGTAAATAAGTATTCTTAGTATCTTAATTTTGGTATTTCAAATTTCGAGAGCCGTTCTTGAAAAACTTGTATGAGCCTACTTTGTGATTTGAGTAATGTTTTATCCCAACGAGGTACGAGTGATCGTTAATCAAATGTAGGGGAAAATATCTGTGTTAACAAATGTTAACGAAAGAACAGTTTCCTTAAAGGAATGATACTTTTGTCCAGTTCAGAAGATTCCACTTCAGATTTCACGTATTTATCCTAATGTCCATTCCACTTTCCAAAGAAGTCAGCAAATCCTTGGCCCTATCGTGCCATCAAATGTCTTGTTCTCTTTGAAAATTGTCGGCGATCTGAGTTTTTTTTTTCAAGTCAGAACTGAGAAGTATGCAACGTACGCATCAGAGAATCATGCTCAACTTTACATGGAGAGATCACAAGATAGCATAGTATATAAGGAAGAAAATGGGGGTCCGTGACATCATAGAAACTATTAAAAAACTCGAACAGCAATGGGCAGGCCATGTTTCATGTATGAAAGACAACCGATAGACATCACATCTCACAACATGGACCCCCAGAGACCACATAAGAAACTGAGGCCGACAGAACTCAAGATGGAGAGATGAACTCGACAGTTTCGGGAAATACTGGCTCTGCAACGGCTATGATGGAGAATTGTGGCAAATCCTGGAGAAAGTCAGTGTCAAACAACTGACGTTGAAAGACTGATGATGAACCTGAAAAAAGTGCTGTTGTTCCGCAAACTTCTTCATGAGACAAAAAATTCTGTGCTGATTCATCGTGAATGTGATAGACAAACGGTACTTAAGCCTACTCGGAGGCATCGATCCATATATTGAGCAAACGTACTGGAGATTCATATTCTTGCAATTCATAAAAAGGCCCTCTTTGATTTACATCAAGCCTGCATATCTGATTTTCTCTATTATCAAAAATGCTTGATACTTTTTTTAGGCCTCCGTCGTGTAGGTTTCTCTTCAGAAAGTTTTCTGGTTCTTTTTTAAGTGTATAGAGGAGATATCCCCAGCGTTGAAACAACAAAAATGCTTGCCTTGGAAAGTTTCCCGAAAAGGTTGCTAACGTTCATCATTGGTTGATTTCGAGTAGAAGTCACCAAATACTGATTTTCAGGGGTGGGCAAGAGGCACTCCATCTTTATCCATTTAAAAGACCGTCCTCACTCAATCTTAACTCTTAGCATTTTGACAAACGAGCAAAGACTAGTAGGCAAATATAAGTAATATCATCAACAACGGCGTTTTATTTTTTTCGGTCTGAAAATATTCGTATGAGGGATCATCAAGATATAATTATATTTTAAACACTCATCCCTGTCTTGGTTTATCTTTTGGACACAAATTTTCGATTCTTGTACCATGCAGCCTTCTGTAGATATGTGCCCCGAATGGGGAGAGAGTCCTGTCGAAGAAGACCATAAAAGAGTTCTTTGGGTTATAATCAAATCGCTGATAATTTTTGTCGTCAAAATCAAGTGATGTCCACCAACAGTGCCATAGAAGAGTTTTTTTGTTTTTTTTCGAGGGAATTATTCTGGTCAACGATGGAATCGAATAATGTAAGACAAACCAATATGAGAACAACAGTCCGAATAAAATCTCTGCTAATGGTACGTATCATCAGTGATACTCTCTCGATGCTTATTCCTCAAGTTTGTGAATGAAGCATATGTTACGCCATCAGCTGAAATTATCAAGTGTAGTGTTGCATGTTATAGACGTCTGATATCAAAAAACTGCCGTCGGTTGAATATAAGAGCAAAGACAATGACATATCAGGTTAACCACTCTATAGAAACTGTCAGGTGATTGAGTCTTTTTGCAGTATGCCAACTTGGGAATGATTCATAAAAAAACATGAAAAGGAAAAAAGAAGGTGATCAAAGTATAAGTTACTCTTTTCATTCTTTTTGGGGAAATGATCATTTCGAATTTTCGGGAAATAGGTGTAAATGTCACAGGACTAAAACTGAACAATCAATTTAACAAGAATGTACATGGCAAATTGCCCCCTTTCCCGAAAAAATGTTTATAGGGGATTGAATTTTCAGAAAATAGAAAAAAAATGTTTTTTTCTCTTATATAACAGGGAGTGAATGTAGAAATTTTCGACCTTTTAGCTCAATTGGTACGACTCATAAACTTGATACATGCATACGTAGCCTGCATATTGACTTCTCAGCTGATTTTTTGTGAGACAATTTTTTGTGATGGAAGATTGAAGAGGATTAAACTTTGTTCACCATGTACTGCCATCTTCTTTTCAACATTATATTGAGTAATCCTGAGAATGAAAAATTACAAAAGCAGTTGTATTCAATACAAATAGAGATATGATTCCTTATTTGTCTTTACATCTCTATTAGACGATTTTCATTGGAGCGTCGGTCCTTTGATTGTTCAGTCAGCGCCAGTCACATTAAACAAAGGAAATAGGAAGGAAGGAAGAGATATGACTTTAAAGATGTGGTATCATTATTACTACGATATAATAATAGAATGTCTGGTATGTTTATACTTAGAAAAAAGTCCTTTTCGCGGTTTTTATTAAAAATTATAGTATCAGAATATTTTAAAATTGCAAAATTTCATTAGTAAGAGAATCAATCGACAATGAGAAAGATTATTCGCTCTTTTCCTCCCTTCTTCTCTATCACCACCACCGATGGTGGGTGCATCGTTAAACTTATGGTTCTTGTTTTTATTAATGGATGTTTTCAAGCTTTTAACGGCGGTAGGGCCTACGCTTGAAGTAAAACTATTTTTCAATTCCACGTATTCACATTTCGATTTAATCTCAGTTTAATACACTTCCATTTCTTTCTCTCGTTCCTCTTTCATCTTATTTCTGTCAAACTAAACAACCCCTTCTTTAAATTTCTTTCACTGTCTTTTTAATTTTCTTCCGATGTTCCATGTCCATTTTTTATCAATTCAATCATACTTTTTTGTTTTTTTTTCTTTTTTTCTCTCTTTCTTTTTTTCTTTTTTTTGTTTATTCTCCTTCCCTCTCAGCTTTATTGTACTTCATCGCTTTCAAGATGCACAGACTTATAAGACGAACGTCGATTTTTACAGCAATATTCTTGGAAGAAACAAAAAAAAAAAACAAGAAAAAACAAACAATCTAATATATATTAACCCCCGCAGCGGCATAACACATTATCATAAGTGACCAACTGAAACAATGTTTGCAACCCCAACAAACAAAATGTTCTTCTTTATCCCTTCTTTTCCATTCAGTCTCTCTCTTCTTTTTCTTCCTTTCTTTATATTTTCCTTCATCATCTTTTTTCTTTCCTTCTATTGATTTTTAGACGTTTTTATAAAATTTCATAATTTTTTTCCATTTTTTTGCATTGAACAAACTAAAACCACCAAAAATAGCAAACAGTCCAGTCCTTCTCCATTTGTGCCTTTGGTTGGATTTTACCGTGCTCCTGGCCATGCTTTTTATTGTTCACATCCTTGAAAATCCGCATTGGTCCTCGATGACACCTTTTCCTAAAATTGCTGTTTTATTTTTTAAAATTTCTTTTTACTTTGTTGGGTCTTATGTTGATGAGTTCACCAAAAACATTTCTTAGCTCTTCCTTCACTGAACTATAGATGTTTCCCAGTAGAAATAACAAAAAGATTCTGCGGAATCTTGATTTTTCTCGATGACTTTTTCTCTATTCTAAATGTTTTCTATTAGAAAATGCCGTAAATTATGATATAGAATTTATTTTAATTATAGTTATTTCTTGATGGTCATTTTTATTCAAATTTTGATGTTACGAGTGTTTAGTTTTTGATTGTGATAAGGAACTCTCATTTTCTCTTCTTTATTTGTATCTTTTCTGTTTTTCTATTCATTTTTTGACTTAGTTGTTATATTTCTCCTTGTTCCTCTCTTTTTATTTGTGTAGTAAAAGACATTCATTCTTTTTTTCTTCCTTTCATTCATGTCATTCAATGTGCTTTGTCCCCTTGTCCTTATCTTCATGTTTTATCTCATATTCGTTTTTGCCCTTTTCTTTTCCTTCCCTACTTCTTCACTGTCTTTTTCCCTTCTTCATTCTTACTTTTCTCTCTTTTACTTCCTCTCTTTTCTTTCTTTCACCTACTGTTTGATCAGTTCTATTCTTCTCGCCCCATTATTTTCAATTTCCTCTTCTCTTTTGATCATTAATTCATCCCTTCTTCCCTTACGTTTTCATTTTTTTTCTTTTTTCAGAATCGTAGTTGATTTGTTATAAACAGTTCTTTGATTCTCCATTTCTTTGTTTTTTTCTTTCTTCCTTTCTTTCTTTCTTTCTTTCTTTCTTTCTTTCTTTCTTTGCTTCTTTCTTTCTTCCTTCTTTCCTTTTACTATTCTTTCTTTCCATTTGTTTCGTTCTCTTTCTTCTTTTTTTCCTTTCCCTTTTTCTTTGTCCCTTCTTTTTTCATTTTTAATAATCTCTTCTATTTCCTTTTCATTTCTTTCTACTTTTTGCTAACCTTTTTTTAATATATTCCTTTTGTACATCGTGTTTTTCTCATTTTTTTTCTTTCATTACTTTTTTAAGATTATTATTTTTTCATCTGTTCCTTCTTCACTTTAAACTTCTTTTTTTTTAGCCTTGTTTTCTAATTATCCGACCATTTCAATACTTTTATATCCCCTTACTTTTTATTCAGTCATTTTCCCCCCTCTTTCTTTCAATATTTATTCCTCCTCTTTTTCAATTTTTTTCCTCTTCTTTCTTTCAATTTTTTCTATTCATTTATCCTTTCTTTTAGTTTTCCCTTCATTTTCCTTCCTTTGTTTGTTCCTTTCCTATCTCTCTTTCTTTCTTCCCCCTTTTTCCTAACCTGACCTTTTCAGCCTTAAATTATTCATTTACGTACATTTTATTTATTACTCCTATTATCCCTCCCCTGGTCTTCTTCCTTTCTTCGTTTTCATGTCGATTCACTCTGAACCATTCTTTATCTGAATTTTACATTGATCCGCAGATTTTCTTGATCATTTTTCTCTCCTTCAACCAAAAAAAAATCTCCTCATACCTTCTTTCCTTATTCTCATTCTCACGTACTTATCATCCGTCAAGGAATTAACACACGCTTTTGTAAATCTACTAACATCCTTATCCAACTTGCCACACTAATACCCCAACCTTCCCCATCTCTGTAAACAAAACCACTCAGAGACAGAAAAAAAGCGAAATGACATCGGGTCAAACTCCAGACATTCATAAACTGGACACTGCCGCAACCGTTGAATATATTAAGAAGTCCGAAAACCCTTCAAACACGATAACTTATTTAAGTGCATCCAAATCTATTCACTCAACCCAAACCGAATTCTGACCTCCGATCAAACAATTTGTTTGCTATAAATATTACGGCTTTACAACATTGGCTCGCTCCTGACCTTCCCATCATCCTCTGTTGAGACGTACAACTCTCATTGATTGGTTGTTTCAGTTGGGAGTTGTCTCTTCCTTCTCCCCCCCCCTTTCCAAATTGGATCGGTAAATATTCGGGTCTTGCCCCCACTCGACAAAAACATGACGGCAATTTGCAAGCAATGTCGAGAAGGGTGAATCAGATAAGTAAACGTATCAAATGATTTCGAGTGTTTGTCGGGCTGTATGAGCATCCATATATTGTCGAGTCGTATGAGCATCCATACATAGAGCGGATTATAGCTTTTGAGTCATTCTTTTCAAGAAAGGGGTATTGACCAGATAAAAAGGACGGGGAACTGTCTGCGAATCTTCCAGTGAGAATGTTTCATGGTTCATTTCTGTTGATTTAGGTGTATCTTATTGCTTAGCTAATTTGTTTCGGATAAAGAAGCGTTTGCCTTTTCACGGGATAGTTTTCATTTCATTCTCTATTAAAGTAGATGTTTAATCACTTTTCTACAGATAGAATGTACAGGGAGTCCGTTAAACTTTTCGGACCACACACTGGCAGGGACGAACAGATTGCCAAGTTCCCCCGACTAATGTCCCAAGGGAATCACAAGTTTGAATTACGAACCTCCGCTTATTGGGCAATGAGAGACTCTCGGAATGAAAATACGTTTTTTTTGTGGTCGATGGATGCATCTTAAAATCAGTTAAAGTAATAAGTAAACAAAAAAGTAAGTTTATAAAACCTCATTGAAACAAATGTTGAGAGTGGGATGACACTTGGATTACACATAATCTTTGGGATTTACTTACTTTAACTGATACGCTCCTATTTCTTGGATTCTAAAATGTTCTCTCTTCCATTTCTTACTGTTTATCTATGTATTTCTCATTGCTAGTATGATCTTTTTAAGAAATTATGAGCAGTTATGGTTCAGGGGATAGTTTTCTCTATTTTCTTTATTATTGTTTGATAAGTAAATGAAAGTCAATAAAGCGCTGTTGCATGAATGAAAAGACGGAACACTGGAAATCAGAACTACCGGACACATTCAATAATTAGACGACCATGGTGTGAGAATTTTAAGTCGTGTAAGAAAGGATTCAATCGAATATTGAATTTCATTTATAACATCAGTGACATTACCCACCGGATAACATCTGAAAAAGAGCAACGAAGATCGACGCTCATCTACATTCTACAGAACCCTGAACTTATTTTCACTATAAAACATGTAAAATAGACTCAAGAAATATCAAGAAATATCCTGATTCTGGAGAATCTAGAATTCATCATTAAGCATAATACTGTTTGTTTGTTCCTGTCAGGTAGTTGTACGAATCAAATTTGAATGATTGTACTTTGCTGAAGACAAACTTATTTTGCTGAATTTGAAGGCTGGTTGATTCTGACTAATTGGAACCTGAATTAATCCTTCTTTTATGGTCGTTCATGTATCAGTATAATATCTCACACTAATTTTGACTTGTTTACGCTTGTGTGGTTTTAACAGTCTCCAGTGAAAAATTACATTTTTCTTTTGTTTGATTCTATGAACATCAATAGGCATGGAGTTCGTCAGCCACCATTCAACAAATCTCTATGGAACCCACAAAAGAATAAGTCAAGCGAAGTGTCACTTTAAGATGACATACATCCAGCGGAGCAAGTTCAACCTTCAAAAATAAGACGATCCCGATGATCGTAAACAGAAGAGTATACAACCAATGCATCCTCCAGATCGTCACTTATGGAACTGAAACATGGGAACTAACCAAGAGACAGACCTGCAAACTGAGAAGCATGAGAGAATCATATTCACCCTCACATGGAAAGATCCTAAGACAGCACAATATATCAGGAAAATACAATGGTCTGAGGCATCGTAGAATCTATTAGAAAACTGAATTGCAATGGGCCAGTCACGTTGCAAGAATGACTGATAACCAATGGATATCACAACTCGCAACATGGATCCCAAGGGAACACAAGCATGACCAAGACCAGCAGAGTACGTGATAAAGAGAAGAACTTGTCAAATTCAGAAAATACTGGCTCCGCGACGCCCACGATAGATAAATGTGACGAATCCTGGGAAAAGTATATGTTCAACGAGAGATGATGAAAGACTGATGATGAAAGTAATTCAGAACTAAATACTACAAGAAATACGTCCAGATCATATCAGAAGAGTAAATAAAGGGAAACGTAAGCTAGATATTGAACAATTTGTTATTCAACATGGGCGTTATTCTGGAATATCTTTTATTTCTCTCAGACAGTTGTGGGAATCAAAATTGTGGCTTGCAAAAAAAACTCATTTTGTTGGAATTGGAGGCGGGTGGTTTCCAATCAACTAGATTGCCAAGAGAAAGCAGCAAAAAATAGCAGAAAATAAAACGCTACTAACTGTAGCATTTGCTTATTCAAAAAATTCCCTGAAGTCGTTGATGCAATATTATAAGTAGGTGTAGACCTTGTTCTTATCAGAGTACTACCACATATCTACCGACACAGCAGTTCCTTAATCAGGCTACATGATGACTCTGAGTCCTTTCAAGTAGAAGAAAGATCAAAACTAAGTAATACCATCTCACCCAATTTCTCCACTGCCCACCTTTAAATGATTATCCAGAACCTAGAATGGGTGCACTGAAGAATGACGATATGTGGAAAATACCTTAGTAACTTCAGATTGCGAACGACCTGGTCCACTTTGCAGTCTCAAAATGACTCTGGATGAACTAAAGGAAGCAAACAATAAAGTTGACCTCCAGTTAAACATCAGCAAAACAAATTTCATGAACAACAAATATGCTGAGGACAAAAACATTTATCGAAATCGAAAAAGCAGAACTGGAGAAAGTAGATCATAAATTCTATCAAGGACAACGGATCCCCATGAAATTCTCTAAAGAAGAAGAAATAAAGGGGAGAATAACCTTAGGTTGGTAAGGTTTCAGTAGAGCAAGCTCGATTTTTAAAAAATACATATCAAAGTAGTCCTGAAAGGAAGGGTATACATCCAATGAATTCTCCAGCTAGTCACCCATGTGCTGTAATATTGATTCAAACTAAAAGATTGGCTCATGCAATGTGGAAATCAAGCTCAACTTTGTATAAAAATGCAATAATCCAGCACAGTATATTTCAGGAAAGATATGAGCCTGATATATCATAGAAAATCAGTTAAAAAAAACCCAATGGCAATGGGCTGGACATGTTTCAAGAATCTCAGACAGCCGCTAGATCATATGCGAAATGGAAGCCGACAGAGCGTATGATGATATGACGAGCTAGATGAATCCAAAATGTCCTAGATCTACGATGGCCATAATAGAGATATCTGGTGGATATCGAAGGGGGCCTATGTCTAACAACGGAAGTTTTGAAGGCTGTCGATGCTACTGCTACCGATGATGATGATGATGATGATGATGATGATGATGATGATGATGATGATGATGATGATGATGATGATATTCTTAAATGAACGACAAAGTTTCAAAAAGATCAAGATGTTACCCCCCAGATTCAGCAAAAAAATATTTTCAGAAGTGACGCAGTAAAGCAGTTTTAAGCAAGTTTGCAAGCCTGCAGATGGTATGACAAGGAGCAGCAGAGCAATCAACACATAAAGATACATCACAAACTAACGTATGGGTAAAAACAGATCAGATTCTTTGCCACCTTTGGTGGCTACCGTTTTTTTACTAACCACTAATCAGTAATGTACACTTATTGTGTACACTTATCACTTAAATCACATTTCCTTGATTTTGATCCTTCCATCATCTCCCTCTGACGCTATTCCCCTCTTTCCCACAATTAAAATTGAACTGAGATCAAATATTCCATGATGCCTAAGTTAATCCAGCAAAAGTTGATACGCTGTAAATAGATGAGGGTGTGCCATACATTAAATGGCAAAGATCCATCTGCCTACATTGAAAATCGAAACGATATGCAGGCAACAGTTTTATCACTGTGTCAACAAGGCAGTGAAATATTGAGACATAGGGGGCAGATCAATACTGAAACAAAGATAATGAAAACTACTCGATTCATAATTTTTAGGAAGAATGTGTTGGCGGGGACATTTCTGCAATATTTTAGCGAGGAAATTCAGCCTCATTTCTGTTTATTCAGCTGTATCTTATTGGTTAGCTTATGTAGTGTAGGAAAAACAGTATTTGCTTTGTTACAAGATTGTTTTCATCTTTTGTTTTGTCAGAATAGTTATTCAATCACATCTTCACCGAGGCAGAATACGGTTCAAGGTTTTTCAAACGCATGGTCTCACACAGGGAGAATAAGTTAAAAGATCAACAATCACATAGGCCCCACGACCGCTGTCACAAAAGCATAAGAAATGTCCTCACCCAGTAGTGCAATGGGGAGTCGGTGAGCATGATAGAATTTTCATGGCCTCAGAAAGTTATCCGGGTCAGGAATGTGAGTTACTAAATCCCGGTTGTAGAAATGAGGAAGAAAAAGATTGGAATTAATTGGAATTATAAGTAATCTCATCGGTATACTTACTTCACGCGACAAAATCATGTTTTCGAGATTTTGATGAGTTCTTTCTTTCGGATCTTTCTGTTTATTTAGCTGTTATCTTATTGCTTAGCGGGGAATAGAAGGCTCTTTTCTCTTCATGGGGTGGTTTCATTATCTTTTTCTCCACAGATTAGATAAATAAATCTAAGCCTGTAAAGCCTGGAAGTGGAAATATGAAGAGGGAGGATTAGAATTAATTGCAATTATAAGTAATCTGTTGAGTATACAGTATCAGACAGTTTGAGCTTCGCCCCCCAAAAAACATGATCAAAATAACAGAAATAAAACAATTTTTGACTAATTTTGAATTTGGCTGGCATCTGCCACTCAGTTGTTGTTCGATATTCGTTTTGTGCTTGAATTAACTTCAGATAGAGATAAGTCGATTCAAGTTGTACAGACCCTGTTCATGAAGTTGAATAATCAATAAAAATTTCAAACGATTATATTCATTACTCTATTTCACTTTCAATCTGATGTTAAATGTTTTATATTGTATAATAGTCAACAACAGCACTATAGGAAGATTTGTAACATAGGTGTGTTCTGAGCACAGAAGACGCAAAAATATTTTAGTGCCTGTGGAAACTGATAGGCAATTAAAGTTTTCTTGATACAATGTAAGGCGTTGATCTGATAGCAAATCGTAAAGTTTTACACACTCTCTTATTCGATTTTACATACATAGACTGTAAACAAAAAAAAGAAAAGAATTTATTGAAAGTTGTTTCGTTGTATAAAATTTTAAAATCACCGTAATTAGCGAATGCATGTTGAAATATAAAAGAGGTAAGTGAACAGAGTTTCTTTTTTTTTCTCTCAAATTAATCCTTAGAAATTACCATCGATTGGAGAACTCATGAGATGATAACCAGTCAAGATGTCTGGATATATTACGTGGATATACTTTGAAAGACTTTAAAAAAATGCCGATTAAAACGACAAGCAGACACACTGAAAAAAAAAATTCGAACAAATATATGTATAATGATCGAATATCAAAACGTGCTAAGAGTATTGTCAATTTTTTTTTGTTACTCCAAAACATTAATAGAAATAATGGTAGCTCTAGGCAAACCCTAGATACACAGCATCATACTTTAATTAAACATCAGTAGAATATTCACAGATATATTTGAACTTCTATTAAACGATTATTCATGGTAAAAAACAGTGAGTTAGTTTCAGCTGAAGAATCCATAGTTTCAAATCGTAATCTTTGTACCTCCATGTAATAAGAAGGCTGTATTGATTATTCGAATATCCAATCAATACAATGCACGTAAGAAAAAACGATGCAAATTTCCTAATATTCCATATTTAAATTCAAAATAGACCTGGTTTTCAGTTTCTCTAAGTTTTGAATTTGACAACAATAGAAGCAAATAAACGAATATGGGGTGCAAAGGAAATATGAAAATAAAGCTAATATTCCTCACAATTGAAACGTTTCCGTCGCTTAAGAATTGCAGCTGAGTTTCGAACATCGAGTTCCGATAGAATTTGTTTACATTATACCAAAATAGATGTTTTCTTTTAATTTTATTTCTGCATTCTCTTTATTGTTCCTTTATTGTTCAAATTCTAGCATATTGTTTTCGTTAAAAAGACAAAGGAGTGTTTATTGTTGTCGTATTAGAAGCAGGCTCCTTTTTTACGCTCAAGATTGATAGGTGTAAATGATTGATGGAGAGGAATGTGTGCAAAGATTGTGTACGACAGAGAAAGTTTTTCAATATATATATATATATATATATATGTATATATATATGTATATATATATATATATATATGTGTGCGTGTGTGTGTATACATACATACATACACACACACACACACACACACACACACACTTATTTTCATACCAACTACGAACTTATATATTTGCGTAAAGACGGGCACAAAGTGAGGTTCAAGTTTTACATTATATATTTGTAAACCCCTGGAACGTATGAAACTATGGCATTAACATTAACACTAACATTTACACAGCCGTTGTTGTGTAAAGATTGACCTGGATTAAACGTCTAGTTACTTTTGTAATCAAAAAATAAATCATATGTACGTTGTACATCAAATCCACAATTTGAAACAAATATAAGCACTTCAATTTCAGAAGTTTTTTCCAAACATTGAAAGAAAAATCTCAATGAGATGAAAATCATCTACTTTCAGAGAAGACCAAATTCTAAAGAAAATGCACGTTTCCATCAATTTGCTAAGCCCTATCTTCTCCTGACTCAGAATTAGTTTGCTTCTTTAATAATAAACTCATGTGAAACGATTGGAACTAAATTTGAACTTTTCATTGAATCTTTATTACAGTTCAGTAAAACAGCTAGCGCTTCAAAGTTCCAAATCTATGTATAATTTTATCATGGTTTCATATATTGATATAAATTGTAGTTACTCGGAGTTTCGTGCCAGTGATTTCCTATATAGTTAGCACCTACAAAATAAATTATTAACTTTTATTCATTAAAATTGGAATATTGATCAGAATCGTCTCAATATTGAATATAAAAGTCATTTTTTCACTTCGGGCGCGTTTTCTTGGCTTTTTTCCCTAACATTTCATCAATGCAATCTATTACAGCTTTTAAAAAAAATACACCAATTTTTTTATCTCGGGATAGCATTTCAAACGTTTTCCAGTAGCAACCTCAGTCTAGATGATTTTTTTTCTTATGTCTAACAATAAATTCTTTACGTCTGTTATTTGTGTATCTACGTGTTTAGCCTTAAGTATTTGATTATGTGTGCCTATGCTGCCATACGTGAATCTCAGATCTGCACACACATATATGCAAAGAGGAGTGAATCAGTTATCACATGTTTTTAGTTGATGCATTAGATTTAAGGGTTTTTTCTTTGATACTCAATTTTTAGCACACATCTGCTGTGCATGACAATTTTAAATCAACCAATGTCATTGTGATGATAAAGAGTCGTACTACGAGGGTACAGCTATCTATGAATGACACTATTAAGGATCCCCTTTAGGGGGGGGTAGCACTCTTAGGTAGGTCACCAATCTGTAAAAAGAATTTTGAACGCTTTTCTAACTTCTAAATCAAGCACTCAGGTAGACAGTAAATTATGATGTAAGTGTAAAAACATATGAGCTAATTCAGAACTTCAAGTCAAGTTCTGCGTTGAGCAGGTGTAGAATATCAGACTCCAGGGCTAGAGGAAAGGTTTCAATCCTGCCAAGTGGTACTGGAGTGGGTATTGTCTGTAGATGACTTCAGTTATGAATACAAATGAATTCTTTGTCTTTTCTGTGGAATTATTGAGAAAAATCCTGGAGAAAATATATTTTCATATTAAATATTCATAAATGTAACATTCTGCAATATGTTTTACGCAAAATCTCGATCCTTAATTTTGTCAAGGAAAATAAATTTTTTACTTGTGTTACTAAAACTCATGATTTCAAACATTGACAAGACAATGTTTGAACGTGCCATAGATATCTGGATTTTGTGAATTTCTTTATCGAGATTCATAAAAAATAACAATACCAGGGCAATGGAAACGTTGTTGTTTTTAATACTTTCTTAGAAAGGAAAGGAATGGAAGAGACATGGCAAAAATACATTTTCCCCTTGAGAATGAAATACCCCCGCCCTAAAGGATGAAAGAAGAAAGAAAGAAAGATGAAGCCCCTTGGATGAGAATGAAGTTGATTAAAATTAGCAAGGATATGTTAATTAATTTTCGAAAAGGATCCATCCAGATATGTATTTTTCAAGTTGCAAGAATATATATGTGTATACATATACATATATATATATATATGTGTGTGTGTGTGTGTGTGTGTGTGTGCACGTGCATGCATGCGTGCGTGAGTGAGGAGCACTTCCCTAAGAATAAAATACTTTGCTTATCATGGTATAAATATCAGATTAATGTGGATTGAAATAATATCTTTCCCTCCCCTGCTTATATATATATATATATATATATAGATAGATAGATAGATAGATAGATAGACAGAGAGAGTTGACAATGATATAGATGAATAGAAAGAGAGAGACAGAGACAGATATATAAGGAGATATGAGCTGAAAGATAAATTTGGCAGGTAGACGGATAGACAGTAAAGTTGGGAAGTACAGGTATATAAGTATAACGAAACGTATACATACATGTACGGATAAAGTTTTATGCGATAAGTAAACTTTTTCTCTCCAATTCTTTTTTTACACTTTACTTCCCTTGTTTTATTCCGTATTAATATCTCTAATCGCTTTTCTTGTCAATTTTTCTTTCCTTTTAGTGTTATGGAGCTTTTTGATGATCGACTGACCATACCGTCCAATTGAAGTTCCATCTCGTTCAAGTGCTAAGCCATTCCATCCCAGTATATCAGCACATTCCACTTAGAGACAGAGGTGCCGTCCTTGCATCTATCAGTCAATGAAGTAAAGGTTGCCCCCAACCCCTCACTACATACACCACTCCCCATTAAGCTACTTATATTTCCATTCTAGATCGGCACTCTTGGCATTTGACGAACGAGAAACTTTTATTTTAGCGGACAAAAAAATATATATGTATATAATAAAACACTGAGATGTCCATTGGGTTTTAACACTTAGCAAACCGTAATTTTTGCTACGTTTTAGCTGGGAAAATGAAGAAAAAAAAAAACAAAAAAACTTTTCCGTGCAGAACTCACTAAGACATTATCAAAGATTCATAGTTGTGGAAGAAGTACTTTCAGGATAAATGCATTGCTCTCAAATGTAATATTGAAGAATATCTGACATTTTTCTCCTTCTTTCGCAGCATGTTTCCTGATGAATTAGATGTATTTTGCAAAGTGAAAGAAGAATATTCATACATAGATAAATACATACACACACACACACACACACACACACACATATATATATATATATATATATATATATATATATATATATATATATATACATACATATATATATATTCAAAGAGAACAGAAGAGAGAAAGATAGGGAGAGAGAGACAGAGAGAAAGGAAAAGAGAGATAGAAGGAGAAAAAAAGATATAGACACATAACATAGATGCTGATTTATTTAGTAAGAGTGACGATTTCGGAAAAATGGATCTTATTGAATACTTTATAGTACATATTAAGTATCTTACGATTTCATGTCCTCTTGCAGTTTATTTTTAGGTGAATTAAGTGTATTTCTCAACTTGCAAGTATTTATACATATATATATATATATGTGTGTGTGTGTGTGTGTGTGTGTGTGTGTGTGTGTGTGCGTATCATCCACTTTATAAATACAATTGGGATACATAACAGATTAGATAGGTTGCTAGAAGGCGACTTATTTAATACTATGATGAATACAGGAAGTACTGTAATGTAGAAATGTTAAAGAAAAATTGCAACAATGGTTCGCCGAGACTAGCATCGTATTTTCGATGTTAAGTTGTACCAGGTTTAAAGTATTCTTAACAAGCTGTTTCCCTTGGCTGTTGCAAGTACAGTGCCCATCTTTTAGCACTGAATAATACATATGGGAATCAGACATATTTGGAGTAATTCGCCGAAGGCGGTGATCGTCTTACGTCCCACACGGTGGAGAAGTCAAAAGGAATGAAAAATTATCCGTCTCTTCCTCCAAGACGTCACATAGAACGACCCATAAGATTATTATCGTTATGTTATCTTTATGGTATTTAAGCTCCTAGCAGTAGAGTTTCTACCCCTCTCTCTGTCATGATAGCTTCGAGATAAGCTCACATTTTCGCTCCCTCTTTTAGTTTGGTAGTTTTTACATAAACACTTTTACTTATACAGAGTAATCGTTTCTTTTCTCTAAAGAACATTCCTTCTTCATCTGAAAGAGTACATCGCAACAACGCCGAGCACTTCCTATGTAGTTGGGCTACAGAGAAAATATTCCAATGGTTATACTGTAGAAGAGCATAAACTGACGGACATTCCGAGACTCTATCTTACATTTCATTAAGCACATTCCATTCCCAGCATTCCTCCTTTTACCTTATAATTACCGTAGTGAATTTCGTCGAACAACTTTGTATGGACAGGAAACTCTTGCTTGCCTTCTTAATTCTTACAAGGATCAAAATTTATGATTATCATTGCTGAATATTTCGTTATCCAATTTTTCTGCACTTATTAACAATTGTATTCTGATCTTGTTCGTGCATTTGAACTATGAAGACCATTTTCTTGAAATTATTCTCATAGATCTATTGTAGAGATTCATCTGGGGATGATATCCTTGGCCATCCGATACTAACAGTAACAGTATTTATTACTACACAGGTTTTATACTATGAAAAAAAAATTCATGTATTTTTTATATATTTATACTTATATGATTGTTGGTCGTTTTAGGGGTTTGTGCAGTTTTATGTACGAATTTCAAAATCAAACATGAGAATTAATCTTTTAAAGGTTGGCAACATTGCTGCTTAGAGGTCAGAAATCCGTAATATTTATGGATTATGCTTGTTGTAGTTTAATTTTTTAAAAATGCAATTACGCTTGAGAATTTTTAACTTTAATCGATATCCGTTGTGACTTAAGAATAGTTTTTTTGTGTAACACTCTAAAACTAACTAACTTCC
The DNA here is from genome assembly GCA_963457665.1 of Thysanoteuthis rhombus. NCBI lineage: Eukaryota > Metazoa > Mollusca > Cephalopoda > Oegopsida > Thysanoteuthidae > Thysanoteuthis > Thysanoteuthis major. The sequence goes on from OY735232.1 coordinate 35,090,531, forward strand.
CTTTAGCTGATTCCTATTTGTTTTTACGACATATTCTGCTGCGTGTTACAAAGAGAGAAAAGATTAGTAAATAAACTTAAAGGTGTAATATAATTGTATAATTAAGAACGTGTATATCTATACTCTTGTCCATTACAAGTCAAGGGAGATACCTATTAATTGCTAATTCTTTCCTTTATTTATTTATTTTTTTCGATAAACACACACATTCTTGTTCTATTCATGTTGAAAATATATAAGTGAAATCAGACCGAGTACCGCCAACATTCGTACTAGCAAAGGTAGTCTAGTACTAAAATATGACAAAAGTATTCGGAATTATCGAGGGGAAAGCAGATGTGACTTTGGTCCCTTAATCTGGAGTTTTTGTGTTATGGAACAATTGAATTTGCGACCGAATGGCTGAGACATTAATCAGCTAATGGCATTCCCTGATGACTGAAATGGACTGGGGATGATCAAAAGAAAGCAGAAATAATCACCCGTTCTCCTTGCACGGGAAATGATAAGATCAAAAGAAAGAGGGATTCGATTCTACTTATATTAAATCAACATTAATGTCATTATATCTTCTTTAGGAAGCCACAAAGTTTTCCGTTCATAAAATATGAAAAAAAAAAATCATCAAATTCTGATATACTTATTGCCCTACTTGGTACAGCTTCTGAGTCTTCACGAGATTAATATCCTGATTTCTTTCTAAATAAGTTTTCACACTCTCCCAAGATGCAGCATTCAATGAAGATACAGTGACACCAAGTCTTCGATATACGACGATTTTCTCCTCAATATTATAACTGATTTTTCGTGCAGATGTCATCTGGATGGTTTCAGTTTTCCCTGTACTTCCATTCCATCCACCCTCTCAGCAAAGCTCTTCATGGTTCTTCTCGGGTCTTCGATCCCTACTGATACTATAGTTACCCTAGTGTTACAAAATATTTTCAGTGCACTGGCAGGATCATGATATATATTTAGTTCCTCATTTCCTTTTGGCTTAATTCTGTTCTACCGGTACTACAGAATCAGTTATCCAACGTCCCCTACCTATTTAATCCTATGAACTTTTTAAAAATTCCGTCTGAGTTTGGTAATCCGTCTGGATCTGGATGTTCTAGATGTTTCTATGGGATTCGTTCGCTAGAATCGATTCTTGCATCTGTTGATCTGTATGGACAAACTGTAGTTGCTTGGACGGTTCTCAGTGGACGTATCCTAACGCCCATTCACGTTCGTTCATATATTCCTTCTGGGCTGCTTATTATTTGGATGAGAAAGATTTCTTTGAATTTAACTCAGTGGTATGCTGGGACACCTCTATCCAATACGAGGATACATGAGCAGTCTCCTTCACTTTTCAGTATTGACCTTGAGGAATTTATAGCTTCAGCTTCTCTCACCTTGACTGTGGGTAAATTGCAGAACAGAGTTGGCAACCGACAACGAACAATTTTGATTCCAAAAAACGGAGCCAATACCATTTTTGATTATTTTCAGCATCATCAGCTGTGAAGTTGATTCTAAATGTATTGTAAATGGCAATTTAGTCCATTGCATTTCCATTGCTTTGTCATGATCACTTAGGAAAGGGAAATCTTCTCTGTATATATATTGTAAACCATATATATTAGCGATGAAGACCTGTTTTGGCTAGGTGCACGAACAGGCTTATTTTATTAAGTTTCTAGTTGTACGAAGATTTAGTTTACCTTAACCTGTTTCTTTTCACCTTAATCTATTACTTAAATAGCTTGGCCTAACGGCGTTAGATACAGCTATTCCCTTTACAATCACTCAAGTTAAACAACGCGTAGTGGATATCCAGTTAGGAATACCTTGTGCAATAAGTAGCCCAGGATATCGTACTGATCGTCCCGTAGTGATTTCTTTAATCATTTAAAGGATGGAACTGTTCTCAAAGAAAAGAGATGAATAGATGTATTTAGCTTGCATATAAAAACAGCAACATCAGTTATACGACTGAAACGCAAAACTAACTTCTCACCATGGAGACCAGCTCTAGCGTCATTCGGGTTAGTTAATTCGAGTGTAGATATTCATAGTGATATTCTCCATTTACCCTAGAATGTACTACTCTATACATGATCTTCAATAGATATTTATTTTACGGTCACTCATAAATGGCTATCCCTGTACGATAATAAATGTGACAGCATAAGTAGTGACGTATATGACAGAGAAATTAAACTTGTTATACGCATATAAGTCTTATTTTCTTTCTGGTATGTGATGAACTGAATTTCTTAATTGTAAAGTAAAATTCAAATCGAAACGTTTTTTGTTATTTTGACATGGGATTGATATGCTCTGTAAATTTTTGGATATAATGTATAATTTAAATGAAAATGTGATATTTCTCAGAGCATATGAACAAAAACAACTGAATTGTTCTGAAAAAATATTACTCTATTAATTTAGAACAATATTAGTTGCAACAGTAATCGATGCAAAACTGTGGCTAGCAAAATACAAGATTGCGTAACTATATAGTCAAGTTCGGAATATATTGTCTCCGTGACATCCTTGATAGAGAGGCTTGCAGGATCCTGGAGAGTGTCTTCGTCAAACAGCAGACTCTAAAAGGCTGCTGATGAAGATGACAATAAAGACTTTGTGAACATGGAAGTATCATCAGCACCAAAACAGTGTTGCATATGGCTTGGACGCAACAACAAAATTACATACGCTGATTTCAGGGCCATACTCTTCAATATTGACACCCAGTGAGGTCCTCAGCCAGTGTACTACGATAATGAATTTACTGGGAACAAGATTATTTCCACTCGACCAAAAGGAAATTGACTATGGTTGCTGCCTTCAAGGCTGTGGTTATAATTATAGCACAGCAAGTCACATATCTTGGAAGATACCAGAAATATTTTGCTTCTGACTCAAGTAGGAGATTCAACCTACGAAGATAAAGTGCTGGCATTAAATAAATAATTGGTCTGTTTATTCAATTGCCGGATTCATATTTCATCTATCGCTTGAAAAGCTATTATATGGACAGCACATCCATGTATAATAGTTACTTCTAATTCCATTCCTCTCATAGTTGAAATAAATTATTCTTCTGTTGCGATGCCAACATAAACATGGAAGGAGTGTGATATATATCTGATACATTGCAAAAAGATGAGTTTCAACGTAGACATCACAGTTGGATCATATCAACCAATTCAATGGTTGATGTTGAACAGAGCAGTCTTCGAAACATCACAAGGACTCATTACAGAACAGAGCAGTTTATTAGAGAAGAACACAAGGGTATCATAGAATCAGTTAAGAAACTCAAAAGGCCAGGGGGAGCCGGTCATGTTGCAAGGATCTCAGAAAACTTATGGAGATCACGACTCACAACATGATCTGCAGAGATCATATATGAAAATGTGACCGGCAAAATATAAGATGGTATGACGAGATAGATAGTAACAAACGGGAATCGTCGTCGACATGCCGTCAAATTTGAAGCTGTTTTTGACATAAACATTCTTTCAATGTATTAGAAACTTTCCGAGTCCTCTGTATATTTACACACCTAGGTAGGAGCATACGCACCAACAAACACAAACAGAAGAATTGATATGAGGACTATAGATAAGATCCCACGAAGCATAGACCGAAAATGAATATATAACCAATAAAAGCAGGATCTATTGGATTCATCGTCACGAAAATGAAAAACTTATTCATCATGAATTATTCAACGTTGAAGAAAAAAATCTGTTTGGGAAAAAAGTGTCCTTTCATCATTGTCATGACGTGATTCTCAAATTCCCAAGGTTAAAATGTAATCCTTTCTAGAAGATAAATCGAATATTATAGTATTGATACTTGATTGAATCATCATTTATATGTATCTTCTATGTATTACATAAAAAAATAAGTGAACAATTTCACTGTCGGATAAAAATCTACAATTCTATACAATTAATCGTTGTCCTCCAATAAAGTTATTGAAAGATTTCTACGATGAATTGTATTACCAGATATTTAAATTATAGTTACAATAATCCTATTGATATTGTAAATGGAATAAATATATAAACTGATAAAAGTAATGAGTGTATTCTATAATCATCATCATCAACTTTTTAGCGTCTGTTGTTGGACATATACTTTCCTCAGGATTCGCCATGTGTTCCTACTGGGGTGTCACAGAGTCAACGCTTTCTGGATTCATCTATATCGTCACGCCTTCTTATATTTTGCTGATCACATTTTCACATATGATCTCTGCTGATCATGCTGTGAGTTGTGATGTCCGTAGGTTGTCTGACATTCTTGCAACATGACTAGCCCATTGCTTTTTTCATTTTTTTAATGGGTTCTATGATATCCCTGTGTTCTTTTTGAATATACTGCACTGTTTTGTGATGCGTCTGTGTGATGTTGAGCATGATTCTTTCATGTTCCAATTACATGTTTTTCAGGTTGAGGGTCATTATTTTGATTGGGTTTCATGTTTCAGTTCCATAGATAACCCTGGGGAGGTAAGATCTGTTGTAGACTTTCATTTAGACTTATACAGTTTTTTTTCGTTCATTAAAATTGATTCTGTTCCATCGAAAAATTGTGATCCTAAACTAAATCTTCGCCAAATTCGTTCTTTGTTTGAGGGTTTCGTAGAAATGTGTTGTTCTAGGTAAAAGTAGAAGTGTATTTTTTTTCAGCTCTGCATTTCTTAATTGGATTTTAGTGTCTTTATCCCAAACATCTTTGTCGCACATGACATTTTTTTTAAAGAAGCTTATGTGTGGTCCATCTTTGTTGCTCTCCTTTTTCAGTTTGTCTCGCATTGCTTGCTTATCGAGAAAGTTTCTTTTGCATAAGAACGATGTCATCAGCAAATATAAGTAATCAAGATAGACAAGGAATACGGAGGGATACTGAGGTATCCCCCATCTATCTTGATCCCTTCTTTTTTTAGGAGTATGTATCGAAAGGTTTTATTTGGGTGAGCTGGTATCTTCTTGCCTCACTCTCTTTTCGAGCCTTTTTTTGCCCTATCAATGAACTGTAGTATCGGTATATATGTTGCAAGATTAGGACATATACAGGGTGTACGCTTTGTTGAGTGATAATATTGATGACTTTGAAAAAGCCTTCTTAAAGTCGGTAAATACTACCGCTAGAGGCATTTCATATCTTGCTATTTCCACTTTCAGTTGAATTACTGAATGGAGATGGTCGATAGTTGTGTCACTTTTTTACTGAAGCCATCCTGTTCTTGTTGTTTGTTGTCATTTAGCGTTTTTCTGATCAAGTTGGTGACTTCTTTAATAAAAACTTTGTAGATGCATCCGGGCGGACTGATTGGCTTGTAGTTGTTTTGATCTTTCGGGTTTCCTTCCTAATAGCATAATACATGCAGTGTTCCAATCTTCTGGGATTTTACTCCGCGTTTAGCATAAGTTGAATAGGATCGCTATTTTTCTGACGATGACTTTCCCGCATTTTTTAGCAGGTTGATGGTGATTTTTTTGTTGTGTGTTCAACGTTTGGAGGAAGACAGGTTTCTGTAGAATTACTGAGAGCATTCGACGATTAGGTTTCTATCTGTTTTTAGATCTTCATCTTTGGGGAACACACAGTCATTTATACTTTTCCTGTACTGGGAGCTTTCTTTGATACTCTTCCTGAGAATTCTTCCAATGACTGCTGCTGTGTATCTTTTCCTACAACCTTTTCTATTGAACTTAATTGCCTAATCTTTTGTCTCATTTTGGTCGGTGGATTGGTGTTTCTCTTTTTTCTATGAGATTATTGGTTTCTCTTGAGAGTTCACTGATTGTTTGCTTATTCTTCAGCTCAAACATATTGGAGGTCGGTATTTTGTTTTTGAGCTTTGTGATATTCTATTCTGATTTGTTGAGAAATTCTTATTTTTCAGTCTCGGCTTTTGGGATGTAGTGAGCTATTTACGTTTGGAGAGCGGTTATAGTTTTGTGCTGAACATTCTCTTGCGCTTTTTCTTCCTTTAATTTGAATTTTAAATTTTATCATTCTCTGGTTGCTTCCTAGATTGATTCAATTCAGGAACTGAATGTTTTTCACTGTACAGTTTTGTCTGATAAGATGAAGTATATTGCATTTTTTTAAATTTTGGGATTTGATTTTCATATCAAAAAAGATGTTCATGACTTTTGAGCCATTTGTTGCTGCAAAATCTACGATATTGTGAGCTCCTCTATTTTGTGCTTTGTTTTCGGACTCGGCTTCAATGCCTTGTCTTACATGAGCGTTGAAATTCCCCATAATGCTCTCGAAGAATGTTTTGATATCTTGGAGTATAGATTACGTTCAGTTTATACCTTCCGAGAGTTTTACATTGACTATCATTACGTGGTTGGAGACGGTTTTGAATCCTAAAACGTTTTATTTTAGTTCTTTATGGATGAGAAAGCCAAATCTGTTTTATTTTACTTTTACTTTCCCGTAGCCGTAAATATCATGTTAATCTTTCAGCTCGATTAGCTCCTTGCAGCATCTACTCATTCTGCTGATGGCAATAGTATCTCATTTGATGTCTTCAATTTCATTTTGAAAATCAGTTAGATGCACAGCTGTTGAGTGTGTTTCGACGTTGTGAGTGCGTATTTATAACAATGTATACTTGGTAACGAATGGGGGATATGTTTCTGTTTTTTTTTTTTGGATGATCAAGCCGTTCAGGCTGGTATAATTTTTGATCAAACGACTTACGGGGAGTGTTAGGATATGTCCTTGCCCCTTGACGTGTTTGTTAGATCTGGTGGATTTGCTTCAACTGATTTCAATCAGAGCAACCCATCTTTCCCTCTCTACACACGGAGACAGGAACACACGCACACATACACACACACACACACACATATAAATATAGAATTATGAAAGCAATTTATCATTTGAAACTTCATTTGAAATGACCTACCTTTGGTACACCGAAAACGTGTCACTTGGTGTAACCAGCGTAAATACATCAATAATCACAGAAATAAGTCATTTTATTCATGTAGTTTAAACCGATTGACACATTCTTTGTATAATGGCACAAGGGCATTTCAAATGAAGTTGTAAATAAAAAAACATATTAATAATTATATATACATAGGGAGACAGACAGACGGACAGAAATCGGATACTTGGCATGTAAGCAACGTTTGCCCTTCGAAACGGAATTGGGGTATTATAGTTTTGAGGGGTATCTAAGAAGCAACCAGGTAAACGTAGAAATACTTTGAAAAGCAATTCTCTAGGGTTGCGCTTATCGGTCAAATCCATTTATAAATCGATGGCCATATACATTTCTCTGACAAAAAATTGATTCATTCTGCAAATCCAATGTTTTCCCTGATACGGCAAAATTCATTAGTGTGTTGCTTCTTTTAAGAATGGAATTTGTTTTGTTTTTTTTTGTTTTTTTTTACTTCACATAAAGAGAAAAAGGAAAAAAAAGTTTTCCGATGCTAAAAAAATACGGATGTTTTAAGACGATTCACTTAGGCTTACGTTTACTTTTGGATAATTTTTATGCCAGTCATGTATTTAATGCATTCCCAAATATGGTTTTGAAAAGGAACAGTCAATATTCGACAAAGACTAGCGATTCAATTTGGATAGGGATTGTAAAGAAGGCTAAGACGTCATCGTTGAAGAAAATGTATAATGTTAATTCGGTATTATTATTATTATTATTATTATTATTATTATTATTATTATTATTATTATTATTATTATTATGCAAATTTTTGCACTAGTGGCCTGAGGGTCACTGCTGAAGACTGAGTGACAGATGTTCCGTCAGGTGTCCAACTTTCCTCTCTTAACTCTTTCGACCATCATTCTTGCGCTGTGGTTTGTACTGCGTCCAACAAGCTCTCTCCTGGCTGAGGTATTTGATAACAATTTGGGGTCGTAGATTCCATATTTCCAGTTCTCTCTTCAGTATTTTTGTTGTCGAGTACTGTGGTCAGTATTGTCCCATTCTTTCCTTTCATCCCCCAGTATCCCCAATCACGCTTTCATTGTCTTTGGTACGGTTCCGAGTGAACATACTATTACTTGTACTACCCTGACTCTCATGATGATACTATCCTTAGCTCCTTTGCCAGGATCTGGTTTTTTATCGGCTTTTCACACTCCTTCCAATTTACTCTGTGATCCGTAGGAACGGTTACTTGGCAAGTTTTCCCTTTTCCGTTAGCGATTACCTGGTCTGGTCTTCTTGCTTGGACGGCGTGGTTATCTTTTATGTCAATTATCACTTATATAGTTTGTTCTGATGCATTCGTTTTGGGTCGCCCTGATGAGCTATTTTGCTTCTCTCTTCAGGTTTCCTCTGCGAAGCCATATCAATGATCCATCGTCAGTGACATTCTGTATCTATCTTTTGGAATCTCTCCTATCCTTCCAACTTTGCTGTGCCGCTCCTTCATTCGCCACTTTTTATTTATTCATTGAGCTACTCCTGGTACTCTTTGTAATATTCTTGCAGATACTTCACAAGTCCTTTCTCGGCCTTTAGGACACAATGCTTTATGCTGATGAATGCTCTACCGCCATCTTTCCTCTATGAGTATAGTTTATCTGTGTCATCTCTAGAATATGAGGTATTGTGTATTGTCATAAGCTTTCTTATTTGCTGGTTCATTGATTGGATTTCTACCTTTGTCCCTGTAAGAGATGGTCCTGCGTAGATTTTTATCTGATTCAGCCTATCTATCCGTTTGTTTTATAAGATTCCCTCTATTTAGTCCGGTCTTTGATATTTTCGATATCCACTAAGGTAATCTTTTGTTTTTTCTTACATTTCATCCTGTTTTATTGCTTCACTGGTGAGTATTCTTATCGTCCTTGTGTGGTGAGTGTTCTGGTTTTTCTACTCTCTGGTAATTCAGCTTCCTCTACTGCTGTATGCTTGTTTTTGAGCATTATTACACATTTTTCTATTCTGATGTCTTAACTGTATCCTTCAAGATTGTTGAACAACGTTTCGAACTCTGTCCTGATCATTGCATAAAGCCTTACGTCGTCTCTGTGCATTAAGTGGTTGATTTCCCCTGTTGTTTTAGAAGATTGGCATCCTTTGTTGTCGGTGGTATCATAGCTAAAACAAATAGTTGTGGGGACATAGATTACCCGTGGAAGATACCGGTCTGTACTCTTACGTCTATTAGGTTTCTTCCCGTTAAGTCTGCTCTACAATTTTCCATGGCGTTGGCTTTTAATCGAATCTCTATTATTATCATTTTTTTCATCAGTTCTATAAAGTTGCGTGGTGGTTACCGCTGGAGACTTAGGGACTGCGTGTCTCTTCAAGTCTCCAGCCCTCTTTCCACATCCTCATCGACCATGGTGGTCTAGAGTTTCACACCATTCACCCAGTGGTTATCGCTGAAAGCTGAGTGACAGTAAGTCTCCCCGGGTCTTCATCCCTCCCCTCAACTCATCTCATCTCTCCCTCACCTATGACAACAGTGATGTGGTTCGTATCTCCCCACACACGTTGGTATTTTTTCTCCCTCCTCCTCTGTTAAACCACTGTTAAAACTGGGGTCGTATATCTTATATATCACACGCTTTCCCCAGTATCCCTGCAGTTCCTAGCAGTGCTGTGGTCTGTACGTTTCAATCCTTCCTTTTATCTGAAGTTCCTCATATCTTGCCTTCAGTGTCTTTTGGACAGTTTTTAGTGTACTTACTACTACTACTACTACTACTACTACTACTACTACTACTACTATTATTATTATCATAATTATTATCATTATTATTATTATTATTATTATTATTATTTATGGGGAAAGTGAAATGAACTTCTGGAAAGAGCCTTAAATCTATGAAAAAAATTCTATCCCAAGGATAGGTTTTCATGCATTTCATCGGTTTCACAAACATTTGCAGAGAACTGTTTTCTGTTTACATGTTTGGGTAAGAGGAGTGGAATGTTGCCAAGATATTCTGTGGAGTGATTTCTGGTCGTTCAGTACGAATGGAGAGGCTAAGTGTTTGTTCTACTATTCAGTCTACTTTACCACTGGGCGTCCTTTTCCAGAATAATTGGTGGAACTAACCGAACATGTAAAAGCCTGCCATTTACGATGTGCAGTTTTACTAAATGTGTATCTTGGTCTCTGTCTGGCATCTGTCATGCTTATTTTCTAAAGTTCCATGGCTTCTGCTCAACAAAGGCAAGCAAATTCATTCATTGATCATTCCATTTTATCTTTTGTTGATTCTTCACCCCAAACACGGTAGACTGTGAAATGACGTTGGTCATGTGACTATTTCTATTTAGTGACTAACCAGACTTGTTTACAGACTATTCAAAATAGTAAAGTCTTATTATGATTTAATGTGTTTTTGTTTCCATCTGGGTTACACTAATACATACAGCTATACCGTAACAGTACTGCATCAAAATCCGCACTAATCAAAATTGCACCATTGAAGGTAATAAAGTGTCTATCTGGTTTCTCACTCACTGGTTTACAGGAACCGTTATAATCACTTTTTGACGGATTTTATATGTTAGTTTATAATGACGAAATCTCGTTTCCCGGCTGCGATTCAATGGTTTGATTGAATTTTAATGTCTCACGGAATTTTACTGTCCCAATCATTGGAACGGTGACTTGTTTATGCTTATAGCATTTGTCTACATAGTCAAATACAAGACATTTGCATTGTTAATAAAGGTAATAAGAAGTTGCCGTTCCTGTTCATAACAAACACCACCGGAGTACAACTATCTCCAGTATAACCGTCAAAAATCAATTCATCCTTTTAATTTCTTAGATTATCTCTTCCATATATATATATATATATATATATATATATATATATATATATATATATATATATATATATATATATATATACGTCTTTATAGCAAGAGGGTATGTTTTGGAGATTTTTTTTTTTTTGGTTCACATCCAACGGATGGCTCCGGGGAATTTAGGAGATCCTCTGAATTAAAAAAAAAGACGATAAAAGCAAATTATTTTAAATGATCATTTCATTTTCCCTGGACTCATCGAGCAGTTAATTTAGAAGTTGAAAAGTAATAAGCAAAAGGACTGGATATAACTGAAAGAAAGTTGAGGTGTAAAACGTATTTTGGTCTCCTCTTTAATCGTTAAGCAATCGGTTGCGACCTCGTGGCAATCCTAATTCAAAGCACACTATCTCACTTTTTCTCCATGTCTCACCTTTTCCATCATTGCCGGGTAGTAACTGACATTGAACTACTTTTTTATGTACTAAGACGACTTTGCCTGGCGCAGGATATGACCAGTTTTGGTTCGACGGATATATGAGGTATCATTTTCTAAAGGGAGAACATTGAACGTCAATGAAATGTACCACATATTCAACTTCAAAACGGTGCAATCTTCAGACGGGACTAATGATATTGGCCGTTGGATAATTAACATTTCTTTTTTATCAGATCTCTCGCATTTCACCTTCTTCAGTCGTTCTAAATCTATTTACCAGTTAAAATTAATTTACCCTTGTCGTCAAAGTCTGATGGCAATGTGTAATGAATTTTGCAACAGCATTGTACTCAAGAAATATCAAAGCATTATGCTGCACAATATTTTCTTGGTAATATCCAATATTTCTTTGATATTGATCTAAAAAGAAGTCATATATTGGTGATCATGCGATAGAAAAAATTGGAAGTGTTATTATATTATTTTTTTTGTACGTATGCCTGGGTGTGTTTTCCGATGTAATATTGGGAAGTGATACACACACAATATACATTGATATACATATAAGTTTTTCAGACGATAGATGTTCTACTCCTGAACATTTGAATCATCATGGCGTAATATTTTGTCTATTTTTTTTTCATTGTTCTAACTCCAGGGACAATTTTGGGGTTGTAAGCATAGTGCTGTTTGGCAATATCAAAATCAAATAATTATGATTAATTTTCTAATCTAAAATGTTTACAAGGGATTATATTTTCTCGAGTGTGTTACTTAATGCACATGTACTTCCTTTTTCTATTATCAAAGTTTAATTTTTTTGTATCCCTTCCAAAGTTTACATTTCACAAAAATAAAACGTAGAATATCAATAAATCTGGATCAATATTTTATCTATGTCCAAAATAGTAAAAAAATTTGTGAAATGAAAGCTGACCACAATTATTCATATTCATATAAATTTTGACATGGATTGACACTTGTACCGATATATATATATATATATATATATATATATATATATATATATATATATATATATATATATATATATATATATTTTTTTTTTTTTTTTTTTCTAGAAATATTTTGTTAAACACCATAAATATAAAGTGTCGACGTAATTAACTTCTTGCTTGTGAGTAAGATGTTTATCACAGGATTACAAGTGCTCTAAGTTCCTTGAGTTGCACAACTTGGGCTTTGTACAATCATTGGTCATTATCAATATTACATTCCAAGTGAAAGATGAGGTTAGTTTGGGTGGAGATATTTCGACAATGTGACCTGATCATAATCTACCCATTTCTCTTTTCATTTCTTACTGTCTATCATTCTCAATTCTTCAGTTAGAAATCATGTACATCGTTTCTTTTTTATCAACCCTCTTTTACTTTGTTTCTAAATATGTTTTTTGTTCATTTAAGTGGTTGTGACCGGCTATCCGTCTGCAGGGTATCAAAACGACTGGATTTTATCTTGTAATAAATCTACTCAAGATGCTTCTATCGTCATTTTGGCGTATGAAAAGGGTCAGTCTTTCACATACATCTATGCAAAAGGAACTTCTAACAAAATGTTGGTGAAGAAGAAATAAGATATTTAAGAATGAATTTGAATATTAAACTAGACTGTCCCTATCAACACTCATATTGTAAATTAAAGTCAGATCAGTTGAAGTAGTAATAAAAAGTTATAGCATTATTTGGGACTTATGGTCTGGATATCAAAACCCCCAGGTAATTCAAAGTTAGCAAAGCCATAGAATTAATGTCCTCTTATATGGTGCTGAATCTTAGATGGTATACCAGCTGCGTCGTTTTTAATGCTTCTATCCTAAAAGTGCGTAGGAGATACTTCATTACAAGCAACCAGATACCAAAGACAGCAATGGCTATGAGCTCCTGTTCTTAAACTTCTTGCAGAATGAAAGCAGATAATAGAAAAATCCAGCAGCCTGATAATTCTCCAGCAACTACTTTTGAAAGGCCTTACACTCTTGCACCAGCTGCAAATCACCTTAGGTTCTGCAACAATCGTAGAAAGTCTTCCAGACACTTGCAGACACTCTCAAGAGTGAGCACACTGAAGCATATCATTTACTTGAGTTTATACATTTCATATCTCAAAAAAGTGCACATATACATCTGCGTATAAAAAAAAGCACACAGCTCTTACACATGTGGGCATTGATTGGGAACAACTGGATTAAATGGCCCTAAATTTACAAAATATCCAAATATGTTGATCAGCTCTCGAATTGTTTCGTTGCTGTTTGGAACAACAAATTCAACCAATCAGTTCGAAGGTCGTTAAATGTTTCTAAATTGAACTGCTTGAACACAGCCACCCATAACAAGAGAGCACTCAGAGAACACATGCATCTGCTATTTTCAGAGGGAGCAATCGTGCATGGATCTGTCCCACATTCAGACAGTCCCCAAAGCTTATTGTCCGCTCTTTCACGAGATAAATCCCAATTAAATCTTCAGGTTTTATTTTTGGATGAACTTTGTCAAGGGTCAGGCTTAGTCTGTTAGAAGAACGAATGAAGTCAATCAGTCCATCTCTGGCCTGAAGTATTAAGTTTCTAAGAAGATTTGTTTAAATTCTTTTTTGTGAAAGGATGTGTCGATGAAAAAGTAATATTTCTTTATCTTAAAGAGAGATCAGTTGTATTTACGTTCCCACCAAAAGAAAACCAAAAGGAAGATTTCTTCTCAAAAGAACAAAAAAAGAAGAAAATTCGATGAAATCCACCGGGCAAAAAATAACGGTACTTTCTATGAAAAAAATAATCTTGAAAGATTTTTTTCTTATCAAAAGTACATTTATACCTTTTATTTTTTCAATTGATAATTTCATCTAATTTCTTTTTTTTTGTGTGTGTTCTTGCTTTGTTTCCATTGGCCTCGAAACTGTATTGATCGGTTCTCAAAAAACGGTTAAATTCTCCTATAAAAAAAAACAAAAACAAATTTGATTCCCTCTTTTTCATTCGATTCAAAATTCTCAGTAAAACAAAATATCAATAATGATTTAAATAGCTACTTAAAACGCCATAGGTGCCTCCATCGAATGATGGAATGATTGACTTGAAATATTTTCATGCAATTTGTTACAGAATACCCTTTTCTTTACAAACTTCATTCAAAATTGAATACATCAGATTTTATTGAAATCAGCTCATTCTTTTCACTTTATGGTAGAAATTTAAAGTCTCTGAGTTCTGGGCTTCCACTAACTAACTCATAAATCACTTTACTTTAGTTTCAGTTTTGAAATGCAAAACAATTGTCTGCTCTTGCCTCAACGTTAAGAAAATCTTTAAAAATCGTGAAATGTCATCAGTTTTTTTCAATACTGCATGTACTGGCAATCCTATACTAAAAAAAATATGCAATGTTTCAGTCAAAATGATCGAAGGATCAGCATAGAAGACACAAATGTGATTATTTCTATGCAGTTTTGATACAAAATGGAACCGGGTGTAAGGTAATAACGTAACGACTTCACCATTCAATTGAGGATCATGTCCTTTAACCCTCAAGATGAACTCATAGAAACAACGAGCTTGGTTTCCTCAAAACTCAATCTGCATAGTAAGCATCCACTGTCGAGCTTCTGCGTCATACTAGACTTGACTGAGTGTCCAATGGAAAAGATGGTATACAGTACTGATCAAATCATGTTACATTCTTTCAGTGCTTGAAATATGCTTCACAAACCACGCTACATTCTGGAACCTCTCCCCGACACTGAGATACACGGGAACATGCATGTAAAGATACGGACCCTAAAATAAATGAATGTATCAATCAGCACTGAAAAGTAATTTTAGCCAAACCTATATAGAATCAGTTCAAAATATGAGTATGTGTATGGATATGTGTGTGTGAGTGTGTATGCGTGTGCGTGCATGTGTGTGTGTGTGTGTGTGTGTGTGTGTGTGTGTGTCAATTAAACAAACCCTCACAGAATGTGTCATCCATCAAAGACAAATTGTAGAACATTGCTGTCTTTCTCTTTCCCTTTCTGACAGGTAAAGCCATTATCTGAATCATTACCGAATACCTTCGGTGACATCACATCTTCTGTCATGACACAGACATTATTCCAGCTCAGAATATGTTTACTTAGACAGGGATTTCGCAAGAATTAATCCGAAACTACAGACCACGAATCCTCACAGAGAATACGTGACTGACGGGTACATGTCTACTTGTCCCTTGTGGTAAGTTCTTACAGACAACGGATCAATGTTTCTCCAAATCCCTAATTCCTTATATTGTTCTTCGGGGATTTACCGTCTTGGCAGGAACCGTATAATTGCACATGGATGTTTTCTGACTCAAGGAAGGAGCTTCTTCTCGGAGAAGTCATCGGTTTGACAAACAAGTCACCATACACCATCCATCTAAAAATCAGGGATCAATTAGCTGGTTTTTTGCGATTAGGAATACAACTATTACAATCACACTGAAGCTTTTATAACTGATTATTATTACGTGTGCCCACTAAAATATAAAATGCATATGTATTTACTCTTGTTTGTCCTTGTGCCCATAAGAGATATCTAAAAGTTACAAATGAATTGCGGAAAAATTTTGACGATCGACTGACCAAGGGTGTGCTCATCAGGAATTAATTTAAAGTTGGTTTGGATCGAGGAGTTCGTTTCCGTTTGGGATATATATATATATATATATATACATATACATATATATATATATATATATATATATATATATATATATATATATATATATATATATATAAAATAAATATTTCAGGTGTAACAAAGTCTGAAATATCGAGAATCAAACATATTTATCTTTCCTGCATTGCATATATGACATCATAAATTGTACGGCAAAAACACCGATATGTCTACGAGCAGTATTGGTAAAGTAAGCGTTACTAAGAGGAGATGTTTCTTCAGATTCCCCAAATGTCTAACCCATTTATCTTCGTTTCAGTCTATCTCAAACTTCTCACTGCAACTTTGGGCGTTTCTTTTTTCAGATTCCAGAATTATAAATGAGATCCTTGTCAAAAGAATGTAATTCAGAATGGAATTTAATTCATTCCAAGATTTCTCCTAAATTCCAATACAGCAACCATCTTCCGCTCAAATTTATTCCATCTTGAAACACAATAAAGTAGAGCTGACAAGTCATGTGATAAAAACCTTCATGTGACCAATGTCTTTTGGCTGCATGATGTCCTCGGTGTGGAAAATCAAACTTTGGATGAAAGAGTGAATAGCTTACTCTTGCCTATGTTGAGCAATGATCACTAAAAAAAACTGAGTAAATAAAAAACAAGCTCAATGCAACTCAAGTATCAGTTCAGCATGAACTTGCACTGTAAATTAATCCAAAACCATAATATTTCTTGAGGGAATTTTCATTAAAAAAAACATTTTGTAGACATAATACGGTGTGATTGTTCATAATTTAGGCCGTCAAGCTCTATAAATATAGCCTCCATGCGCAGCTCATCAATACATAGAAAGGCAGCAAGCCAGACGGACAACTTGGAATCTGAAATAACTTGACAGTTTCTGCCAACGGTTTGTAACTCAACGAGAAAAGGTTTATTCGAATTAGATGGAGAGCCTATCTTTGTTTATCTAATCTAAAAACTGGAGTGTAATCAGAAAACGAATGTGTCGGGAAGGACATTGAATAGACACGACCCCAAATGGTGGGAGCCCTTAAAAGCTCTCCGAATAGCAAAATCACTGCAGGTCTACTAACATCAGGCAATTCTCATTGAAAGTTGGAAGAGACCCTTAACCCCAAAGCAAATCTCTACACAGTCCACTGTGTTTGGAAGGACTGGTTTTTTAACAGGCTCAGGGACCCAAGAGATCTTTAAGATCCGTCACCCAGAAGTACATGTGTGGAGACTAAGAGATATGTAGCCCTTTTGTTTGAACCCTTTGAACTAAATGTTAGAGGAAAGGGTCCCCTCAAGAAGCCATTTTCTTGGACTTAAAAATCCCCAGTTACACACCCGTAGGGGAGACAAGTGACTTTCCCTTCTCACTTTGAAATTTTCAATCATAAGGTTTGAAAAACTGCAAAGCAGCAACCAGAAAAGTGTCTTTCATTTATAGACAAAGTAATTCTTCGACATTTATTATCTACAGTCATCAACTGGGAATGTAATCATCACTTATACATGAACAAGCAGATAGATATTGAGAGATGCATCTGTCACAATATGTCGTGAGAACATGCAATTATAAAAGATTAAAGAAAATTGAGACGTAATGAGTGTAAAGCAATCGGGAGCATCCACTCATTCATACCTCCGAAAATATTTAGTTTTGAGAAATATGATATGAAGTTTTGCTGAAACTGTAAAAAAGACACATTTTTGTACTTTCTGTCACAAACTCTGCATCTACCCGCGTGTCGATAATCAAAATATCAGGCTATTTTGAGACAGGTGAAGTTGGATCCACACTTGATTATTGTATATGACATTGGAAACGGAGAAAAAAATGGTAGTGTGACTACATATTTAACCCATATCAAACAAAGCGGGTTTTGTGAACGAATTGATCAGGCTGCTGTTCATGAGAGACGATTTTAAAAAATGCCAATTGGTCTCATCGTAAGCTATATTTTATACTTACTTAAAACTAGTTAACTATCAGGTAGTACGTGAATTAAAACCTTTGATAGAAGGTTACGATAAAATGATGAAAGGCCTTACCACGTATCGAATAATGAATATCTGTAATCTTGGAATGTGTGTAATGTCTCACAAATATTGATAATAACATGGCTATAGTTGAATTTGAGTCAATAGTAGAAAAAACACTGCCCGGTAAATATATATCATTTCCGTAAACATTGTGCCAGAAAATCTAAACTCATCTACCAGGTCGTTTGCCAAAATATTAAGCCATCCCAACTTAGGGAATCAAAGTTGAATCCTGATTTGATCTTCGTATGAGATGTGGGAGGAATAATAGGAGATGAGACTATAGAAGTGAGTCAAATTACGTGATTTCAGTGATCGAATTGAGTGAAGCGCCTTCCAAGTGACATTTGCTCTATAGAATTGGAATGGAGTTCTTTTTGTCTTTAAGGTATACAGACATCCTACAGAAAGCAACTATATATATATATATATATATATATATATATATATATATATATATATATATATATATATATATATATGTCACCGTAAATACTTGAATTGAATGAGAGTTTCAACTAAGGATGTTCGTTGGAAAGACAGAATATAATGATATACTCAACATATATTAATTGTAAGAATGTTCTATCTTAGAATTTGCATAAACAATAAAAGAAAGTATATTATAAGTGATATAAACTATTTTGACACATCAAATCATACTTCCGTTATGAGAAACAAGATACTATACTGTCCCCGAATTATTGTTACACTACCACATGTAATGTAAGACCTAAATGATACAACTATAATGGGACAAAAGTATTACAAAAGTTGGCCCAAACCTGAAGTTACAGACGAATAGTAAAAGGAGACTGCAAGGAATAATAGATGCCATTTCCATAGACATTGTGTCAGGAACTCTGCACTTTTCTTCCGTGTCGTTTGCCAAAAGATCAAACCATTTTAACTTTTGTATCAAAGTTGAACTTCGATTTGAACTTGGTCTGAAACGGAGCGGCTAACACAGATCGATAGATCGAAGTCACTTTCTGCAGTATGGTTTCATCTGGCATTGACATTAAAGGCTTTGTTCGGGGTCTGCAAGACGTCAGTGATCGAAATAAACTTTGACACATAAACACAGCTTCTATGATAAATAATAATTACAATTAGCACCGCTGAGACGTGGTCTTGGTCTACTGAGAAATGTCCGATTATTTCGCGTAACCTATTTGAAATGGATCGGGGATAATGTCCCTAGTGATTTGCATATGATCGATACATTTGAATACATAGATTGTTACGTATCATGTGTCGTTTTTTGAATTAATATATAAAGGACAATATTAACAGAAAATCATCAGATGGATGATATAAACAAAAGAATATCGGTAATATATCATGGATATATGTCCCATCCGAGGCCATACTTTTTTTTCTTTTACTAATCCCTTGACGATAAAATGTTTTTCTGTATAATCCCTCAGTCTTGAAATCACAAATTTTTGGATTTATGAATCCCTCATTGTGATGTGCGAAATGCTCAGAAATATGATAATTTGAGGCAGAAATGTCAGGTGGAGATGTTACCAGACATTTCCCGACTTTAACAGGATGGTGTTGGATCTATCCATGTCGTGGCACATTGTATTCAATTTATATAGGACCCATTTTCACTGTTTCTCTATTACTTGAACTAAACACTTTGCTCAAGGTCAGCAGGACGTCAGTGATCAAGTTAAACTCTAGCACTTCAACCTAGCTTCTGCAATGATAAATCATAATTAAAATTAGCATTGTCAGGACGTTGTCCTGGTCTGCTGAGAAATGTTCATTTATTTCACGCAGCCGATTTGGGAATGAATCTCTAATAATATTCATAGTTTCGCTTATGATTTATTCCTGTTAAATGATAGGTTGTTTCGTATGAAATGTATATTCTGGAGAGTGAAAAAGCGTTTGCACTATATACCATTTGTTAATTTATATAGGAAGAGAGTTTCCCTGACCTTAATCAGAGTTGTTGTAGATTTGTCTGGTGGGAGGTACATGAGACAAGGGTTTGAGGGAGAGAAACAGTATGTGCAGTGACCATATGATGGCTTGCTGAAAAACACTTCATCATCATCAGTCTCTTGACGTCCGTTGTTGGACATAGACCTTCCCCAGGATTCGTTACACTTCTCTATCATGAGCATCGCGGAGCCAGTATTTCCTGAATCTGTCCAGTTCATCTCTCCATCTTGTGTTCCGTCGGCCTCAGTTTCTTATGTGATCTCTGGGGATCCATGTCGTAAGAAGTGATGTCTATCGGTTGTTTTTCACTCTTGCAACATAGCCAGTCTATTGCCATTTGAGTTTTTTAATAGTTTCTATGATGTCACAGACAGCAATTTTCTTGCTAATTTAATGTACTGTCTTGTGGTCTCTCCATGCAAGGTTGAGCATTATTCTCTCATGTGCACGTTGCATACTTCTCAGCTTGCAGGTTTGTCTCTTGGTTAGGTTTTAGGTTTCAGCTCCATAAGTGACTTTTGGGAGAATGCATTGGTTGTAGATTCATCTTTTTAGGATTATTTGGATCATTCGGTTTCTGAAAGTTGAGCTTGCTCTGCCAAAGGCTTGCCATCCTAAAGTGATTCTTCGCTTGATTCCCTCCTCTTCTGAGGGTCTCATAGACATTCCTTGTCCTAGGTAGATGTAGTGGTCTTCCTTGCAGAGATTCGCATATTCTATCTTGACAGTTATGTTCTCCTTCTCAACATGATCATTGCACATGATTTTTGTTTTACTGAAGTTCATGTGTTGGCTGACTTTTTTTTTCTTTGTTTAGATCATCTAGCATTAGTTGGAGGTCTTGGAGGTTCTCTGCCAAAATGGATGATGCAAATCTAAGGTTGCTCAAACATTTGCCGTCTATTTTGGATCTTCTATTTTCCCAGTCCATGACTCTTTTTTGGAGCTGAAACGGCTCAGTCCTTACGTAGCCTAATGAATGAGTTTCCTTGTTTGTATATGTGTTGCAGTACATGGTCTACACCTTGTAGGATGATGACTTTCATGACCATAGGAACTTCTACAGGGTCGATTGCCTTCTTTAAGTCTATAAATGCTACTATTTGTGGTTATGTCTCCGTTTGCTTCGAGAATGTTAGTTACCTATTTCTTTCCTGTTCTGAGAACTTTGTTTATTGCTTTAGATCCTCGACATTTTCGAAGTTTGTCTCGATGATGGCTGCCCTTTTGTCTTCTCTTGATTTATTGTTTTTTTCCATTCGATTTGTTCTATTTTCTCCCTTATGGTCGCTGGCGGTTTGAAGTTTCTGAGCTTTTCAATCAGTTTCCTAGTTCCATCTGAGATTTTGCTATTGATTGCTGCGTATCTTGGTTTGAACATATCGGCTGCTTCTAATAGAGAGGTTGTTATTTTGTTGTGGAGTTCGTTGAAGTTGGTCTCGTTTTCGTCGGTAAAGATATCAAATCCGTTTTTCAATTCTAGCTTGAAGGCTAGGGTGAGTTCATTTGGTATGTTTTGTGTCTGTAGTTTAGTGAGGAACATTTTCCTGCGTTCTTTACTCGTATTCATTTGCATCTTACATTTTACCATTCTATGGTCGCTCCCTGCTTTCACTTGGTTTAGGATTTGAATGTCTTTGATGGTGTGGCTTTTGTCCGTTAAAATGCAGGCTATTCCGTTTTTGGTTTCATGGTTGGGGCTCTTCAAAGTCCATTTTCTATTGGGTTTCTTTCCGAAGAAAGTTTTCAAAATTTTGAAGTTGTCGGCCGTTGTAAAATTTACCTGATCTTCACCTCTATCGTTTCATCTTTTGTATCCGAATCCTTCGACGCTGCTTTTGTTTCCTTGTCCTACTTGTGCCTTGAAATCACCCATGATGATATTGAAGTATCTTTTGGTATCTTGTTGTAGGGAGCTCAAGTCATCATAGAATTTGTTTATTTATTTTTCGGTTGATTGTGTAGTGGGAGCATAAACTTGGATGATATTTAGCTTGTACCTCTTCGACTGTCGTATGATGACACTAGCCATGCGGTCTGAGAAAGCTTTAAAACCTATAACGTTGTTTTTGAGGTCTTTATTGATGAGAAAGCCTACTCCACCCTGTTTTGCCTACTCTCCTCCGTAATTGTAGAGGAGATATTTGCTTTTCAATTCTATTAGTTATTCTCCAGGTCTTCTCATTTCGCTAAAACGTATGATGTCCCATTTGACGTCTCTGATTTCGTTTTCTAGATGAGTCAGGTGAGTATCTGTTGACAGTATCCTGACGTTGTAGGTGCTGATGTATGACATTTTCCTCTTGTTGGTTTTTTGGGGGTTTTATTTGGGTTTAGGGATTCTGTTTTAATTTTGTTTGGGTGGTCGCTGTTGGGACGCATCATACATAAAGATACACATTAAAAAAATCTTGAATTCGTGAAATGCAGAGAAAAATGTCGCAAATTTAAGTCTACTTATCTGGTTCAATTTCATCTTGAATCACCTCGATGGGAATGGGGTTCTTATAAGAGTCGAAAAAGTTTTCATTTTTCACCTTACGTTGTTAAAGAATTCATCGGTGAACCCAACTTTTGGCTTTCTGTCATGAAATATTAAAAAATGATGTAAACCATCCTTCCAAAATCACCAAATATATATATATGCTAGGACACATAAACAACGAAATAGATAGGATGGAAAAATCTTTTTTCCACCGAGAGCTTATAATTTTTACTTCCTAACCGTGCCATTTGGAAGATTTTGTCAATCCATGGCTAAATTAAGTAGCATTTGCTCCACCAATGAAACCAAAAATTATATGGGATTTTTTATTTTATTTGTATTTTTTGGTTTTCATTGAAGAGAATTCGTTGGTTCTTTCAGGTGATATGAGTTCCGTTACGTTTTGAAAGAAAAGCAATGAATAGACCGAATTTAAATGAGATTGGGATGTAATGTGGAAATCGGTACACTGGCCTTTGCACTACCAACGGCTCTTTAGTTCAATGGTAAGAGCAGCGCTACGTAAAAGCAACTACCTTATTGGTGGCAGGTTCAGTTCCTACGGCAGCCTGACTCTCTGAAATCGTTTATTCTATTTACTTTGTCTAAGGTGAGTAATGAATTTATCATGTGATGACAGGAGATCGTTTCAAAAACTTTATATATATATATATATATATATATATATATATATAGAGAGAGAGAGAGAGAGAGAGAGAGAAAGAGACTGAGAGAGACTGACTTTTTGATTTAATCCTTGCTCGATTGTATCTTTTTATGCACACGTATGATAAAAAAGAGGGTAATATTATGTTTTGGGATGGAAATGGTCATTGAATGTTTGTGAAGAAGAAGATGTAGCTTACAGCCTAAGGTTGGAATGTTAATGAATGAATATGCAAAAATGGTGATTATGACTGACAAGTAGGATCAGTTATTTGTCCAATAAGTCTGGCCGATATTTTCCATTTAGCCAAAAAAGTTTTATAATGACATATTAGTAACCAAATCGATTTGTTACAGATACTTGCTGCCCGAAAACTAGGGCATCACTGAAACGTTCCCCCATTTGTTATATCACTGATTCCAGTGCTAATATCTAAAACATTTGTATTTTTACATCACACTCCAGGAAAATAAGATAACAATCTACATCTCCTCAGTTCAAACCAATTGAACCTCGTCACCATCGGAATGAATTGACGGTTCAGCTGCTCTGTAGATGACATTATTGGATCACAAATGCTATATACGAAGACCTTTATATATTAGTACTTTACTTACTATATCAACCTGGTGCAACTATGTGTGCAAAAACGTTTTGCATTGGAAGTGTTAATCGTGCGAAATATCTGTATCATATTCCTGCCTGAGGGGCCTGCCCTGAACGTATCCAGTCATTTTGAATATCTCATCAATCGGTTACATGGCCATGATATAACTTAGTGACTAATTCTTTTATCCCTTATTGGAAGTAGTCATTGATCCTGGAGGGAAAAAATTTGATTGTGCTGAATTGATCTCTTATGGTAATGCCATTAAGAAAGTGTTCCAGTGAACTGATTGAATGGAAGACTCGAGGTGCAAAGCCGGTTGAACAAGGAAGATGCGGTGGAATATCTTGGAATATCGATTTTATCTTATCCTGCCTGTATTTAAGTGAATGTGGAACTTGTATTGTGATTTGTAAAGAATGAGCCACTTTCTGTTGACTAAAGTTCGGGAATCTTTCCTAAATCTCAATTTGATGTTCACCATAAAGATCTGTGGTTTTTCGTCTCAATTCTATGAGATCGTCAGAGAAGGAACATATCTTATCCTAAAGACTTTGCCGTTGAAATTCAGTGGTCGAGATTTATCATGATCATATTGTACTGGACTCGATGATTGAATTAACTTCAATACCTGGTTTAAGTAATCCTACAAAGTCGTATACTCTTGTTCAGTAGAAGTAGACTAGTTTCACCTAAGGACAAATTAACAAGGTAAATTGACTGCTTTGAGATACCTCCTGTCTTTGACTGCGTAATGGAGCAGTCTAAAATGAATAAAGAGGTTTTGTTACGAATTCAAAGCAGAGAAGGCTACCCTCTAAAACAGACAATAAGAGATGGCCTGAGGGTACAACAGCAGAGACTTTATGACGATAGCTATCAAAATTGGGGCAGTAGTGGATTAAATCAGCATTTGATATTTCTATGAACTTCTGATGAAAGAATTACGCATCCAGAATTTATATTCAGTTTTGTATTAGGGTAGGGGTATAATGCGTATGGGTCTGAGGCAAATGTTTCGATCCTGCCTTGTGATACTGGATGAGATAGTCTATAGACACACAGAGGAGTTATGATGAAACAAAACAGCTGTCTGTCGATATATATATATATATATATATATATATATATACACACACACATATATATATATATGTACACACACACACACACATACACACACACACACACACACACATATATATATATATATATATATATATATATATATATATATATATATATATATATATATATATATATATATATATAATCACCCTGATTCATTCAGTAACAAATGTAAGAATTGGATCTATTGTTATAACAAACACTGGGAGTATTGTTCATGTACTCGTTTTGATTTATAAGGTTCGAACATATTTCATCCTGTCCCCACTAAGCCAACCCGTTTTTCGAATGACCTTGTATTTCTGACTTTTAGAATGCAGGCTCCTTGCATTCATATTTTGTATAGATATCTATTGCTTAAATATATCTATCACTCGCTCTATCGAAATGAACAAACTGAACATAACATAAACAGTCATATGAGTCACTGGAATTTTTGTTTAAGATGCCAAAAGAAGAACTATTGATTAGAAAGAATAACAGAACAAGAACTGCATTGGTTACGTCAACAGGTTATCACCAATGGCTTTCTCTCATCATGATCGTTGAAAAAATGATCACCTAAACCACTCCTGCACAACTCAAAAGTGGCTGGGGACAGAACCTATTCAAGGGTGCCAAATGACACGATTTTTCTTCTTTGCAGAAAACGTGAGTGATACGCAAGAATATTAATTCTAAAACAGATCAAAATAGTGTTAAAAGTTTGTTTTTTCTCTTTATCTCAATGGCTCTCCGAAAGAAAATCTTTTTGTGTGAATCGTTGTGCAAAGTTTCCGAAAAATCCTTGGACGGTGTTATCGGTTTAGTAAAAACGGAAACAAGAGACAGGTTCACAATTGATGGTAACGCTTATTGTCCGTCGTAGCAAGCACTTTTGATTGAACTAAATTAGGATTTGACCAGAAATTTTGAAATTGAATATCTTCATTTTCTGTCTCTTCATTTGTATTCGGTCGACAAGTGTTAATAAGGCACAAAAACAATAACCATTGATTGAAGGAAGACATGCCTCTCCGAAACCGATGCTGTTTGGAGGCAATCAGTCGCAGAATTGATTCTCAAGAGCTCAAACTCTCTACTATTCTAAAAAATTATCACAGAACCTAACCAAAAATTTTAACAAACTGCATGCAGCTCTCAGACCATATGTTGTACAAGACTGATCTAATCATAAAATTATAAACAAATATTATATCCTTAATTCAGAATCTGAATCTCTGTACAAAGTGTCACCTCTTGTTTGAAAAAAAAAAGCAATATAGAAGCTGCTACCACAATCATCAACATAGGTTCTCATTTTAGGAGTGAGTCTGGCTGTATATCTGTATAAGTATATCGCATGTAAATACCGCAAAAATTCTGCTAGAGGGCTTGGTTTTCAGATATTTGCTCATTATCATTTTTTTTTTCTTGTATCAAAGTTAAATTTTCAGTATAAGTCTATGCTAAATTGATCCATTACTTCGTGCCCAGCAGTTTGTATCGTAGCATTTTGGAAATTTGGACTTTTTAGTGATCATCATCTGACATAAGTCAAGAAAAATCACTTATCTATGCATCACTTTTCTTCCCAAGGATTCGATCGATCATCTCCACTGCGGCATGCTTTCAAAAGACTTTGCCAATGTGACTGAGCAGATCTGGTTTTTTATTTACATTATGGAAATACTTATTTTTCAATAAAATTGCGTTCTTTCTCAAGGCATTTCATTCAGTTGTATGTATCAACCCCATACACACAGTGTTGAGTTTAGATCAATACTCAGTAAAATATACATCAGGCAACGAACATATTGATACAACTAAGTATATCGGTTCAGAACTATCATAGTATGGTGACAATTCAGGATCGATCTCATTAGATTGATTATGGACTGCTATAGCTTATATCCGTCAAAGATGATTAAGAGGTATTTCTAATGACTATTTTAAGCTCATGTGGCCAGCAAGTTTCTAATCGAGAGAGGAAAGCCGTCTTAGCTTAGTTGCAGGAGAAAGATTGATAGCCCACGGAAGCTCCTATTTTGCAGCTATACCTCTTATCTGCATCTGAAATTTCCTTTGCAAATGGGAGTTGTTTGGAGGACCATATAACCCCTGCTATTTGCCAATTCAATTTGAAGACAAGTATTCTCCTTGATAAAGTACTTGTGTCTCTTCTGTGATATCATCTACAACATACATTTCGGAAAAAAGCGACGATTTTGAGCCTTTGTTGATCAAACACAATGCACTATTACAACAGCCTCATGAAGCCCGATCTAATGCTTGAAACAGCCGAGAACTTGTTAATCATGTAAAAGTTGGATCTTTAGTCGAATTCTCGGCTGCACACAACGTTTCCGTGTCAATATTCTTGAGTTTTAATTCACTTCCTTGCCGCTGTCATCGTTCAAACAAATAGTTTGTCTCTGTCCCGATTTAATTATAATTAGTCAGCAATCCTGCCATCTTGGCGGCTAGAAACAGAAGAAGGGAAGCGTCAAGTGGGTGCATAGAAATTGCCTAATTATTGATCAGAGCAGAGAAAGGCCGCCATAGTGTTTCAGGGGAGTCACGAGTAAGGATTCAGGCCACTATGTCATGGTTATCAAATAAGCAATTTTGTGGCTGAATGTGGCTGAATGTTTCCGGATTTAGCTGTTGAGAATCTACAAAAGCAATCTAAATATGGAGAGTTTTATAGAAATCAATTAAACGGACACAAGTACATGTACTTATATATATTTACAACAAACTGTCCAGTATATATATATATATAAATATATATATAAATATATATATATATATATATATATATATATATATATATATATATATATATATATATATATAAATCTAAAAGCCTCGAAGATTCAGAAACATTAGGAACCTTCTCCAAAAAATTCAGAGCTATCAAATTACCTCCAAATATCTGCTAACATAACTTTAATCTCCTTAAGTGTTCTGCAATGTGTTATATAAATTTCACTACTATAGAACTCTGTGTAAATTTCCTCTTCTTGGGATCATCACTTGTTTATCATGTAAATGTTTTGGGCAATATGTAAGTACTTGATTGCATTGTACCAATGAAAAAGTCATTTCATTGCAAAGCAATATTTACTGATTATTGAAGTAATACAAAGGTAAAAAATACTATTTATGAAGTTCAGCAGTTTTTTTTGTCCAAGTTACATCACTGGTGACAAAAGCACGTTGCAAATTATGATCATATGTATATGTTATAAATGTAAGTGGATATATGTAGTTATTATTGTTCAAGAGTTACTGGCAAATCATGAGAATTTCGAGAAGGCTCTAATCTATATTCTGCTGCTTTTTCTTTACTAGTTTATTGAATGAAGGAAATGAATTGTTGAGTAGCCTATCCTGAGGCCAGCTCGTCCCTATGATTGAGTTTTTATTGAGTGTTATGCTGGTTGGTGATCACTTTGGGGAAGAGTTTGTAGATGCAGTTTAGTAGGCGTATTGGTCAGCAGTTGTTGAGGTCTTTTAGGTTTCCTTTTTTGTATAACAGCATTATGATTGCAACATCCCACTATTTTTGGACTAGAATGGCTCATTTTCACTTGATGGCTTTCCAAGATTTTTTGAATGGGTTGATGATGATGTTATCAGGTCCCAGGTCGTGTTTCCTTTTTTGTTGGTTTGATGGCTTCCTTCAGTTCTTCAAAAGTAGCTTCTTGGAAGTCAACGAATTGATTACTTTTGGCTCGTGTTTTCTGTTTATTTGTCCGAGTCATTCGGTGGAATAGACGTATTTGTGAAATGTTCCACGATTTTGCCACTATCTGTGGTCAGTTGCTCATTCGATTTGAGCTCATGAGTTATTAACTC
This sequence comes from Thysanoteuthis rhombus, assembly GCA_963457665.1. NCBI lineage: Eukaryota > Metazoa > Mollusca > Cephalopoda > Oegopsida > Thysanoteuthidae > Thysanoteuthis > Thysanoteuthis major. The sequence goes on from OY735232.1 coordinate 35,119,159, forward strand.
TCTTATATTGTTGAAATCAAAATATCAGAAGATTAGCTGTGACAAATATATGGCATTTGTCCATCCTATGATATAAAAGAGTTTTTAAAAGACACTTTATCAGCGGAATAACCATCCCAGCCCTCCACTGTTTTTCTCATCGAACGAAACCCCAAGACCTGCAGAGAGGGTAACAAACAACCCTTGACCACACCCCTCAAAAATCCACCTAATTCCAAATCAAAAGTACCTTCATATACTCACATACATCACATCTCCCCCCGCTCCAACGGAATGACCAAACATCACAGAATTACCAACATTCTCTTCTTCAGCATCAAACATGTAAACATCAGGAAAAAAAGTTCCCCCTGGACCGCCACAAGAAAAAAAATTGTTAAAATAGATGGCTGGCTTCTGTCAAATGCGTCAAAATACGCTCACTGAATGATACGAAGAGATTAAAGATGTAATCCAATCTCTTGATTTTCCTTTCACCTTCAAATTGTCATTTTCACACACACACACACACACACACACACACACACACACACATATATATATATATATATATATATATATATATATATATGTATATATATATATATATATGTATATATATATATATATATATATATATATATATCAATGCCCTTACAATTGAGGTAAACAGCTGCAAGAATTGCAAAAGCTATCTTTCACACCTAATTTTCATCTCGTTTTTTATCCGTCTTTTCGTCTCTTTCAATGCAAAACAGGCATATATGGTTTGACAGAATATCTATAAACTGTGTTATATTATATTGAAAACTTATTTTATATGATCTCCTGTCATTTCACAGGCAGCGTATCACTTGCTTTGGACAATTTTTAAAAAAATCAACGAAAGAAAATGGGTTGATCCAGGAATTGAACCTGCAATCGAGATATATATATATATATATATATATATATATATATATATATATATATATATATATATATATATATATATATATATATATATATATATATATATATATATATATATATATATATATATATATATATATATGATTTGAATCGTATTAGCCCACTTTGCCATTATTGAATCAAACAAAAAGATCTGGTTAGTCAATCATTAGAAACCGCTACATGGTCAATGTCTTTTGATTGAATGTTGCGCTGGGAGTGGTCAATTAAACAATTGCAAAGAAGATGATCAATGAATAACTTACCCTTTTTTGCATTTTGTTGCGTGGTGATAAAAAGAACAGGCGTTAATGCAACCGGGCGTAAAGTGAAGAACGAATTTAAGAAAAAAAACTGCATTACAAACTGAACCCAAACTAAAAGCTTATTTTAGGGAATAAAAAAAACATCTAACACAGTGAATATTTACATTTTCAGCCCCCTAGCTCCATTGTCGTCTCCTTTACTCGAGATACATATATACATACCCAGCTTGACAGATAGATAAAGACCAACTTGAATTATAAGGAAACCCATGTTTACAGCTTTTTGACAGTTTTAGTTGGGGATATCTTCAGTTATAATTTCTCCTTTTAATATCTCTCCTCTTCTGAATCATTATTTATTCACAGGTTTCTTTTATTATTTTCATTTAACGTTTGAGACTTCGTTTCACCATTTTTATATACCCGATAACCTTCATCGCCATTCTTTTACGTGTTCTTCGGTTCTTTCTCCTAAACACTAGTTTCCTCAATTTCTAAGCTGGTCAGGCTTGACGGTCAGGAATAAATAGCTATGTATGTATGTATGTATGTATGTATGTATGTATGTATGAATCATACATACAAGCCTCACCAATAGCTCCCTATGTGTGGCAATATAATTTTACCTCCCCCCCCATTCAGTTTGTGGCTCACAATTAAATATCAGTTTATACTAAATCGGTTTCTTAGTTTTGGTCTTGAAATATTAGCGTTTATTGTTAGTGAGTACTGTAAACCGAATGACAGGAAACGTAACTAAGTCATTGATCACCCCCTATTCAAAACTGTTTCAACTCAATTGGTCAATGCCATATTCTGTTGTTTTTTTATTCCACCATTATTTTTTTCAGAGATTATATTTAAGTTCGATATACTTTGTCAGATGACGGTTTCTTTTGAGTGACTAACCAGACTCATACGGGTTCTCTCTTTTCATTCATCCTTCAATGTTTGCAAAGCATAGCTTTTTATGGCAAAAAAGCCAATGCATGGTGTAATAAAGACTGTATAACGCCATCGTTTAATTAGTAAACTTGAGTAATCAGGTTCAAACCTCAATTATGTGTGTTATAACATTTTCTAATTATTTAAGCGAAAATTTAGTGTTTTGGGTATCGTTGATACGACGCAGAGTTAAATGGAGGGAGAATATGTATTTAGCAAGAAATACTATTAAGCACCAATCATTAGGGTTGGAAAGGCCTTCCTGTTCAGAAATTCAGCAAATGAAATGATGATTTCAAACAGAACTCGAAAGCCAACAACTGGTACTTTTGGGGAATACGTTCACTTCTGAATACGAAGTAAGCCTATCACATACTTTTTTTTCTCAAATCGAGTTTTTGATTACTCTAAGCCTTATTATTCCATTTTCTAAGCTTTTCTCTTTCATAAACTCTATATTGCTTTATTTCCGACTATTTCTACTGATTGGGAGTATTATTGCTCATAGCTTAGACAAGCCACCAACAGTGTGATGACTGTTGCATCTCAATCGTTAAATGCCATATTCTCTGTTTTTATTCAACCATTATTTATTTCAGGGATTATATTCAAGTTTGATACACTTTGTCTCCAGGATTCTTTTTAAAATATGCTTTGAATTATGCTTTCATCAAAGAGTAAACAATCTAACTATCAGAAAACCGGCAACAAATTAAACAGTCAACAAGAAGAATTGAAAATAATTTACAAAAAGAAAAAAAAGAATAATTTGAAATCTTTGCACGAAAATCAATTATTCTTGTTTTTTCCTCTTAATTCTTTTTTCAAATTCAATTTCGATTTATTTTTATTTCAGCCCGAACAATCCCTCCGCTATTGACATTCTCTTGTGTGCCATTTGACAGGGCAACCCCCCGCCATTGAATACTCTTCTGCAGATTTAGCGAGGTTTCTCCCACAGTTTTCTATGATACTTCCTTGGCTGTTTTATATCATTTGATACACTTTTTTTTTAAATTTGGTATTTTTAACTTTAAAATAGCAATTTTCTTTCAGAATTCATTAGAGCCAATTCTAAAATGGCGGATGTTTTGTGCTCTCATTTAAAAAATGTTTTTGTTTTCCTTTCCTGCCTCCTCTTGTTAATTTAGTTCAGAACTTGAATTTATTTGCGTCTTTATTCATATATTTTTCTGTGACTATTGTCGGGGATTAATTTTTTGAATGGCATTTTCCGTATTGCTTTCAACCATTGAGAGTATGGTTTGTCTTGGGTGAAAGCAGGAGGCCTATTCTTCTCTTCTTTTCTTTCATATTTCACGCATTTATGACAGGTTACAGATTTTATTGATTTCTCTGGCTTTTTATCGTTTTTATTTAATGATTGTTTTGCCAAACTTCTTTAACACCGAATGGTGATATTTTTTGAAATCCCACTCTTCTCTTTGTCAAATATAGCTTCCAATTTTTCTCCAGTTTCTTTTTTTGGTCACTTTATGGTATTTCATTTAATTACTTCTTTTTTAAGATTAATAATTCATAAAAAAATAAATGTTGATACCATTGTCAAGTCGATTCGCTGGAGATCAAGTGGAAGCAGGTTTCATTTAATTTCCAACTTTTTCTCGGTGGTCTGACTGATATCTCCAGTACTGCTGTGAAATTGTTTCGATTTTTTTTCTGTCTCTTTTTTTAGCTAAAACTTGTTGAAACTACATTTTCTTTCTTTTATTTCAATAATTGTTTGAGATAAATTTCGGAATGGTGTTTTTTTGCGTTACTTTAAATCATCAAAAACGATTTTTGTCAAGAGGAAAATGGATCCTTTTTTTAACAATTTTTCTTGTGTTTTTTTTTTCAGTCTGTTTTATCGGGTTTAAGATATCATTTATCCGTCTGTCTTCATTTTCATCGAGAAATCTTGATCTAATTTCACTCAATCTGGGATAGGAATAATTCTATCCAAAATTTTGCACTTCTACTCCTAAGTAATGGTTGACATCTTCAACAACCTTTCTTAGCTGTGTGGCTGTCATTTCATCTTGCTCCTTCTGTTCCATGATTGTAAAAGGTCTTTGATTCGATTCCTGGAATTAATGAATAAGTAATCATCGAGGAATAATCTTTGAATGACTTAAAACAGATTTCACTTCGCTCACTACCAAAGAGATGATGATACAAACTTGTAAGACGATAGTCCCTGTCTCTTCTACTTTTCAGATCCCCCAACTGTTCATGTATGTAAAACTGATAGTAGAATATTTTCAATTTTAACGCAAAAACCTATTTTTCCTATTAGTTCCCATTTGAACAGATGTTGTTTTTTGTCATTATTTGACGTTTTTGAGCCATTGACAAAATGGTGTCCATCCAGGAGTTGAACTGATCTTCATATACGCTTTCAGATTAGAAATGAGGTAATTAAAGTTGTGATAGCGTCAACAATGAGAGTAAATACTCCATGAGCGAACTGTTCACCGTTGGTCAAAAGGCTTGAGACTAAAAATATTGATGCCAACGATAAACCACACAAAAGGCTCAAACCCATTCCAAATGATTGATGAAATAATATCGATAATCATGACCAGCGATCCACGGACAACATTTCGAGTACATGTTTGAAACATAAGGCTCCAACAATGACCGTAACGCTTTATATTACTGAGATAAAGAAAGTTGAAAAGTGGAAAGTTCGTCCAAAATGATTTGAAAGAAATACTACATGACAGATCTAGACGTCAACACTTTTCAGTTGACTGTGTCCGAAGGAATTGTCATATGTGTTGTGGCAGTATTTTGCATATTCACTGAATACTATTCGTGATGATAATCATTACTTAAAGAATTTGGAGCATCACGTCTTTAATAAAAAGTTCCAATGATAGGGAGGCAGTAATTTATGATTTTATTAAATATGTGACCACTAAACGTTAAAAGAGTTCCATTGAGACGGTTTATTATAATGTTGAGGTCGTTGAAGAAGGCCATTTCTTCAAATGGATCATTATCTGATTGAATATTCCCCGTTTCTCTTGTTTGACCTTCGTTCATTGCACTTAAAAAAACAACAGTTTGAATGGAATGGCTTGATAATTTTTCATGAAGAACTTTCCATTATTCGTTCTACAATTTCTGTCTTTGTTATTGTATTTTAAAAAATCCTAATTCAGCATTCATTTTTTATTACATTTTCTTCATTCATTTTCTATTAAAACATGCTCACGTCCAGCACTCTATCTTTTTTGAAAAACTGATTTTCTTTAATTTCATATCGTTGCCAATCCTTCCCTCATGAGTAATTTCCCCTTCTCTTCTCTTGTTTTCTCAGTCAACCATTTTGGAAGTGGTTTATATATCTTTCCTTTTTCATTTGTCCACACAGCCCATAATTTACTAGTGAATGTCGATGATATTTTGCTGAAGCCCTGGTTATGAGCAACAGAATATCTGATTGGATTTTGGTGCATTTTTTTTTTTTGACTGAAAGAAATTTGTTTATTCTTTTGATATATATATATATATATATATATATATGTGTGTGTGTGTGTGTGTGTGTGTGTGTGTGTGTGTGTGTGTACGTGTACATGTACGTGTACGGGTATACTTTGGATACTGTGGTTAATTCCTCCCAAAACTGTTCAAATTTGTACCGTTCAAAGTTGTATAATGTGACGTGTTTTTGTTCAAGTCCTACTTGCGTATCAAAACTTGCCCTGATCAGAACTGCACTTTTCCAAGTATGCTCGTCAGTTACCTCCCTTGGCGTGTTTCTATATATGGATTGATTTCCATTCAATTTCAAGTTAGTGTATGGCGTTGCTAGAAGTATGAACACTTCGAGTCCTTTCCAGTTCATCATGTTTCTACCATTAACAGACGTTTGTTACTGAGCTTGTATGTTGTCTCTCTCATTTCTCGTATCTCATAACACAAATCTCTCATGTTCTTAGTGTCCTTAAGGATAACTCTTGAAATCCTCTTAAATCATGAAAAATATTGTTAAATCAGAATTTAGCACGAATCGTTCATACCTCAAAGGGAAAACTATGGAATATTACGGGAACCAACGCTATCATTGCTTCAAAAGGCTCAGTTGATTACAAATACCTTCATGCAAATAGTGTGTAACCTTTGTCAGTCGAATGCGTTGTAAAATATTGCGCAGAATGCATTGAAGCCAGAATGTAAATCCTGAAACCAGAACAATATACGTCAAAAGATATCAACATCAGTCTCTCAACGTCAGTTGTTGGACATTGACCTTCCCCAGGATTTGCCTATATTCCTTATTGTTGGTGTCGCAGAGCCAGTCCTTTTTTAATTTGTCTAGCTCTCCCCTCCAACTAGTACTCTGCAGGCATTAGTTGCACATGTGATCTCTGGGGTTCCATGTTGGGAGTCGGGATGTAAAGGCTAATTTTCTCTGCCTTTTTTTTCACCTGATTTATCGAATGCAGATAATCCATGTTCGAGTAACTTCTTCTAAAGCCAGTTTGCTCCTGTGGTTAGTTTTTACATAGTGTTTTTTTGTGATTCGGTTGGCGATGATTATCATGGAGAGTTTGGATTTGCAGTTGATTAGACTTATAATTTCGCAGTGGTTGAGGTCTTTTGAGTTTTTTTTTTTTTTGTTGGTTTAATTGCATTATGATTGCCGGTGTTCCAATCACCTGGGACTCAACTTTGTTTTAGACACAAGTTGGATATGACGGCACGTCCCTTATTGATGATCTTAACTGCTTTTCTGAATAGATCGATGGTGATGTTTCCTGCTCTGGTGGCCTTTCCTTTCTATGTTTGTTTATTGGTTTGTTCACCTCTCACTTGATTACTTTTAGTAAGTCTTTGAGTTGATTTTTTGCGTCTTGCGTATCCTGTGCATGGTTTTGTGGTTTTTGTTTGGATGGATAGGGTTTTTGGTAAAATTCTTTGGTACATTCGACAATCCCGTCTCTGTCTGTTGTTAGGTCTCAATTTTTCTTGGAGTGCTGGTCATTTTTTCCATCCTGAATTGAAACCTTTGTTTATAACTTTGAAGCCCCACCCTTTTCAGAGTCGATTTGATGACAGCCGTCGTTTATCTTCTTCTGTCTTCCCTTCGTTTCTACCTGATTATTTCATTTAGTTCGGTTTCTCCCATTTTCTTTCCTGTTGTTGTGAGTGGCTTGAGGTCCCTGCATTTTCCCATGAGATTCGGGGTTTCATTTGGGATTGTACTAACGGTTTGTGTTCTCATTTGGTCGAATATAGAGGCAGCCTCTATTATAGATGCTGTCATTCTTTTGTTTGTTTTGTTGATGTTGGTGTCATCTTATGCAGAAAGAAGTTTAAATCTGTTTATCAGTTCAAGTTTTGAGAATCGAGTGTGCTCTCTTGGTGAGTTTAATATTTGCAGTTGGGCGTGGAACATTTTTCTGCCTTCTTTGTTGGTATTTACCTTCATTTTACATCTCACCATTCGGTTCCCGCTACAAGATCAAATCGTACTTATCTGGGTTTTGGGTTCATGAAAGGGCGATTCTCTATATGAGAGACACATCCGGAAGTTTTTTAGAATCCAACCACTTGTACCTTTGTCTAGGAGCTTCGCCATGTCTTTAAACCTTACTAAGATGAGGTGATCAATCGGTTACTTCTTTCGCCTTTTGTTGGCCATTGATCACTAAAAAGATGAACATGAACGCTTTTGGGTACGAAGCTTGAGCTGAGGGGCCATCTCAGTATCAACTCACATGGTGAACTGAACTGCCAAGTGACTAACACATGAAAGCAGTTCAAAAGGCAAAAAAAAATTTTCCAGACGTAATAAAGAGTAAATGTTTGAACTTTCAGCCATCTCGATCCATGCATAGTAAGCTACACTGTCACTCACAACACTAAATCTAAAGTCTGAAGACGGTTTATTATAATGTTGAGGTCGTTGAAGAAGGCCATTTTTTCATATGGATCATTATCTGATTGAATATTCATCGTTTTTCTTGTGTGACCTTCCTTCTTTGCACTGGGCTGATAACAGCTGGAAGTTTTTTCTTATTATATGGTAGATATGTAAGTACCCATACACATCCTCATAATTAGATTGATGTTTGCAATGTTTGTACAAAATATTATTCAAAACACAATTTTTTCATCAAAACTCTCTTTTTTTCAAAAGACATTAAACCTACAGTCAAGATACATTTTTTCTATTGCAATGTGTCATTTCCTCTCAGATGCAGAAAAGTTTCCGTATATATACGCAAGAAAAAGGAGGTCCTTTAAATATTTTCTTTTGTACGTGTTTTAAATGTGAACATACAAATGTGTGTGGAATTTACACGTATTTTCATGTACATTTTCACTTTAGATCTTCCTTCCTCTTTCTCCTTATATATATATGTATATATATATATATATATATATATATATATATATATATATATATATATATATATATACATCAAGCCAAGGAATATGTATATATATATATATATATATATATATATATATATATATATATATGTATATATATATATATATATATATATATATAAATATAAACGCACGAACACACACACACACACACACACATACCCACACACACATATATATATATATATATATATATATATATATATATGGTTAAGTAAAAGTGTTTTTTTCTAAATATTTTTAGCAATAACCTACATTCAATTAGCCTCATAAAAATGACTTCGCCAAGAGCTGATACAGAAGATGAGATTTTATTAAAATCTGAACCCAGATCACACAGGTTGTCTTACAATAAGTAACTGTACATTTCATGTTTCTTTGTTGTTCTTATCAGAAAGATGATGGAAAAAGGTATCGTTTTTAGTCAAAGATTTTCCCTTTGGCATTTCTGGATTTTGAAAATGAAACAAAAATCTTGCTGACGGCTCTCTGTAGTAAAAACATCTAAATGCATGTGCACATATATTCATACATACATACATATATATATATATATATATATATATATATATATATATATATGTGTGTGTGTGTGTGTGTGTGTGTGTGTGCGTGTGTGAATGTGCGTGCGTGGGTGTGTGTATGTATGTATGTGTGAGTTCTTGGCTGTATGTGTGTGTATGCATGTATCCTACAATTAAAAAACCACTCTTAACAACACATTCCTAGCGAAAAAAAAAGTGCTGTCTTTGTTTTTGTGGCAAGTAGCCGAAGAATCAGCATGGACTTTTTTCATTTTTCAGCTAAATCCAAATTTCCGTTTTATCCTGACAACAGATTGGCCAACAAACTCATCCTACTGTACCCGCTTCAACAGTTTTTCAGGACTTGAAACATTCAGCGATATAACAGTATACAAATTGTGGTTAGTTTCAGTCATATTGTAGAATTTATCTTACAAAGGTTGTTTCAGTGGCTCGTAGAGCTTTTCTTTATGATATTCAATGCATTTTCCAAATTATTATTCCAAAGAAATCTAGGCCATATCTCATAAGGTTATCAATACTAATGTTTACCGGAGTAATTACAAGACAAACTTACTCATTCAAAATCAAACAATTGTGAAGGGAATGTCTATCTGTCCATCTATCTATCAATCTTTCTATCCATCTATCAATGTTTATTTATATACATCTATATGTTTATATTTTAATCTGTCTATATTCATACCTTAGTCTATTCATATCCATTCCCCCCCCAATCTGTCCACATAAATCAACAACAGTCTGTTCATATCAGTCCACCCAATCGATTTGAATATCTATACACTTTAGTCTTTCAGTAATCAACATCTGTATACTAATATATCTATTTACCTTAGTCGGTTAATACATCAATCCATCTCTCTCTCTTTCTCTCTTTCTCTCTCTCTCTTTCTCTCTATCTATCAATCTATCTATCTATCTATCTATCTATATGTATATCTATATCTATCTATCTATCTATCTATCTATCTATCTATATATATATATATATATATATATATATATATATATATATATATATATATATAGTTCGATACATTATCTTTGCTGACTGTATACTCACGGGTAGAAATCTAAAATACATAGCATTTACCTGAGACGTTCATTCTGGGTATTTACCTGCATGTTACGTTCATAGACATTCAAAACGAGTTCATTTCCACTTTATTTCACATTCTTGCTTTTTCTATCTCCTAGCAGCCGAGTTCAGGTCTCCTCTCTCGGAATTTGTTTTATGTTTTATCCCATTATTTCTTTCAAGCACATACCTTGCCACGTCTTTCTGGCGTCTTCGGAGTGTTTGTGTTCTGTAACCATTCTCCAAACATTCCTGAACTTCCCAACGTGAGTTTGGGAATCTGGAACACAAATGGAACGCAACAGACAGACGGACAAACCCGTTGAATAGTATATTATAGATTGCTTTTCCTGATTTTTTTTTCAAATTTCATTCCCCAAAATACTCAGTCGTTCCAAGATCTTACCACTCTCCTCTTCCACTTCCCCCAAACGTGATCATTAGGAAATCCCGGGCATCATTAACAATCTTTGGACCTAAAAATACTCAATAGTATATATTTCCTCAAAATCGGGATTCATTCTGGTTTTATCAAATAGCTTTACTTTTCATTCAAATCTTGATCCAGTTGGTTGCCGGCTTATTTCTCCGTTATACTGAATGCCGTTTCCAGAGTTGTTAGGAATTCTTGGGGAGATCTCATTAGGAAATCAATACAAATCGATCGATCTCTTTTGACAAATGTTTACCGGAGTTTTGACAAGGCAAACTGATTTATTCAACAGCAATCGATTTAGAAGGCGAAACCTTCTCTGAATTCGGTAAAGAGTTTAGAGAGGTTAATAAATTATCTGGGATGGATTCAGCGCATACTATCCCGAACGCTTATCCTAGAGTTGTGATTAGTCTTGCAATAGAAACCAACCTGACTGGTGTATTGTTATAGCATGCTATGTTGGGGCTGATTAATTGAAAAACTCTGAAATCGTGATAATCGATGAATAAGTTACTTCGCTTCCCCCTTTTTGGTGAGTAATTGTTCCCCACCTAAAAAAAAAAAAACGTTTTTAAACGAGGGTGAACAATGTTGTAATCAAAATGAATGATTATTTTATGTGAATTTTTTTTAGTAAAATGGAACGGCTGTTCAATTCAAACCCCCTAAAAAACAAAAAAGAATTGCCGGTGTCTGTAGGGTGGGGGGTAAACATATTTTTCACTTGATTCGATAAGGAGTAAACTTTAACTTTTCAGTCATCTGTAGGTGCATTTTACACGCGTGATACTGCATACATACATACATACATACTTTCATACATACATAGATTTGGAACGATCCAATTAGAATCACGTGATAACGGAAGGAACCTATTTCAATGTTGAATACAGTGATGTTGGCAGTTTTTCGTTGACGGTTTCTAATATTGGGGAATTCGATCTGTTTGTGGAGAAAGATAATCATGGGGAAAAAAAGCAAAACTCTATTAAATTACAAACTGCAAGATTCATTTATGCATGCATTTTGGGATGGATTACCATAAAAAAAACATCATTGTATCAAACAATGTATTTATCGGTGCAGATAACCCTATCTCATTGCAATACTAACTTATTTACGTTGGCCACCGTCTTCCTCGTTATATCTATCTATACATCAATCAACGTAGCCACTTCGAATATATATATCCTAGCCATTTCATATATATCAGTCTCTCTGTCTCTTTGTCTCTGTCTCCGTCTCTGTCTGTCTGTCTGTCTGTCTGTCTGTCCGTCTCTCTCTCTCTCTCTCTCTCTCTCTCTCTCTCTCTCTATATATATATATATATATATATATATATATATATATATATATATATATGTCTGTTCATATCTGTTAAAATATCCATCAATCCATCCACCCACTCCATTTATAAGTCAGACACTAAGTATATACTTGGATCCGTTAATATCTATTTGACTGTCGTTTTTTCAATTGCTATAACCCGTATTGTGGTTCTCCAACCCTTGGTACGCACCAAAATCTGAAACACTGATTTTTGAGGCATGCTTTCCAGTCGACACGAAAGATAATTGCTACGCAATATATTCAACCAGCTGTAAAACTCAGTAAAACTTGGAAGTTCTCGGAGAGTCATACCCAAGCCAATGCCATTGTCAATGAAAGCAATGAAAATCAGTTCGTGCAAATCCCAAAAATTCAACTAAATCTCACCTCACAGACTACCTCTTTACAATATATCATAGAAATCCATCGAGAACTCTTTGGAAAATGTGTATCTATATACAGACTAACTGGCTGACAGACACATGCAGGGACAGAAATAATTAATTTTTCTTTTCGTCGGTTGTAAAACTTGGTTCTGTAAAATCTGCAATACTTATGTGGTGCAGTTTGTCTGTGTGTCCCTCAGTTCCTCCGTCCTCTATCTTACTTGATGTATATAGATCGAATACATGGGTAGTTTTTTTTCAGGATTCTCAATGGATGCAATTAGTGATATTGAGCTGGCATGCACGAGAATATACTGGATATCGAACATGACATGTTTTCTTAAGTGATTATTCTTACGAATAGGGACTTGTGAGTGCGTTACATCAACCTTTCGGCTCGGCCAAAAATAAATCATGATCTTCATGTTCTTGTACTCCAGTATTGTTGAACTAAGATTTCTGCGAAGGAGGAAAAGCATCCATCATAGCAGGAGAAAGGTTTGATGTAACATGTTAATCTGTACGGAAACCTGAATATATATATATATATATATATATATATATATATATATATATATATATATATATATATATATATATATATATATATATATATATATATACAAGTTTTACCTGTTTCCGCCCTGATAGTGTAATGGTTAACATGTCAGCGCCATACCCCAGGAGTGTGGGATCTTTTCATTAAGACAAATTTCCCTGTGCAACCAGCTGTATGACTTGGGCAGAGATTTGACTCCAGTGAACCTGTCATTGAGATGGTGACAAAAAACATGAAGTCCTGGTCTCAACCTGACTTGGGACTTGCAAAAAACACTGATCCATGCAAACGGAACCGGTCTCCATACTCATCACTGGCCTCCATACTCCACTGAAAAATGTATCCTGATCCGTAAACAGCCTAACATACCATTACCATGATTTTTGAGTATCAAGATACTAACAAATGCAATGTTTGGCGATGGAAAATCTATCGACACAAGAGGTTAGATAAACAAAGTGTATAAAACGCTAGGGCAGATTATTTGAGTGTCAAGTCTAGCTTATTACAGTTATGCACCTGCATGATGAGATGATTCCATTGATAGCTATGGAAATGAAACAAAACAGTTGAATAAAAAAAAAGCTTATTTGTTTTTTATACCTTTCACCTTAATTTCCTTTTAAGCTAAAATATTCTAGACAGTGTGAAACGAAATCCACTCAGGAAAAGGTGAGAGTGAAAGTTTATATGAGTAAAGAAATATGAAATTATAAGAGGTCAAGAGAAAAACACTTGTGAGCAAAATTTGCAAACATATCTATCAATGTAAATTGAGAAAGAATACGCATAGTCATATTCAGGATATATATATATATATATATATATATATATATATATATATATATATATATATATATATATATATATATATATATATATACCAATCAGTTTATTTGTTCCTATCTATCTATATATCTATCTATCTATATATCTATCTCATTTCCTCTCACGTTCTCTTCATCCCTCTCTCTCTCTCTCTTTCTGTGTGTGAGTGTGTGTGTATATATATATATATATATATATATATATATATATATATATATATATATATATATGTAGATATATATATATGTATATATATCTTAATATATATTCATTGATATGAATTTCTATCTATTTATCGGTCGATCTATCTATCTGTTCAGCGTATTAATATCTATCAGTATCAATATCTATCAATCTATGTATCTATCTATCTATTCATTTTTATTGTTCGTCAATATCAATGTACATTGATATCTATATTTCAGTATACTGATACCTATCAGGCAATTGATATCTATACGTCTATTAATATCTATGTATCAATCTACGTCTATGAATATCTATTTATTGATCTCAGTCCATTGATATCCATCAGTATATATATATATATATATATGTATATATGTGTATGTGTGTGTGGGTGTGCGTGTGTGTGTGCGTGTGTATGTCTTAGGGTGTAGAGATATATATCTACATGTATTGGTGCGTTTTTCTACATGAGATTGTGTGTGTGTGTGTGTGGTTATGTATGTATGTATGTATGTATGTATGTATATGTCTGCCCCAAAATATATATAGGTTTAAAAAGAATTTGCCACCTCCTGACGAAAAAGTGGGAATGAAAAAATAAAAAAAATTGTAAACTTTATAAAAAATCATTCGTAAAATTTTTTTGCATGTTGCAACGCTCTCCAAAATTCTGAAAGCTTTCTCGAAGAAAAAGCAAACAAACCTCATAAAAAGATAAATAATATCGCAGACAACTTTGACAGGGTTTAAGATATCATCATGCTACTGCACTAGGCAGTTTTTGGGAAACATCACGTGCTAAGATACTACCTGAATAGCCATCTACGCCAGGACTCTGGCAAGAGATTCGGGTTGCATGAGATACTTGGTTCATTTAGAACTCTCCTCAACATTTAATGTATATTTATCATATGATATCCGTAGAAACAGGTGAATTATTATTCCTAAAGCAAATGGGTAACCCTTATATGGGGCCTTTGAAATTTTCAAAATAGTTTTAAAGTTTATATCTCAGTTGCACACCTGAGCATCCTGCCACTAATTTAAAGGGAATGTTTCCCTTCACTTCTGAGCCCTTTAAGAAAGAGAAATGTTTCCATTCATATTTAACTATTTCAGGTAGAAGTGGCTGTTGAAACCTGACCACTTGTGGGTGGTAAGTTCTCTCCTTTATCATTGACCCATTAAAGAATTATGATATTCAGTTGCAGGGCTACCCTAACAACTTTAACATGCCATTGAGAGAGCGTGTGTGCATGTAATTTTTTTCAACGTCTGTGTGTCTATGCTTACATACTTCTCACATGTGCTATATAAAGCCAAAAATTTCTCCAGCTTTTATCCAAGTGTAAAATTTCAATGAAATCATTTGCTGGAAGAATAAAAACTTCCTCATCCAAATGTTGAGTAGTCTCCAATCGGGGTCATTGGTGATTGACATCTCACATCTTTCTCTTTTCATTCCTTTTAATCAACAGGATTTGTATAAATAAACAACCACTTCCATTGAATAGTTTTCAAACAAACACTAATAGGAATCAATGCTTTCTTTATCTGAAATGTCAATGTGCAACTGTTTTTTTTTTCTGAACCAATCATTTGCAATTAATCTTCAAAGAATTGATTTTCCTCTGCTGAAATTTAAAATTGAATTTATTGACACCTTGGATACGGGAGATTGCAAATGATACCTTTTTAATAAAAATTAAAAGAAAACGACATAGCGTAAACAGAAATAATTGCAAACTTTCTGATAATTTCTCTTTCTCGCACAAGTTCTTTTGCATATCGATGCAGGAGCATATTTCCCACGTGAATCTGAGGCCTTTTATACAAGCATCATCTTCAAACACAGATCGACTGAAGCACCCTTGTTTCGGGTAATTACATGCCTCACTCTCCTCAGCCAATCCTCTCTGAATCTATGGACACGGGTGTCCACTGAAGCTTGCAGTTAGTGATAATACAGAACGAAAATGTTCTGATCAAATGGATGAAACATTCAAATTAACTGATTAAATTCAAAATTATTTCTTTTTTCCTTCAATTAATTTTACTGGATTGAATTTAAAAAAAATATCATCAAATCATATTGATTGATTTTATTTTAGCTTCCATTAATGTACCAATGCTTCACTATCGAATTCGGTTTTTCTCGTGATTTTTTTTTGAGACACACATCAATCCGTTTAGAAAAAAATAATAAAAAATCTGTTTAATTTTTTTCTTTACCAGGTTTAAGGTTTTATCATTTCCTGTAACAATCACACCAAGTTTGTTGAAGGTATCTCTTTATATTTTATCAGTTGAAATTAATTTGTTCGAACAAATTCTAAGAAAAGATTCGAGTTTGCGTAACTTTTATCAGAGAAATATTTCCATCGATCTTGAAGCGAGAGAATCTGCGTCATTTTTATTCTTTGCGTATGTTCATGGAATTTCCAGGTTTTAGAAAATCTGTTTCGTGACACTTTTTTGTTTCCACGGATGATTCACAAATGGAAAATAGCGTTCAGCGGTTGTGTTGTAGAGGCACCATGCATCTTATTGCTCTTTCTCCTCAACTCTATTCTCCAGTGACCTACAACAACTGCAAGCTCTGACAACCTAGCCTGGTTTATCATCATGGACATTCTAGTGGTCTGGGGTTTGCTAGATAAAAGTGTATTTATAAAAATTAGTAGTTGCTGGTTTTTTTGTCTTACGTCATTTCAACTTACGAAAGGTGTTATTGGAATGTTCTCCTCTTGAGCACCGGAAGAATCCTACAGTATGCATGTTTTCGACATTCCTGTACTTTGCATTAAGTAAACTACTCTTAAATGATTTATATATCCATATTTGTGTACGTGATTTTTTTTATACGTACATGGGTAATTCACATTTGAAGGCTAAACATGATATCAGAATCCACCATGTATAATCTGCACTGTTTCCAAAAAAAAAAAACATGCTGCGTATTATCTTCTGAAATATAATTGTTATGCATATTTGTTCTCATGCGCATATGCCCAAAATAGAGCATTCTTTATTGTAAATTGATCTCAACTGTGAATTATCCATGTGGGTGTATGGTTTGGAGTGAAAGTGTTTCAGTTTAAAATTGGACTCACAGTCCTCCATGACAGTGTATGGCTCCAAGCGACCACTTTTACGACTGAACTATTCGAACTGAGTTAGATATTTGGGTTAAACCGAATTGAATCTTTGAACCGATCCCCTAAACTGATCAATTGTGTGAAATATCTGCTATCAATGGGAAATCCAGTATCAGTAATCTAATCTTATTTCATTCAGTTTTTGTAGAAAGAAAATTCCATATGTTCTGAAAAGAAGAGTATGCAACTAGTGTATCCTCATACCGAGAACCATTCAGTGTGCGTGAGAGAGAATCATGCTGAATATCACATGGAGAAATCAGGAAAACTGGAATATTAGAGAAAAACACGAGTCCGATACATCTTAGAAACCATTACAAAATATCTAATGGCTATGGACTGGTCATGTTGGAAGAATAGCAGGCAACCAATAGACATCACGAACCACAACATGAATCCCAAGAGATCAAAAGCGGAACCAGAGCCAGCAGAATATGGGACAGCAAGACGAAATGGACTGGTTAGAAAAATATTGGTTCTGCAATACCTTCAGTTCACCCTATATATTGAAGCTTTTATCACAATATAATCTAAGTTGATTTCCCCTTTACCATTGTATAGATGGATTAACAACTATTCGTGCTTGTTATTAAGTTCCTGTTGCCAAATGGTAAGAGGAGCCATGCATCAAGCGAGCAGCTCTCCGACATGGAGGGTTTCAAGTTCAACTCCTACCTGAAACTTGAAATTTTCTGGCTTATAATTCATCTGCTCTCTGCTGAAATTAACCCAGTTTGGGTTCATATGCAATAAAATGCAGCAACAATAAGGTTGATGACATTATTCAAGTGAAATAAAATAAACACGTCATCAAAATCAATAATTGAAAAACCAGATCGTCGAAATCAGAAGTCATGTGAAAGTAAATGCGATCAGAGAATACATATGGTTTGACATAATATTTCATGACATCAGTGGACCTTTCTATTGGAAAACGTATGAAATAGACCGAAAACTCTTATATACATTTACAACCTGTAGAATCCACATTTCAGGAATAAAGCTGTGAAAACAGGACCACAGAAAGATGAAATAGCTTCATTAAAAAAAAAAATCTTTGAATGAGTTTTGTGGAAATCTGAGGCAAATTCTCACAGAACGGTATGGCTAGGAGCGCTGGTACACATAAATAAACGCATTGACATACAAATGCAGGCACAGGATAAGAACTTTTGCCTCCTATGGCCAGTTATAATTGTTTGAAAACTTGGACAATATTTGTTAATCCAGCTAAAAACACAGAACACTATATCGCAAAGGGATATGGCAAAGACTGATGGTAATGATGTTGAGGAAAAAAATTTCAAGTGTTTTACCAATACCAAGGGGAAATTCTGTTATCTCACTAACGAAATATTTGAGTCAAGTAGGACTCGAATCTTTCGTCTTATTCCATCTTCACTCTATCCTCTTCTGTCCAGCAGGTGAGGTCACTTGCAGTATATAGGATACTGATCATGAAGGGGTGAACTCATTCTGGGGCCGGACTCGAAATATTTACCCAAATCTCTTACGGGTTTGTCTCCTTCTTGAAGTCTTTTGCGTAAACATGGAAACGTCTCTTGCCTGATTGGAAACTCTGCAAGCGGACATCACAGCCAACACCTGTCGTTATTAAATCTCTAGCTGAATTAAATGGGCAATGTCTGTAAAAACGCTCCATCCAACCTCTTGTCACGTGATGACGCATATCCAAAAGGGCGGGAAAGTGGTCGTGCAAGACCAGGAAAATTCACAATATGGTTGGATGATCAAACAAGTGGTTTGGACATTTGATGTTTGGTCAAGCATTCGGCGCAAATGTCCGGTGTCGCTTTGGGAATCGGGTTGAGTCCAGCATTGTAGGGAAAAGGAAGGAATTGATATTGTGGGCAATTGCGTTTGACATGGCTTAAAGTCAATTAACCATCGTGATATGGACAAAGAAAAACGGGGAGTGTTTATAACTGAATTAATGGCTTTCATGAACTGATGCGTTGGCTATAGTTTTCTGAATAGACAGGACCCAACACTGCCTGAAATACAAAACAGCGTCAATTAAATATCTTTGTTCTGTCGTATTCTAAGGAAAGCAAAGGAATCGTTTAATGTAAAGATATATTTGATTTAAACGTATTTGGTCAAAGGTCATAACTTGCTGGAGACAAAGGAAACATGCATGACATGAAGTTTGTGACCTATGATGAATAATACATACACAATGTTTCAATTGCAATCTTTGGTTTGACGATGCCAGATTGAGTTATCTAATTTAAATAGCTAAAAGTGGCTGTATATCGGTGTACTTGGCATGATTCAACTTCATCAAAAGTGTATGGCTGAAGTTTATGGCCTTTTTAAACATACTCATAAACACACACACATACACACATATCTATACGTATATGAAA
>OY735232.1:35143608-35291108 GCA_963457665.1 Thysanoteuthis rhombus
AGGAAATCAAGCAAAGAATCACTCTGAGATGGCAAACCTTCGGCAGAGCAGACTCAACTTTCAAAAACCAGATGATTGCAATAATCCTTAAAAGAGGAGTATACAACCAATGCATTATATCGATAGTCATTCATGGAGCTGAAACATTGAACCTAATCAAGAGACAGACCTGCAAACTCAGAAATATGCAACGTGTGCGTGGAAGAACGATGTTCCATCTTTCGTGGAGAGATTACAGGACAGCACAGTGTAAAAAGGAGAAAACGGAAGTCCGAGACATCATAGAAACTATTAAAAAAACTCAAATGGCAATGGGCAGGCCACATTACAGGAATGTCAGATAACTGATGGACATCACGACTCACAATATGGATCAACAGTAATCACATGCAAGAATGAGGCCGACAGAACGAGATGGAGAGATGAACTAGACAAATTCAGGAAAAAACTGTCTCTGTGACGCTAATGATAGAGAATTGTAGCGAATCCTGGGGAAGGTCTATGTCCAGCGACGGACATTAACAGACTGAAAACACGTGTCTGCACCCCCAAGTCATATCTTTTTATTACTATTTCTATTGGATGAACTATTTGAATCATCCTTATCATCTTTTTATGCAGGAATCTAAATATCAATAAGGCTTCTTGATACCCAATTACATCATCAGTCTTATTAGTTCTGTCAAGATTTGTCAAGCCCCTTTTACATGGCCGTCATTGAGCCAATATTTTTCTCAACCTGTCCAGTTTATTTCGTCATTTCAAAATATGCTGGACTTAGTTCTGCATTTGATCTTAGGGGATGTCCAAAGATCATCTGCCATTCTCACAAGTTGAGCTTGTTGTCATTTGAGTTTCTTGATGGTTTTTACATTATCTCTTACTCTCATATTTCTCTAATAAACCGTTCTTTCTTATAATTGTTGCATGTTTGGTTGAGCTTGATTCCCACATGTGCACATTGCATTGTTCTTTATTCTTGATTCAATATTTTGATTGGATTCCATCTTTCAGCTCTATTGGTCGCTATCAAGAATTCCTTGTAGATTTTTACCTTTAAGATTAGTTGATTTCTCTTAATCTTTAGTGTAGATATTGTTTCCAACCTTATTTTCGCTTGATTTTTGTCTTTTTCCTCGGGTAGATGTAGTCGTCTACTTCTTGCAGGTCTGTGTTTTCGATTTAGATCGTGTTGACTGTGTCCTTTTCTCATTTTGTTTTTGTTTTTGTTTTCATTTTGCAGATTGGTTACATGCATATCCTTGCATATCTAAGCGTCTTGACGTTGTCAGTGCCAATTTATGGTGTTGTCTTCTTTGTGTCATTCTTGAAGTGGTGTTCATATCACTCCAAGGGATGTGGCTTGGCCTTCAAAATATGATTCCCCGAAAGTATCCGTTGTTGGTAAATTGCAGTAGATTTCGTTTTCACTACGCTAGTTCGAAGCAACCTGTGTAGGGTGAAATAAATTGGAAAGCTTTGGTTGCGAATTGTTGCTCCATCTTTCATATTTCGCATATATTGCACTCTCTGATCCTCATATTTTTGAATGAAATATTTTATAATAAATAAACACGTTACACTTCTTTTGCATTAAAGTAAAAAAAACTTGTACCTGCGGTAAATCTATAAAAAAAAAAAGTGAATGGCTTCATGAGGTCCGTTTGGAAACTCTGTACGCTTTTAGTAGTAAAGAATTCATAACTTATATCAGGGTCATGATGAATTAAAAACTTTCAAAGTATTCTTTTTGAGACGTACACTTTTAGTTGAGTGCCTAATCAACTTTTCAAATCGATACGCGAAATCATTATTTGGATCATAGACCGATAATTTGATCAGTAGCAATGATAAAACAAATTAAATTTGTGTTATAGAAATACAAGTGGAAAAATAATAGAAATTAATGTAGTATTTATTGGAAAATAAAAAAAACCCGAAAAACATTGAACAGCAAGTGCTGAAAATCCCTTGGACGGATACAAGATTTTGAGCTGGAGTCTGAATGGTAAAATTTGTCTTTACAAATGAGAAAAAAAATTGAAATTAAAATGTTAAAAAAAGAAGTAATCGGTGACCAAGCATTTTCACATACATTTGAGTCGTAGCCCTTTAACTCTAGGAAAGACAGGGTGAAGTGAAAAGAAAAAAATATTTTGAATTCAGATCTGAATGAATAAATCTGGATAAATAAAGAAAGGATTTCAATAAAATAACATGGAGGACATATTACTCACATTACATAAAGGGCAATATCACTTTTTAAAGGTTAATCCTACTCAGGATCATTTCAGTTCTTTTATTCAAAACATTTTCTTTATCTGAATATTCAATTGCATTGAGCCAAAGATGTTGGTAGAGATCCCCCGTATGCCTGAATTTATGTATGAGTTCAACAGATGAGCATACCTACGTTCACTTACATGTACGTCTTTATTGGAGAAATAAGAACCACGCTTAGGATACCAAGGGATTCTTTTTTGCCTGAGGCTCAGCTTCTAGGTGTTAAAGCCTAAAGTAATGGCCGTATGGATACTTTGAGCCCATTCTGAGCTCTTGGCTTAAAATACAATGGCCAAAGTGTTTCCACATAGAAATTATGTAAGCTGATGTTGTAATCGGAAGTAAAGCTGAAGATTCTGAGGAGTCTCTTCCTATCGGCGATGTCAGGGTGGGGGATTCAGAGAAACTCATTCCATGTAAAACAGAATATATCTACATATTGATTGGTGGATCTTTTGATGCAAATTGTTACCATTTCCATTTAAATGAAAACCAGCAACTCCCTTCTATCGAATAATGAAAGGTGGGAATCACTGATTTCAATCACACATACACATATGCCGCAGCAGCACACTGACAAACCTACAAAGACACACCCATATATATGATTCTCTCAAACCAATTTGTTTCACTCATCTTTTCGGTTATCATGATCGTCGTGATCAGTCTTTTAGCGTCGGTCATTCGGCATACACACTTTCAAACGTTTGCTACACCTTTGTGTCATTGAGGAGCCGATCATTTCTGACTTCTTCAAGTTTATATTTCTAGCTATGCCATATTTTGCCTGCCACAATTTCTCATTGATTTATTTTGTATCGTGCTTTCTAGCTATTTCCAAACATTTTTGCAGCATAACTAGCCCATTGCCATTCGAGTTTTTTATGCTTCATACAACATTCCTTACTATTGTTTTTTCTTTAATATACTTCTTTCTAATGGTCTCTGAGTATGATTCACCCTTATGCACGTAAAGTTGCTCCCAGTTTGAGGGTCAATCTTTTGGTTTGGTGTCATATTTCTAGTTTTTGGTTATTTTCGGGGGATTGCATTGATTGATTACTATGTCGTTCTTGAAAGTTGAGCGTGCTCTATCAAAAGCTTGCTAACCTACATCATATGCGTGATTTTTTCTCCTTATAAGGATTTTATGGTTATCTGTGGTCCAAAGTAGATGTTGCATTCTATCTCACTTGGTTTGGGTTTTTGTATCTCTATCGTTCTGACGTTATCCTCGGTCTCTTTGCTGTACATGATACTTGTTTCACTTGAGTTCATGTAGAGTAAAACTTTCTTGGTTTCTTCATTTGGTTTATGTAGAATGCTTTGCTGTTGATAGAGTTGTTCAACAAAAACAATGATATCGTAAGCGAATCCGAAGTTTTTAGAATGTTCACCGTCTATTCAAATTTCGTTGAAAGTCAAAATCATCTTAAAGGAGGCTCAGAAGAGTTTTATATGAGTTAGTATTACCAGAAAGAGCTTACAGTTTTCATGTTATCTGATAAACGATTTGCTCCGTCGGTAGGTAGGTTGCAAGGAGGCCATACACGGGGTCAGTGTCTTGTTGTTGGATAGCAACTATTACCCTAAGGATCACCATTACGTCATATTACAGCGAATGGCAATTTATTTTTTGCTGCTTTTCTATTGGCTGAATGGAGATGGTAGAATACCTTTTTTTCTGAATCCAGACTGTTTCTGTAAATGCGTTTTCCTTTTATCCAGGGTTTTGATGGATCGGTTTGTGATCACTACGGTAAAGAGTTTGTAGATTTAGCTGAGTGAGCTTGTGGTTGTTTGTATCCTTAGGGCCCCTATCTGCTGTTAAGGCTCTATTTTCCTCAAGTACATTAGATATTTGCATCCTGCTTGGACTGAGAGTTTCTTGTTTTTTTTAAAACTATTTTAAAGCCTTATCTCTCTCGAAAATACTTTCGATGCGGTTGTGTACCATTTTTTCTCTTCTCTTTGATAAAGGATAAAAAGGAATGAATTGAAAAAAAAATCGAGATCTGGATACGACACTTGTATCCGCTGATAATAAAGTCTATCCCAAATTCTTCTATCCATTAATTCCCTAATTTTTTACAATCGGGACCACCATGGGTATATGCTTCAACTTTTTAAGATCGGATATACATCCTGCGGATGGGGACATGGAAAGATATATCTGATAAATAATTAAATTTCTGTCTTTTATTATTATTATTATTATTATTATTATTATTATTATTATTATTTGGAATCTCACACCAGTTGCCTGGTGGTAACCGCTGGAGTTTGAGTGACAGCAAGTCTCCTCAAGTCTCCAGCCCTCCTCTCCTACTACTCATAGGTCGCAGTAATTCTACGATTTACAGTTTCACACCGGTTGCCCAGTGGTTATCGCTGAAGGCTGAGTGACAATAAGTCTCCTCAGGTCTTCAGCTAACGTCTCCTCCCTCTTTCGCATATCATGACAGAGCTACTATTCGTTGCAGTCCTTATATCTCTAGCACCTTCCTCAGTATCCGTGCAGTTCCAAGTAGCGCTGTGGTCTGTACGGTCTCTATCCTTCCCCTAATCCCGATCTCCTCCAGTCTCTCCCTCAGCGTTTTGGGGACAGTTCCTAGTGCGCCCACTATGACCGGTACTACCCTGGTTTTCATGTTCCACATTTTCCTTAACTCCCTTGCTAGGTCCTGGTATTTTTCCCTTTTTTCACCCTCCTTCTTTTTTACTCTATGGTCTGCAGGTACAGCAACGTCTACTATTTGGCAGGCCTTCCTTTTTTTGTCTACTATTACTAAGTCCGGCCTTCTTGCCTGGATGAGGTGGTCAGTTTGGATGTCAAAGTCCCAGAGTAGTTTGTGATTGTCATTCTCCAAAACTGCCTCTGGCTTGTGCTGATACCACTTTTCCCCATGGTTGAATCCCATTTGTTTACTTAGTTCCCAGTGTATCATCGTTGCTACTCTATCGTGTCTATGCTTATACTCCTTCTGGGCGAGCTGACTACATTCACTAGTTATGTGGTTTACTGTCTCATCTCTTTCACCGCACATGCGGCATTTGCTGTTTGTCTGTGTTCTGTCGATTTTTGCTTTTATGTAGTTTGTCCTTATGCTTTTGTTTTGGGCTGCCATGATGAGCGATTCTGTTTCTCTCTTAAGGTTTCCCTTTCGTAACCACGTCCATGATTTCTCGTCTACTATATCTTTTATCTGTCTTTTAAACTCGCCGTACAATTTTTTCCCTTCCCACTTTTCTTTTCTAGTTTGCTGTACTGTTCCATTGTTTTCTACTTTATTGTTTGTTGCACTATCCCTCGCGCTCTTTATGATTTCTTCACTATTTGTTTGCACATATCTATCTAGGACTACTTTAGCTCTCTGGACACAATCTTCTATGCTGATGAGCCCCCTACCACCTTCTTTTCTCTTAACGTATAGTCTATCTATATCATCCCTAGGGTGCAATGCTTTATGCATCGTCATAAGTTTCCTTGTTCGCCTATCCATTGATTGGAGCTCTTCCTTTGTCTATCCTAGAAATGGTCCTGTATACCTAACTACTGACACAGCCCAGGTGTTCATTCCTTTTATTAGATTTCTGCTATTTAATTTGGTTTCTAATATTTTCCTTATCCTTCTGAGGTATTCTCTCTTAATTTTCTCCTTCATCTCTTCCCGTTTTATCGTGTCACATTCAAGGACACCTAGGTACTTGTATCGGTCTTGTGCAGTCAATGCCCTAATCTTGTTGTTGTCCGGAAGTTCAATTCCCTCAGTCATTGTAAGCCTTCCTTTGTGCATCACCATGATTGCACATTTTTCTATCCCAAACTCCATTCCTATGTCCTCACTATATTCCCTTACTTCGTTGAACAGAGTCTCAAGCTCTCCCCTGTTTTTTGCAAACAATTTAATATCGTCCATGTACATTAAGTGGTTGACCTTTCCTTTTGTTTTAGAGAAGTGGTATCCTTTGCTGTTTTTCAGGATTCTGTTAAGCGGTATCATTGTTAGAACAAATAATAGAGGGGACAATGAGTCTCCTTGGAAGATTCCCCTTTTTATCCCTACCTCGGCTAGTTTGTCCCCTGCGGCTGTCAAATCTACTTTCCAGTCTTCCATCGAATTACCAATGAATTTAACCACCGGTTCGCTAATTTTGAACATTCTAAGGCATTCGAGTATCCAGCTATGTGGAATCATATCGTATGCTTTTTTGTAATCTATCCATCCCATTGCGATATTCTTTCTCCTTTTCCTTACTTCTTTTAAGATCATCTGGTCTATGTAGAGTAAATCGTTTGCCCCTTTGGTTCCTATCCTACACCCTTTCTGTTCTTCTGGTAGTAGTCCCCTTCTATCCATTGACATGTATATTCTCTCCGCTATTTGCCCGGTCAGGATTTTCCACATAAGTGGTAGGCACGTGATTGGTCTATAGTTGCTTGCTATGTTCCCCTTTCCCGGGTCTTTTAGGATGAGGGTGGTTCTGCCTTTAGTCATCCATTCTGGTGCTTTGCCTTCATTTAGACAATTTTGGAGTAAGTGAGTGAGTCTGCCGTGTAACGTGGTGAATTTTTTGAACCAATACCCATGGATCCCGTCGGGCCCCGGTGCTTTCCAGTTGGCTACTTTCCTAAGAGTATGTTTCAATGTGTTTTCATTCAGTATTATTGGTTCCCCCTTGTCTATATCTTCTAGTTCTTTTCTCATGTTTCCTAACCATTGCGGTGTTACGTTGTGTCTTTTTGGGTGCCCCCATATGCTATTCCAATAGTTCTTGGCCTCTGTGGCATCAGGTTTCATGTCCTGCCTTCTTTCCCCATTTATTATTATTATTATTATTATTATTATTATTATTATTATTATTATTATTTGCAATCTCACACCGAAGAGGGTAAAAAGGGTGCAGCTAACTGTCAATACGGCGATAAAAGTCCACTCGGTGCACGCTAAAAGAACCAGAAGTAGCTATCAATACGTCAATAAATGTCCACGAATGTGTTTGCAAAATTCGTAGCTATAATCTCAGCAAACGCTACTACAAGGCCAAAATTGTCGAAAAGTTTTCAGTTGCTTTTGTCAAATAAGGAAGAAGGAATCCCAAATGTGCTTTTTTCCCATGTTTAAATTGCCAATCCGTCTGAAAAATACAAAAAATGGATCAAAACTGTCATCTTTTTTCTCGAGACCATTCCAAAGACAGAACTAATTAAAGTAATGCAAATGAGTTTTAGTAATATCACCGATGGTTACGATGAGGACCTGCAAAGTGTTTGCCAAAAAGGATTCAAATGTCAGTTTTTTTCACATTCACTAGAATATATTCACATTTCCATACACTGTACCAGAAAGCAAAAACAATATGACTGCCATGTATGTATGTGTCACGTATACCCTCACAAATTGAGCGAGAAAGCTGAACATTTAGATTTATATACGCAGCATTAGGCATGTCTTTGTTTTGAACGAAATTACCTCCAAAGGGGGAGGTCCATAAAAGTTCGATTTACAATTTGATTCCATGCTAAATTGGTCGTTTAATTATTTCAAAATTCAGACTTTTAGATGATGCAACAGAAAGCATGAGGAGAGCCTTATCTATCTATCATTCCTTGTAATTTTGTCACGCTGGAAAAGGGCTTGTTGCCAGAAGTTGATCACATTACGGAGCGGATTGCTGAACTAATGTAGCCATCAGATACGTCAAATGTTTTTTTTTAATATATATGTGTGTTTGCGTGTTTGTTATGTGTGACAGTGTTTATGTTCTTAGTTGTTCTCCTAATAATACTATTACGCCTAAAGACGACATTAATATCCCAAAAAAAATTTTCCTGGATTTTTTTCGATTTTTATTGGGCCCTCATTCAGACACTTTTGGTTTAATAATAAGATAGATATCGTCCAGATTATAGATTATCCAGGTATTTTTTACTCTATTCATATATTTCCAGGGAAAAGCCCCGTGATGTCATGAAGAGAATTTATTCCGACCATAATTATTCTTTGAGAGAACTTTCTTATATGACTCCCAAGTTTAATGCTACAGTTGTTCAATTATTGACGGTGGTGGCGACATATTTATTTGATTTCTTTGCAATCCAACATTATTACTTTATTGCTCTTCATTGTATTGATAAAATACGCTGTAAAGCATCAAATTGCAAACTGTTTTTTTTATAAAACATACATGGTGTTTATATTTTATGGGTATCACTTTTTTCTTAATATCATCCTTAATTACTTTTGCTTATTTTTTTTCGAATTTCATACAGAGAAAGATAAACAAATCCATTTGTTGTTGCATTCGCCAAATTTGAAAAATCACCACGAACAGTGCTCCTAATAGAAACCCAAATAGATAATTTATTGTTGCTTTGTCTCTCTTATTTCCAGAGAGTTTTTAATTCTTTCATTTCCCTTCTTTTCTGCGTCATTTCACTGACGCCATGATGAATGGCTGTAACAACTGGATTACACAGCCACCATGTTTGGACTTGTGTACATTAAAACAACTTGGCTAATACAACAACATCCATTAATTAGTTGCCGGGGTTTTCGTGTTTGGATCTTCTGTCCGGACATCGTGTTTGACGTGCAGCTTTTAAATTCATTGATAAAACATGTTTAAACGCATTGTTTTGTTTGGCAAGAATCAACAGTAACAATATTATGAATGAGATTTTTTTCTCACTATTTTTTTTCTTCTTATTGTTGAAAGGAAACAATAAAAAATACCTGGTCAGCAACTGTTAAATGCAGTCTGCGCGTAATCATATATATATATATATATATATATATATATATATATATATATATATATATATATATATATATATATATATATATATATATATATATATATTATTTCCATGCATGTATGTACACGCATATGCATTATCAATAATAAAAATTTGCTGAATTTTTGTCACTCCGTTTCTCTCGGACAATTTCACTTTACCCTCGAATAACGTTGGTAGGCTGATGATAATAGCTAGAAACACATCCCAAAGACAGTACCAAATACAATTCAAAAAGTACAAAAGGCTCTATATCGTAATCATTCTATTGACATAACTGAAATTAAGGAAGTCGGAATTGGGGTTTCAACTAAATCTCTTCCAATAGGTGTTTGAGTTCGTCTTAAGTATACATGTGATAATACATAGAAGGAATGAAAAAAGTTTTTCTCCAAAAACTGCGACGTAATCTCGACTGATTCAAACCCAAACCCATTGTAATTACTTTGACTACTATTTGCAATCATGGAGCACATACAATTACTTATATTCTACTAATATATTAGAATGCCTATTATTGAAGCATTGAAAGACTCAACTGAATAGGTTCAAATCAAATCCCATTTGTTACTGTTTCTAAATACTACAAATCAATGTCAAACCGGCAATTTATGTTATAATTTCTCTTTATACTTAGAAAATAAAACTTGAAACAACGTGGTTTTCGATAATTCATAGAAAATGGCTTGGAATAAATCAAACAACTGAAGTGAACTCTCTGTAATAAGAGCCATTTATTTACTCAGAGAAATGATTTACATTCTAAACGAGAATACCCATCCTCCAAGTGGTTATTCCCTGCTTACGGAGCTTCAAGTTGACATTGGTGGAGGTTACAGCCTAGAAAGGAGATGTATACATAGTAATGGAAGTTTTAAAGGTTTATGCATATGCATGTGACCTTAATTAGCCAGAACAGTGCAATGTATCCAAAGTTTGAATTGGGGTTCGTCAATAATAGGGTAACTCAAATAATTTTTAAAACGAAAAAGCGGTCCTAGTGATTTGCAATTGTTGTCTGACTCTGATAAACAACCTAATTGGTTGCAAAATCTCAAAGTGTATATCTATCTAATACATACATACACACACACACACACACACACACACACACTATATATATATATATATATATATATATATATATATATATATATATATATATATATATATGAGGACAGCAAGGATATAAGCTATGTGAGGTTACCCTATTTGTTCATTAAAAGTCATATGAATTTATTCCTAGCCGATTGAAGCAATTGTAGGATATAACTAGGCCCTAGGAATCAGATTCGGCATAAGGGTGCATTTTTCTACAGCAAATGTCATAGCTGATGGGATGTGGAACTAATAGTTCATTTTAGGTCACCAAAGATGATATAAGATAATCCATAGCCATTTGAATCAGTTGTAAGTCACAATGTAACACCTAATAAGCTGACATTTGGCATATAGGGTCATCTTCTCATAACAAAGTTATGTGAGGTTGGCCTCAGTGGTCATTCATTGTCATCAAGAGTCATTTTTCATTCTGAATAAAATAAATGAAAGGGAGACAACTCTAATTTCTGGAAAAATTGCAAAATTTTAGGGAAAAAAACAGTCATTTGTCTTTCAAAAGTTTGATAGATGAATAGATACGGTGCCTATTGACATTTTAATGATGTTTAACATTTTTATGTGATAATTTTTGTTTTAGTTTTAATTCTTCAAAGTATCATTCTAATATTTAACATCTGAACAGGTTGGATTATGTTCCCTAATAAAAATGGCGCTACAATTTTTGTATATTCATTTGAACTGGCATTCCTTAAAACTAATTGATCAATGCAACAACACCAATTGATTAGTTACCAAGGCTTTCATCGATCAGATTTCCTTTCCAGACATCATTTTTGACGTGCAGGTTTGAAATTCATTGATGGATCATGCTTAGTATATTTTTGGTTCAACTAAGATAAATAATAGCAATATCATTAAATTGAAGTGAAACTTCTTTATTTTCAAAAAAGTTTTCCTCATGTTAAATGGAACAATGAGAGATACCGGCTCAGCAACTGCTACAAGCAGGCTACAAATAATGTTTTTCTGTATTTACTGATATCAAATAAATATTCGCATGTGAATACAAAGATACATATCCACACTCCACGGATATAAATATATGTCTTTCTAATAAAAAAAAGAAGAAAATGATTAAACAATTTGGCGGAAATAAACTGTCTAATCTGTTCCTTCGCTCTCTTTCTCTCCCAACTCTTTTTCTCCCTCCTTGTCTCCCTTTCTCTCTCTTTCTCTCTCTCTCTCTCCATCTATCTATCTCTCTCTCTCTCTCTATATATATATATATATATATATATATATATATATATATATGCACCAAATGCCACATTATCCGTGTAAAAGCAGAATGTCTATTCGAAAAGAATTTCAATAATATGATATATTCATAATTTTTCTCTTGCACATTATATATCTATTCCCTTATTCATGTATCTATGAAGACACAATAATTGAAACTTTATATTCGAAACTATTTGAATTGACATCAGCATCTATCTGGTGTGTACTGTTGAGACAAACTGGCATATTCTTTATGTAAAAGCAGTATGTTAATACGTGAATGGAAAAGTATGTATGCTTTTCATGGAAAAAAATCCCACGACATATAACCATTTTTTTTTTTTTTACCATAATCCTTCTCATCAATGAGATTGTCTGAACACTTCCCCGTTTGTCACACACATTATGTAGCAGGAGATGCACGTCGAAATCCAGTTAAAAACGGTGACGTCGGTGACAGCTTTGTTAGGCTTTATATGATTACGAGTTATAGGTAAGTTTTTTTCAAATATAAACGTGATTCACTCTGTATTGGCATTGAGCTATCAATACAATTGTTCAGGGTCCCAAGTTTAAACTGATATAATTTAGTAAATTATCCAAGAGATATTTACGCGAGGCTCTTCAAAGTATTTCAAGTAATGCTGGGACATTTTGAAGCATGGTTAAAACCCTGTTCACACTACAAGAACAGATTGTCCTAAGTTAAAACCAATCGAGATTAGATTCTTGTGAACTAAAAGTAATCTAGCTTTGTCCCATTAAGCAAAACCCATATCTGGTTCTTCTAGTGTAAACAGGGAAAAAGAGGTAAATAGTTGATCTATAATGGTCTCCATGTTCAATAAAACATCGACATTGTATGAATGCTAAAAAACATCAGCCTAAGCCTCCATCAAATGTTTCTTCTGTTTTTGAGATGGACTGGCTGGATGACTGTGTTTCTCGCGTACAGGTCACTCCAATGGTGCAAGATGGCTAACCACTTTAAAATCTTATTTTGTTTACAGGAAAGTTTTTTTTCGTGATAGGGTCGATCCTTTTTCGATATAATGAAAATATTATGATTTTTTAGTGTAAAGTCAATTATCAATCGATTATCTATATTTATAGCCCTGTTTATATTACAAAACTAATTTACATTCAACCAAAATGGAACTATCAATCTCCAGATAGGGGTTTACCAAACAAAAATTCAACCTGGCTTACTTTTAATCCAAGTTTAACCCTCAACAGTTTTTTGAAATTCTGAACAGGGTTTGAAATTCAATCGAGTTAATTGAGTCGAAAAAAAGTGTATCAGTCCCTAAAACCTTCCAAGAACCTGATAGTATTTGATAAATCGATTTTTAAAAGTTTTTTTTTTTCCGGGGAGAGGAGATATTCACAATGTAACTCAAACGGTAATACAGACCGTCTCTTTTGGTCCAGTACATGGAAACAAGGTTTTGAAGTATTCACTCATTTGCATTCTGGTGGCTGTTATCAATGGTTCTTTTATGCTTTTATTATATTACATGAGCTTCCATAGAGTTGTCTATGAGGGCATAACGTTGAGTTAGCTGGTAGTGTGCAGGGGTACCACGCGAAGAGGGGATTTCGCATCTCAACGAACATTATGGTTGAGAATCCCCGACCTAATTGCTGTATTTTCCTAACACAACGTTGGCAGACTATCAAAAGGACTTTGTCAGGTCATTTACTGATAGCACTGATGATGAGAAGTGATAGATTCATGTCTTTCCCAAAAGCGTCGGGCAAAAATTAATGCAGACAGTTCAGCCAAAGTAAGAACTCGGTTTGCATTTTCTGCGATTGTCGGGATCACATGAAATCACTCATTCGACGACATAAGTACTATATATATGTATATATATATATATATATATATATATATATATATATATGTGACTAAGCTGAAGCTTTTCTCTTTTTGTTTATTCTATTTACATTGACTACGCCAAGTGATACATTACCCGTACAATGGTAGGAAATAATTATAAATGCGTCTCTATATAATATAATGCAATCTATGATTATTCTTCTGGATCAGATATCTATTTATTGACACACACACACACACACACACACACACACATACATACACACACACACACACACACACACATATATATATATATATATATATATATATATATATATATATATATATATATGAGCCCTTTCTGCATGCAAATATTGCGTAGAATACTTCCATGCTGTCATGTTTAGATGAAAGTGCCGATCGACTTTTAGGCAAATACACTCAAATTTAGGCACATAAAAAGTGATATAAACCTCTGCTAAAAGTGACCTATAAAACATAGATTTACAAAAGCATCCCCTCAAAGAAAATCAGATTAAAGATCAAATGATATTTCCATTTACAAAAAAGGGCTTTATTGGAGTATTCCTGATAGGGATGTCCGCGCACTTAAGGCAATCGTTAGCACGCCTATCTCACACGCTGAAGGTTTTTGATTTGCCCCCCAGTATGAGGGAAGAATTAGTTGAATGGTAAACCTTTCTCAAGGCTTACTGAACTTTAAAGACGAAAAACATCCAATTAGTCCTAAAAAGAACAGTAAGCAACCATTGCATCCCATCGAAAGTCAACTATGGAGCTTAAACATAGAACTTATTCCAGAGATCGACCCTGCAACCAAGAAGGTGTATAAGAAAAAATAATGCTCACCTTTACATTGTAAGATTGCAAGACAACCCAATATATCAGGGAAATCAGGAATCGAAGCCATCATAGAATCCATCAGAAAACTTAAATTGCTATTGGGTGGCTATGTTGCAAAAATGGCAGACAACCGATGAACATCACGACTCATAATATGCTTCCCCAAATATCACATGCATAATTGAGGCCAGCATAATACAAGATGGAGCGACTATCTAGAAAAGTTCGGAAAGGATAGGCTCTGCCACGTCCATTAGGATGAAGAGTCGTGAAGCCAAGGAAAGGTTTATGTCCTTCGATGAACGATAAAAGACCGATGATGATTAGATTATCTGGTTCTAAGCTGGGTCGATTTATCTTGACATGGGGTTGCCAGAAACCTGTAAGGATAAATTATCATCAGACAAAATTCTTCTGGATAGCTTGCAAGATGACACATACAATAGAAATAATTATTCGTCATCTTCACATACACTAATGAAAAATTAAAGCTTCACATCTCTAATTGGTGAAAGTGGTGTAATGCACCTTGTAACAGCATCTTGATTGCTGAACGAAGTTCAGATTCCGGCTGAGACAGTAGGGGTCCACTTTGAACTAATGGTCTTGAAATATGTGTATCAACCGTCTTCAAGTTAGGAAGCGGGACTGACTGAGCTCATAAGTCTAGTTCTTCACTGAGCTATACGTGAATAGTGTGGGATGGAGCTTATAAATCGGAATAGGGTTTAGACTCTGCTGTTGACATCATGTGACCCAATACTTGCTGTCAAATAGTGAGGATACTGGCACCACGAAATGAAACGAATTTGCTGCAGAATAAGAGCTGAGCATGGCACCCCAATGGTCTACTAGTTCATGAGTTCGAGTGGAATAGCTGTTGTACAAATAGTTAGTAAACTTCGATCGATGGAGCTCGAGCAAACTTGAATTATTAATTGGGAAAGAATTGATTTGTGAGATTGT
The DNA here is from genome assembly GCA_963457665.1 of Thysanoteuthis rhombus. Classification (NCBI taxonomy): domain Eukaryota; kingdom Metazoa; phylum Mollusca; class Cephalopoda; order Oegopsida; family Thysanoteuthidae; genus Thysanoteuthis; species Thysanoteuthis major. Next base: position 35,158,689 of record OY735232.1, read on the forward strand.
AGTTCAGCAATCAACCATGAGGAGAATGCCAGTCAGCATTGGAAACCAATGGCATATACACAACCACTCCAGTCACGCAGAAAACTTACTTAACTTGTCTATCAATGCATCAAAGCAAGAGTAAGTACTTGCCAAAACAGACAGAGCAAATTGCCGTGAAAATTGATAAAATACCAGGATTGAAATGAGATGAATTTTAATTTAATTCGTGTTCGATTTGTAACGTATGTTGAAAGTGATTTAACGGTCTTGGGAATATGTTAAATGCATGTACGAGACGCTCAAGATAAACACTCAGTCTATATTTTAAATCTCAACCTTCCCTTCTCTGGACTGGCCGAATAGTTATTATCTTTCTTTTTCTCCCTTCCTCTCTATAAATGATGAGAAATCCCCACTGCCCATTCCCATTAAAACCCATGCCATTCAGGAGTAGGTACAGAAAAGTTTACATTTTGACATAGATTTACTGTGTTGAGCGAAGCCCCTCCCTGGAAATATATCTTGTGTGGACGATTAACAAAGAATGATTAGTTGAAAACTCAATTTCATATTATTACACACGAAAAAAAAAAAGGGGCTATGTAGTGTGGATTTTCCGGGTAGGTTACCCGGATAATTAAACTTAAAAAAGATTAAACTTGTAGATCGGACGTTGAAATATCTTTATGATATGATAATGCCCAGTGTTTATATTCAGATGACAAAAAATTCTATGCATTGAGTCCCTATCCAGTAGTTAGACTTTATTCATTCGCCCCCAGATACTTGATAGTTCGGTACTCTGTACGAGATACACTCCAGATAAATAGCGTTCCATAAGGGGGATGGCTGGTATAGCCCAGCACATTTTCTTATTTCCCTAGTTATGAATACCTGAAATAACTTCATGCAGTATAAGATTTCATGTTGAAATATTTGTGCATTCAACACAAAACATTGGGTCCAATCATTCTGCGTGTGCTACTAACAGTGAGTTCCAGTATGACATGCAGTACCAGACTTTCCGGAACATCTACCCTGAGATTATTTTTGTCTTGAAAAGAAGCTCACGAAATCGTATTTACCGCTATCTACAACAGACGGGTTTAATCACTGTTTCTGGGTTTAGTTATTCATGCTTTCTCACATCTATCCATCAGTCCGTAGATGTTTATATCTATGAGTTGCTTGGCTATTACTATTCACAGTAGGAATTCGAAAGTTTTCACACATACTCCTTCAATGGGTTGAGAATATTTTTTTTCGGAAAATTCCCTTAAAGATGTTATACATGTTATGCTAAAATGATCACTAATTTTACCTTCTGTTTTTTCTTTTCAAACTCCAATCTTTTTAGTGATCACAGCTGACAAAGAAGCGAGGGGAATTCAATTATTCTTTGATCATCCCATTTTTCCAATTTCTTAATTGATCATCCCCGACACAGTGTGTATGAATTGCAGTAATTGATAATCACCATTGGAATGCTGTTTTTTGAGTGTGTGAAGACAAAGGGACAGGACGACGTATTAAAATTCGACGAAACATATGAGTTCAACGATACTTTAACAATCAATAGTAGTAGTAGTAGTAGTTATTTGAGGAGGAGGGGGAGAAGAAAATGAAGATGAGGATTGTTCACCCGAACGCCTCCACCAAACTTTTTATCAACGCACAACATAGCTGGCAAAATTGATATTTGATATTACCAGTTGAGACAGTTATAAAGGGAAGAGGGAGCTGAAATGAAAAAGAAAAATGAGGATAGTTCACCCTAAGGTCTTGACCAAGTTTAATATCAATCGAATATAATACAACTGAGAAAAATCGATATTAAACTATTTAGAGACAGAATGACCAACCAACTGGAAAGTGTCTTTTACAACGTTAGCGTATACTACGTGTAATAATAATAATAATAATAATAATAATAATAATAATAATAATAATAATAATAATTATTATTATTATTATTATTATTATTATTATTATTATTATTATTTCGGAATCTCACACCAGTTGCCTGGTGGTAACCGCTGGAGTTTGAGTGACAGCAAGTCTCCTCAAGTCTCCAGCCCTCCTCTCCTAGTACTCATAGGTCGCAGTAATTTTGCGATTTACAGTTTCACACCGGTTGCCCAGTGGTTATCGCTGAAGGCTGAGTGACAATAAGTCTCCTCAGGTCTTCAGCTAACGTCTCCTCTCTCTTTCGCATATCATGACAGAGCTACGATTCGTTGCAGTACTTATATCTCTAGCACCTTCCTCAGTACCCGTGCAGTTCCAAGTAGTGCTGTGGTCTGTACGGTCTCTATCCTCCCCCTAATCCCGATCTCCTCCAGTCTCTCCCTCAGCGTTTTGGGGACAGTTCCTAGTGCTCCCACTATGACCGGTACTACCCTGGTTTTCATGTTCCACATTTTCTTCAACTCCCTTGCTAGGTCCTGGTATTTTTCCCTTTTTTCACCCTCCTTCTTTTTTACTCTATGGTCTGCAGGCACAGCAACGTCTATTATTTGGCAGGCCTTCCTTTTTTTGTCTACTATTACTAAGTCCGGCCTTCTTGCCTGGATGAGGTGGTCAGTTTGGATGTCAAAGTCCCACAGTAGGTTGTGGTTGTCATTCTCCAAAACTGCCTCTGGTTTGTGCTGATACCACTTTTCCCCATGGTTGAATCCCATTTGTTTACTTAGTTCCCAGTGTATCATCGTTGCTACTCTATCGTGTCTATGCTTATACTCCTTCTGGGCGAGTTGACTACATTCACTAGTTATGTGGTTTACTGTCTCATCTCTTTCACCGCACATGCGGCATTTGCTGTTTGTCTGAGTTCTGTCGATTTTTGCTTTTATGTAGTTTGTCCTTATGCTTTTGTTTTGGGCTGCCATGATGAGCGATTCTGTTTCTCTCTTAAGGTTTCCCTTTCGTAACCACGTCCATGATTTCTCGTCTGCTATATCTTTTATCTGTCTTTTAAACTCGCCGTACAATTTTTTCCCTTCCCACTTTTCTTTTCTAGTTCGCTGTACCGTTCCATTGCTTTCTACTTTGTTTGTTGCACTATCCCTCGCGCTCTTTATGATTTCTTCACTATTTGTTTGCACATATCTATCTAGGACTACTTTAGCTCTCTGGACACAATCTTCTATGCTGATGAGCCCCCTACCACCTTCTTTTCTCTTAACGTATAGTCTATCTGTATCATCCCTAGGGTGTAATGCTTTATGCATCGTCATAAGTTTCCTTGTTCGCCTATCCATTGATTGGAGCTCTTCCTTTGTCCATCCTAGGAATGGTCCTGTATACCTAACTACTGACACAGCCCAGGTGTTCATTCCTTTTATTAGATTTCTGCTATTTAATTTGGTTTCTAATATTTTCCTTATCCTTCTAAGGTATTCCCTCTTAATTTTCTCCTTCATCTCTTCCCGTTTTATCGTGTCACATTCAAGGACACCTAGGTACTTGTATCGGTCTTGTGCAGTCAATGCCCTAATCTTGTTGTTGTCCGGAAGTTCAATTCCCTCAGTCATTGAAAGCCTTCCTTTGTGCATCACCATGATTGCGCATTTTTCTATCCCAAACTCCATTCCTATGTCCTCACTATATTCCCTTACTTCGTTGAACAGAGTCTCAAGCTCTCCCCTGTTTTTTGCAAACAATTTAATATCGTCCATGTACATTAAGTGGTTGACCTTTCCTTTTGTTTTAGAGAAGTGGTATCCTTTGCTGTTTTTCAGGATTCTGTTAAGCGGTATCATTGTTAGAACAAATAATAGTGGGGACAACGAGTCCCCTTGGAAGATCCCCCTTTTTATCCCTACCTCGGCTAGTTTGTCCCCTGCGGCTGTCAAATCTACTTTCCAGTCTTTCATTGAATTACCAATGAATTTAACCACCGGTTCGCTAATTTTGAACATTCTAAGGCATTCGAGTATCCAGCTATGTGGAATCATATCGTATGCCTTTTTGTAATCTATCCATCCCATTGCGATATTCTTTCTCCTTTTCCTTACTTCTTTTAAGATCATCTGGTCTATGTAGAGTAAATCGTTTGCCCCTTTGGTTCCTATCCTACACCCTTTCTGTTCTTCTGGTAGTAGCCCCCTTCTATCCATTGACATGTATATTCTCTCTGCTATTTGCCCGGTCAGGATTTTCCACATAAGTGGTAGGCAAGTGATTGGTCTATAGTTGCTTGCTATGTTCCCCTTTCCCGGGTCTTTTTGGATGAGGGTGGTTCTGCCTTTAGTCATCCATTCTGGTGCTTTGCCTTCATTCAGACAATTTTGGAGTAGGTGAGTGAGTCTACCGTGTAACGTGGTAAATTTTTTGAACCAATACCCATGGATCCCGTCGGGACCCGGTGCTTTCCAGTTGGCTACTTTCCTAAGAGTATGTTTCAATGTGGTTTCATTCAGTACTATTGGTTCTCCCTTGTCTATTTCTCCTAGTTCTTTTCTCATGTTTCCTAACCATTGCGGTGTTACGTTATGTCTTTTTGGGTGCCCCCATATGCTATTCCAATAGTTCTTGGCCTCTGTGGCATCTGGTTTCATGTCCTGCCTTCTTTCCCCATTTAAATCTCGGTAAAACTTTTTCTCATTGTTTTGGAATGTGCGGTTTTGTGTGTATTGGGCCGTTCTTAGTCTGTATCTTTTTAGTCTTGCCTCTTTAGCTTATTATTATTATTTGCAATCTCACACCAGTTGCCTGGTGGTTCTTCTCGTACTCAATAAGTCTCGTCAGGTCTTCAGCTAACGTCTCCTCTCTCTTTCACCTATCATGTCAGTGCTACAATTCGTTGCAGTCCTTATATTTCTAGCACTTTCCTCAGTATCCATGCAGTTCCCAGAAGTGCTATGGTCTGTAGAGTCTCAATCCTTCCCCTAATCCCGATCTCCTCCAGTCTCACCCTAAGAGTTTTATTATTATCATTATTTGCAATCTCCTCTAGTCTCCTGCCGTTCTCTCCTAGCACTCATAGGTCGTATCATCATCATCATCATCATGATCATCATCATCATCATCATGATCATCATCATCATCATCATGATCATCATCATCATCATCATTTTCTTCAACAAACAATTCATAAAAATTGCCCACTGATGCCAAGGTTGTCGATTTATTCTTGCTGTCACTGCTTGCATGTTTCGTGTTTGGCCTCTCCATCTGATCAACGTTAGTTCTCAAATTTCCTGAATCAATGAAGCCAGTTTTATTCTCCATTTTGGTCAGTCACATGCAAATGTTTCAGAATTGGACGATCGAATTTCGCATTTGTATATGGGAGCCGTAGGTTAATCCTGGGATATCTATATTTCATACCCCTTGTCTGTTTTTTTCTATGTATTCAGAAAGCAGAAGATGCTTAGAGAGTCATTGCTTCTTGTTCGGGATGAAAAACTGTCCAATCCGTTGAAGTCCGAATTAAAATGGATATGAATGACCACATCGACTCATAATTGCTACGAAACATAGCAGGGTTTTTACTTATAGAAAGAGAAAAATGTGTGGATTTTTTCTCACTGATGCATATACAAATATGCATAGTCATACAGCTTTACAATTTTTAGGACCTCAGTGTAACCATACATTGTATCTGAGAACGCCTTTCACTTTACACAAAATCAGAGTGCGCATGATCATCCAAATTCACATTTTCACCACATAGATGTAAAATCACGTACTCTGATTGTATTTTTTGTCTTTTTCTATCTCTTCTTTTTGATAGCATTAATGGGTAATACCTTCCCGCCTCTATTACCCGTTAATGTATTTTTCCTCGCTGCAGCGCCCCCCAACATTACGCGAACCAAACAAATACAATCACGAATTTTGATTAAGCACCGTCATCAAAAAGCTGATGGGCGACATTACTCGATCCAAACGCCATTTTGGATTTTTTTTTTCTTTCACATTTTTCTTTTTAACGCTAGGAACATTTTGTTTATCTTTCTGTATTTGCTTTCTGGTTTCATAAATTACAGTTGAATGTTATGGTTGTACAAAACTCTGCAGCTCCTTTTCTCATTAGTAACTTGAATTTGTTTATTTTCTCTCTGTTTTCACTTTTAATAAATGTGGTAGGGTTATGTGGCTTCACCCGGGAAGTATGAGTTTTGTAATTTTGTTCGACTACATTTGCTATTCCACATCTGCAAATGTAGGCCAGGTGCCGTAGTCAAGGTCTGCTCACAGGAAAAGGCAAAGTCACCTTGCCATGAAACATTAACTGAAGCAGATTGCTTTCTTTACATTATCAAGCTTTTTTTTTTCTAGTTTATTACACAGTTCCTATTACGGTAAAAATCTGTAATGGTTTTAAATCAACCCGGGGATAAAGAATCAATAGCTGGTAATTATTTACCTCCCTTTCCATTTTGGGGCTTTACAAATTCTAGGTTTGTCCAGAAAGTATCAGGCTAATTTTTAGTATCTCGATGACTGTATGGCAGTAAAAGACTTTTCACAGATAGAGCTTTGGTATGCATACAGAATTGCTTTGTTTTCTCTACCCATGTGATAGGAAATGAGGACAGACTTCTTCAGCTAACTGTATGAAGATTTGGCGCAGCAAGTTTGAACTTGACCTGGCACGGTTTATGTTCACTTTGCACCAATGCCCTTGGGAAAGACATGCATGCATCGCTCTCAAACGACAGGTTATGGGTAAATTACGACATTAAGAAATGAACAACACCACTTACTTTATTTCAAATATCATGAACGGAGTGAGTTGTATTTATGTGTTTTGTAGGGTACAATAAAGAACGCTGGGGACCGTAGTGAGTATAAAAACACTATAAACTTTTTCATTTCTTCATTAGCAACTTGAGTTATACTTTATATATACGATATCTTACTGGGAAGTATCCAGTAGTTACAGTAGAGTCCTGCCTACAGAAAGGAGCAAGATAACCGTGCTCAATAAATGACTAATGTCTGACATAAATTTTGTTCCTACTTGATTCAAATTCCTCATACTTTCAGCTACACACTTGTGAATAGATGCACACACACACGCGCACACACACACTCATGCAGACACACACACACATATATATATATATATATATATATATATATATATATATATATATATATATATGTATGTATGTATGTATGTACGTATTCATTTGCTGGGTATAAAAGTGGGAGATTTATCCATTAATTCTGAAACGGAATCCCTGGAAAGCATTTTAGAAAAAAAACATGCTTTGTCCAGTGCCGATCTCTTAATGCAAATTTTAATGAGTTTGGCACTCTGATGTTTTCCTTCTATGGATTGTTATGTTAAGGGGAAACGTTTTGATTATGAATCATTTTCGTAGTTGCAGTTTTTCTCTCAATCAAAAAGACAAGAGTTTTTGAAGACAAATTTTGTTTGTATCCGGAGGAACGAAACGTTGAAAATTTCTCAAATTAGATAATATCAGAGTAGAGCAATTCTTTGAACGGAGATAAAAAAAAGACAAAGCTCCCTTCAAACCCTGGGATGTTATCTACACAATTTTTGATATGATTTACCAACATTCATAGCTGTAATAAAATAAATTGTTTACAATTGATTGGAAAAAAAAAGCTCTTAAGAGATTAGGAAATGACTCTCTGCAATTGACACGGACTGGTTTTCTCAAGCCTTGCTTCATTTTTTTTTTGTGTCTTCTCTTCTTTATAAAGCATAGGTTATAACTCTATGCTTACAATACGTTTTGCGTACAAGTGTTATAAATGCTCAAATAAAGAATGGCTTATCTTACATCACATTTTTTTAAAAACGGGAATCGATAAAAGAAAGATGATATGACATAATTGCGACACTCTCTATCGTTTTTCCTTATGCAACTATTCAAATTTGGTTTGAACAGAATAGTGTTCAGCATTCATTGGACAGTCGACTTTTTTTTTACCAATTGAAAAAGAAACCAAGAAGCAGGATGGTTTCTTGAATCACAAAAATCTGGACGAACAATGCAGCAGAATTAGCATAGGCTACTGGCCCCGTATTATCAAGGGATCCGTTTTAATTCATCTATGTATCATTTCGAATCAGTAATTTTGTATTTGCTTAATTACTATGGTTGTATATTGTCGGCTAATCTTATAAATAGGCGTGCGTTTGAGTATTACTATTTCTACCGGTTGTCATTTTCGATTGGGTTATTATTTCAACTCAGAATCAATGTGATATTCATATGGCTCACACAGAATACATACGAAGGTATTTGAAACGATGTTCTAGACCTGTTTATTGTGGATGACACTGAACCCGTATTATCTGAAATCTAGTTTCTATTAGATCATGCCATCTTATATTCTGCATATGATTTCTACAGAGGTTTGCGTCCTGGAGTAATCTTTAGTTCTTGCAGTTACTCATTTAGTAGTTGAGAGTTCTATCCTATATGAAGGCGTAAATATATTTAATGATGGTTGACATCCGAAGAAAATATAATTTCATGGATGGGATTTGATTTCACTAACTCCCTTGTCATTTTTTGAATTTGAAATTCAGTCTGTTTGTATCCACAATGTTTTGGTCTTATACTTTGCAGTCTTCGTCAGGTGTTCACGAATGGTGTCAAAGTTCGTTCTGGTGGTGTAATGTACACATTTGCGGTTAGAAATTCAAAAAGCCTAGGAAAAAAGCTGAACAATGTTTGAGGAAACTTCACATTCAAAATGATATCAGAATTTACAGCAACCGATCTGCAGACCTAATCATTCTCATCAAAGACACTGGTCAGATAATTGTCTTATATTTCGGATACTATCAAAGATTCGGGAACCGGGTGTTCACCAATTGATGTAACGTGTACAAAGAACGATAGACACGTTTGCAGTTGCATATTTAAAATGACTACAACAGACATCAGGAAATTAATGGGAAATGCTACTCTCGAAATTATTTAAGAAATGCTCTTATGAAATGTTTTGGCGACAGAACTGTCCAATATCTGGGAAAATATCAGTGATAAAGGCATGCTCTTTCGACCAATCAATGAAAATCTATTTAAAAAAGAGAGCAGTCTGACCGGGACTGTTCAAACCTGTTTTTCACATATGTGGAACCTGATAACGTAGAGACTAATAAAAAGAAAGAGAAACATGGAGTTTTCACCAAGCAATAACCCCCTTATCTCAAGATGAATTAAGTATGCGACAAGCGGGCTAGTTTTTAGCAGTCTTGAGATTATGTTTTTTTTTTCTGAAATGCACGGTTTTGTATAAACCACACAACGTTCAAACAATGTAATTTTTCTCGCATATAAGCAAGGATTGCCTTTTTCACTGTGTATATCAGGAACAGATAACGATTTTCTGAATGTGTTTCCGTTACATTCATGGTGTAATAGAACGCACATTATGGCCTCATTTCAGTGAGGATATCCTTTCAGATTTAGATAAAAGTAGCATAGGACCCGTCAAAAATGATAGGAATAGTTTTGCTGCATTATGGTGCTACACCAACAAATAAACAGATGTTGGATTTTAACATTAACTGAAAAAAGGCATGAACCATGTATGTTTTAGTATTTGACATTTTTTTTTATATTCTTATATTTTTAGCAATAAGGGGTTACGGTATATATTTGATTTTCAGTTACTTAACGTGGGTTTCGCATTTTATTTGAGGAAGCATTCTACTTGAGTATGCAGTAAAAGATATCAAATCATACATCCATTAGATTGAATATCAGATTGATGAATATTCTAGAATTGCAGCCAATTTTGTGTTTTTCCAACCAATTTGCTTGGAAGCTTGATCTACAATTTCGCCAACGTTATTTTTATTTATTTTATCTTGATCAGGCCGTCTGTCTGGTGACTTTTGCTGCTTTGTTATCCAGTGTCCCTCCTCTGCCCAATCTAAAAGACTGATACATACGCCTGGTGGCTGAGTCTCTATTGTATAAATCGATTTTGAATAGCGCAGACAATAGACAGACATCTGCACAAAAAAAGGCAATGATATTTATATGCTCAGATCAGATTTTTTGCAATGCATAGATCACAAAATAAATCCTACTTCAAAACATCCTTATTTAGAGGCTAAGAGGCACCTGAGAGAGTTAGGAACATCCAGTCACCGCAGATGATCGGTTTTGAGATTAAATTGAAGGTTTCAAATTTGAATGCTGATATTGAGGGCAGGAAAACCCTCAGTTTTTGTGAAATTATTATAATGCAATAATTATCTCTCGAAGTATATATACACCTACTCTATTCAAGTTGATTCCACAATTATACTTTTTATACAAAATTGCGAGCAATTTGATTTTGAAAAAAAGGGGGTTCGTCTCAACTCTGAATTTCCTACTTAAAGTTGTTTTTGAGAATCTAAACAACGATCTCACGGTTCACGAATGGTAAGGACAAATGTCTTTACTACATTTATCTTTGATTTGCTCGAATTCCTCATACTTTCAGGTATACTGTCGTATATACAAATATCTATTCTACATCTACATATATATGCATTCGTAGGGGGCGAAAGATCTCACCCATCAGCTTTTAAACGGAATTACGAGAAGACATTTCTATTGTATGTCCACTGTCAAACAATTGATGCAAATTTTGACGAGGCAAGCATTTTTATGTTTTCTTTTTCTGGGATTAGATTGTGCTAAATGGGAATGTTTGGATTACGAAGCATTTGGGGGGCTTTACATGTAATTTTTCTCCATGCAAAGGCCTGAAAGATTTTTCAAGGCCACAACCGTCTCTTGACTTAGAAACCCAAATCCGAAAATTTACGAAATTGGAGAATATGAGCAGAATCTGGAAGAGGGGAAAGAGGTGGAACAGAAACAGGAAAATCAAACACGGATGACAATTTACAGAAAATAATAATCATTAACATTTATCTGCTTCTTCGTATTCACGAACTAATTTGCTTGATAGGCGACCAATATCTGATCATATCCTCGGCTCTTTAGAGTTTTAGGCAGTTATGCGTTCTGCCAGAAAAAAGCATACATGATGAAATTAAACTGCAAGGGATCAGAAAAACAAGGGAGTGGGCGTATTGGGTTGGGGTCATAGATGGTAAAAATTTTGTGTTAAGTAGAGATGAGTGTAAATACATATAAAGAGACGTTGAAAAGATCGAGTAATGGAAGAAATCTATTGTAGTTGGGTGGATAAAGTAGATGTGTTGGTCAAATCGTCCAGTGAGTTATACAAGCATTGGGATCGTCATGGACAGTCTCCATGGGTGACCAGACAAGAAAATGGTCCTGGCCACTGGAACCTTCTAGATAACGGTCATTTTCCAAGATGGTCGCCACCTGGATCTTCGACTGACACCTATTCTCATTTCCAATTATGGAGGTTTTGGTATCGTATTTTAAACCCTGATTACACCATCATTGCAAGAAAAATCAACCTGAAATCCTAACAAGGTGGACATTTCCCAAGACGATTGCCGTGTGGATCGTGAATTCTATATACCTTTCATCATGCATTCTCTAGTTTGTTCAATTCAGATAGTTAAGGGGTCATTCTATATTCTCTGTAAGAAAATTTAGTGATTATCTAATTTCTGTCTTGATCAAGGATGTGAATAATAACTTGAAGATCGGGAACCCATGATATCTTTTAATGATATCTATTCAGCGACGAATCATCATCATCACTGTTATCAGTCCCTCTGCAGGATCCACCACATCCCTCTATCGTGGACATCGCAGGTTAATCATTTCCTGAACTTGTCCAGTTCTTCTTACCATTTCATATTTTGCCGGCCTCGGATCAAGATTGGATTTCTGGGGATCAATGCTGTGAGTTGCGACCTCCATTAGTTGTATGCTATTCTAACAACATGGCTAGCCCCTTCCCGTTTCTGTTTTTTGATGGGTTTTATAATGTTTTAGACTTCTGTTTTTTCCCTGATATAATTCGAATTCTTGTGATATCTCCATCTGTGGTTGAAACTGATTCGTCCACGTGCACGTAGTATGGTTCTCAGTTTGTAGTTCAGTCTCTTGCTTAGGTTCCATTTTTCAGCTTCATAGATGACTATTTGGAGGATATATTGGTTGCAAGCACTTTTTTGAAATGGGACTTCATTGTTCATGAACGTTGTTCCCTCTTCTGGGAGTTTGCCACCTTAGAGTGATTCCTCGCAAGATTTTTTCTTCGTTTGAGGAAATCATGTCTTAAATAGAGGTAGAAGTCTACTTTGTCCAGCCTGGCGTTCTGATTTTGATTTAAGGCAGTACAGAATATGGTGAAGATGATCAGGTTACAGAGCCAACTGCAGACTATAGGGATAAATATATATCTGAAAAGTGAAAGCCACTAAATTTGAGAAAGGAAGACTGTGGGATTGGGATCTGAGAAAGGAAAGGGTAGAACCAAAGCAATTGGGGGTGCTGCAGAGAATATAGAAGTGTTTAGAACCGCAAAACAGAAAGCTGCCTCACTATCATTAATAATTACCTGGATCCACTCCAAGGATTAGTGAGAGGTTGAGCTAGATGTGCATTAAGCTTCAATGAATTTCCATCAAATCTTGTAGACGGATGGAGCACAAATGAGGGTGGATCCAGAAATTCGTTCCTGATTGAGATATATTTTTGTTTTTTTTCCCTATATTTCAGTATTTGCTGCAATCTGCTTACAAAATAATTTTTCTAAGTTTCCCATGATTTTCAATGGAGAAAAAGAAATCAAATGAACAGTAACCCTGGGATGGCATGCCTTTTGCAGAGCAAGCTCAACCTTCAAAAACAAGAAGATCCCATTATCCCTAAAAAGATGAGTGTATAATCAACGCATCCTCCCGATAGTCAATTATAGAGCTGAATAATGTATAATAACCAAGACACAGAACTGCAAAATGAGAACCACGCAACGTGCACATGGAAAAAATATGCTCAACCACACTTGGAGAGACCAAATGCATCCAAATACATCCGGGAGAAGACAAGAGTCTGGGACATCGTAGAATCTATTTAAAAACTTAAATGGTAGTGTGCAGAGCATGTTGCAAGAATGGGAGACGACCAATGGACATCTGAAATCACAACAATGTTGCAAGAATAGCAGACAGTCGATGGACATTGCGACTCACAACATAGATTCCCTGATATCACATGCACAACTGATTCCGGCAAAGTATCAGATGGAGAGACAAATTAAGAAAGTATTGGTTCTGTGACTCCGGCAATAGAGTTGTACGGCAAATCAAGGAAGGTATATGTCAAACGATGGGCGTTCAGATGCTTATGATGATTTTAGTTGTACATGGATGTTATTCCATGCTACACATCATCTAATCTTATGAAATATACTTACATGGGATACCACCAAAACATATTTAATGACGACAGGTCGATATATATAACTGCCGTGACTCACTATTTGTGTCACTTTTTTTGAGTGTTCACTTAAGTTGATATCAAATCTGCTGTATCAGTTTTTAATCTCTGACCAACTTATGATATCATCTTTAAGAATACTAATATCATAGAAAAAATGATTTTCCACCAACATATTTGACCAACAATTTTTTTTTCTATTAATCTCAAAGGTAATTTTCTGCGCCGTCTTGCTTCCATCATTTTGTTTTTTCTTTATTTAAATTGTCAAAATAAATCAATCAAATGGTTGAAACAAAACCTAATTACTCTTTACTGGGTAGCCTTGCCCCAAGAGGCTATTCAATCATTATACTAATATAATTTGTAATTTACATTTAATTTTCAATCTCAATCCCTACCAAACGAAAGGATCAGTGCCATGTTTTCCCTTTCTCCTGGTTCAAGTCAATATAATCATCTTTCTCATGGACAAACACTGGGTGCGTCTCTTTTTGAAACCCAATTTCATAAACATTGATACGAATTTCATTATTTCAATGTATATTCATTTACACTATATTTATATTGTCGTTCGGATATCCTTTGATTTCTGTTACTATTCCATTATGGTCAAACTGATGAGTTTTCGAAGAGACAGAATGTTTATTCATGCCTCATCAAATTGTCAACAAGTGTTACCAATTTTGTCGCTTTGATTGACTGCTTTTACAACTAGAGACACAGTTTTCCGGTACAACAGTGTACTGGGATACCTACATTCAATTTAAAAAAAACATTTGCAGTCTCTTTTGAACAACATATACAAATAACAAGTTCGAATACACTGTTCGAAGGCTGATAACACATGTTTTTGAACTATGAACCATATAATCTGTAAAAAAAAAAACAATCGACTATCTGGCCCCAAGGAACCCACCCAGTACGTATTGGTAGTCATCTTGAAAAATGTCCACCATCTTTGACAAATTAAGTGGGATTTGAGTTGATTTGGGATATGTTATTGCAGGCTACCTACCCTACCAGTAGTGCAAAATTCAGCCTCACCTTTTTTTTTTCGGGTTCAGGCAAAGAATGTCATACATCTACGGAACTCATTTGTCTGGAAATAGTTTGTCTTAGAAATAATACAAATACCAGGTTGGCAATTCGCTATTGACGATATTTATGGCAAGAGTTCGATGTTATTTTGCTGATAGTAGTAGCGACGTTGTCGACCTAATCTCCACGCCATGATGACAGTGAAATTGGCTTAGCCCGAAAGAAATCTCCAAGGTTATGTTTACATACTACTTTCCTGACAAGTTCATTCTGCCTGTCTATGTATAATGACAGAGATTTGTCATCAACAGTAATCGGCTTTTCTTTCCAGAAGAAACGACGGTGGTTGCACGGACTCTTGGGAAAACAGATAACACTTCACGAACTTGTTCACCGACGACAAGAAGCAGGGGTGGTCTTAGATACCGGCGAAACGAGAAGTGACCTAGGGCACCAAGTGTTACAGGGGAACATGCCATATGTTTGTTGCAGTAGGAATTTCCAAATACAAATGGAAAATTCAGAAAAAACTAAATCAAAATGAATTGAAACAGTAATAAGAAAATTCTCTGATGCCAAGGAAATGAACTTTTCTCCCTTCATAATATCAATAGATAAATTTTTAAAAAGCGCTACTATACTTCATAGAACTCCAGTTTCCAGTACCCAAGGACACCAAGCAGTGTCTTAGCTAGAGATAGTCGGTCCCATCGCTGGGGCCCAAACATTTACATGATTTTGCTGACTCTGTTGTATTCATTTATAGGGCACAGCTAGCCCTATACTATTTACTGAGTACAGTATTATTATCTTCGTTAGAAACTGACAACCACCAACAAAAACTGTCAACCGATCAATGTAGATTCTTGCAGTTTTTAAGTTGGTCTCCCTTGCTGACTATCTATTGCTGTATGCGTCGTGTGTATAGGCTATAGATGGATATATAGAGCTAGATATCTACACATATGCTCTTTATTATATCTACAAAAATGAAATGTGCTTTTAGCGGGTAGGTTCAGTTCACATTAGTAGTTTTTGTTGATATGGTCCCTTAGTTCGTTTTTGACAACATCCACGTTCATTTTTTTTCTTTCATGATGCGGGCTTCTTTTGGTGATCACTGCCCTACAAACGTTGAAAGAAGTGATGCTTTGATAACTTTTTCGAATTTTTTGACTGCATAATGATTTATATTGTAGATTTTGCTATTTTGTCAATGTACCCATTTTTTTTATTCTTGTTTTACTGAGAGAAGAATGAAAATATACGGATGAAAAATCATGACAATTTTCGTTTCCCAATTGTTTCTTTTAGATTAACCAAAACGGAAAGTAATCAACTCTCAGATACTCTAAAAAAATCTGCCTTTGCATCGAAAGATGTTTTCCTCAATCTGAATGTTTTTCTCCTAGTCAGTTTATTTTTCCCCCATTTTTCCATTTGTATTTGAGAAATCCGTCTCAGACCCATGACAAGTATTTGACGCCTGGGGCGACTGCCTGGGTTGCCGTTATAGGGGGCTGGCCCTGTGCTTTAATGGTGGTAGTGGTTGGAGTGGTGATTTTAATCGAATCTTCGTATGCTGTTGAGCAAATGATGACTGAATAATCGAAACACATGTAAAGTTGATACAGCTAAGAGGAGCCACTGAGAGAACAGTGATATGGGGGTAGCGGTAGGGGAAAAAGAGGTGAGAAAAGATGACATTAGATAGGAAACGCCTGGATCGCCTCCCATTCCTCAATTTAATGAGAAGAGAATCCATCATTTGCTGGAATAGATATCTGTCGTCAGTATACAACGTTCCCCAGGCACGTTTTTTTCTTCTTCTTTAGCAAATTCATTCATTCTTGTTGATGTCACTCTGATGTATTCATCTTTATTATTACCCTTTAGTTTTGCCTTTTTTCTCAAATTCCTCATTTACGATTAGCTGGTTCTGTGAGGTATCACTGCAAGTAAAAGAACATTACAGGCGGATGGCGTTTTATAATCAAATACAGACTCTTTATTAGAAGTTGACGACCAGAGCTGTCACCCAAAAAATCAACAAAGGTGTGTTCATTTGTTCATTTTTTAAATTGTGGTACCTGGCTTACTGGTAGGCTATGTTTGTATGTATGTATGTATGTATGTATGTATGTATGTATGTATGTATGTATGTTGCGCTCAAGCTGTACCAATGGAGTAAGAAGACTGAAAAATTTACTATTTTACTCCTTATTATGTTTGTTCAGATGTTGTAATCATTATTGTATCTGTCTCAGAGGGTTCTGTTTCTTAATCCTGGTATGTGCAAAATGTGTACAGAAATTGCCAGCGTATGCAGTAGCCTATTGATTTGGATGGGGGTATGAATCAAGGATATTTGCCCCCAACCAAGTCCAAAAGGACAGTAACAACGAAAATGATATTACAGGTTGCTTCAGATTACGGTAGAACGTAGAAAAATGTCTTGAAAGAACTTTTTTTTTCAATTATCTCTTAAATAGATTTCAAGACGAGGGGGGATTCAATTTAATTTTTTACTGAATTGATGACTTCTTTTGTGTGATGAATCGATCACTAATTTTGCATTCGGCAGCATTTACATTTGTTTATCTTTTTTGTGCGTGTTTTTCTTTTCTTTTTGAAAAACTAGTCCTTCAAAGTGAGTACTCTCTAACTGAAGGCGTGAGAAGTAATTTATTATTTCTATTGATATTCGGATCATCCTCATCTTTGTTGTTTTTCATACAACCTTTTGGCCGTTGTACTCTACGGCCTTCATCAAAATTCAGAGATATACTAAGTGATTTATTGATCGATCATCCCTTCGCCCTTTTTTTTAAACAGGTCATTCTGCCAAATTACATTGATCACTTGATGGTTTGCATTTAGGTACAAACCAGACATGGTATCATTTATTTGATTTCTATATTTCTTTCAGTCATCGGTTTTATTCAGATATTCTTTCTGCATCTGGTCCATCTTTCTTTAGTTATTTTTTCCTTTCCCAATTTTCACATCCCTTCTTGCTCTATCCGGATTCTAAAACCGTCACTTTTGGTTGTCCCCTTAACGATTGTAATATATCATATTTTTGTTAGATCTGTATTAGCAGGTTTGATGTTTAGAATATTAGACTTGGTGTAAGACTTAGTCAATAATGGCCGATGTTTCGTCGGAATTTTACCTTTCTCTATTTCCATTTACTCGGTGAATAAATGAACTCTCTCAACTGTACATTAACTATTTTTTCAGACCTGTAGTAAAAATAGTTTTATTCCTGTAGAGGTACTTGTGATATGGTAGTGACGAACCCAACTGTACCAAGGTCATACACCGTTCAAACGTCCATCAGAGTTGAGACAATTACTTCTGTACTGTACTAATAATAAATTCCTCGATATATAAGACTTACCTGTTTAGCTCAATTGGTAAGATAACTGCATTTCGACTACATGGTGATGATTTCAAATTAATGTAGAGAAATGTATATTGTATATATCCGTTTTATTTAACGTGATAGAGAAGCAATAAGGTTTATTTTCCTAATTTTGGTGATTCTTATTCTTGATTTACCGTTGTTCTTGTTAAGGGAGAAAAACAAAGTCAACTCAGAGTAAAGTTATACAGAAACATCTGTATAGCCTGTCATTCCGTAATTTAATGAAAACAGGATATATCATTCGTTGGGATAGATATCCGTCGTCTCTATGCAGCATTCCCAAGGCACCTTTTTTTTTTATTTAGCAATTTATTCATTTATGTTGATGTCACTCAGAAATATTCATTTTTATTATGTACCCACTTCCTGTTATTTTTAAAAATTCATTCTTTATTTACCATTCTTTCATTCTGCAAGATGTCACAACAAGAAAAAAGAAAACTGTAGATAGATGGCGCTTCATAATTAAACAGGGCCCCCTGTGTTTTCACCTACGACAGTTTTTAACGTACCTTCGTCATTATTCGTTTCGTTTCTAACGTAGTTTTTATCAGAATATTTATTTGTTCATTCATTTGCAATTATTCTCTCCTCTCCAATATCTCTTTTCACAATTTATTTATTTATTGTTTTTCGCACTGGATGCTCTCCTATTTAGTATTTTTTATTCCTGATTTTCGGATTGCTAGTTGTTCCCTACTCATCCGTGTTCTTGTTTAGGTATATCTCTGCTTCCTGGATGATCACTTCACGCTGCTTTGTTTTTATGGAAAAGATACAGTATATACCCGTATATGAGAGAAAAAAGCTTGGCTTATACAGGGGCGGACTACACTCCAATTTCTATTCCAACTGCAGATGATTACTGCAAGAGTAGTATTGAATATTTGATGGATCAAAGAAAAACGTTTATATATTGAGTACAAACATATTTATCCATATATCCAAAAAATGGTGTAAGGGCATTTGAAAGGTAAATTACGTTTATTTGCTCAAGCGGTAGGACCACTGGTTAGTCTTGATTTCAAATCCTGGTTGAGGAATGTCATTTTAGAGATGTATATATTTATGGACAATAGAATAGGACCTTTTGTGTATTTCTATCATGGATTCTGGTTGATATTTAACGCTCAATTTTGCTCATTCCAGGAGAATTACGGCTACCAATCAGTTGGTCATGATTTAAACTCACGTTAGGTTAATTTTTACTCCACTGAATATGATGAGGATTGTTATTGTACAAAAACTAAGGCGATTCCAGGTTTTGACTAGAGGCTTACAATTAAAATGAAATACATATATAGTATAACACCTCAAATACGCAATTATTAAGAGAAAGGGGTCATTTACCGTAATTCAGTATTGAAAGTCATTGGGCTAGGATAGTCACGTACAGTGCTAGTCTTCTGAATGCCTTGGTTGAACAGCTGTCGTATAGATTGGCATAAACAATCTACTCGAAATTGTGTAAAACGGAAAAGCGATTACTAATAGTTTATTATCGGAAACATTTTAGCGTTTCTGGGTCCCAAGACCCTGGGATTAGTTTTTCTATCTTCATTGTTGTTGGTCAAGGATCCACATTTGCTGACTTTGAAAGTTCCAAATACGACAATATACTTTCAACGTTGCAAATTCAAAGATATTGTTTTGCTATTTTGATGGAAAAAGAGCACAAAAAACAGCATACTAGCCAAGAAAAAACTAAGACGGAGAAAAGAAAGATTAATGTAATTACTCTCTGTGAAACCCACAAAAAGAGAAATCAAGCGGAAAATCACCTTACGATGGCTAGCCTCCTGCAAGGCAAACTCAACCCCCCAAAACCAGATGATCCCAATGATCTTAAAAAGAAGTGAATACAATCTATGGTTCCTCCCTATAGTCACTTATGGAGCTGAGATAACCTAACCAAGAGACGAAACTGCAAACTGAGAAACATGCAGCGCATACATGAGAGAATTATGCTCAAACTCACCTGGAGATATTACAAGATAGCACAATATATCCGAAGGAAAACAGGGGACGAAGATATCATTGAATCCATAAGAAAACTGAAATGGTAATGGGCTGGCCATGTTGCAAGAATGAAAGATACCTCCCCGACATCACGACTCACAAAATGTATCCCCAGAGATCACATGCGAAACCAAGACCAACAAAATACAAGATGGAGATATGAACTAGACAAGTTCAGAAAATACAGGCTCTGCGACGCCCGTGATAGAGAAATGTGGCAGATCCTGGGGAAGGTGTATATCCAACTACAGACGTTAAAAGACTGATGATAATGATGGTGAATGCCATTACGTCATGTGGTATCCATTTGCAACCATGGAAAGATAGAAAGAAGGAAATTTGTAATTTCTATGACAGGAAATTTGTACGTTTTGATCACATGTTTTCTTGGAATTTTTAATACTGATAACACATTTTTCGAAAGTTAATATTTACCTTTTTTATTCTTATGTGATGCGACCAGGAAGGGAAAGGAAGAAAGGAAATTGGAATTTTTATGACATCTTCAGGAAATTTTGACGTTTTGATCACACGTTGTTTTAGAATTTTTAGTTTTGATAAAGAATTTTTTGAAACTTGATATTTACCTGACCCCATATTAATATTTAAGCTACAGTCATTTTGGAGTTTTCCCCTGAAGCTACCAGTTTTGTCAAAATTAATGACATACTTTGACACTCAATGCAGCACTCACAGTCGTAGCAAGAATTCCTCACTAAGATTTCGTCTAAAAAACGCTGAGAAATCCCAAAACAAATTAATAAAAATTACCTGTTTCGCTCAAAAAAAATTAAGCTTACGAATGGATCCATAGATGTATTTTCGGTTGATAGGGTAAATGTATATATCAAATAAACAAAATAAATCCAAATCCTGAAATGCAAAAAGAAATGCCCTAAGGCACCTAAAAAAAAATATCATATTCACGATTCTTCGAGTTTTTCTCTGATTAAAAGTAGATTTAAACCGAGGTGTGTTGCTTAATATCTTTTGTTAATATGAATCTGGGTACCGTAGAGGTCCACTGATTCAGCAACCTTCAATCTGGTTGTTTCATTATGTCGAGGTCGATTCAAAATATATCAGTCCACTGTAATTGTAAATTTCCCTGTGTAGTGCAACAAGCTGTTGCAAATTGTTTTGTTTGCACTTGATCTGTTCATCTATCAACGCCCTCTTGTGAACACAGTCAACCGATTGTTTCTTGTGTTCCAGCATTTATTAATACCATTTACTCTTATTTATATACTGTTATCCCTTCAGTAAATAAAGGAAGTGTATCCCATGCTATGGAGCGGAAACATAGATTGTCATCGATTTGAGATAAGGTCTATCTGTGCTCGTACAGTACATTACTTCATCAAAATTTCACTTGGTTTTGATTGAATGTTTATGTTCTTTCATTACTGTTTAGAGGTAATCTTTCCATGATTTGGCGTATTCACTATTTCGACACTCCTAAAGTACCAATAGCCCCGAATATAATGAAGATTTACTGTATTTCAAGTACAATTAGATTGTACCACATGAAATGTCGGATTCATGGTCATTCACAAATTGATGTTATCAAGACGGACTTAAATAGGTGTATATTGATTTATTGCATCATTAACTATTGTAAACTTGGCAATATCACAGTTATTTATTAGTTTGTAGCATACTAAGTGTCGAATTCACAACCATTCATGATTCGTTGTCATCATGGTTGATTTAAATAGGCCTGTATCATATTGCATTACGTGTTAATATCCATATATTCTAAAATTATCCTATCGTTCTCAAATATGTTTGTTTCGAAGCCGGCTCGGTGGCCGGAGTAGTTACATATTTCCCTTGATAGGTATTGTGGCTTGGAAAATCAAACACGATTTTTTTAATGGTCTTATTGAACCTACAAGAAACACTAGCATAATAAATATCCCACTTCATCTAAGTGTTTGTGACCTTACGTCATGGGTTGAATTGTTCGACTATTTCACACTAGAACCAGCTGTCAAAGTTCGAACCAAGTTAAACGCCAGGATTTGAATTTTCAAAGTTCTCTTTATCTGGTAGATTGATCAACCATATTATTTTTTTCAAACATATTTGCCATTTGTTCGGCTAGAGAGGGAATGAGCAACTTTTTTTTCCAAGCAGCGATACACATGTACTATTTCTCATCAAAACTTGGGTCTCTAAAGAAGAGAAAAGTGACAAGAATCGTATTTGGTAAAAAGTGCACCAATATAATATTTTTCAAAGAAAATTCCTATCAATTCATGTTTAGAAATTTAGAAAGGAAATATCTCTAATTTCAATCTGATACAATATATACCAATACCTATGTAATAAACTTCTATAACGTGCTGTTACTGTCAATTATTGAAGGAATTGCCCAGCTATAACAAATCCCGATCAGGAGAAAGCATGAGTGAACTGGTAAGAGCAAAACAGGACAACATTTTTGATAAAAAAATATTATGCTGGTATGATTATGACATTAAGCCAGTCATTCAAAAAAAACATAAAGAGTTGCATCTCTCTCTCTCTCTCTCTATATATATATATATATGTGTGTGTGTGTGTGTATATATATATATATATATTGTGTGTGTGGGTGTTCGTGTATATATATATATATATGGCTCTGTGTGTGTGTGTGTGTGTGCGTGTGTATTCAAGAAATGGACATTTTTTGTCTGAAAGTGTAATTAATAAATTGTATTTTATTATATAGAAATTTTTTTTCGTAATGATCCCAAGTTATCACACGGTTGACATATCACTCAATATAGAAAACGTGAATGGAACATCTAATTGTTTATTCTATTTACGTTGTCTAAATTGAGTGATTTATTAACTGAGTAACGACGGAATATCAGTTCAAATAAGTTTTCTATACCATGCAATTTATGATTCACACCCACGCACCCCCTGCACACACACACCTGCACACACTTATACACGCACACACACACACACACACACACACACAAACAC
This sequence comes from Thysanoteuthis rhombus, assembly GCA_963457665.1. Classification (NCBI taxonomy): domain Eukaryota; kingdom Metazoa; phylum Mollusca; class Cephalopoda; order Oegopsida; family Thysanoteuthidae; genus Thysanoteuthis; species Thysanoteuthis major. Next base: position 35,181,474 of record OY735232.1, read on the forward strand.
TCATATATATATGTGTGTATATATATATATATATATATATATATATATATATATATATATATGGGATGCCTCACGGAGTAAGACAGTCAATAGGTCGTTTTGCATAAACTTGCTTCTGCAATGGAAGCATAGCTAAGGGATCGAGTTTTGTTTCCTGTAAGTGTGTTATCCAATAGAATCGATACGTGATCGAACAATAATGTTGCTATGAGGAAGAATGTTGGCAATAGAGAGTCTCTAAGGCCAATGACCCTTCTTTTCCTATCCATGGCCACGGCTTCTTCTGCTGCAATTAGCTCTGCTTTCGAGTTTTAAAGTTTCAATCCTAATGACAGTTGACTTCGTTTCCCATATATGTAACAAAAATAAATAAGAATGAAACAATCCTCACCTGATTTAGACGGGTTGATTCTACACGGTTTGTAAATCATGCCACCTTAAACCAAATCTATATATGAAAAATCAATATCAACATTTCCCTACTATTTGAAATCATGACTGTGATTTAAAGGTGGCTCTTTCATGAAATGAGTGAGGTAAACTGAGAAGTATAATTTCATCACCATCATCATTCTTTCAACGTCCGTCGTCGGACACAGACCTTCCCCAGGATTCGGCACATTTCTCTATCATTGGCATTGCAGAGCAAGAATTTTCTGATTTGGTGTAGATCGTCTCTCAATTTAATGTTCTGCCGGCTTCGGATGGACATGTGATCTTGGGAGATCTATGTTGTGAGTCGCAATGTCTATTGGCTGTCCGCCATTCTTTCAACATGGCCAGCCCACTGCCATATGGATATTATGATGTGTCTGACTCCTGTATTCTCCCAGATGTATTCTGCTGTCGTGTGGTCTCTCCATGTGATTTCATCTGCACATTGCATGGTTCTCAATTAGCAGATCTGTCTTCCATATTTCAGCTCAATAAGTGACTATTGAGAGCGTACATTGGTTATACACCTTTATTTTAGGATTAATGAGATCTTTTTTTTTTGAAGGTTGACCTTGCTCTGACAAAGGCTTGCCATCCAAGTGTGATTCATCGCTTGATTTCTTCTTCTTTCGAGGGTCTCATGGAGATTTGTTGCCCTAGGTAGATTTAGTGATCTACTTTCTCCAGTTCTGTGTCCTCGATTTTGATGCATCATTTACGTATTTATAACTGTCATTCGAAATAGGAGTATGAAATGAATTTTTTCCCAGCGGCAGAAGGCATGATGTTTATTATTTATTCAGTTTTGACCAATTTTTTTTAATATTCAACGCTTTCCGCCTATTTCACAAAACTAAAGTATATGACTTTTTGCTATATCAGTATCTTGAATTTCAGTTTTTTTTTCATGGCTTTTCTTACTTAATTATGCAATCCCACTGACAAGGGGAACAGATTGAGATACAAAATACTTCTGTGGATTGAAAAGATGGTTTGGTTGGTAAATCCCAGATGATTATCGACTATAACAGTCTTCTAAAGAAAGTCGCAAGTTTCAACATTGTAACTATAACTATCAAAAAAAGACACCCGTTCAAGTGAATTATTGTATAATTACGCAATATAAGCCAATCCTTCTTCTGATGTCTTCACAATATCCTTTCTGTATTTTCGTAAAATTTTACTTTTCATATCAATTATTTAAGATGTATTTAAGCAAAAAAATTTAGAAAATTTTAATTCATTTAGAAAAAATATCTACTCATGTCGACATCTGTTCTCATCAAATCTCTTGGCTAAATCAAGATGAAAGACCAGTTTTGGACTGCTGTACCCAAAGCATGTGCCTCCCTATTGAATTAGGGGTTTTGGTTCATTGACGTGCTGTATTATCCAAAATTTGATACATCCATACCTCTCTCTTTTCAAATAGAAATATATTTTCCAAGCCAATTGTTGCAAAATTTGATTATTTCTCATGAAACGTTGCTCAATCAAAGCAAATATTTTCTCTGTCACTCAAAATATATTTTTGTGTCGATGCACTCATTTTTGTAAGGCATGATATTTATATTTTTAGCAACATCCTTTCAAGAATTCGTTTACTATTTCAGCAAATGTCCTGTAATCTTGAGACGGATTAAGGCTTACTTGCATGTAAGTGTTATGATCGTGTGATTCGTTCTTTTATCGATTATCACAACTATAACTGTACTTTCATTTAAACATGCTTCCTCCTTATAACAAATATAGTCTATCGTCGTGAATATCCACCGGTAATTCTTTTCATCATATCACAACTCCATTCACAGCATCACGCCATGGTAGTAGGTAAACAGTTCAGATCTGAAATTAAAAGAAAAGATAAAAGGTATGTTCTATGCGATACTCGAATCCTTCTAACCTCAGGGGAATGCAAATGTGCAGCTCCATCCTTACCAATTGAGTTACGAAAGGAAGAAGATCAGATCCAACCCTTCAACTCACCCTTCATATTTCCTTGATTTTTGGATACCGTATTTAGTTTTCATGTACTAAGGTTGTTGCAGAAGTGCCATATACTCCGTTCCTTCTAATCAAATGAAACACTTTTTATCATTATCATCATTAGACTGGTATTCCCTTACATTCACAATGTTACAGTTGCTCCTAATTGCATTCATTATAAATTGCTGATCAGACGTTTGCAATAAAAAAAAATCTGATTCAAGATGGAAAAATATAACAGTAAAACATGAATAATGGATCTTAAAGAATTTTATTCAGAATCTTATGAAGAAAAATATTAATTTTTTTTCTGTGATTTCTTTAACGTACGTTTAATCCTGCTCGACTCAAAGACTATAGAATTCTGGCGAATGGCATATTATCTCCGGTTCAAACTCAAACGTTGATCATAGAGTGATGGTTAGCAAGGTCTGCTTCAATTATACCATGATTGGGTTCGATTCTTGATTTGCGTAATGGATGTGAAAAACTCTGTTTCAAACCCGGAACTTGTAAGCAAACGAATGCGATGGTAACTTAGACTTCATATTAGCCTCAATACTCTAATGAGTGCAGTTCCTCTAGAGAGGACACTTAACCTTTCATATCAACGCTCTCCTGTCGTCTTTTAGAATTTGTTTTTATGTATTCAAGATAATAAAATTTATTAGTATCGTTCCTCCAAGTCATCCTTTCTCCACCACGGGCAGAAATACCCGGCCATATAGTGAACAATGTATTTCATGTACAAATTTTTTCAGCTAGTATTTTCTTGAGTTTAACGCGTAAAAGGTCTGCAATTACTTTCAATTGTTTCCATTCCAGATATCTTATAAAAATAAAACCATCTTGCCAATCATCATTCATTTGAGGGTTTCATCTCCTGTCAGGAATTCATGTAATTGCTGTACATCGTGTATGTGGAACTAGATACTGACAGTTCATTGGATCCATTCTTCAGCTTTTTCAGATATAAAATCAATAAGAATAGAGGGAAGTATCCATGTTTTTGCATATCAAATTGTCACTAGGAAATTTGTTCTTATGTCAAAGAGGTAGAGGTAAATTGAGGGCAGAATAGAGCCATTGGGCGAATTCCCCCGGGAGCTGCTCAGGCTGTGGACCGATGACAGTCAGTAGGCCAGTTGTTGTGTGCTGTGGCCCAATAATGTGCTGCAAAAATCTCCCTAATATGCAGTGTCACCTTCAGCATCATCATCTTTTTAGCATCTGTCATTGGACACGGAGATTCCCCAAGATTGCTAGACTTCTTGATCATGTATGTCACGGAACCATTACCTTTCGAACTTATTTGGTTTGTCATGCCTTCTCATATTTCGCCAGCTACGTTTTTGCGTATAATTTCTTAAGATTCACGTTGTGAGGGGGTGTCCAGCGGTTGTCTGACATTTTCACTACCTCATTGCCATTTGAATTTTCTGATGGATTATATGGAATATCTAAAACCAATATCTTCTGATATCATGTGTATCCTTGCAGTCGCTTCGTGTGAGGCTGAACATGATTCTTCCTTGTGTAAGTAACATTTTCTTTGGTGAAGTTCCATGTTTCAGCTCCATAGGTGACTACTGGGTTGATGAATTGGTTATATAATTTTTTCGAAATTAATGGATTTATTTTTGTTTTCGAACTATTTCTACCGAAGGCTTTAGAACCTAGAGTAATTCTTCTATAGGCTTCTAAATTTTCGAAAGATTTCATGGAAATTCATTGTTCCTGGTAGATGTAGTGATTTACTTTCTTCACCTCCTCCTTTTTTTATTTTAATCGTTGTGTGTTTATCCTGAACGAGTTTGTAATACATAACATTTGTTTTATTGAAGATTATGTAAAGGCCAACTCCCTTACTTTCCTAATACAGTTCATCTAGCAATCTTTGGAGATATTGAGGGTTCTGAGCAAGAAGGTCAATAGCATCTAAAGGCTCTTAGCTATCTGCTGTTTATGTTCTTTACTCAACATTTTCCCAGTTTAAGTTTCTGAAAAGTTAAATGAATTGGTGTCGCCCTGTCAAACCCATACGTTTTTTTTGGTAGCCTGTTGAAGGAACTGATGTCTACGTATAGAAAAGTATACCAAACATTGAAGATAACCTGAACCTGTGCTGTGTCTGTTCTGCTATCCCTACCACAATACTACAAATCTACAGGTTTTATTACTCAATATATTTTGGTAACGTTCGATGAGAGGGGAAGAGAAAGGAGTCCATGTTTTACTATGCTGATATGAATACTTTGTTCAAAAACACTTGAATGTTTTCACCGAATCGAATCCATTTTTACATTTGGTTAACCAAATAATTCTTTCACGCTATATATATATATATATATATATATATATATATATATATATATATATATATATATATATATATATATATTATATATATTTATACTCTCTCACACGCACTCACATTTATACATTATGTTTAAATATATATATATATATATATGTATGTTTATATATACGTATGTGTATATATATTTATGTATATATATATATATATATATATATATATATATATGTATGTTTATATAAATGTATGTGTATATATATTTATGTATATATATATATATATTGAAATGTTTTTAGAGATGTTTCTTTTCAAGACCATAAAACCTTAGGTTCTATGCAAGTGCACCGTTCGTAATGCCTTTAATATGGCCTGGGTTATTGAACAAAATCCTGCACTCTACATTAGTTTACTTTATTACAATCATCACCTCTGTTAGTCTGTGAGCTTGCAGATGCTGATCTTGTAATCCATATTTTCATATTGTCACTTATACTATTCAAAGACTCTTGGAGTTCATTTCAAGCTTTATGGAAAAGACTTAGAAAATTTCCATGTCTCAAAATTCCATAAAAATATCTCAACTACGAGAAAGCAACAATTTTTTTTTGGTCATTTTCTCTTTTTGTCTGTTTGGTTTTCAAAGATCGTGTTGGTTTGGTAAATTTCAATCTTTTAGAAGAAAAAACATAATGATCTTACAGTTTTATGCACAGATTTAACCTTTGGGGAGAATTCATTGTACTTAAAATATTGACGGGTAACTCCACGACCATCCAACAGAAAAGTAATCTGCAAAAAAAAAAAAAAAACGCTCAAAACGTGTATCTTAAGTATTTTTTCTTCTTTTTGTAATAAACCTTGATTCTAACAACATAACTAATGATTAGAAAAAGTCCAAGCACAAAAAATATTAATTTCCAATATTCACATCTAGAATTTTTGGATTTGAAAAGTTGTTTACGCAGAAAATACAATGGGACGTGATAATTTGTAATATAAATTTTTAGGTCGAACAGATTTTTAAAATTATTTCACAAATCAGTTAATTATCGGGATCTAATGAGATGTGTATTAATTACTCTTTCATGATTGTATCTTTATGAGAAGCATATTCTGCAAGAATGATTTGTGGAAACATTTCCATGTACATCAACACTTTTTATCTGATTATATGAAATCTATTAAATAAGTGTTTATCAAAAATGCTCCAGCCTTTTCTATACAGATGAGTCCGTGCAGATATCAACTGAGTTGAAAATATGCTCGAAATTTGAATCCAAAAACAAAAATCAGAAATAGGAAATAAAATTGCAATAAAACTATATCTTAAAAATAAAAACGTTTTCTCGTGGTATTTTATTGCAAATCGCAATTTTAAGGTAGAAACATCACTTCATGCACTTTTTTATAACTATCGGATGGATCTTTATCTAATTTCGTTGTTATCAAAATACGGTTATGTCAGTGATCAAACCACGAGTCGATAGGATAAAGTAATTTGATGACCTTAGAACATGCTTATCTACACCTTAGTACATATTTCGTACGTCATTGTAGCTGGTCAGATTTTGAGTTCTCTCGGCAACTCACAGCAGCTGACGACTCGTTGTATAAACTCAAAGTAATTGTCATAATCATAGCCTAAATTTATGGTCTTTTCGATTGTTATTGACTAAGGGCATCCGAGAGGTATGCTTACTCCACAAGCCCACGAACACCTGATTATAAAAGGTTTGTCTACTCCGTATTGTTGTGGGATCCAAATATGCCCCCAAGTATATACAATAAAAAAAAAAAAAACGAGACTTGCAAAGAATCTGAAGTACCATCAGCCTCACCATGAGGAATTCCACAAATTTTGTTGCATTATACAATCAATAAGAAAGGTCTGTTAGAAAAAGACTGTCAGGATCACTGCTTTTATTACAATTGGCATTTGCATCATTAACTTGAAGTATTTTAGAGACAACATCTAGATCACTCGTATTTGTAAGATTTGCAAATGCTTCACTGAAGTTTTGAAATACACTGTTCTTGGTTATCTTCTGAAGCGTAACATTGGCGCCAGATGGCCTCATCAGTTTTCACCATTTGTGAAAGCAGCACAAAAAAACACCCCAAAAAACAAACAATTTGCTTGCGAATTTGTCAGGAATGGAAGACATCTCGTTTACTCAGGGATTTTTTTCAGCATATTTTTACTAGTATTTCTCCTATTTCAATTTAATAGCTTTCAAGCGCAATTATTGAGACCGTTAGTCTACGGGCGTCAGTCTACAGCACAGATCAAAGGGAAAAATTAGTTCTCGCTTAGACTCAATTTCACATCATGTTAGTCCCAGGGTGTCTTATAATCCGTGCTAGATGCTTTATTTTCTTACTCATGAGAATTTGTGAGATTGTCCACGGCTTATCCCAACCTTTAAATCAATTCATTCAATCTTGTCTGATCACTGAGCGCCTTATTTGTTATTGAATAGAATTTATTCTGACTTTATTCTGTGATGGAACTTGTTTCCACAACTTGATTTCAATTTTATTGACTATGTTTAATTGATTTTGAATTTTTCAATGGATTCATTCTTTTTGAAGTTTTGTTTTTTGTTTATCAAATGTCCATTCAATTTCAGGATTTGTGGTAAATACGAGAAACAACAGAGACAAAAGAGATACAAATCGGATACGTAATTTATCACCTATGACAGTTACTGTTATAAAGAGCAGTAATCCTATTTCTGAATCTTCCAATTTATCATCATATACATCTGTGTAGATTTCAAAAAAAAATGTCGCGTCAAAATATGAGTCATGAAAGAAAAATTCAATCTGAGAATGAATATGGTCGGAATTGACCATGAACATGTGATCACTGGCGTTTGCAAACAGAAATATCAAGAGAAGACTTCAGTAACATAAAGATACCTGAAAACCTAGAAGTTATTTCTATACCCAAAATAAGACCCCAAAAAGGCCAGAAAAGAAAAAAAAAACGCTATTAGGAGGCTTCTAATTCGATTTTCCACGCCAGTTGACAAAAACGGTATGACTGAGAGCACTACAATACATGAACACATTAACACACTAACACATATACATAAAAAAGAGGATAAAACTGTCAGCCCTTCTTTGATGGCTCCGATGGTTCAATTACATTCCCTTTACTTCTCGTTGCTTCTTGTATTATGTCTTCACCACATTTGTTTAGTACATTTTTTTTTATTTTGCATATATCCCGTCGCTTCATAGAGTCTGCTCCGTCTACGACGGACCTGTCATCTTCAGCTCATCAATATCCCTCGGTTGGTCGTTTCAAGTACGACTGTCAAAATGACCGCTTGTGGGTGTTCATCGACTTTTTCCTATTTAATAAAGCAATAAAATGTTTCGACCAAACACAATGCCTCTCTCGCTCAAAGGGGATAGTCCGACCGTTTTCATTTACAGTCAAAGAATACCCAACATTTCGCTAATAGTCCCCCGCCATTGTCCTACAAGACGTACACTTCATAAACCGGATTTCTTGACCATCGTAAAATTGGTTCGATAAATATGAATGTTGACCTCAACGGACTGATATGAACTGAAAGGATATGACTCGGTATGAAAATACCACAAAAGGAGGAAACGAAATAAACTAATACAAAGACTTGGCAATTTTGCTTCTTTTTTCTCCTGTTGTGTGTCAAAGCGGAGAGAAATGCTGGTGCATATACATATATATATATATGTATATATATATATATATATATATATATATATATATATATATATATATATATATATATATATAATACGGTAGAATTAGATTGATAGACGAACAGAAATGAGGTAGATACAAAGATAGATAAGCATGAATCAAATGTGATAGATATTTAGAGACGTAACTAAGATATTTCAAAACACCCACTTCACTGAAGTACATTTATTATACTTCTATCTGTTGTCTATCGTCCCAAAGAATATTCAATATTGTTACCAGTGTCCAGCAAGTAATAAACCTTTTTTTTAATAAGTGAGAAGAAATTCTCTTGAAAAGGGGGCAAAAATTCATGTAGCAAGAATCATATTAATTTAACCTATGAACAGCATCCGGTAAATTCACTGACGAGACGACAAATTGAATAGCGCACCCACCAAATCTGTTTCACTTATGATTAATTAAGTTCACTCTAAAAACTGCCAGAAGAAGGGAGAAAATGACAAGGTAGGTATTGTTATGAATCTACTTTATCTTTTGCATTGTTTGAAATTATCATTACCGGAATTATTCATCGAAGGTGGACACATCCACAGAGCCTCAAAAAACACGAGAAAGGTTAGAAAAAGGCCTCGACAAAAACCAGTTGTCAAAATACCATCACCATAATCTTCTTCTTTTGGTGAAAATGGCAATGACTTAAATAATGATTATTGCAGCTTAACTGCAGGATCTAGAGTTACGCTTTCGGTAGAAATGCGAATGTTAGCAACTTTATTTCTCTGTCAACGTCAGTTCAGGTCAAGAGGAAGACACAATCAAGACAGATGTTCTAGAACATTTTCTGAACTGAAAATACAAAAATTCGGCTTTTGACAATATTTTATAGCTTTCTCCCCAGATAAATCTACAATTTAAACCGATGTTCAGTAAACAATAAAATCGCGAAGCTGAGAGGACTTATTTGGAACGAGATGTAAGGATATCTTGTGGCCAGATTTTGTACTAATTCGATCAAGAAATACGATGGACAGTTCTATTGCCGGAAAGAATAGCTGACCAGCCAAATTTGTCCCCATTCACTAGTTAGTGAGTAAACTTTGAAATGAAACTGACTTTAGAACTGCCACAAGGAAAGTGAAGTAACCAACAGGAGAATCTTTGAAAAGCTATTGCTTTGATTTACATAAGCATTTTGACCATGTTTATATTATAAAAAATGAATAGGAATATCTTTGAGAAATTTATTAAATGGAAATTGTTTTTCAAGATCGAAAGTTTAAATCACAATTAATCGAATGAACTTAAAACAAATTCCTGACGAGAAAAATATTTTACCTAATTTTCCTGTTTTGAAATCCCTAATTCGAGACATCCCTGTTACAGCTATTTCGGGGCTATTTTCTAAAAAGGCTAAACCTAATTATCATCTCAGTGGGGTGTCCTATTAAATGTGTTAAAATCAATGAAAACATTGCCCGATGGGTATCGCTGAAAGCTGATTAACAGTTTCATCTCATATCATATTTTGCTCACAAATCACAGCGGTGCTGGGATTCGTATGTCAAACCAAAATTTGTGTTTTTTCCTTTGTAAAACCACTTTTAACAGCTTTGGATCGAAAATCTCACATTTCCAGCGCTTTCCTCAATGTTTGTGCAGTTCCTAGCAGTGCTGTGGTCAGCACAGTCTCAATCGTTCTTTTTCTCCTACTTCCTCCGATTTTTCCATCAGTGTCTTTGGTAAGGTTTCAAGTGCACCTATTATCATCGGTACTACCCCAATTTTAATGTTCCACGTTTTCTTCAGTTCTCTTGCCACGTCCTTGTATTTTTGTTCAATTTTTCACCCCTTTCACTGTTCATTCTGTGGTCTTCAAGTACAGCCACATCTATTATTTGGCAGGTTTCCCTCTTTTTGTCAATGATTACTAGCTCTAGTTTCCTTGCTTGGATGGTGTGATCAGTTTTGATTTGTGGTCTCAATACTTCAAGGCTGTGTCTGGTTTGTGTTGGCACCACTTTTCTGCATGATTAAACCCATTCGTTTACTCGGTTCTTCTTCTTCTTCTTCTTCTTCTTCTTCTTCTTCTTCTTCTTCTTCTTCTTCTTCTTCTTCTTCTTCTCATCATCATCGTTAGCAGCAGCAGCAGCAGCAGTAGTAGTAGTAATGCAGGAATTAGTCTCAATAGATTGATTCTCTCTCAGAAATATTTTTGATACAAGAAAGTCTGGGAATCTTCAAATCAAAGTATCATAATTTTGTTAGTCCTCCTAAATTAAAGTTGATCGTGTCTTCTTTATTGTACTGCAAAATGACTTCTGTTTGCCTTGGATTAAAGTGATGTTTCCATACGTTGTTATCCTCACTTCTTTGTCTAAAGGAAGGTAAAATCAAGACAGCTGGAAACAGATGTTCAAAAACACTCACTCCATAGCCGTGGGACATATCTTTTGCTTTTGTCAATAATTCATAGCCCAACCTCCCCAGGAATATCTACAAGTGTAACCAGAGTTCAACAAATAAGGAAATCAGGAAGTGTTGCAATATGCAAACAGGAAATCTTTGAAACAGGATGGTAGAAATTCCTATGGTCAGATTTATATTAGCTAAACTTATGAATCATGTTGAAAAGTTTTCTTCTCGGGACAAATAGCAAGTCATCCATGTTTGTCTCAACTAATTCGTTATTGAGGCTGCCTTGAAAAAAAATTCTGAATCAAGACCATAGCTTAAGTATCAAGTGTTACAATTGCACTGCTGGGTCTGAAGTTATGACTTACACTTGACGTGGATTTATGTGAGGGATTGTTTCACACGTGATCAGCCACGATATTCCGTCCATCTCTACTTTAAACTACACGCAAAACATAGCAAAGAAGGCTAACGATCACTCAGTCTTCGATGTATGGCTCAAAGTGTCATGCTATGATCTTCGAACGTAATATATTCATGATCGTTACCTCTCTGTCCATTTAACCATGTGTTTGATTCTCATGCACTGTCCATCGAGCTAAATTACTTGTTACACTTTTTGGTTTTGATTCGTTTTCATTCTAGAGTTTTCTCTCACCTATACTGGTAGCTAACTAAGGTTGAAGAGTCATATCCACGTATAGCTATCTAACCAAAGCCCATTTGGAAGAAAGATTGATTTATACATTCTCCAATGATTTGTATGAACTGGAACGCAATCGTCATAGATAGAGTTTAATCTCGATTTCACGATTCCATTTTTCATGCTGCCAATGGTTTGGCTTATTGCACCTCCTTGATAAAGGTCAATCATTCTTTCGAGATATACAATACTGATTCACAGAATCTCACAATCCAGTTGAGGCCATTCATGTTTTATTAGCTTCATTATTTATTTTTAAAAAATCATGAAAACATTCATATAAAATATTTCGACCGACCACCAGAAAAAAGCTAGTTTGATCATTGGTTAAAAACAAATGAAATTTCTCATCAGTAAAACAAAACTAAGTTTCTGTTTAGAAGACAAAAAAAAAAGATATTGACATGAGTTCAAGACTGAAATAAACCTAATAAATATCTGGCATAAAATCATCTGATGAAAGAATGGCTTAGAGGATAAAATACTGTTTACATGCAAAGAAGAACTTGTTTTGTTTATATTTTTGTAACCTTGGTTTTTGCTGTTTTGATCTTGATCGTTTTGATAGAAATACTCAGTATTTTCCCGAAAATAACCTTTATTTTCTAAACTGGGTACTTCAAAATGAATGCACTGATCCCTGTAATAACTTGTACTTGAATCATTCTCTCTCGATATATATAATATTTATAAAGACCCAAAATACAAAACAAATTACAAAAAGGTGTCAATTCTACACGCAGTTTAACTTTTCAATGCATATCATAAGTGATCAGATACGAACCCCTATGGAATGCGAAAATGTACTCGGTTCATAACATAAACATTTCATTACGTGGAAAAATTGCGTAGCCAAAGAAACTTTAAGGCAATGAATGTTAGACTGCGTTTAGCACATCATGCAATCATTTTGAGTGTCAAATACTATACAAGTTGTCATACAACTAATTTTGTAACATTCACATGGATAGTAACTGACCCTTCTTATCGATACACTTTTGCCCTTCTATGAAATACTTTCTTTGGTATTTAAAGGCGAAGCATCGGGTCCTATACCGTGCATTGTTTAAACAAGGTTTTTGTTAAATGAATAGTTTAACTTAAGCCATTAGATTTATGAGAAATGCTCGGTGGCTCAACAATTTCAACACCTCTTTAGAAACTATTACCGTAAAATAACACAAGAACAAACAGTTTATCCAAAAAACTGTAATGTTACCATTGTCTACTAGGAGAATGTTGTGTTGGGGATGGTTAGTTGACAAAATTTGATTGAGGCAGGGTTGGAGCAAGAATAGGTGACTTTTCTAACCCTTTGGTTGGTCAGTGATCATTAAAAAGGCTCCAATTGAAAGAGAAACACGGATGAATCCCATTGTACACAAAAACACTAATTCAGCATAAACTTTCATTGTAAATTTAATCCCAACCTTTAAAGAACACTAGTTACCTGTCTTGAGGTCTGTTGAAAAAAACAATGAGTTGTTTTACTCTACACAATGATTTTATACCTAAATTTCCAGTTCTCAACCTATATTGGTACAGCTTGTATGCATTATACATACATGAATACATAAATACTCAAGCAGCCTAAGTTGAAAGTTTTGGTACCGTCTTAAATTTACTTGTTTTGATATTTTCTACTTAGGTGAAGTTTAGGGAAAATCAATGAAATTAGATTTACTCAATTTTCTATCTGAATATTCAAAAATATGTGCATAATCTGAAATTCATCGATTATAAAGATGTATTTGCCGATAAAACTTGGAATAATGCACAATCCAAGAATATCAGACAACGGTACACAGCCGAAGAATGCATCAGCCGAGATGTAATCATGTAAACAAAATATTATGATACTTTTTCAAATAATTTTCTCTTCGTTTTTAGGGATTGTCCTGTTAAGTTCAGTTGCTCCAATCTTTTCTCTTGTCGGTGGCTCCAGATTTCGCAGTTTTTCAATGAGATTCTTGATTTTTCTCCTAACTTCAGATTTGCAGACAACATCGTCTTTTTGCAGATAACCTTCACGACCCCCAGTAAATGCTAGACGTACTGGACAAAGAGAACGAGAAAATTGGCCTTTACATAAACTCCAGAAGAGCAAAGGCCACGTGCAACAATCACGTCGGAAATAAACAAACAACAATCAAAATAAAAAAAAAGTTAGAGAAAGTAAACCTCTAAATCTATCTGGATCTACAAACTCCATGAATTACTCGAAAGAAGAAGAAATAAAACGAAGAATCACTCTATGTTAGATAGCTAGCTTTCAGCTGAGCAAGCTCAATTTTCGATGATAAGAAATCCCTTGAGTTTTGAAAAGAAGAGTATGCAAACAATGATTCCTCCAAAGAGTCACCCATGGAGCTGAAATATGAATATACAAGAGACTGATCCTCAAACTGAAAACCATTCAACGTGCACAATAAATAATCATGTTGAACCTCACATGGTCAGATCACAAGGAAGCACAATTTTTAGGGAAAAAAACTGGTGTCCTAGACATCAGTGAACCCAGTAAAAATAACCATGTTGCGAAAATGGCAACTAACATCATAATATTGATCCCCCAAAATCACATGCAAAACTGTGGTCGGCAGAATATAAGGTCGAGTGGTTAACTGGACAAGGTTAGAGAGTATTCGCCTGTGACGCCCATGAGAGGAATATCTGTCAAACAAATTATGATAGAAGAGTGATTATGATAATGATGATAGCTATTGATCATCGTATCTATCAAAGATGGTGATGGGTTGTGTTTGCCTATATGTTTGTCTTCAAGTGTTCCAGCTATCCTAGCCATTCTGTTTCGTCTACAACCATGAAAATTAGCATTAGCTATCCAATAAATCCCTTTGTAAAAGATTTTACACTTACAAAAAAGCTTTTTTGACATTTTGGTTGCCTCTTTCTAATGGGATAATCATTACCATTTAAATTCTCCGAAATCAGATCATTCTAAATCTTCAAAAACGGTTTTAGATGTTTTCAAATTGGAAAACCAGAAATATCATGAATAGAATTTATTTTATCCATATTCACCAATAGAATTTTCGTACATGTTTCAAATTTTTAACGCTACGGTTGTCCAATCATTGACTGTGATGGCGAGTGTTGTTTATTTTCATACTTACAAGACGCTTTAATTTGCACTTTCAACGATAGCGCGTTTGAACACATGATTAATTTTAGGTTTTTCGAGTGTTGAAAACAATTAACTGGAAATGAGTTTAAAACAAATTATGATGATTACCCTTGTTGGATTGTAAAACGATTGTTTGAGACTTTTGCATCGAAATGTCTTAACAATTCTCCAAATTGATTACTTGATCGCACATGTGCGTATACTCTGCAGTCACGAGTGAGAAAACAATCAAAAGATTAATAAAGTGGGTTAGGAAGAAGATAAATGTGACCTTGGCTGACAGAAAGTCAGGTGGATAAATAGATTGGTATATTAGTAGATTGGTATACTGATAGATTATTACAAAGATAAATGCCGGTATACAGATAAATAGACATCTGAACAGATAGATTGACGTATACAGACATAGCTATATAAATTGATTTTATGCATAAAAACAGATAGAAAAATGGTATAAATAGGCATATATATATATATATTTAGATAGATAGATAGATAGATAGATTGATATAAACAGACGGATAGATAGATTGATATAAACAGACGGATAGATATGTAGATTGGAAAAGGCAACGATGTTGGTGTACAAAGATAAAAAAACATACACACAGACACACACGCACACACACACATATATATATTTATATATATACATATATATATATATATATATATATATATATATATATATATATATATATATATATATATATATATATATACACAATGTAAATATGCAGATATAAATGTGGATACAGCGAGACATCAAAATGATGCATAAATATACAGAAAGAGATTAGCTCCTATAAACTCTAACATGTTTTTTCAATGATTCAAATTAACAGAATTCAAAAGCAAACATTCAACAATTTCATTAGCATAAATGATACATTCACAGCCAACAAGCATGTGATTAAGATAATTCGATTAATTACAGTTGGGATAGAAACAGATCAAGATAAACTCAAATACAAGTGTTAACGTGCTTCAACATATATATATATATATATATATATATATATATATATATAGATAGATAGATAGATAGATAGATAGATAGATAGATATGGATGCATACGTACAAGATCTTATCCCAGCAAATGTTTGGTTATGGTTTTCATATTAGGGGATAATCATTTAATAGCGTTTGAATTGTGTTTCGTGCGATCTGCATCTCTCAAATTGCCAATCTACGAGGATATTTGAAATCAATCATTCACACACAGACCCATGCACAACACAAACATGTGTATGCATATATAAATACACAAAGACACTCAGCCATGCACTCATGCACACTCATACTCCGATTTATTCATTTCATTAATATACAATTACATACATACATACATACATACATACATACATACATATATATATATATATATATATATATATATATATATATATATATTGTGTGTGTGTGTGTGTGTATGTGTGTGCGCGTGTGTGTGCGTGTGTCTAATATCAATTCATAATACAAAGTACTAATCGAAAGAGGATGCAATTTTGGATATCTTCCAAAAGTACTTCCTTGTTCTCAATTCCTTCAATTGAATATATACATTGATTTCTTCTAACACACACACACATACACACACACACACACACACACAAACACAAACACTCACAAACACATACATACACACACAAACACACACACGCATATATATATATATATTTATTTATATATATATATATATATATATATATATATATATATATATATATATATATATATATATATATAATGTGTACTGTAGAGAGTGAGACAGACTCGGGAGTGAAGTTTTTGGTGGTAAGGTTTATTAATCCTTAAAAGTAAGTAGTCCATACATGTTTCGGGATTCTTCCCATCATCAGTGGTGTGTGCTGTGTGAGTGTGTATTAAAATGTACCATGTGGAACCAGAGTCAACTGCCAGGAGCTATGCATTGTGGGTGAGTTTTATCGTCAGGGCTGCTGGAGGCCTCCTGCTGAATGGAAGAATGTCCAGTAGTTATCAGGTCTTTGGTAAAGCAGCAGCAGTTGGTCTTGGGGAGGGCAGAGTGTATTGGGTAAGAGAGAAACAAACATTCAAACAGCATGAGGGTCTAACAGGTTCCTCTAAAAAAGACACATATTTAATGCGTGAAAATCTAACCAAGATTTGTAAATCATACATATTTTTGAGTAAGTCGATAATGTTGATTTCTTCTTACGCCCATCCGTATCTTACTTGAATCCCAATCCATTATTTTGATTAACACTGTACAACTCAGTACGTCACTGCATTTCACGATCGATTGCAGTATTTCAGAGCAAAGAATATTTTTGTGACGTACCAAGGGATACTGATATTGTACTTATTCTTCAACTTTTATAGTTGAATACTGAGTGAGGAAGTCACGGCTGAAACATGTCAATTACGCTAGTTTTTTGTAAGAGCAGTGATGGGCTTCTAGGCGTAACAAAAAAACCCTTCTTTCCTCTTTCAATACTTCATCATAGTCGAGATGTCAGGTTGAGGCAAAACACTTCTCCGATACTGAAATTCAAAAAAAAAAGTTGATCCCACGTAATGATCATGAATCGTCAGAGGCTTTCTAGACTTAAAAACGTTGAGTTGTAGATTCATGTAAAATTTACCTGCAAATAATCGGTATTGGCAACAGGAGTTTGAGTTTCGATCATAGCTGTATACAGTCACTCTACAGTAAAGCCATTGAACTGACATAGATCCTCTAATTTGCCTTTTTTTTAAATAGCAGAGCAGTAGGTACCCTTTAATCAGTGAAATAGTCAATTATGGGTTACTGTGACAGAACCCCACCCCAGTAATACCTGCTTTTACTTGAACGTATGTTGTGGTTGTGGCCTCTTGCTCAACTGTGGGTTTACCCGCACTCGAAAATAATATTGAAGGAAAAGCACGAATTCAAAATAAATTACAACATCTTAAAGGCGAGAAAAAATACTCTAAAATGAAATTTTGTTGCAAACTACCATCCATTATCGAACCCCGATTCGAATAATGCATCCAAAAAATAGTAACTAATATTCAACTTTTAGTAAACAGATGTACGTTGCGATGATACTGAAACGAAAATTGTACCTAGAGAGGGAAGAGTTGGTAAGTCTCGCTGTATCCGTATATGTGCCCATTATAGATTTTCTTCCCTTATTCAGGCACATCCATTGTATCAGATTTTCTTGGTAGATGTTTTCCCTGTATCTGTTAGATAGTCTCTCTGTGAACTCTGCTCTGCTAGGATACATATAGGGTACCTTCATTCTTTCCTCTGTCAGTGTTGATTAGTATCATGCTGATCAAATGATACGACTAGAAGATATTACCCACTCCTAAATCGGTCTAGTAGTACAATCAAGGAATGACGGTACGAACTGTTTATCTTTTGACACTGCTCTATTTATGATTATTATTGGATTTTCGAAAATTGGTGCATATGTCTGAGGGGCTTTCATTTCTCATTTACTTTACCTCGTCAGCCAACTTTAACTCAATGGCAAAACCTCAAGACTCATAAAAGAAAAAACAGCTATTTTTCTATGTGATTAAATGCCAAAAGCACCCTGTGTCTCCCAGGAACAACTTTGTTTCAATCAGAGAATTCGAATCTGCCTTTGCATGCAAATGAGACCCCAAAAAGCCTTAAAACACCTGAACTCATCTGTTATTTTCAACACTCAACAACCCAAGAAATTAATTAAACAAACTGCAGTGCCCTTTTTGTAAAATAACTAGGAATGGCGCATTTGCATTCATAATTTATCCTCAAACTGGTCAGTTCTAAAAGACTCCAGGCAATCATGATCAAATACCGCTCTGTTGATAAAAATATGGATAGCAGTTTCAACATTTCCTGATGTAGAAACATGTTATCTAAAATGAACTAGAACAGGAAAGCCAAATTAGATTTTTTTTGTTCACTGTTTCCATAATATGTTGGCAATACTTAAATATTTACTTGATCCCTAATTTAAAGCCTAGTGCTGATGATTGAGATATCAACTTTTTATTTTTGAATCTGCGAGTGACTACCATACTTGAAAATTTGGATAAAATCACGTCCAAATTGACAACCTTACTCTCATGTGCTAGCATTTTCTAATATCAAAGGGTGAATTGCCAGATCTGGCTCGGATCCAGGAGGGGTGTAGACCTCTCCCAAAACTGAGTACCAATATTTTTTCGAATATGTAGAAACAGAAAAACATAACCATGAAAAAAAAATGTAAAAAACGAAGAAAAAATATGTTTTTCCACCAAATAGTGTCCTACTAAGATGCTCTCATGTTATTCTTTACCAATTTATTTCATTTGTTGGTTTTGTTGTGAATAATTTTAGAACTTTTCTCTCAAATCTCAGGGCAACAGAAGCTACTATCTCTATGTAGAGGATGCCAAATGATGCTCTGATGTGTCTTGAGCTCGAAATTAATTTTTTTCTTATATATTCAACCGTGAAAATGTTTTGCCATTTAGCCCCCAAGACCAAAATCTTGAACCACCAGCTCAGATCCAACATCTGTCACTCGTACAAATCGATCTGGATCGACCTTCACGATAAACCTTGTAAGCCAATCTTATTTTCTAATCGAACTTATTTACTAGCTGGTCTATTTGTTACTAGAATGTTTCAGTCGATTCATTCTGCAGCCTTGTTCAGATGCACTATCAATGAGAAAATTGGTGAAGAAGAAACATACCGGACCAGACAGACGATATTTTTCGCAGAGAGAGAGAGAGAGAGAGAGAGAGGCGGACAGACAGACAGACAGACAGACGGACAGAGACAGACAGACAGACAGACAGACTGACAGACAGACAAAAAGACAGGGAGAGAGGGAAAGATAGAGATAGATATAGATAGAGATAGAGATGGAGATAGAGAGAGAGAAAGAGAGAGAGAGAGAGAGAGAGAGAGAGGGGGGAGGGGGGTCAATGACTTTCCACAACTGGTTGCTCTATTTATTTTTTGTGACTACTATGCCTTACTCTTGGTGAACCTTTGATCTCCACTTTAAAAGTAAGGGTTACTTCCCTTTTGCTATTTTGTTTACAAAATCATGATGCCGTCTCCGATTACCTCTTCCTGAAACTAAAAGATCATCAACCCTTTTTTCTTCTATTCCCCTCTAATTTCATTCGCTTCTGCAGCAACTAAACTTACAATCGATCTTTTCTACCTCTGCTGTTGCCATCAGTATGCTTATACACCGTCTGTTTTTATGTACACCTTTTTCGCTTTCTTTCTTCATGTGTCTTTTAAGTTAGGTAGCTGAGACTGGTTATCTATTTACGGGGGTCCAAGCGTTTTATACTGACCACAAACTTACTTGCAATGTTTCTATAGTCCTTTTGGGGTCTGAAAAGGATTGCTCTATAACTTCCTATCTTTGACCAAATATTTTAGTCTGTTTCAGTTACGCCCATGCCAGAAGTACTTTATTACAAAAAAAATACTATTTAGAAATAAAATAGAATATTCAAATATGAAATAGAATATTAGATTAGAGTCCCATCAGACCATATATTGTAACATAAGTAATTCATATAACACGAACGATACCATATTCACTTAAGGTGCCCTCAATAAAGGGCTAAGATCCACGAGGGTCTTATTATGACTATGCGTTACTGAGGGAAATGTGTACTGACGATTGCAAGAGCAGGAGAAAGATAAGAAGAAATGAAAACCAAATGGAAAGAAAAACAGAAGGAGAGGGAGCATGAAATAGGATGAAGAAACATGAGAAATAAAGGAGCGAATAAAAAGATTAATGGCTGAAAGAAAAAAAAAGGGGAAAGGGAATAGAGGGATAAGAGATGAATACAACCAACGAGAGAATGAAATAATTATATGAGAAAGAGTAGGTATATAAAAAGACAAAAAGAGCAATTATAGGAGGAAAAATAAGAAAGGGCAAAAATGGGTGGAGATAAAGAGCCTATGAAGAAGGAAGAAAGAAAGTGCAAACAAAAAAAGTGAGAAAGGGTAAATACAGAAAGAAAGTGCAAATGAAAAAGTGAAAAAAAAAAATAAGGAAAGGAAAAATTGCAAAAAAAAAAAGAAAAAAGAAAGAAACTAGAAAGAAGAAAATAGAGAAAGGAGATACAGATGAAGAGATAAAAAACAAAAGACAGATAAAGGAATGGTATGAAAGTACAGATTAAGAGAGAAAAGGAAAGAAGATACAAATGAAGAATGAAGGGACAAAATGCAAACAAAAAAGTAAAGAAAAAACTTAAGACAAAGAAGAATAAAATGTGCAAATTGAGAAAGAAAAAGAGAAAGTACAAAGAAAGAAAAGGAAAAAGGGGGAAGGAAAAAGGGTAAATAAATAAAGAAGTTAGAAGAGAGGCATAAAGAAACAAAACATGGGGCGGAAATAAGGCGGGAAAACGTGCAAATGAAGAAGAAAAAGAGGAAAAAAACAAAAATAAAAAGGAAAAAAAGAAAAGGCAAACAAAAAAGGGAACATAATAAGAGAAATAAAAAAAGTGACAATGGAGAAAGAAGAAGAAAGAAAAGAATGAAGAAGAAAAAGAAAGCATGGGCAAATATTAAAGGAAATGAAAGGAAATAAAGATAAAGAGAGAAAAAAAGACGATTGAAAAAAAGGTAAGGAGAATAAGGGCAAATGAGGAAGAAAACAGAAGAAAAATATAGAAAGTACAAATAAAGAAAAACAAGAAAGAAAGGGCAAGCAACAATGGAGAAAGGGGAGTTCAAATAGAGGAAAAGAGAGGGGAAAATGCAAATAAGAAAGTAAAAAAAGAAGCACAAGGGTTCTTGATATTAAAAGGAAGAATAGAATCAAGCCAAAAGACGACTTTAAAAAAAAACCAAAAAACACTTCGATGACCAAACATAAGAAAACAAAGAGAAAAATAAAAGAGGTCAATTCCTACAGTTATTGAAAGATGCCAATTAAATAGTGATTGGTTTGTACGATTGGTATAATCATTTATTTTTCTTCAGTTTTCATCGGAAACTTCCCTCCACAATTAATCTGGTAAATTGTGAGATTATATTAGCCGTTGGCGTCGAGTCCCTGATTGCGTCTTGCCTTATGGAGAGCGTTTGTGATTTATTGGAGTAAACAACCATTAATTAATTTTCATCAAAAGGTGAATCAAGACAAGAGAAGAAAAAATACTTGTTCATAATGGCTATATCAACAACATCTCCCAAAATACACGATCTATTTCGTTCACGTATTGTTTTTTTCAATACAGGTGATCAACACATTGCTTTTCTAATAAGGAATGGCAGATCGAATGAAACTATAATAAACGCATATGTCTGCCTATACCATCCAATAATCGACAAAATAAACGAAATTGTGTTTATATATGGCTACGATGCAGTGGAGATAATGGTGTGAGCTTTTTATTCGTCGTGATATTTTGGAATATTTTCCTGGTATAAGAAAAATATCTCTTGATCGAGAGAAATTTCCAGAATAATCTTTATTGTTATTCACCTTGTGATCAATCATTTTACCGAATGTCATTGAAATTAATGATTTTGTTCCAATATGCTAGATGAACAGATACATGAGCATAAACATGTATAGGGTTACTGGAATAATCCATGAAAAACTATCTCCTAATCAGAATACAATCCCAGGATCAGCCCAAGATATAATCAAATGGCCCATACACCTACCCTTCCAGTGGAGGACTTTGTTGGCAGAAGTAATATAAAAACAGAAAAAAAGTACTCCATTCATAAATTTTGGCCACTATTTACCTACATCTTAATAGCTTGTTTCACTCCAGAGGAAGAAGAAGCTCGAATTTACGATTTTTTTTTGCCAAAAGATGGGCTCGTTTGACACGCAACCACGCTTGCCAGTGAGCCACAGTAACCTAACAGCGAGCCTGTGTCTAAATCAAGCCTTTAAGCTCATTCCCTTTTCCAAATTCTTCTACATCTTGTGTGTTACTGAGTAGTATTTCAGTATCGATAATCTATCATTTCGATATGATTGGTTTATTTAAAAAAAACACAGTATTATTGATAAGGATTTGCAAAACTTAAAACAAAGAAAGATAGCAGTATCAACTATACAATTATATAGTAGGAAACGGAATTTTTTTTCCACAGAAAATTTTTGCTGCTCTCCTAACTAAACAGAGGGTAACAGATTTTATGGAAGACAAATATCTCGACACAAAGCTATATAAAAAAGAATGTTAGATTGTGTGTTTTGTAAGAGCTTTCCAGCTAGTCGAACCTTCAGGACTGGCCTTGATATTTTTACATATCTCTGATCTAAATTTCTAATCATAGGAACTGTATCTACATATACAGTGATAATATATAGTGATAATATATAATCTACTAATTATATTAAATCAATAATACAAGCGAATGCATCACATCATTTATGCTAAAGAATAAGCAGTTGATGCAGGGTGCCGGAAGCAATTTGGAATAGGGTGGCAGCTTTTCAGATGGGATATTTTTACGACTTTTTTTTAGAAAAAGCTAAAATCAGCTAAAGCTTTTCATCTCCGACTATCTTTATCGTTAAAAATACCACATATACTTATTCTAGTCGATAAGGGGATTTCGATAACTAAATTTCTGAGAAAAGACTATTAATGAGAATTGAACTTTTGGTGTTATTGAGCTTACGGATTATTTTCAAACGTTGGCCAGATATTTTGATATCATAGATATACACACAAAAACATTGTGTCAAGTTTTATGGACATCTTATCCTACAACCAGTTAATGGTTTTCCTAATCAAAACATGTAATTAATGTTTTTATGAATAACAAACTACACGCCAAAACACTGAAATATCCTCTAAAATCTTCTGAGCTCTCAGAAAGATTTGTATTCGCATTTTAAGCAATTAATACACTTCTGTAAATGCTCACACATAATAAACTAGACATTTACCGTTGGAATAATTAAGATGATATTTTACTTGAAACGGGAAATGCTTTTGTAGTTATGATAAAATGATTAAAAATAAACGTTTGTTTAAGCATGCATTACCATCCTTTTTCATAGAAAGCATACAACTGCCCTGATTGACCCTGTGTCAAGAATTCAGGGGGCAGCATCTCCATTGAGTAAAGGAGTGGGCAAAATTCCCCATATTTTCATGAATAAAATATTCGTAAGGAAGAAAAATTTACACTATCTGCAAGTTACACATCACACGTATATATTTGGGGGGGGGAGTCAGGAGTCTGCCTTTAAAGCATCATACTATTAAAAATAAATATGAAAGTCGAATGCCAGCCTTTGGGAGGAGTAATCGATGCGGGAACCCTAGCAAGTGCAAGCAGATGGAGAAACTAAATATTCAGGGATCATCTGGGAAAATGGCACGATTAAAATCAGTTATGATATTGGAGACATTTGCTGTCTAGTAATTTCCCATGCTTTTTGAGAAGGTCGATGGTAACGATGTCTGGCCCAGGGGCTTCTCCATTCATTGTTTGATGGCTTGCTCGATCTCTGACTTTTGATAAATCTCCGAACTAGTTGTTTGTGATTTGTACATATTGTTCATTTTTTGCATCGCTTGTTTTGGGGAACAAAGTTTTTTAGTGTCCTTGGGCAAGTTCGATGAACCAAGTCCCTGTCCATTGACTCATCTCCATAATCCTCAAGCACACTGGTTATATGTTTTCTTTCTACATTGAAAGTTTTGTTAATAACATTGTGAACCCAACCTTTTTCAAAAATTGTTCCAATGGCAGATGTCGTGTATCTTTTATCTTTTGTTTGTTTCTTAAGAATGTTTTATTTATTTGGTCGTTTCAATCTTCTGAATCAATGGTGTCGGTGATTTGAGATTCCTGCGTTGTTGAATGTTTTTGTCTCTTAAGAGATTTTGCTGATAGTTTTGTCTTCTTTGGTTTGAACATGTTGACGACTTCTATTAGAGATGATGTTATTCAGTTGCTAAACCCGTTGATGTCGAGGTCGTTCTCTTGACTACAAAAGAATATTGGTTTCCACATGAAGTACTGTAAAACAAAGATTATGTATAGAGAATAGGTTAGAAGGAAAGGCACAAAAATCGAAATCAAAGTTTCAGAACTAGAGAAAGTAGACTGCTTAATCTATCTGAGACGGCGAAACTCTATGAAATCCCCAAAGAAGAGGAAATCAAGCGAAGAATCATTTTAGGTTGGCAAGCTTTCGGCAGGGTAAGCTCAACCCTCAAGATAAAAAAAAGTCTGTTAGTGGTTGAAAGAAGGTTACACAACCAATGCAGCTTCTCGTCATTAACCATATGCTTGGAAGCTGAACTGAATCCGATGTTTGCGATATCAACAAATGAACATCATTTGTAATCAAAACCATGTATTTACATTTTTGTCTGCAGATATCTCAAGGCGCTCCAATCCCAAACTGAAGCCTTATTAGTGAGAACAGAGATGTCTTCAGGTGTTTTCATCTTGAATGAAGAAAAACTGAAAACCTGTTTCATTCATCATGAAATGGTTTTCAGTTGTCTTCATTCACAACGTGACGCCTCGACCATCTCTTTTGCTCATTTATTACACCAAAAAATACACGTGGGGATTTCAGTATTTGAAAGAAAAATTCTCTGATCCTAACAAGACAGCACTCTGTTGAGGAATTATGGGATGGAATTTCGCCCATTGATATATATATATATGTATATATATATATATATATATATATATATATATATATATATATATATATATATATATATATATATATATATATATATAAAGAAATATGTATCCATAGGAAAAGAGCACTCTGGTGGATGAGGAGTTTCTGCGTAAAAATGAATATATAGCTGCTAACCACACAGTTCTGTAGTCCAGAGGTAGGATATTGGTCTCCGGGTCCGATGTGAAGGTTTCAATTCTGCCTCGTGGTACTGGATGGGTTGAAGTCTATAACCATACTGATGAGATGTAATACATTGAAACAGCTGTCTCTGGATGATGCAATGAAATCTATTTTTGTGTCGCTTCAGTCACTTATATCCTAATTTCTTTCAAAATGATTTATGGATTTTTTTACCGATGGTTATTCATGGTTTACACAGACTCCGATATTATGGCGATATGTGAAATTTTTTTTTTTATATATCATCGTTTGTTACTGTTTAATTGTTTTGGCGTTATAAAAACGAATCGCCATATCAATATTACTCAACATTAATCTTGATCAATCACACCCTCACTTCCCGCAATGATTTTAATGCATCGCTTATCTCATACTACTTTTAGTTTGTAGGGTACCATCATAATGCATTGTATATGGATGTCATTCTATTGCACACTTCATTTGATAAGCAGAACTTACAAAGTAAGTTACTCCTGATAAAGTTCCAACGAAGAGGTATTATTAGGAATCACAACAGATATGATTGTTTTTTTTCGTCTTACTTCTATTGAATGTTCAACCATGGGGATATTGAATCTGTTGTGTCGGTTTCAATATTGGGCTGAATGCAAATTAACTTATCATATTATTTTTGAAAATATTGAATACACAGAAAAACTATTCGAGTTGATTTTTTACAAACATATTGAATTGAGCTTGATAACTCAGAACTGTCTTTCTCACGTCGTATTCAATGTATTGTAGTTCTTATTCCTGGAAAATACACAAATATTATTTGGATATTGACACATGTACGTGAAAAGAAATTTGAACATGTGTGCATTAACACACACACATATATATATATATATAATTATGTCATCCACAGACAGCTCTTCCGATGTATTACATCTCTTCAGTGTGACTACAGACTTTCCATTATTCCATCCAGTACTGCAAGGCAGAATTGAAACCTCCAGATGAGACCCGGAGGCCGATGTCCTACCTTTGGACTACGGAACAGGAGAGTCAACTTGGCTGAATTTGAGAGATATACCTATTTACACACAGAAATTCCTCATCCACCAGAGTGCTCTCTCTCTCTCTCTCTCTCTCTCTCTCTATATATATATATATATATATATATATATATATATATATATATACCTTGACGGCCCATATATTCTCTCTCTCTCTATATATATATATAGAGAGAGAGAGAGATATGTATATATATATATATATATATATATACATATATATATATATATATATATATATATATATATATATATATATATATATATATATATATGTAGAGAGAGAGAGAGAGAGAGAGAACGAAAAAGAGAATGTATGGGCCGTCAAGGTAGGCAAATCAGGCAATGAATATCACGAATGAAATCACGATTTTTGATTCTATGTTATTTATGACTCTTCAAATGCACAATTGTGTTGAAAATTTTAGATTCAATGCATAGCTCAGTGAATCGTTGTTGCTTTCATTTTAGACGTAAACGATCTATCTGGACCCTAAATTATGAAATACGGGTTACAGAATGAAATATGCCAGACTTTCCCCCCTTTATTCATGAAAGGCTCGGATTGCACCAATTTTGCAATGTTTCATTAGAACCCATTCAATCCTATTCCGCCTCTCTCTCTCTCTCTATATATATATATATATATATATACATATATATATATATATATATATATATATATATATATATATATATATATATTCTAGCCTTTCTGATATTCTATCATGAAACGCTGTGATTGGTTGTCTTTGCTAATTATTCAATATCATATATATATATATATATATATATATATATATATATATATATATATATATATATATATATATATATATATATGAATATATGAATATATTCCTGCTTGACTATATAAAAATTTGCTATTTCATATATATATATATATATATATATATATATATATATATATATATATATATATATATATATATATATATATATTCTCAAAGGACCTTTTTCTTTCAATCTATTTTGCTTATCCTAACATTTTTTGCCAATTCGATACAGGAATCAGTATTCAATGTCGGTTTTTCCCTCCCGATATCATTTAAACCTGTGTTGTAAGAAAATGCAATTTCATTGCAATGTAATTTTATGGAACGTAGGCATTTAATGAAACATGGATTCAGACTTCAAAAGAAAGTTAGGCTCTGAATGAGTTGAACAACCTTGAAAAAAAATTACATTCGAATATATCCGTTACTTGTGTATATCTATCCATCTTTATATCCATCTCTCTCTCTGTCTGTCTCTCTCTCTCTGTTTGTCCCTCCTCTCATGCGTAAATAGATATATCACTTAAATTCAGCCTTATGGACCGCCCAATTACGAAGCTCAAAGGTAGGATATTGGCATCCGCGTCTGGAGCGAAAGTTTCAATCCTGCCTCGTTGTACTGGATGAGATAATGGAAAGTCTATAGCCACCCAGAAACGGCTGTCTGTGGAAGACACAATGATATGTATATATATATATATATATATATATATATATATATATATATATATATGTGTGTGTGTGTGTGTGTGTGTGTGTGTGTGTGTATATAAAATTGTATATATGCTTTATGAATTGTGCCAGATGAGCCATTTAGGGAAAGTAGCATATCCTACAGACCCCACAATTTCAACGGCCTCCATTGAATATTTCTACGCTATCAATCCTGATTCAGTGGTTCTGCACGTTCCCTGTTCTTATATTATGCTATACTACCTCCAAATTCGTGAACAATTGAGTTTCTAAGGACTAGCCAAAGATTTTTTTTAACTTTAAGCAATCATTTTAGCGCAATAATCAATTAAAATGTGGCACATGTATGATGCATAGTTGGAGTCATTTGAAACTAATTCATTTCTGCTTAATGATGAAAATAAAGTATTAGGATATTTATTTCAATCTAATTCATAGCCGTTGCGAAAAGACAAAACCAAATCACATTTATACTTTTGCTGAAATGTCAGACATATTTGTTGTATTGTTTAGATGTATTGCAAATAAAAAGAGGATTGATAAATCTACGACACATGTGTAATATTTGCGTGTTTTTATATTTTTACATCGAATTTAAGACTCCTTTGAAAATTATTCTACAGCCCCAGCATCAGCTTAATCCAGTTTTGTATATAAATGATTGATTGTCCAAGTAGAACACGACTTTGGCAAATCATTCAATATCATTCAATGGTGAAAAAAAAATGCCTTTGTTAAAACGAAAGAGAGTAAAAGCTTGAATCAGAAAACGAACATACTCAAATTGGTATCAGTAACATATCTGCTTGGTGGTTCAGATAGTTGTGTATCTCCCTCCAGTATATTTCATCAGTGGAGAGATTTCGGAACTCATTAACCCTCTTCTTAACTCAGAGTACAAAGTTGATTTCAAGGGTAGGTGTCGCATTGTGTATATGTATTGAAAACTTTTGTGTTGAGTTTTCCTAGCAACGATTGTGTTGATATGGTGAAAATCGAGCAAAGATGAAATCTTGTGTCCAGAGTGTTAGAAATCTCAGAAGAGGAAAAGGTCTTGAAGGAAGACAAATACGGTTCTATCACAACGTGCCCTCCTGTTCTACCTGCAGGCTGCAGGAGTTGCATAGTCAAACATAAAACCCCTAGTCCAGCAATATAAGATTTATTTAATCATTAATGACAGTCATATCAGAACTTTGGTCATGTACAGACATCTGTATGGTGTGCAGTGAATGAAATGTTTTAAAATCTAAGGAAAAAAACGCATTTTCTTTTGTTACTAGAGTCGTCCCACTACATTAACTAATAAGGCCTATTCCCCTTCTCTTTTCAATCACCTTCTTCCGTACTATACATGAAGGGTTTTGGAGGCCTGAAAGATTTGTTTTCCCTATGGTCAGTGATAAACTAATCACAACTGATGATTTTCACTTGGATATTCCCGCCTAAAATTCAATTTTTTTCCGTCTCTTCTCCGCCAATCTGCGTGTAGTGACTATCCTTCCTAAAACGTTATCCAAAGATTTCTTACTTAAGACCCAAATTCTTGCAACTTTCAACTTTGGAATTCACTCTTTAAACTTACTTGATCTATCCTACCGTACCATTCCATATCATTATGATACATAAGGTTGATTTGGAAAGCAGGATTTAAATAAAGACGGATCTTTACATTTAAATCATTGGACAGGATACAATCCTACTTCTCCTTCAATACCTAAGTACTTTGGCCTTCTGTTCAACTCATGCTAACAAATACCAGATTGAACGTCTCATTTTTTTCTCTGTCTTTCCCTATAATTTTATATATACATCTTTATCACACATACAGAAACTTTGTGTCACAATTCATGTATGTTACGATGAGAGTATGAAACTATTAATTTCATGAAATCCCTTTGGTTTCCGTGAAATGTCAGGAAAAATCAGTAATTTTGTGAAATCTTTACTTTTACAATCTGCAAGTATACTGTAAACACCAAAGTAGACTTAACTTGATATTCCCAATGTTCACCTTCAACGTACACTATATTAGTCGTAGTTCGAGCTCAAAATAGTTGTAATGGTCAGCATCATAAGCTAGTTAACGTTTGCTGTATGGATAATGAGACACGTTCAGGGATTTCACCACTATTTTCGGCAGTTGCATGTTTATATGTGTGTATGTGTGTGTGTATATATAAATATATATATATATATATATATATATATACATATATATATACATATATATACATATATATATATATATAAATATATATATATATATATATATATACATATATATATATATAAATATATATATATATATATATATAAATATATATATATATATATATATATATATATATATATATATATATATATATATATATATATATATATATATATATATATATACATATATATCCTCAATCAGCATATTGTTTAATTCTGTTTTGCTTGTCCTGGCATATTCAAATCCTGAATTCATATCAGTATTCAATATTTGTTTTCTCCTCCAAGTAACCCTAAATGTGCCAGCAGGAAAATATCCTTTCATCGTGACACAAATCCTGGATCTAAATATTCGTGCGTTTAATAAAACATGAATCCGTACATCAAAAGAAGGCTGAACTCTAAATCGGACAACACACATACGAAAAGCTTCCTTTGGGATGATAGAAAACAAACTGCATACAGATATATCTCATATATTATTCACAAAAATGATCGCTTCCCAGGAAAATGTTTGATATGGATAACCTAGGACAAACTTCTTTGTAGACTTAAAATGACATATTCATGTCAATCTGTCAATTTATTGGACAATGCTAACTTCAGAATATAAGCATTTTATATCTACAAATGGGACATGAGAGTCAATAGATATATTTATTTTTGCTAACATTGATAGAAAATAAAACAAGAAAAATTGATGTTTCCTGATATTAGCTGCATCTTGAGGATATGAATTGACTAATTGCAATTGCAATAAAAACAACAACACACACACACACACACACACACACACACATCCATCCGTGTGTATACACGATGTCTCAAAACTTTTGATGGCTTGTTTGAACAGTCGGCCAGACTTAACTCCCATGTATTATAGAGTTTCTTCCTGAGAAATTTTAGGATTTCAAATATTTAATAGTTCTAAAAAAAAGTCCTCATAAGTATATATGATATTCCTGCAATTATCGAACAATGGCATTCGCTCAAGCCTCGAATTGCACGGGTAATGCTTTTCACCCGTCGTGTTTGGAGTGATAATCTAACTTGGATAATGAAATAAATTCCTGTGTTTAACGCCTGTTGTATATTGTTTTAGTAGGGGGGTTGAACTTACTAAAAAATTACGATGTGGAACTGGCCCTTTACTTTCGGTCCACATAATATCTCCAAGATTTTTGATTGAATTTGAATTACCTTTTATTGGAGTTTGATCGATGGGATAATGAAGAAGTGATTATAATTTTGGGAAATCCTTGAAATTATCCTGGTCAAATTCCAACTGCTACGTAGTTGTATATACACTTCACTACACCTCTTTAATCTTTATCGATGAATTTTTGAGAAATTAAATTGAAAGGGTTCTTCAATGGCTGAAGTATGAGATGTTTACATTTTGGGACGAATCTATGAACTTTCCACTGCCATTTCCTCTTCATTGTAGCTATATGTACGCAACACGATTTCCCTAAATATCCTCAATAATTTTCAGTGGAATATTGTTCAAGGTTCAAGATTCGCTCAGGAAAACTTGTTTACATTTTGAAGCAGATCCAAAAATATTTCTTAGTTGCATGCCCTGCATCGTAGCTATATGCACACAGCATGCTATCTCAAAAGGTTATCAATGAATATGAGTGAAATCTCCTGGGATTGAGGGTTTCGGAATATTACATTTTGGGATGGAGCCAAGGACTTTCACAGCTAGCTGCTAAATATTTTTGGTTGAAATGAACTACATTGAAAAAGTTTTTTTCAGAAAAACATGGAATTCTTGATGTTGTATTTTTTACGAAGGCTTCTTTATTTTATGAATACATCCAGCTAAACAGCACCCTCTCTTCCTGTCAATCGTATAAACCTACACCTTTTAAGTATTGTGATAAGTTCCCTCGACTTCTGATCCCCTACCCTCTATCTGAAAAATTACACAGCATCTTTATATATATATATATATATATATATATATATATATATATATATATATATATATATATATATATATATATATATATATATATATATATATACACACACACACACACACTCCCATAAACTATTAGCTAAATGATTATGGGGCCGGTATTGCAGCTGACACTCATTATAATTTGGAGCCCCGTTCCAGAACCAATAAAATCACTTCCACTTGCATAAAAATGTGACACGTTAATCTTGCAGGCAATGCAGGGATCATTTTCTCTGTATTTTTTTCCAATCATCTTAAAAATCAGTTTAAATCTATTAGACGGGTTTTAGAGAGTTTTATCCCATCAGGTGAATGAAAGCTCAAAGTCATCCAAGTCAAACTATTATATTCAACACTCATTTTCAATACGTTAACATTCTTTACATTTGAGCGTTATTCATGAGTACCAAAATGCTTATTATGCGAATAGAGTTGAAAAAGTGGACCGAAGACTGTGCAATCATGGACTTTCTTCTCACTCGACTGTTGTCGCTGATATGATATAAGGTGAGTAGAATGGGCTTGCATTGCTTGGAGATGTTTCATAGGTTTTTGAATTGGAAGGGAAATCTCTGTACATTTTTGTATGTTCAGATACCTTTCTCTGTAAGCTTTGGTACTCATCGTGTATAAATTTTGTCGGCCATAGTCAGGACTTACTATCATATTTGTTTGGTCTTCAACATTTTTATACCTACTTCTTTCTCATCTCTTATCAATATTTTTCTCAAACAAGCCACACAATATCTCCATTCTCATTTGATTTCCGATTTTAACCCTTCGATTTTAATCCATTTTGCATTGTTTTACTGATTCCCGGTCAAAATATCAGTTATACAAGCAGAAGAACCACGAAGCGTCTCGAATCACCTGAGAATATGTAGGCGTCATCAAGGGTTATGACATCATAACAGAAATAAACAGAAAATCGACAAGTCTCACATTGTATGGATATTGGCTGACTCCATTGTTCTATGTTTGCACAATCAACGCGTAAACTAAATAATATCGACATAAATTGATAAAATGTACAAACATATTAGGTGCAGCACCAAGCATACCCTGTATTTCAAATAGTAAGAATGCGGGCAGATGTATCAACTTAGTCGGCCTTATTTATACTGATGTTTTTCCTCTCAATTACTTTCTAAGTTCCATTACTATCTCTCAATCACACTCTCCCTGATTCTTTTGCTCCAGTAGTATAGAAAAAAGTTATAACAGCATATAAGGCTGAAATCTCTACCTACCATTTACAGTGTCAGGGACTTCTGCCGTTTAACTATAATTTGAATGGATATTTCAATTATATCTGTGATAAAACTTATGAAAAATTCTTAAAATAATACAAATTATCTGATGGAGCAGCTGAAGTATTTTCATCAGCAGAATAACTAAATTTGAACTAATTTCTCAGTCTCAATCATCAAGCATTTTCTTTATAATCTTTGTGTTTGATGTATTAAACCTATTTGCAACTTACAGAAGCTTAAGCAGTGGAACTGAAAAAAAAAATAGAATACAAAAAAACATCAACAGACTTGGTTTGAACGTCTGGATATTCAAAACATGTAGGATAATCTTTCCGTGGAAAATTTCGATTATATATTCGTATTTTCTGCTTGAATTTTGCAGACAGGTCACAGTTTCTTTTAACAGTAGGGCAATTATCCAGAAACATATCTGCTATAAATGTTTTGGATCAGATGTTCCGCCTTTTAACAGCGAGAAGGCTACGATTACAAGCATATTTTGTGAATGGGTTTTTAAAAAACGTCCGGGCTCTATTCGTTTATTAACACTGTACTGGATATTTATTACTTTCACGTCCCATCATAATTCCGTTTGCCAAAGGAATATGAATAAACATAAAAGTAAAAATCTTTAACAAAAAAACAGCTTTCACCTCGAAAGACTAACTTCATCCCAAACTTTAATCCCAATTTAACATGATACTTCCGATAAGATTATGACATGCACTTTGCTAGATTATTTTTAACTGCTTTATTTACATTTATTCAGCAATAAAGATAAATGCAGTAAGCTGAAATAGCTATACAATCTTAGTGTGATGTGGACTAGCAAAAGAAAAAAAAGTTATGACGTAAGAATGGAATTTGAATACATGGTCTTAAAAGTTCTTAAAAGCAATTTCAAACTTTAATGATTATAAGAACTGAAAAGAAAACAGAAAAAGTAAGAATAGTTTTGATATCTGGTTTAACCTTTTTTTGGGTCTAAAACTGACTTGAGCAGAAAATTGAAAGTCTTTTTCGAATCACCTCCTAGGACTATGCATGCCTTGTCTATGCAAGGGCTCGCCAGAAGACAAGAACACACAAAACACATAGCATACCAGCAAAGGAGTTGGAATTTGCACTGTTTTCCTTGGCAGATGTGCTGGAGGTTGACCGTGTGCGGGATACTGTGATTCCAGGCGGAAGTACCTACTGAAAACACGGCGATGTAAAAAAGAGTGTGCATGAACTCTAAGTAAAAGTACTGTTAGGCCAACACAGTGGTTCAAAGCGATGCGTACAGATAATCTAATGGTAGGTAAACGTACTGACAGGCGACAGTGATCCTTAAAAACGTGCACGGATGATCTGATCCACGGTAGAAGTACTTATAGGTGACATAGGGTTCCTAAGAACAGCATGCACACAATCTGATCCAAATAAAAAATACTGGGACGTTACGTGACGATCTCTGATAAAGTGCACGGATAATCTGATGACTGGAAAAAAGTGCTTAGGGGTGACTGAGTGATCTTAAGCAGAGGGCATAGATATTCTGATCCTCAGCAGGAGTCCTGGGAATCAATAAGTAATTTTGGGTGAAAGGTATCGATATTCTGATTGTAGGCAGGGGTACCTGGAGGAGACAGGGTTATCTTAAGCAGAATGCACAGATACTCCGATCTTTGGCAGAAGTAGTGAGAGGGGACGAGGTGATCTAAAGCTGAGCATATAGATTCGTCAATTCTAGGCTGAAGGACTGGGTAGGGACACAGTGATCCTAAGGAAATTGTCCAGATAATCTGATTCTAGGCTCAAGTACTTAGAAGTTACATGATGATCATGACCAGTGAGCGTAGATATTCTGGTCCTAGTAGGAGTCCTCAAATCAAACTGGGTGATCGTACGTAAAGGGTGTAGATACTCTGGTTAGTCATAAGTGCTTACAGGTAACTTTGTGATCCTAGGTAGAGAGCATGGATCTTCTGATCCTTGTTAGATGTACTTGGAGGCAATAGTAAACTTAAGCAAGGCACCCAGATATTCTGATCCGGAGCAGAAAATCACCCAATACGTATATAACCTGGTCATTTTCAGCATAGAATTGAAAACTGTGCATCGTGCACAAGGAAGGATCTTGCACGACACTTGGAGTGATTGCAAGCAAGAAAAACAAGACAGAATGAGTTCATACACTCCATCGAAAAAACTAAATGGCAATGGGCTGGATATGTTGCAAAAATGTCTGATAATAGGTTGGCATCTCAAATCACAATGTAACATCATACACAAACGTCGTCCTGTCAAAAAAAAAAAAATGTGCGACGAATTAGAGAATTCAGGAAGTATTAGTTTGGTGACACCCATGATAAAAAAAAGTCTGGTGAATATTTGGGGAAGTCTATGTTAAAGAATAGACTTTGAAAGGCTGCTGCTGCCGATGATGATGATAATAATGCTATCTTAAAGTAACAAAATGCGAGATATGGACGAGCATAATTATTTGTCGTGAGATGCGAGGACATAATTTGAACTTTAGGAAATATATCAATTTATTGCGCATAAAAGTGAATAATTCCAAACAAAGTTATCAAACCATGCGTGCATGTTAACACTTATTTCATTTGATATTCAAATGTCCGCTTTTTTTTTCTCTCTAAGATAATGCGAGCACCGAACTTAAGTGTCTATTTAAATCGACTCTCTAGAGAATATAAGTAATCTTTGCAATCTTTTTTTTTATTTATTTAATTATACATCTACGCCAAAGAAAGAGAAAATTATAAACGAAAAAAATCCGTTTTATTTTATTATTAAATAAAGATTCCGTTGCTTGAAGTTCTCGACATGCAATGTTGAAATTAAGTTAATTTCACTTTCTCGACGGTAGATTTTGTTTATGACATTGATGGACGATAAGAAACAAGAAATGCATATTTTTGTGAAAACTTGATTCATAACACAAGGGACATGTAATAATTTCTGATTTACTGATAACAAAGTTAACAGATTCAAGCCACTTCCTTTCTTCACAGATGACACGAATATTTCAATCGGTAAAAAAAAAATGTATCTGGTTGCATGAAAGAAGAAAAAACAAAATGCCCAATTTGTTCATAAGTGGATGCAGATTCATATCAATCATAATTTTCAGGAAATTACCCCAGGAGATCTAAGAACCGGTAAGCATGGGGGCGAAGAATTATTTGAAATAATATACTCATTGAACAATGAGTGATTTTAAATCACACGAGTAAAAATAGTTTTCGTGAGATGGGCTTGGAAATTGCAGCTGTTCATTTTAGTTAAGATATACAAAACACCGTTGTTTGTCGGTCATAGACAATTGTTGTAGATTGAGAATATTGTTTCATCTTATTTACCTTTGATAACGTTGTCTTGTCAGTTGACTGACATATTCTTATAGTTGGTGAATAAGAACGAAATTTAGCTGAACTAGAGGAAATTTTGCGTGGTTTGAAAACTGAGATTAACGCATGTCTCCCTCCGTCCATCAACCTTTAGCCATACGTCCCCATTCTTTTCTTTATCTTTCCCTATCTTCGTTCCCAGTTCATGTTTTCAACTAAACGTTATATGCATATTGATTTGGTCAAATTGAAGAAAAAAACAAAAAAAAAACCTCAGTAAATTACCTAACTTCTCTTTTTGTTTTTCCTCTCAAACCCTTTGATTAAATTGTATCGCACATTTTTTCACATCACTTCCTACACTCTGTATTAATATACCTAGCTTCCTTTTCTACCATCTTTTTCCCTATTCTTTTAGAACTCACTTTTTGTTCATTTTCTCTCAACCTTTTGATTAAACTACCTAATCAACTTTCCGGCCCTCCTCTTGAACTATCCAATCTTTTCTTCATGTGAACATATCATTTGAACTAGCAGGATTGTTATATTTGGTCATTATTGATGAAATAATATTTTATTATGGGAAATATCGAATGGGGTCTAACACTTAAGCCAAGAAGATTTGAAGCTTTTTGAATATTATGCCGGATAAATACTTGGAAACTAAATATGTTCCGTTGAAGAACTGCGTCAATTTTTTTCATTCCAACATTTAAAACTGAACTCAGTTGGGGAAGAAGTTGAATATGTTGAGAAGAGATATCTAGCCGAATCTGCAAGTAGATTTTCACATTTCTTTAACACTCTAGCAGTGAACTTTCAAGTCTGGTGCTATTGTGAGTTATAACTAAAGTGCTTTCTTTTATTTGTAACGAAGTGTAAATATTGATAATCTGATTAATTTGTACCCGATCCCATGAGTATCATCTGTTCAAGAGGTTATGGATGAAATTACTCTCAT
The DNA here is from genome assembly GCA_963457665.1 of Thysanoteuthis rhombus. Classification (NCBI taxonomy): domain Eukaryota; kingdom Metazoa; phylum Mollusca; class Cephalopoda; order Oegopsida; family Thysanoteuthidae; genus Thysanoteuthis; species Thysanoteuthis major. Next base: position 35,219,309 of record OY735232.1, read on the forward strand.
TGTCCAAGGAATAAACACACACACACACACACACACACACACACACACACACACATACACACACACACACACACACACACACACACACACACACATATATATATATATATATATATATATATTAACGGTCCTCTATTCAGGGTTGAGCACTCTTTAAGTGAGGTGAGTCGTTCATTCTAAGCTTATGCAACGCTCTTCCATAGGAATAGGGCAATCCGGTGAATGGAGAATTTCAGCTAAATAAATATATCGCTTAAATCCAGCCTAACTGACCGTCCAGTTCCCTAGCAGTGGTAAGATATCAGCTTCCAGATCTGAAGCGGAGGTTCATATATTTTTTCTTTTTTCCTTTACTTTTTCTTTATTACTATCCAACTTCGGCCCATTTAATTCTTTCACCTAAAATCTTCGTTCATTTTTTCTTTTTTTTTGTCTTTTTCGTCTTTCTTTTTTTTCATCGATCTTGTCACTCTTTTTTTGCTTTTTCTTTGTATATTTCTATAATATTTATAAATCAAATCATTTATTATCTAATTTCCCTTGATTTCTTTTTCCAATTATTTTTCCCAATCGTTTCATTTGTGTTTTTTCTTCTATTTTCCTTCCTCTTTTTTTTCTATACTTCTTTACAACATATATCATTGTTTCCTCCTTATCAACTCTTTTCTTTATCATGCACTATCTTACCTGTTCTTCTTACGACTGCTATCTCTTTTTTATCCATCTATTTCATCTTGTTCATTCACTTCCCCTTATAATTTTCTTTTCTTTGCGTTCTCCATGATACCCCGTCTTCAATGCCCAGTTCCCTAGACGTATCCTCTTTTATAATAACTATTTTTCACTTGCTTCCAATGAAAATGCCATTTCCTGCAAGCTTCATTAATTGAATTTACAAACAGAGCCACCGTCATTTTTATGTCAATGTCTAAACAGCGTCATCAACAACACTTCCCTGACACGCTTCTTTTTCAAAAGGTGTCCATTACTTTCACCCCCACCCCAAATAATCATTCGATCCCTTTTGGGATATGTGAAACCCTAAAACGTTTCGCCACAATTATTTGACTAGCAACATAGAAAAAAATGACAATAGTTTCTTAAATTCCTTTCTTATGGGACGATCTTGCATGGATAGATTGACCAACGTTATCCAAAATTTTACATCTGAATTTGACTCATAAACATCTCAAAATACATTGAATCGTGTAGAATATCAAAAAATATGATATAAAAACTGAAAAATATACTATATGATAATAATGAGTTAAAAGTAACTTTAATCATCGAAAAACATTTCATCAAAATACCACTTAATCCATTAAAATATTATTCATTCTATTCCTATAAATTGAAAAAATTATCAATACTCCATCAGTATTAATCCAAATAGCAATTTGTAACATGTACGCGCTCCTAAAAAAATAGTACAACGATAAAACCCTTTGCCTCCTTTTGTGGTTTCCACCGAAAGTGGTAAAGGGTTACATTCATTTTTTTTTGTTTTGTATATGTGCATAAATTGGCTTATGCGTTCACGTGCTCCTGTCCATACCATTCTATCCACCAATTTGGAAATTGAAATCACTGGTCTATTGGATCCCTTCTAAGGACGTTTTTATGTTTATTTTTTGGAAAGGAAATAAAGCTTATGATATATTTGAGGTCTTATTTTCCACAGATATATAAATGATATTATCTTTCCAGATGTTTTTCAAAACTATATCATAGATGTTTCCTTCCCGAAAGTGCCAGTGATGTCATAAATATGATTTATTCCGATACTTATTCTTCGAAGGTATATTTGTTATATGAGTTGGACTCTAGGATTATCCATATATTGACTGTGACTGCGAGTATAGATTTAGATCAAATAATCCTAATTGACAGCACCAAGTAAATCAAAATCTAAATTGGCAACGCAGAGCAAGGGATGTAACAATTCGTTATATCAGTGAGTGATTGGGAATCTTGTAGATATGCTCGTGTATCTAAAGAGTATATTTAATGCACCAATATCAGTCAACATCAGTGTCACAAGCATGAATGATGAATAGTTCATAATTACATATGATGCAAGACAGTGAACGATTCCTACATCCATCCAATATTCAATTAGATCTCTTTCAGCCAATGTCGCAGTTTTCTACAAAAATTCATTGAAAAGTACTATTTTAAACTATTTTCAATGAAGATTCTACCCAAAAATATATCCTTTTCTACTTAAACTCTTTCCCAAAAATTCTCAAGGGCAGTTAGAACAGACGGACAAACAGACAGATATTTGTGAATATATGTACGCTGAGGACAAAATGTATCAAAGAAACTAACATCATAAGGTAGCTTCAAAATTGATGGAATTTTCCTCGAAGTCGGAAGGAAAAAAATCATTGAAAGTTAACTGACCACTAAACAATTATATCGAAAAAATCAAAACCCTCCGGTCTTTATCGCGTAATTCATGAAAGTGGATGAGATTATTGATATGAACCCTTTGAAATGTATTGGATACTTTCTACACTCACTGTACCTTCTCCTACATCATTTGCAGAGGTGGGAAGAAAATCAAAACGCTCATTTTACAAAATAGTGTCAATGACTCCTTTTTTTTTTTCTTCGTCAATTCAACTTCATATTTTGGGTGATCTCATTTGCATATTGATATCTTGAATGTCCATCCGTCTTGGCCTATGTATAACGGCTACCTTGACGACACATCTGAATCACTCAATAGGATGTAAACCTAACGAGTTTTTACGACCCAATCAGCATTCGGACGCATGTGCAAAAGATCTGTTTCGCTGGCAGAAATTCTTTTCAAAGGGAAAAAAGCCAATTATCTATTCCTCAAAGGTCACCTTGCAAACTATCTTGACTCAGAATTGCCACCAGATATGATTAGAAAAAAAATGATATTTTCCAGCAAATACATAGACGTTCTAGAAACGCAAATGTGTACCAGGAATTTCTATACCCCTTTCGAGGCGGTCACCGTGAAATACGAGAAGCAGCAAAAAGCAAAAGAGGGTGCAATTTTACAAAGCGTCCATAGAAAGATTTATCCTGATTGATTCAGGAGTTTGAGTGAGAAAGAATGGCTGGGTCATAGATATTTGTTTCATTTGAGACGATTGTTACTTGAGATTATTAGTATCTTTGTCTTGTTTCCATTTCTTTTTTTCGCTCTCAAATAGAACAGCAAAGAGGAGACAAGTTAGATGATTTTAATGTAAAGGTTTTGGTTGATTGAATCATTGATTCAAAGTTAGAGCCTGAGTTGGAATTTTGGTCACAGTTATTAATTTATTTTATATAATTTACTAATAAATGACGACATTTTACTATCCGACCCGTTGGTTTAGGCATTTTATCAAAAATATGTTTTTCCAACTGTTCTTAAAAACAAATCTGAATGCGTGTATCCACCTTAACACTTAGAAAAAACGAACCAGGACGGTATTTATGGCTCCAGAAAGAGGATTTAATTCAGTATATGTGCCAAATATACAAATGGAGACATACTTTCATACGAACTTCCAGGGATTTGAAATTACAATCATATTTGTGCTTCTTTTGAGGAACACATGAAAAAATTAAAATTGAAGTTAGAAAAGCAGACTAAGAACTCATTATTTTTAGATTTGTTCACGCACATCTCAATAAGAAAGTTTATCGGCCCCAGTAACATCATCAAAAAGCAATAATTTGTTTAGTTTAATTCAATTCTCCTGACTGATATTAAGTTACGCGTTCATATATATATATATATACATATATATATATATATATATATATACATATATATATACATATATATATATATATATATATATATATATATATATACATACATATATATATATATATATATATATATATATATATATATATATATGTATATATATATATATGTGTATGTGGGTATATATATATATGTGTGTATATATATATATATATATATATATATATATATATATATATATTTATGATTGAATTGATCCACTTTTAGTCGATTCTCTTTCAGCAAATCCCTCATATCTGCTGTTTTCCAATCAATGCTAAGGAGGCACACCATAACACATTTGTTCTTGTTTTCAAGTATTTGATAATCTTTTCAACAAACCTTTCCCAGCACCAAAACCTTATTACAAAGCCTCAACAAGAACGCTCACTAAAACTGTAACATAGATTTTTTTCTAGATCAGTTTGCATTGCTTGGTAACTGGCTATGTGTATCTCACGTGTAAAAGTCTACTTAGCCTAAGGACTAGAGATATAAAGATTTTGCTCCATCATCATCATCATCATCATCATCCTCATCATCATCATCATCATCATCATCATCAGTCCTTTAACGTAGGTCGTTGGACATACACCCTCCCCAGGATTTGCCACACTTCTCTATCATGGGTGTCACCGAGCCAGTACATTCTAAATTTGTCTAGCTCGTCTCTCCATCTAATATTCTGCCGGCCTCGATTGCACACGTGATCTCGGGGGTGCATATCGTGAGTCGTGATATCCATCAGTTGTCTGCCATTCTTGCAACATGGCCAACCCACCGCTATTTTAGATTTTTAATGGATTCTACGATGTCCCTGACTGTAGTCTTTTCTCGGACGCGCTATGCTGTCTTGTGGTCTCTCCATGTGAGGCCCCAGCATAATTCTTTCAAGTGAACGTTGCATGGTTCTCGATTTGCTGATCTGTCTCTTGGTAAGGTCCCGTGTTTCAGCTCAATAATTGACTATTGGGAGGATGCATTGGTTATACAAAGGATTCATGGGATCTTCTAATTTTTTGGAAAAAAAAAAAAAACAGTCTCTTCGATTATTTAAAGATCCATTTGCATGAGAGAATGGTTAGATTGTATCGAGTAGCATTTTGGCCTGTTTTTTTTTTAAATACTTGCTCCTTTGGTGGCCCCTGCTCCACATAAGACGAGATCATTCATTTCTTAATTTTTTGATTGATTACCCCAAACATTGCATGCAACCAAAATACATTGGTCACATGATTATTTCTATTGAATGACTTATATCACGTTCGTTGTAAAACCTGTATGACTGCCACTTACTGCTTTCCATCTATTACAATAACTCATGAGAACAATAGATGGGAGATATGGAATTATTAAATTTACAGATTAAATACGGTCGGTTGGCCTAAATAGTTGAAGCCAGGGTTACAAATGCTGATTTCAAATGCATATCTCCCTCACAGATACTGCAGGTGACACAAAAACTTCCTATCTCCTCATTTCTTCAAAGGATATGCAGTATCAAACCAAGCCCAGTGAGTATCTATTCATTTTTTTTTCTTTGTACTCTCGTGGTACTGTTCTTATTTGACGAAAAGTAATATTATTCAGTCTTGTTTACTTTAGATATGCCTAACAAATTGTATGTGATATTTATAAACTAATTAACCGCCGTGAAAAATTTCAGCAGATATGTTATTAGCTAATCTCTGATAAAATATTCCTTCCAGAGGAAAAAAAGAAAGTTCTGTAGTCGCTTAAAAAAAAAATTCACGTTTTCGAATGGTGTATAGTAAAAATCTCTCTCCTTTCATTTAATAAATATTTTTGATTATGTATGCTCCGATGTCTCTTCGCAATTTATAAAATGTCTCAATAAGCTCTATTGCAGAGGGTGGAATGTTGGGTAACATGGCTTGGTAAATCGTGTGGAGATCAAGGGATGTCCGAGTGTCAAAATCTTATTTTCGGCCCAGCTGATGTTGCCGAGAGAAAAGCTGAAAGTGATACATCTGGCATCAGCTTTGCTACAGGAGTAGCCGAATGGACGTAAAACTCGGCGTCAAGCCACTCAGAGGGGTGCTCTGCACCCTGGTTTCGAATCAGTTGTCTTTCTCTCCGACAGGTTAACTCCAAAAGGCTAGATATCCTAATCCGCACTGCCATTTCAACCATGGATTTACAGGGGGGAGATGGCATAGATTCATGCTTTTCAAAGGGGAATTAGTGTGGAGGGAGCATTTTGAGACCTACCCATTGTCCATTTCATTACTGCTATGCCAATTGCACATCCGACTACATGGATATAAGCTTTGAATATGCTGTCAAAAATATTCACTTTTGGAAAAACCCGTATATTACTACCTGGGTAAAAAAGAAGTTTCTCTGCTTAGTGCATTCCTTGTAGCTGTAAGCTGCATCATTCTCTAGCTGTGATGAGAGATTTCATATCCTGTTGAACGCAGTTCCATTGGTCCCCAAGGGCCTCATATTCGACCATAAGCGACCAAATTGCGAAATGGGTGAGTCCTGAAAAATGTGAACTGAATGGAACCTAATTGTTAGACTTTGAATTTGGTCAGAATAACCAGCCATGCTAATGAAGCAATCATTCCACTTCTAAGTCTCTTTTGCTTCTAACGTATTTTACGATAAGATGTACTGGGCTATTTTTTTTTTCAGCTCATTCTTTTGGTGCTCAATATTAACAATGTTACGATTTACCTTCACATTGACAGTGATTGTGAGCATTTGCCTTTAGAAAACTAGGAAGTCGAATGATCGTAATTGTCAAACTCTTTCTCTGGATTTGACTTTATCTTCCACTTATAATATCAACAGCGATAACAATGACATCGAGTATGTCCCCCACAAAAATAAGAACCCTTTTGGTCAACTGGAAAAGGAAAAATCTTGCATGCAAACATATTTCACCGTTATTACAAAAAAACAAAAACAATAATAACAATTACAAATTCACCCAGCTCCCTTTCTGTGCACGCCACCATTTCTTCTTTCAGGTTGTATGCCTCAAATTACATCAAGAATTTACTAAATTCCCGTGGCATTTATCTATAAAAAAAAAAGGTAGATCATTTCCAGTTAAAAGGTAACAGTTTTGCAACGATGGAAATATTTTCAAAACTCATCAGCCAAGTCATTTAAGCATTCGTCGGAGGGGAGGATGGCCCTTGAACAGCAAGTCTCGTCTATTTTCGGATTGAAGAATCTGATGGTCTTCTTTTAGAAGGTGAATCAGGCTGTTTATTTCTCCGTATATAAATGTATATTCTACTGCATTTTAATTACTATTGTCCGGAAATAATATTTCTACTACCCATGTAACATTCCGTGGAGAATGAGTGCAATAGATGCATAACTCAGTAATCAGTTACAAGTATCAGACTTGGGTGAATTATTACAAATTTCTATTCTTGGAGCGCACTCATACATATTCTGCAATTATATGAATTCATACTAGTGCAAAAGAATCTCTGTACATAGTGTGTTATTTTTACGGCTATTTCTCTGCTTCTCTGAGAGTAATAAGGTTGGGATATAGCTAATTGAATATATGTTAAATAATCAATACCTATATACAGCTGCATAAAAATATTTATTCTTCTGCCTTTTAGGGAATCTTCAGGAATTTGAAGTCAGAAACATGAAGATGTTTGCATAGTGGATCAAGTATATAAACATAATCAAAGCTGTACTGTAACTCTATGTATTTACATCGAGCGCTTCATGAAATAAACCCATCACACATTGTATGATGAATCACTGATTTGTAGTTTGAAGAACACACACACACACACACACACACACACACACACATATATATATATATATATATATATATATATATATATATATATATATATATATATCTGAAACGTAAAATATCAATGCAAGGTGTCCCTGCTACATTTGGACACAATACTTTCTTTGTCTGCATTCATAGCATCATTATCTTATAATCAAAGTTATGCATTTTAATTCTTTGAAAAATCTATTTGAAATGATGTTCTGTTGCTACACGGCGAATGCATCATTTGGCGTAAACAGTGTAAATAGAATAAACAATCACAGAAAATGGGACTGCCGTAGGAATCAAACCCAAGACCGAAAACTTAGCTGTTTCAATGTTACTCTAACCACAGAGTAAAACAGTATAGGCCAAAATGTCTTTAGTTCATTCACTCTCCACATATGTTCTATTTCTTTCTTAACACAGATATTTGTTTCTGTGAGTTACTGAAAAACAATTGTCCTGGTTCATGATTCTAATCTCAAAAGCTTGGAAAGGGAGCTGAGTTTTCATTCATACTATTTTCTCATTAGTGTTGTGTAGAGATCAGTCTCTTGATAAGATAATTTACAAGGTAGCTACAGGAATCATTCTAGATTATTCCAAGCTGTTTATGGCACCATGAATTTCCAGATGTTCAACCATCTAGGAACTGAGTTTTCATACATATCATTTCGATCATAGTCAGGCCATTGGAGGGTTCTTGAGTGCACAAGAAGGAGTGTCTGGCATGCGTTATTGGACGTAGTGTAGAAACCGGTTCATCTTTCGAAGAAATAACGACATAGCCACAGGAGTGCGTACGGAATCTGGCATTTCCTGACAGCCAACCATCTATTTATTGCCCAGGCTCGACTTTTCTTAACTTCAGACAATTAAACGAGAACCATTGTGTTCGAAACAATGTGGCTGTAACAAGATGGGAGTGAACTTCGGAGACTTTTCTCATATTTCCCTAACATTGACAAAAAGAATTCTAACATTATCCAGTCCGTTCGGGTGTCAACTTACACAGCATCTCCAGACAGCTTTCGAAATCGCTCCACCATCTTTCATTGCTCGATTATTTCTTTTCTTTTTTTTTCCCCTTAAGATGCCATTTCTCGTTTTAAGTTCCCGGAACTTTTGTGTAACGCATCAGGATGAAACTAATATCCTTATCTTTCTCCAGTTCATACAATGCATGGATTCTTAATGAGGGAGAAAGATTTCAACAGAAATAGTGGAATATCCGTACAAAGGAGTGACTTCCTAAGTGTTTTGACCTTGCATCCTATTAACACGAGGATTTGCTCTTTCATGTAGCGATCTTTAGAGACCTATTGACGTCACGAGCAAATGCATGCAACTTATTTAATGGCTATTACAAGTAGGAGAAGCAATAAAGGTATGAGACTGCATTTGCAAAAGATAAAAGATAAAAGAAACCATTTATGAAGAAGGAGAGAAAAGATAATCATTTAAATAGAAGGAAGATTAAATGACGAAAGAATATTTTTAAGAGAATCAGGAGGGAGAAATATGAAAGACATAAAAAATGAATGGAGAGTATATTCAGAAGATAGGGAGGTTGGGGGAAATATAAAGAATGAGAAAAAAAGAGGAATGAGTTGATCATGGAAGGAGCAAATATAATGAGGAAAGGAACAGACGAATAACGCAAGGATACCCAGGGGGATTAAAGAAATTATATAGTATATATTGAAGAAAGAAAGGAAAAACCAAACGGATAGATACATGGATATGAACGGATACTCACATTCACACAATCTAATGCACGTACATCCACACGCACACGCATACACACACACACACACACACACACACACATATATATATATATACGTGTGTGTGAATGCGTGTGTGTGTGCGTATGAACAGACTGTCAGATAGATATGAACGGACTGAAATACATACAAACTGATTAAAATAGATATGCACAGACATTGATAAATAGACAGAGTGATTTAAAACAAGAATTTGGATAATAACAAAATAATCATGTGATACACTTGCGTTGTTCATATTTTCCCCCTAATATACACGGGTTGCTTATTTATATACAAGTATCAATTATTGAGAAAATTACATACATCCAAACATGAAATGCAGAAATGAATTCAAATGAAAGTAACGGTAAAAAAGTATTTGGTTACGACTGAAAATTCTTCCTGAACATCTTTTTCGCGAAAGAATGCAGATTTAGACCTCCCTGCTCTCGTGTAGAAACCTTTGGAGCAGTCGAGCAATACTTGAGTACGTAGTGACTTTATGACACTAGTTCACTTTTTTAACGTTTCTGAAACGAAGCTGATATGTTCACAGTAAAATACCTAACAACCAAACAGAAATGCCGTAATTAAGGAACACTATGAGCTATATGGCCATTACCAAGATGTTGAATATATCTATCAGTATCATTGAATCGAGTTTGGCAACACCATCAACCTCGTTTGAACTAGACTTCCAACAGTCGAATTGAATAAACCGTAAAATCTAAAAGAGTTCCAAGATTATTTCATAGCAGTAAGTAAATAGTTAACTAATAAAACTACGGGGATTCTTTAAAAACTCACGTGCAACAGAAAAACAAATCGAGAAAGAAGGCAACAAGAATCCCCGATGGAGTTTAGTCATGACCACTTAAAGACCCTAATCATTTTTAAAGAACATTATCTGATTGGGTGAATAGCAAACTGAACTTTTCTTTAGCAGAAGTTACGCTTGGGTAAATGATAGATGTGCTTATAATTCCCTACTCTGAAGCAGAGGGATGAAAGTATGATCTCAGGGCGTCTCTTTTTCATTGCAGTACTAAAAGAGATTGAAAGAACCATGAGTGAAGTAACGTACAGGAGTTTTGGAAAGTAATATGTTTCCTTCGGTGCAACTGCTGGAGCTTGAAGAATTTTGGATCATCCAAAGAGATAATGATCTGAAGCATACTGCTAAAATAACTCGTGAATAGTCTGTTCAGAACAGTGTGGAGATGCATAAATGGTCTGGGCTCTTCCTTAATCTGAATCTAATTTGAAACTAATGACTATGCTTGAAAGATCGATTTCATCAGAAGGACACTAGAAATATCAGTTATTACTAGTTCTTTCACCGAAGAGTGATCCAAGCTTCAATAAAAAATATAGCAGAAGGCCTGTGAAGGATAATCAAAAAAAATTCTCCTGCTATGCAACTAAGTATCTAAATATGTGAGTAATGTATCGAAATACTTTTGTCCTCGATACATTTGTTCATTTTGTATTCTGCATTGTATGTTTGGGTATATGTTTTTTTTCTCAGCAATTGTAAATACTACATAAAAATACACCTGTGTAAATTCTAAATAGATATGAGCATTACAAGTATATTAGATGAACATTTCGAAAGTGTAGAGATGCTTTTTCCCTTCAGTGTAGATGAATAGGTAAATGATTATGTGAACACTTACATTGAGACAAATTATTTGGTTTAGATAAATTACGCTTCAGAGAGTGAAGTAAGGATCAATGTGGCCAGATAGAAAGAAAAATTGGTGTCAGTAATCCCAATTTCTTGAAAGGATGTCAATGGAAATATCCCAGTGATATTAATTGGAAATTACAAGATTCCATTTTAGAGGTTGCTATAACTAAACAAGATAGGTTATCTGGAGCGAAGCAAATTACATCTTCAAATGTTTGCGTTTCTAAAATAATATTAGTTTTGCCCGTGTAATCAACAGATTAATGGGAAACGCAACAACGCAACTTGGATGACACATGTTATTAGATTCAGCCTATTGATTAACATGAGGAACATCGAAATTGTGTGTGTATATATATATATATATATATATATATATATATATATAGTGCTGATCCTGATTATTGGGCCCGTTGAATCTTTTGTATAACCTGCACAATACTGTGAAAAATAAATGGAAATCTATCAAATTTCTATAATTATGATACTTGAGTAGGATGTCCACAGTAATCAACAAAAATATTTTCCGATTTACCTGAAGTATTCTTAAGCAAGAAATGAAAAATATGACTCGGATAATAATATAACCTTCTTATAAATTTCGTTGTGTGCATCTTTTGGCAACAAAAAACTGCATCCAAACATTTCTTGTGGCCATCTTCAAGCTTCTTACACCTCTCAGCTCTAAATCGAGCTCCCTTTTGGCCATTTGTCCATGCCTTTGAACTCTTCCAGAGTTTTTGCAATGTATGAAACATGTTGATGCCATGACTCCGGATATTCGCGCTTTTCAATGGTCTTTGTTAAAACTGTGATGATGACTCATTCCCAACCATTAAAAAATTATATATACAGCACTTTTCAACTGATGTTTTGTGCCTTTTGATCCTTACATTGGATTTCTAGTCCATCAATCACATACAGACAAAGCAATTTTTCATACGCTTTGTGGCATATTTTAGTCTGAAGTCTGGTAATCCTCTGACTTCATGGTTCCTTTGATGCAACCAAAAGCTCCGAGTAAGAGAGTAAGGCTCAAAATACTATAGTTATAAGTAATATTATCCGAACTTTAGATGCATTGTATCCACAGTCATAACAGGAATATACGGGAGGTTGATTCAGTTCACAGGAAACTTAATGCTCAAAAAAGATTACTGGTTTAACACAAACAGCTTTCAAAAAGTTTACTTTTCAAGGCAAAAGTAAAATGTTATATTCAAGATGTAATCAAGGCTTAAACAGATCTTTTTTTTCCAACGTTCGGAAAGAAACTAAATTTTTGGTTGCTTCTCATGTGGAAGTTGGATTTTTGGCGAGTAATTTCTTATGCCTCTATCAAGGTTGGGATGGGGAACTACGCAACGGAGTAATCAGACGTTCAGTCATTTTTGGATTACTGGCTCTACACCAATTGTCTTTCTTGCATCTGTAAATCAGTCCCAAAATTCATTCGATTATCTCCACACCTCAATATTTTAGTATCCAGCGATTTCTTGAGACCCACGTTGTTAATTATCAGTTTTGAAGTTTACTTTCATTCAAATACAAGTTTATCTCAAGACTACGATGGAATAAGAGGAATAGAGAGAAGCAGTAAGAATCAAAGCAAAAATATGATTTGTAGTCTGAAGATTTTCTCTAACCAAAACGGAGGTCGACATCTTACAAATTGATGCAATGAAACATGTATCTTCAGTATGTTCTAAATAACGTAAGAAAAAAAAAAGACTTGCTAAAATTGCACGAAAGAAATATCGTAGAATTCGAAAAGGCCACCACTTTCACTTAGTAAAATCCATATTCGTCGCGATCCGGGCTCTGTATTAGCTTGAAATTCAGTATTATACAGGGCCTAAATAAGTGTAATTTGTTTGGATGGGTGAGACGTGTAGAAGATTAAAAACAATATGTAGGTTGATCAGTCGATTGAGAACATTATTCCTGTAGATAGCATGTTCAGTGCGGACTGAAAAAATCCAAGGGCATTGGTGTAGCTAGTTAGTTTCGGGGAATTCCCAATAATAATAATATCAATCACAATATTTTTATGTCACTGTTAGCGCTTACATCATATACTCGTGTAATATTTGAACAGAATTTGGGCAAACATATGAATAAATACCTTTAGGAATACAAATTCCTGAAAATGAAACTGAGTGTATGGCATTTTATGACTAAAATTCCAGCATTTTTGTATTTCATAGCCGACAGTATATGATACGTCGTTTAGTTATAGGTGGATAGATACATCGGATTAAAATGTCATCAGCTTTTTAAGATATCAATCAACTGACGATTCAATTATGCATATGTGCATACACATACATACACACACGCACATATGTGTGTGTATATATATATATATATATGTATATATATATGTATGTGTATATATATATATATATATATATATATATATATATATATATATATATATATATATATATATACAGCTGTTAAATTCCCATGTAGCCTTTTAGGGTCCATTGCGGGACATATACCTTTGCAAGACTTGGGAATTACGGAGTTAGCATTTTGGACCCGTTTGATTTGTCACGCCATCTTATTTTCTGTTATTGGAAGTTTTGCCTATGATTTCTGTAGATCCACGATGTATGCCAAGCGGTTGTCTGACTTCCTCGTTACATGACCAACCCCTACCCATTTGATTTCTGTAATTGATTCAAAGATATCTCAAGACTTGCTCTCCCTCTAATTCATTGCACTTGTGATCCCTCCATCTGACGTTAAACATAATCATCTAATTTGCACTTGACTTGGAATTCTATTGAAATTTGATCATTTATTTTTATCCTAGGAATTCAAAATCAGGATGTATTTCTCTGAAAACTCTCTGATGCAAGTTTTATATAATTTACACCTATATACTCGGTTTTACATTGTTTATACGCAGAGTATTCATATGAATTTTTCAACGATGTTTGCCCCCGAGTAATGATAAGAAGCTGATTATGATAAATGAGACTGGAACTTTGTATTTACATTCGTTGTTTTGTGATCAAAGGTCCTACTTGCACTCTTCAGAAATTCCAAAATGGATTGTGATGATGATGGAAAATATGCACACTTCAAATCATCATTATTTGATCGTATCAAGTGTCAGAAATGTATTTCTAAATCTTCTTCACTGGATTCTGATGAAACAATTGTTTGGTTTTTTTTTGTATCTGACTATATCAAGATTCGACCCCTAAATCGTTAAAATACAGTCATGGTTTTGGCTGTTACCTTTCATGTGCAGGTGATACCGACTGCAAAGATACATAGTTGGAAAGCTGAGACAATATTCTTTACAAATGAATATATATATATATATATATATATATATATACATATATATATACATATAAATATACATATATATGTATATATATATATATATCACTGTAAAGAATTTCTTTCGATCAATATGTCACATCACTTCATTTGCATCTTTTCACCCTATACTGAACAACGTAGTAGAGGACTTCATCGCTGTAATTGCTGAAACAGAACTTGAAGTATTCAAGATCCAGCAATACTCAACCTGCTACAGACATTCGTTCAAGTTCCTTCATCACACACTGATATGTGTATGGATGTGCTGTATGCTTCTTCTGTAGCAGTTTGACAGCCAAAATCACCTGCATATAATTTAGCAAATGGAATTTTGGCTCTGATTTCGAATGAGCTTCCCCGTAATAAAAAAAAATCAAATCCTCGAATCATATTATTCCATCTGCATAACTTATTCAAACCCCAAAAAGTTGAGCTGTATAGATAATCTGAATCGGAACATGACAATGAACGAATTATCATTTGGATAGTGATTTGTAAGAGATGGCGCATTAAACAATTTTTACTGACAATCAATTGCAGCTTCCCAAATAACTACCCACCAAGACAACTTCAAATGTCACTTCTTCAGCCCCTGCATAATCCATCAACTGAATTTCAATAAATTAAATATATTATGTTCGCTCTTAGTGGCTTTGAATTTCTTTTCCAACTTTAGAAGGAACCGTTATCTTGTGTTAATGTATACAAAACGTCTCTCCTCCAACATCTACTGGTAGTATGTCCTGTTGAAGGTGATCAATTAAAAAGTTGGAAAGGGGGTTGATGAGATGATAAGTTTCTATTTGTGGGTAGCAATCACTTAAAAAAATATCCGAATTTAATTAAAAAGGATGAACAAACGTGAAAGCTGCAGGACACATAAGGGATCGATTCAGGATGAAACATATTGAAAATTGCCCCCCCCCCCAACGGGAACGATTTATCGAGAATTTGCAAAAAGTAATTTGGATGAAAAAAATCATAATTCATTATTAAGTTGAATTTTAAGATTCAAACTCTTGCGTCTTCTTTAACCAGGAGTATAATCTGCAAGAGGTTTTCAATCTATTTTATGATTGATTTTCTATCAACAAGAAGCAAATATACTCACACGTATATATATATATATATATATATATATATATATATATATATATATATATATATATATATATATATATATATATATATACACATACATATATATATATATATATATATATATATGAATGTATATATATATATATATACACACACACACATGTATATGTATATAAATATAAATATATACATATGTACACACACACGCACACATATATATATATATATATATATGAATGTATATATATATATATATACACACACACATGTATATATATATAAATATAAATATATACATATGTACACACACACACATATATATATATATATATATATGAATGTATATATATATACACACACACATGTATATGTATATAAATATAAATATATACATATGTACACACACACGCACACACATATATATATATATATATATATATACATATATATATATATATATATATATATATATATAGAGAGAGAGAGAGAGAGAGACGGAGAGAGAGACGGAGAGAGAGGTAAATATAGACATATAATTATATCTATATGATAGATGGATAGATAGATACATAGACAGAGGGAGAGAAAGAGAAAGAGAAAAAGAGAAGTGGGTACGAAAGTGGGCAAAAGAAAAATAAAGGGGATGTGACTCTTTGTTTATCGTGATTCCAAACTGTGACGGTTTGATGTTGCACGGTTGCGGTGCTGATCTACGATTTTATGTGTTAAACATAATGATAGATTATCCAGTTTCCTTCAGAGCTCTCTAATGTTTGTATTTCCTATTTTTCCTCGAAATCCTCACCGTTTAGATTCAATTTTGTTTATAATCCTTTATTGGCGATAAACATGTTCGAATTATTCATTATAATCTCTTACGAAAAGGCCTATAAAATTCTCATTCTTGTCTTCATTTGATGCAATGAATTGTCAGGTATTTTTTCAGTTCTACCCACTCTTCGGATGCTGATCAAATGTGATGTATTAAAAAAGACTTGCAGTTTGTATTTGATTCTGATCGATCATATCAAGTCTTAGATAAGAATTTGCTTACGTTTCAGATGGAAAAAATAATACAACTTTGAAGAGTATTACTTTGAACGATGTGACACAATTTCGGTCAAAGCATTTATTCGTGGTATATTTGTGTACAGAGTGGGAATGAATTGATCCCAATAAGAAATAGTATCTATTGTCTATCTGCAATTGTTTCTCGCGTGGATTGGCCAGGGAATCAAAAAGATTTCATATGAGGAGTTTCTGTTCACACATTTCACAAAGGCACACACAGAGCCACATACACAGACACACACACACTATCACATACACATACATGCACACACGTGGAAAATTCGTTATCTTTGGAAATACAGTGTTCAATTGTGTAATATACACAGATAAAATTGATTGAATAAATAAACATGTGTAATATATTCTTGGAATACAAATTTTTATACTTTATCGCAGTCCTGATGAGGGTAACATAATGTTATATCGCTCTTTCGAAGCGTTTTGTTCTTGGGAAACTTGCTACATCAGAAATAGTCCGTACGACCAACCTACTGCGAATAATATGACATCCTAGACTAAAGTACATATTCTATACGATATATATATATAGGAATTGAGCACTCTGGTGGATGAGGGATTTCTGTGTAATTTATATATAAATCTCAAATTCAGCCTTATAGCCTTTCCAGTTCCATAGTCCAGAGGTAGGATATCGGCATATTTTTATATATATATATATATATATATATATATATATATATATATATATATATATATATATATATATATATATATATATATATATATATATAAAATAAAAGGCCTCTGGGTCTAAAGCAAAGGTTCGATCCTGCGTTGTGGTACTTGATGGGATAACAGATTGTCAATAACCACACTGAAGAGTTGTAATACAACCAATCAGCTGTCTGTGTATGACACAATTATATATATGTGTATGTGTTCGTGGGTATGTGGTCAGGAGGAAGATAATATTCATCCAAAATGATGGTGCATATATATCCAATATAAAAACCTGAATGTTATCGAACTGGATTGTATTCATTTCTGTTTCACGTTTCGTATCTACTTTCTTTCGTTGTCAAACGTCAGATAAAAAAAATGATGATATTTGGGAAAATATTTTTCTGGTGGGTTAATTGTTGTACTAACCTGTTGAAGGGTAATGGTATCTTTCTAGGTGAATACGTGACAGTAATCCAATATCTTAGTAGAGTGTGGGTCACTTTTTTTTTCAAGTTTTAAAACAGGTTGGTTTTTATGCGTCCATTTTTGTCAAAAATCTGTTTGTGTACGCCTGTATTAGTATTTTACAGTATGATATAAATGTGGTAATCAAAGATTCTATAAGATTATTATGATATTATTATCATATAACGGTAGTGAACTTTTTAATCTAAATTTTTATGTTTATTTATCTAACCTCTTCAACATAATCTTGCATCACTCCCCCTTTTCTGGATTTTTTTCTCATTTTTGCACCATTTGATGTTTGACAACGTGACCAATCAGCCTCTCGAAACATAAAGGAAATAAATTCAATCCAGTTTTAAAATGTTTGTATTTTCATATTGTGTATTAGATTCAATACATATATGTATATATATATATATATATATATATATATATATATATATATATATATATATATATATATATATATATATATGTGTGTGTGTGTGTGTGTGTGTGTGTGTGTGTGTGTGTGTGTGTGTTTAAAAACCAAAGAACGAAATGTTTCTGGAAGATAAGGCAGTATATTCTACTAGATGGATGAAATATTTCCTGACAGATGTACTTTGTTTGAATCTTCGGGATAGACCATCTGTAAAGCACTCTTATGAATATGCTCGGCTATTGGACGAAAAAAAGGTGGTATTTACCCTACTATTTACGATCTGTCTGTGTGAACCAGAAAGTTCTGAAGTCTGTAAAAATTCATTTGGCGTATTTGCATCTTTTTTCTTAATTATCTTAATGAGAG
This sequence comes from Thysanoteuthis rhombus, assembly GCA_963457665.1. Taxonomy (NCBI): domain Eukaryota; kingdom Metazoa; phylum Mollusca; class Cephalopoda; order Oegopsida; family Thysanoteuthidae; genus Thysanoteuthis; species Thysanoteuthis major. The sequence continues at coordinate 35,237,795 of OY735232.1, forward strand.
ACACCCAACATAGGCACAAGTACTGTGGATCTCACAGTTCATTTGCCTGTCAATATTTTATTAATGCATTATTTTTAACGATAACAAACGCTAAGTTATGATTGATTTAAAGCAGACAGGTACTTGATATAAATGCTAACTATATCAGTCTACATGTATGTAGCTGTTCAATCTTGTTGAAATTTCCCAGTCGAGGGCCAAAAGTGATTTTGTCCACATCAAAAGTATTTCAGACCTCACACATATACCTCAGGGTCTTTTCCAACATTTCAAAATAGTCTGAGAATCCTGTTTAGGGACCATCCTCAGCTGCCTTGCCCTGTCTTGCTTGAGCTTGTCCACGGCCCGAAATTTCAGTAAGAAAATCCAGAAGTCACTGAGACCCATAACCGAACTGGAAAATAAAGGTGGCAAACCTGGGTGATGCCTTTTTTTCTCCCACATCCAGCATGTAACAGAGGGAATGGCTTGGTCGGCTATAGTTAGGCTGACAGTTGAATAATTCACAGACACACTACCGACGGAGTAACCAATCAAATAAGAGCAGTGAAGTCCCATAAAACGGGTTTTCAAGTTACAGCCAAGACGTGCAGCTGGTTCTCGGACTATTCAAACTGGCTGAATACTTTCTGGTCAGATTTGTAAATGAAGCTTTATTTCAAACCTTCAAAGTGTCCCTTTACCGCAAGTCTCGACTCGATTCCTCAATAAACTGAGTAAGATTCAACAACAAAAGTATCTCTTGTATTTCTGTGGCAATTATCTCTGATTGCAATCAATAACTTGAGTAGTTTATTGAATTTCGTAACATAAACTTTGTTTTCAAGATATCCTCTCAAGATAAAATCAAGTGGTGAAAAATCTGTTGAACAGAATTGATATTCAATACTGCCTCTCATTGCAATCACTGCCTGGAAGTGTGTTGTTAATATAAAGCCTTGAATCACAATAGAAATGAAGAGGTTATTCATCATGCTAAAAATATAATAATTGAAGAATCTCCAGCAATACACATCTTTGAGGCATGAATTATGTCGCTAGTCTTAATTGAGAGGAAGCGTTACGTGCACATTCATAGAAATGGATTGATAGATAAAAAAAATATGTTATATTTTAATTATGAATTTCCTGAATTTACCAGAATATCTTAAATTGAAAATTTTTGTCAAACTTCCACTGAGTTGACTTTATTTTCTTCACATAACAAGTTTGGACTTCCGACTAAGGCTAGAAAATGAAAACGAATTAAAATTTAAATGATGGATATAGAACCAATATATATATATATATATATATATATATATATATATATATATATATAGAGAGAGAGAGAGAGAGAGAGAGAGAGAGAGAGAGAGAGAGAGGGAGAGAGTGAGGGAGGAAGAGAGAGAGATAGACAGACAGACTGACAGATTTTATTCCTCTGACATGATTCATTGAATTGAAAGATGGAACAGAGAAACAACGAGAGAGACGGAGAGATACAGAGAGAGAGAAAGAGAGGGAGAAAGGGACGGGACTGAAGGGAATGGAAATCTTAGGATGCTAGATTGACTCACCTGTTCTCACCTAACAAATTTATTTAATTAGCATGCATTATTCTAATTTCAAAATTCTACTATGATTACTATGATTTTTCTCTACTTTTTTCCAGTTCGAACTCCCCGAGGAAAAAGTAAATGTTGCACTGATACATCCCCCCAATGAGTACTGAATATATATATATATATATGTATATATATATATATATATATATATATGCATGCATACATACACACACACATATATATGTATATATATATATATGTATATACATATATATGTATATATATGTGTGTGTGTGTGCACGTATGTATGTATATATATATATATATGTGTGTGTGTGTGTGTTTCTGTGTGTGTGTGTGTGTGAGAGAGAGAGTGTTTCTCTGTGTGCGTGAGTGTGTGTCTATACAGTTACTGAAATAGTTGAAATAAGAATTTGATCCAATCTTGTCATTTGTGATTCTGACTAATTTCTCTCTTAACATATTCTTGTCACTTTATTGCAACACATAAATCATTTTACATTCTACAACCGTCAAGTGAGCATCATAGATCATTGTTAAAGATTGCGGCCCACTACAAGATTCGATCTCACTTCTGGTATCTTGGAGAGCTTCTCTTGTATAGAAAATTCCTGGCAGCAATGGCTGTCGAGACATACTAGCGGCTAAAGTTAGATTTAGTCAAGTTGTTACTTTCTTGATTCGACTCTAAGTGTCTACATGGCCAGTGCAGTAAGGCAACATTATTGTTAGAAGGGTTTTCAAGGATATCGGTATTGAGTTCAACTTTTGTCCAAGGCAACTTGCTTCTTCCAATCAAAGCAGTTTATTCATCAATTATAGGATGTACAAAAAAAAGTGGCATCTTAACAGTTGAAAGCACTAAGTAGGGAAATAGTGGAAGACCCATTCCCTCATGAAAAGCAAGAATTGATCTCACTCTTTCTCTCTCTCTTTCTCTGTCTCTCTCTCACACGCACAACTCACACGCATATATCAGAGACGATCGGGTACCAAAGCCTTGGTTCACAGTCAGTCTAGGATACTGATAATTCTGATTCCCAAACCAGGAAAATCCACAGTTCAGCCTGAATTTTTTGAGATAAGCAACTGACATGTGCTCGGAATGAACACTTAACTGGGCTGTAAGGAAACTTTGACTGAGGAGATAATTGCTCAATTAAATTAAAAGTGATGAAAAAAAAAAAAAAACAGAAATAATGTGATTGCTATGTCCTCTACTCAAAAATATCCCCTAGAAGTAGAAATTTGAAAAACGCAAAATTACGTTGTGCCGACTATAGTTATAAAAACCAGATGAATTGTCAAGTTAATTGGCGTTAGGAAAAAATGGAATCTACGACTTGATTTCAAACTCTAGTCGGGGATGTCTCATGCCCTCGGGAAAAGTATGAATTTATCTCTTCTACCTTGAGTCATGGGTATAATAGGACAGGTCAGATGCTCAATTGTAAGAAGACAGTCTAGAGAGACAACTAAAACCTCATAACGCCTAAGCTGGTGCCGGGTGTATCATTAGGCTGGAATGGGTATTCTGATGACTGAGCATTCCAGCATCTCCATATGCTTCACCAAGGCATGTTCCTGGAGGAGACACTGCAGTGTCATTCCCTTGTCAGTACATATAAGACGGAAACGATTCAAGGAAATGGAGGTAACAGTGGTCATGGACTTTGATATAGTACAAAGAGATCAAATTTTAAATACAATCCTAAACAAGAGACTGTCACAAAAATATTAAATGGCGAAAGATATTCACTAAATCCTTAAATATCAATTTCTATCCTCTTTATTTCATTTATCTTCCTTTCCTTTCGAAAATAAAACCTGTCAAAATGGAGATTATTTATTTATGGGCAATATTATGAAAACTGTGAATAGGAAAACCGTGAACATTAACGGCTAAAAGCAGGAGAAATAATCTTGCTGAAAAAAACTACATAACAGAAGAAAAAAGAAAAAAAAAGTATTACTGGATTAGAATGGTTACCTGAATCAAATATTTTTGAAAACAAAAATCTGGAAAACTAAATTGAGGTAATGAAAGCCATATTGCAGAAAGAAAAACACTGGATATTGAACCGCTAACTAGATTCACACTAATCACTTTTTATTCGATTCATTTTGGTAGGCAAGAATTCCACATTTCAGATGTGAATGCACCCTCTATAAAGATTTTTAGGTTCCCAGCTAACCTACCTTATCAAAAAGCAAACAATTATTCCTATGATATAAGTAAAAATATGTCGTCTGCGTTCAGTAGCTTGTGTTGATTTATTCCTCTTCCATCAATGATTTATATGATTTATAGTGTACCTTCTAGCAGTCCCGTCGATCTGCAGTTTTTCTTCCTGGGATCCCCTTTAAACAGGGGATCTCCATTTTAGTGGTCCTCTTTTATTCATGGTCTTTGTAATAAACATTGCTCTCATTCGTCTGATTTGAGAAAACATTCAGATAAACGGATGCTTTCTCTTTATACACCACAACAAGGAATTAATTGTGGTTCAGTATTTACTACACAAAATATTCTTGTATTTCTTTTCTGTCCTGGCCATAGTGTAAAAATCGGGTATAAGTATCAAAGGAAATAAGCAGGAGATGTTTGCTTTCTTCCATAGTATGACACAAGAGAACACAGAAATCGAAAGAATATATTGTATCACCGTAATTCAATAAATGGCCCGACCAACAAGTGTCAATATGTGTGTGTGAGTGTGTATATATGTTAGTGCCTTTGTGTGCGTGTGTGTGTGTGTCCGTGCACCTATTAGTGTGTGTGTGTGTGTGTGTGTGTGTAATGTAGACATCTATTTCAACTCATCGTTCCGTGGAGTAATGTGTACCTTGTGTTTGAGTATATATGTAAGTATGTACGTGGTAATATATCACACTGTTCAGTTTTTTTATTGTTCATGGATGTGTTTCATGATGATATAAAAGAGACGCCTTCAATCAACTTACAATTCACTGAGTATGATACTGTTTCATATATTTTCATATCTATATCAAATTTCTGTTTCAAACTTTCGAAAAACCTTTCCTATGTAACTATTACGGGAAACATTAAGGTTGAGCGACATAAAGGAATCACTCAACACTGTTTTCAAAATCAGCACTCCATTATTCTTATGCAGTGAGCATGCAATTGTCATTTCCATGTCAAAATACCTCCAATGGAAATGGGGGTCATTTATCTAATATTATTTCCCCTTCGTACTCGTAACAAAATCCATTTCCTTTGGTTGTTGTGCAAATTATGTATAAATAATCAAAACATTAAATTTCTAAAGAGTTATGATATTTATGAGCCACTTTATACATCTATAAGAACACATTGATATATATATATATATATATGTATATATATATATATATATATATATATATATATATATATATATATATATATATATGTTTGTGTGTGTGTATATATATATATACACGTATTTATGTACATATATATATGTGTATGTTTATGTATATGCTTTCGTAATATACGTGTTTATGCACACATACGTGCTTTTTTTTCACACACGAATATATATGTTCATATACATGTAGATGTATAGTGTGTGTGCATGTGTGTGTACTCAATAAAGTATGCAATGCATTTATAAAATATTTTGATGGACATAATAGAATTTGGACAAATCTTTTCACGATCAGATATGATTTCAATATATTTTGTTTTTATGATATTCAATCTTTCGTACAAATTTCTGTTTAGAAACAATACAATGTTGCCTAAATAAATGTTTTGAAATACATACGATCTTTTTTGCATATCATATATATATATATATATATATATATATATATATATATATATATATATATATATATATATATATATAGTTGTTAGCTATTCAATTTGCTATTCAGTTGATTCAGGTGACGAACTAAATATTTTTCCATGTAGAAACTTAACGGACACTCACTACAATTTTCACAAATTACGGCAAGCTCTTTTTCCTCGATTTGCTTTTCTGTCAAAAAGAAAAATTATCCCGATTTCAGACGTTTTTTGTTCGATGTTTTACCTATTTTTAACGCTTCTACACCTCATGGCATTGTGTAAGGTCACAGTGATCCTCCACATAGGCTTATTGCAACATTATCAAAGTCCCCTAAAACTTTTTCCTGGTCTCAAACTGCATTTCACATTAATACGTCACGTTTTTCAAACATCCATGTTATAGCTCCAAAAATGGGTTCACTCTCATATATGTAGCTCACAAACCGATAAACGTGGACTGATGCAATTCTTTCATACAGACAATTATATTTATCATAGAAGTCAAAAATTCGTCACATTTTACTCACAGCAAGATATAATGTATCATGACAGTTTGCTTTAAATGTTTAGCGTCACGGACAGACCTTGTTCATTTAAAACATTGCTCATACCCTTTTGTATTTATGACCTTATACAGCAGAATACAAACATAAAAATTAAAAAAATGTTCTTTTAGCTTATCTGTTGTGGAAAAACAATTTTATTAGTGTTTAATTTTTTCAACTAAAGAAGGCAACTAGTTACTATGTAAAGATAGTTTCTTCCCCCCGTGTAAAAGTCCACAGATATTCAGGCTACTATCACCATCTGGAAGTAGGACGTTTTCACAGAAGATTAAAAGTCTATGCCGAAAAAACGCAATCATTTTCATTTATATGAGAAAAATATTTGAGTGTACCCAGACCTTGATTTGCTTTACAGTGGCATGTCAACTTGAATTATTGAAGGATGTGGCGGTTGGAGACACAGGAGACTGGAGTGTAGAAGAGATATGTGTCCTGCTCAGAAGAGGCTCGCCACAAAATGAAAGCTGTACGCTACTTCCACTTTTTGCCTTTTTTTTCCGAAAAAAGTGACACCGTTGTATGAAGTGAAATCCAGAAAAGCGGACACTACTTATGTTTCAGTCTTATTAGATGCTGCTTTTCTGTAAGAAAAAAAAAACAACTAAAGATGTTGTTTCAGTAGAGATAAGGCTTTTCTTTCAAATGGTGAATGAGGGGTATTTCTGATCAGCAAATCAGTCACCTTTAAATAAAAAACGTCCACGGTTACAGACAGATGATCAAGACGATTACTTTTTTTCATTTTATCACAATGCCACGTATTTGATGTAGATGTACTTATGCCAAATAATAGGGAAGTATGCTTGTTCAATGCATGTTTTAATACCCGTGAAAAAATTTGCGGATATTCATAACTTCTGTAGAATGATTTCCTTTTAGAAAAGAGATAATTGCAAAGTTTGTATTCCCTAATTCTCACCCTCGGATGGGGTGGGGGGAGTTCAATGTGAATGACTATGAAGCAGAAACAACACATTGCTTCTCATATAATTATATTGAAAACAACCAGCAAATCATTTAACTGATCAATGCTTTATGGCGTGTGTAGGTGTCCAGTTCTTCAAATATAATCTTCTCGTTAATCTCAGTGGAGAAAAATCATATTTGAATAGGACTTTTTTTTTTCATACGAAACATTGAATTTTCTATCCCAGGATATTGGATAGTTTGAAGGGTGGCCAAAAAATATTTTGATTTGCTGAGTTTTGACCCCCAGTGGAGGCTTTCAAAAAATAGCTGCCACGTCCTTGAATATGATGTTTTGGCTCATATTGTGTAAACATATATAAACAATCAGATAGTAAACATGTGATGATCCCAACAAGAAAGATTCACACACAGTACCACTATATTTTAATCTATATGCAACATAAAAGACCCTCAAAAATCACTTAAATTAGATTATCAGATTTTGATAATGATCGAGTGAAATGTCATAAACTTTCGAAAAGAAATAAAGATTTTCATAAATACTCAGTATTTATATATATACCTAGACTATATATATATATATATATATATATATATATATATATATATATGTATATATATATATATATATATATATGTATATATATATATATGTATGTATATATATATATATATATATATATATATATATATATATATATATATATATATATATATATATATATATATATATATATATATATATATATGTAGTGTCTAGAAAGCTTTAAGCTTTGAATATTGGATATTTAAAATATTTTCCAACAGATTATTCATGTCACTTCAGTCACTCATCTCCCAATATCTGTCTATGCAATCTCTGTACTTTTTCCAGTGTTTTTTACTGTTTTTCTCATGATACTTAGTTACTCCTGCGCAATGTATAAATTGTATCGCGTTGGGAACTTCAGTTGTTTACCATGTAACCGTTTAGGTTTTAAAAAAAAGAACATTTCTATCAATATGGCACCCCAGCAATGTTGATCAAACGCCACCTCTGTTATTGTATGGTTTATGCATAACATGTAGTTTGTCATTTTATACAAAGGTTTCATGCATTTGGTACATTGATAATATTTCATACGACAGATCTATCTCTTAAACGTGGCTTAATTACGTAGATCAACCTATTCTTTTTTTTTAACGATTAGGGATCATTAAGTATAACGTAATGTAAAATGTCCTGACAACATTTTTAATCCACACATTCCCAGGGGTACAGAGCAGGAAAAAGAGTGTAGGAGATTATTTTTTTATCAAAAAAAGTATTTACAATAAACGATCTGAAAAAGAAAAACACCAAGCGGGTATCTGAATATTTTGTTACTTCCAAGATATTTTGATAAAGAAATCGCAGTCCCACTTGTTTTTGATCTTCTCTCTATTTATTTATTCATTCATTTATTTTGCAGTGAAAGCCGTCTGGACTTAACAAACTACTTTCGAGTGTCTTGTTGTCATGGAACGTGTTTTTGTTTTATCTTTTGAAAAGCCATTGTCTGCGGGAATCGAGGCGAAGAATTTAATTTTGGTTATCATGTGAAGCTAGGAATATTGCTAAAGTAGAATTAAAAATGATTTGCATAATTCAAAGAGGACATGATGCATACCTAATGGAGGTAAGTCGATAAAAAGTTTGTTTATTTCAGATAGAGGCTTACGAAGGGATAGGAAAAAAAATAACAGCAGACGTTTGTTTCAGTAAGAATAACAAAGATGTCTAATCTAAAGCCAACATCTCAACTTCTGATACCAAGGTCTCTGACACATTTTATCCAATTTAATAATAATAATAATAATAATAATAATAATAATAATAATAATAATAATAATAATAATAATAATAATGATGATGATGATGATGATAAAAATAATAACAATAATAATAAAAATGTGGAACATGAAAACCAGGGTAGTACCGGTCATCGTGGGAGCACTAGGAACTGTCCCCAAAACGCTGAGGGAGAGACTGGATGAGATCGGGATTAAGAGGAGGATAGAGACCGTACAGACCACAGCACTACTGGGAACTGCACGGATACTGAGGAAGGTGCTAGAAATATAAGTACTGCAACGAATTGTAGCTCTGTCATGATATGCGAAAGAGAGGAGACGTTAGCTGAAGACCTGAGGAGACTTACTGTCACTCAGCCTTCAGCGATAACCACTGGGCAACCGGTGTGAAACTGTAAATCGTAGAATTACTGCGACCTATGACTACTAGGAGAGGAGGGCTGGAGACTTGAGGAGACTTGCTGTCACTCAAACTCCAGTGGTTACCGCCAGGCAACTGCTGTGAGATTCCAAATAATAATAATAATAATAATAATAATAATAATAATAATAATAATAATAATAATAATAATAATAATAATAATTTGAACCGTACCCAAAACACTGAAAGGGAGATGAAAAACTAGGTATCAAATGTGGGGTCTAGACTGTGCAGACCATGGCGCTGCTGGTGATTTCACGAATTCTGAGGAAAGTGGTACATATGTAGAATCAGTAACCTGAGCTGTTAGCAGTGGTTTAATAGAGAGAGGAGGGAGAAAAAACACCCCCCTAAAAAAAAGAACACAACAAACCACTAAAGGTGGTTGAGGTACGAACCACAGCGCTGCTATGATAGGTGAAGGAGAGATGAGAGGAGGGCTGAAAACCTGAGGAGACAGTGTCACTCAGCCTTTAGCGAAAAAAACTGGGAAGAGGAACAAAGGGGTAGATTACTTGTTCGACGTTGACCAGATGATCTCATAAGAAGTAAGAAAAATGAAGAACATTGTTATGGGATGGATGCACTATAAAAAAAAGCATAAGACAAAATTCGATACAGGTGGATATTTGAATATTTAAGAACATTTGAGATCAGTGAACTAGTGCTAATATCCATTTCAAACTCAATGAAAAACTAGAAAGTAGACTTGATAGCCACTGGAAAAAATAGCTGCGGTCGGTATAAAAGGGGGATTCTTCCGGGGATTTCTCCATCGCTATTTGTTCTAACTAAGATACCACTCAACAGAATTTGGAAAACAGCAGACGATACCAATTCTCCGAAGCTAAGGGGAAAGTCAACCACCCTATGTATATGGACGACATCAAAATATTTGCAAAGAATAGGAGAGAAACTGAGACGCAGTTCGACAAAGCGAAGGAATACAGTGATGACATCAGGATAGAGTTTAGAATAGCAAAAGGGGGGAGTAGGGGTAATGTACAAAAGAATGGTCGCAGAAGCAGGACGGATCGAACTCTCAGACAGAGAGAAAATTAGAGTAACCACAACACAATATCAATACAAATACATGGGAGTTCCCAAATGAAACACGATAAAACGAGGAGAAATTAGGGAGGAAATAGGACGATAAAAACTTAGGACGATGAAGAAAATTTTGGAAAGAAAACTAAACAGCAGCAAGCCTTTAAAAGGTATGAACACACGGGTCGTATCGGTAGTAAAATAGATTTGACCATTCTTTGGATGGACAAAGGATGAACTCCTGTCAATGGACTGTCGATCAAGGAAGCTTATGTCAATGCATAAAGCCTCACATCCCAGGGATGATATGGGTAAACTGTATGTGAAAAGAAAACGAAGCGACGGAGGACTCATCAGCATAGAAGACTGTGTCAAGAGAGCCAAAGCAGTTCTTGAAAAGTATGTGCAAGCAAACAATGAAGACATCATACAGGATGTCTGAATCAGCGCCACAAACAACAAAAAGTAAGAAACAACGAAGCAACGCAGCAAACAGGGAGAGAAAAATGGGAACAGAAGAAACTATATTGGAAACTAAAAAGACAAATGCAGGATGTAGTAGACGGTAGATCATGGAAATGGCTACGAAAAAATACCTGAAGAGAGAAACAGAATTGCTCATCATGGCAGCCTAAAACAAATGCATCAGAACAAACTGTATCAAAATGGAAATCGAGAGAATACAGACTAACAGCAAGTGCCACCTGTATAAGGAAAGGGATGAGACCATAAATCACATAGGTAGTGAATGAAGTCGACACACTCACAATAGAGAGGCAACGGTGAGACACTGGGAACTGAGTAAACAAATGGGATTTAATCATGAAGAAAAGTGATACAAGACAAACCGGAGGCAGCCCTTGAGAATGGAAACTATTAATTACTTTGGGACCTCGACAACCCAACTGACCAACCAATTCAAACGAGAAGATTGGACCTAGTAATCGTGGAAAAGAAGAGGAAAATCTACCGAATAATAGACATGGCTATGCCGTGGATCATAAAATAAAGACGAAAGAGAGTGAGAAGCTGGAAAAAATACCAGGATCTGGCAAAAGAACTAGTAGGTATGGGATATGAAAGTGAGGGTAGTACCAGTAATAATACAGCACTTGGAACCGTGTGAACGACACTGATGCTGACATTGGGGGAACTAGGGATAAAAAGATGGATTGAGACCGTACAGACCATAAAACTGAGGAAAGTACTGAAATATGAGATCTATGAGCCTGCTATTAGCAGTGGCCTTACAAAGAAGGAATGAGAACACACCATGATGGTTGTGGATGAACAAACTACAGCACCTGTGATATGCGAGGGAGGGATGACATCAGCAGGGGGCGGGCTGAAGACCTGAGGAGACTTACTGTCACTTAGCCTTCAGCAACAGTGAACTGCATGCTTACTGTGGACTATGAAAGTGTGGAGAGGATGACTTGAGAGGAGGACAGGAGAGTTGATGTCACTCATTCTCCAGCGGTAACCATCAGGCAAATTGTATAATAATAATGGGGTCACTCCTCATTCCAACCATAAACAACTCCTTGAGAACTAATGATATAGAGGCTAGGTCAGAGATGATACAGAAGTACAACATATATAGATTATGCGGGGATAGACTTGAAACTATCAACCACATCATAAGCTTACGTCACAAATCACCTTTGAAAGTGTTCAAGAACAGACATAAACTGGTGGTATTGGAGTGATTCTTTAGGATCTGCGCAAAAAACTCAGGTTTTATCTTTTGATCTTAAGTACATGCAAATGTTTAGTTATCACGGAAGCTTGGAATGTTGTTATTAAGTGATATTAAATATAATTAGCATGATTCTAAAAAGACATGATACATACATAATGGAAGTGTATTCATAAACGTTTGTTTATTGAACCTAGGGAGTGAGAATAAATAAGAACAAGCTTTGCTGTCCGTAGATGGGCGATATTTTGCAAATATTGCCGCAATTCCCTAAAATATGGCGGTGTGGGACTTCAAATATTGTAATTTATGTTACAATGCACAACTTCAGGAGTTTAAAGTGACGTTTTCCGCAGAAAGGACGAGATATTTTGAATTCAGATTATCAAGTTGAAGGAAGTAAAATACATATTTAAGAATTTCATATTCGTCACATCTTATCCATCTTGAAATGTATGCAATTTTCTTGAACTGTGTACGTGTATGTAGTTTGCTTATTTTCAGATCATCTCTCTTTTTTTCTCTCTCTCTCTATATATAGTTTTATCCACAGACAGCTATTTTGATGTATTACATCTCCTCAGTGTGCCTATAGACTTTCCATTATCCAATTCAGTACCACGAGACAAAATTGAAACCTTCGCTTCAGACCCGGAGGCCGATATTCTACCTCTCAGCTACGGAACTGGACAGTCAGTAAGGCTGAATTTAAGCGATATTTTTATTTACGCATAAATTTTCTATCCACCAGATATATTGGTCCCTTCGCCTGAAGTATTCTCAATCAGTACATAGACAATTCATTCCTGATGGAATCTGAAAATCATAAAAACCCTTTTAATTGGAATAAATTTTACACAGCGTTGATAACAGTAACAATTCAAGCAGCCCTAGGTCATGTCAATGAGTGTCATGCTGGAATCATGTCCACCTGAAAATAGCTTACACGTGGCTCTGCTCCTATGAACTGAATTAACGACACTGGCAGAAGACATTATATCTTATAAGTGATATGATTCATCTATCTTCTCAACGACCATTGGCGTAAATACGTATATGTATTGTTACCTTTGCTTAACGTATTTAGTAACGGTAAATGGACGATTTATACCCGACAGGATCTGAAATTCATAAAGACGTTTTAACAGAAACATATTTTGTTCTGCATCAATGAGATCCGATGTCAAAATAAGCAGTCAAATATCGTGTACATGAATGAAAGAATGAGCGTTGTGCAAAGTTCCTACTGGAATATCCTTATAATTATCATATTCTGTCAAAAGTGAATCATCCACTCACCGATTTTCAATATTGTCGACACAATGAACAAGAGGGAGCTAAACGGAGACTTTACGGATGCTGACAAACTTGGATAGTTCGATTCGATGAATAACCCCTGCTTACTCATTCTGGATGCAATGACCATACGGTAAAAAAAAGTCAGATTTATGACTGAATTAGCTCCCGGGGGGAGTGACAGTTAACACTTGTAAATCGATAATATCTCCTGATGAGTTCTTTATTTACACCGAGAGCATAATACTGCTCCCGTAGATAATCGAAAGCTCTTTATAATTTCCAGATTGACTTTGTAATTTACAATCCTGATAAACATTTTCTACGAGAAAGACTCTCCATAAAAAATTATAATTCTTCCAGTTATGATAACTTTTTGAATCGTTTGTGCTGTATTGTATCACCATAAAGCTTATGAATATTGAATGTTAAGAAAAAGATTTGCAAAACCGTTGGAGAAGCTACCAACAAAATAAGCTTGGTAGTCAACAATGGGCAGAAACTTGGGAAAAAGATTGATTTTGGTTCGGCAACTTATATCTCAGTATCTAAGTTTTTGTTATCTTATCGAGATGATATCATTGGCTTAAATAAAGGAGTATAAGTGAGGATATAGGCGTTTTTGCCAAACGAAGACTGGTTAATCTGCCATAGTGCATTCACATAGTGCAATGTTGATTGAAGAAAAATATGTTTGCTAAGTTTGGTCTTTTTATATTATGTTGATTTCTATTCCCCATTCACAAAAAAACGATATTATAGTTCAGGATGAGTTATATGGCATGGATATGTTGCGTGTTCCAGAGGTATTTTTATCTTTGATCGTCTTCTGATGAAAGAGTTACCAGTCAATCCCTATTTGAAGTGTGCAATTCTCTTCAAAGAACAGAGCTGTTCGAACTATATATATATATATATATATATAGTGTCATCCACCGACAACTGCTTCGTTGTATTACTACTCTTCAGTGTGGCTATAGACTTTCCATCATCTCATCCAGTACCACGAGACGGGATCGAAACCTCTGCCTAATACCTGGACGCCGATATCCTACCTCCGAAGTACGGAACTGGATGGTCAGTAAGGCTGAATTTAAGCGATATATATTTATTTACACAGAAATTCCCATCCACCAGAGTGCTCTATTTCTATGGGAGAGCATTGCATAAGCTTACAATGGGTCAGTTACCTCACTTGAAGAGTGCTCAACCCTAAATAGAGGAGTGTTAACACACATGCTCGAGTACACACACACAAGCATACACGCACGCACATATGTATATGTTTGTGTGCACACGAGTGCTTGCGAATGTGTGCGCACGTGTGCATGTTTGTGCGTGTAAAGACTACACAGATTACCATCTATAAATACTATCCTTCCAAAATATTTGTCATTCTAGTCATTTATTCCCAAGTACCTTGTGATGTAATACATACAATTTCCTTGTACGTTTTTATACATTATTTTCTTCAGTTTTTAGGGTTTTTTTAAATAATTTTTTTAATTTTCCTGAATCATCACGTTGTTCATCAAGTAACTGTTTTGGATGATTTTGAAAAAACTGTACATAATATTTACATGGCTCGTAAACAGTATTGATCAAAGACCATCAGCCTTCAGTTACGATTTTGATATTGAGTTTATCGCATACTACGTGTAGTATCTTCATTTGTATGGATATAGTCGTAATGTATTTTATTTGGATGTAAAAATATAGGCTGCACATCATTTATTATTTTTGAAACATTGCGTCTGCTTTCGTAGATTACTCAAAATAAATCTATTTGACGATGAAGGATCGATAAACATAACAGGCATGACTCATATTTCGTTCCACTCCTATTTATATTTCAACTATATGGATATAAAATCCTTATCACGGTCGGACTGCAAGCAAACAAACTTATGATATCATCTTTGAGAATACTAATTACACAGAAAAACTTCTTTGAGTTGGTCATATTCAACCGAAAAATAGACATCCATTTTCCTACTAACCTCAGCTTTAATTTTCCCACGTTCTACACAATCTCACTTTCATCGATATGTCAATTTTTAAATTACCAAATGAATTAGCCTTAGATATACAGATAAAACAAAGTAAAACCACAATCCGAATGCTAGTAACATGTCAATGGTCTATTCCATTATAATACTCTGACGATTTGTTGATTGAAATTCCGTGTTAAATCTTCCATCCAACACAACTACTTATGAGTTAGACAAAAAAAAAACCAAAGTTAAATGTTTTCCCCTTTCCCTGGTTCTAGTCAGTACAAGATCTTTCACGATGATAAAGACCAAATCCATATCTTTTGGTTAAGTAATTTCCCTAAAATTAATATAAAAATATTTGGTTTGATATACCTTACCCGTTTATTCTATTTGTATACTCTCATTTATATCTTCTTCAATTTTAATGACGGATAATTATAGCTTTATTGAAATGTCTACAAACCCCTCTGATTCTGCAGCTTTGCTTACCTATTCTTAATATCAAATGAACAAATTTTGGTGAAAGTAAGTTTTGCCTTTTTTTGTTACACACCTGATAGCTTTTGAGTTACTAAACTCTGTCTGTCTGTCTGTCTCTCTCTCCGTCTGCCTGTCTCGCTCTCTGTCCGTCTGTCTGTCTGTCTGTCTGTCTCTACTATTGTCTCTTGCGAAGACAACGATTTTATTAGAGAAAATCTTCACGAGGAATTTTTATGTAACAAGTACTAAAATCGGAGGTCGGGATGGATTCAACCCTTTAAAGTATTTATAAAATCCGAATTTTCTCAAGCAATCTTATAATTTTTTACCACCCAAATGACATTTGCATTACTATTGTGGTTACTTTTAATATGGAATTTCTGTATATCATTTTGGATCAAATTAATAACATAAGAATCAAACATTCTAAGAAGTGTAATACAGCAAAATGTAGAACCTACAATGAAGCAAGCACCCATTGAAATCTATGCCTTTTCAGCATTCAATAAATGATCGGTAACTCCTATATTTCTTCAACTATTTTAAGTCTCAACATCTCAAGTAATGCAATTTCATTGCATATAATATTGTCTGGTTAAGAAGTAGATAACATAAACATGGATAGTGTAGTCTATATTAAACCTATCTCATATTATTCCCTTTGAATAGAATATATTCTATTTTTGCATGGAACAGCAAAAATATAGCATTTATAACAATCAGGACTATACCAAATTAATTTGAAAGTTGTCTCAAAATATCTTTTAATACTTGAGATCTCAACTGCTGGTCTCTTTTTTTTTGAGAGTATATATATATATATATATATATATATATATGGGGGTTTGGTAAGTATCCGTGTGTACATAATATGAGCTTACGTAAGGTAAAGATGATTTGCCCAATTTCAAAGTACCCCTGTCACAATGAAACATTTACTCGGTAGACATTGTTGCGGTTATGGGTCTCAGAATTTCTGAAAATAATGAATTGTCAATGTTGAATCCGCATAAAATGGAATTCACGGAAAGTCTATCTTTTAAAAGCGTAGTTTCTTCAAGAACCAAGATTGAATTTGACTCCGACGAACAAGACAAAAAGAAAGAAGACAGAGACAGTGAGAAAGAAACAGACACACAGAGAGTCACAGCGAGAGTGAGACAGAGAAAGAGAGAAAGATAGCGAGATCAGATTAGTGATACTCTCGCAGTGTCCAATTATTCTCAATTGGCCGCCGGCAAGTAAGTATATTGTCCAGGAAGTTGACCTTGGTCTATGTCGACTGCATGATTTACCTAGAAATCGCGTCTATGTGACAACTACATGATTTGCTCATGAATTGCATGTCACTATGTCAACTGCAGGATTCAGTTATGTTGTCCTACCAATAGACCTGCGGCTATGATTTAGAATATGACACCTATCCTGCATTTTTCAATTTAGCGATTTCACATTCTTTGTGTCCTTATCAAAAAACATTAAACTTACAAAATATAATATTCAATGAGTTTAGTGCTTCAACATTGGAGTGATAGCCTATGAATATTCGATGTGAAGAAACCGGTTAACTTTAACGCCTGTGAGACTACACGCAAAATTAATCTGACATTGAGCGATCAGTTGAAATTTAAGATTTGCAGGGAGCCGGGCAGTAGGTAAAAGTTGGATAATATTTTGATGAAGGGTGTGTGAGGCTTTGCAATGAACGTCAATCAGCCGGATGCCGTGTATTACTAACTCAGCGTGCATAAAACTAACTTACAAAGGGTTGTTTTCACATGAGGCAACGACAAAAGTTGGTACTTCTTTGAACGTTTACGTAAGGCCTCTTATCCACCTACCTATGTAACTACAAACTCGGATGCAAACCAACGTACGTACGTAAAAAAACTAACCTTACAAATATTCATTCTTCAAAATTATCTCCTTCTCTGTCAGGGTACATAATCTGGCAGTAACTACCAATCACCTTCATCAAATTTCAAACAGTTAACATTCAGATGTCAAGTAGGTATTATGCTACTTACATTGGTTAATCTTCATACATGCGCAGCAATATATATATATATATATATATATATATATATATATATATATATATGTATGTGTGTGTGTGTGTGTGTGTGTAAAGATTCATCATCATCATCATCAGTCTTTCAACAACAGTCGTTGGGCATAGACTTCTCTTAATATTCGCCACACCTCTCCATTGTGGGCGTCGCAGAGCCAGTACTTTTTGAATTTATCTTGCTTGTCTCCCCGTCTAACACTTTGCCGGTTTCGGTTGTGCATGTGATCTGTGGGGATCCATGTCATGAGTCACGATGCCCATCAGTTGTCTGACATTCTTTTAACATGGCCAGCCCACTGCCATTTGAGATTTTAATGGATTCTATTATGTCCCTGACTCTTGTCTTTTTCGAGACGTACTTTGTTGAATGGATGGTCTCTCCATTTGAGGTCCAGCATTATTTTTTTATGTGCACGTTGCATGGTTCTCGATTTGTGTGATAGATAGATTATCATCCTTGGTCAATTTTCGAATATATTAAGCAATTTTATTATAAAACGTATATTATTATTATTATTATTATTATTATTATTATTATTATTATTATTATTATTATTATTAGTAGTAGTAGTAGTAGTAGTAGTAGTAGTAGTCATATCTGTTGCCTGGTGGCCACAGCTGAAGGGTAAGTGACAACAAGTCTCCACAGGTCCCCTACCGTCTTCTCCATTATCAGTCCACAGCAGTGCTGTGGTTTATAGTTACACACCAGTTGCCCGGTGGTCATTGCTGAAAGCTGAGAGACAATAAGTCTCCTCAGGCCCTCAGCCTTCTTACCGTCTTTCCCTCACCCATTCCAGTGGTGCTAGGGTATGTACCTTCAACATTTGTATTTATCTTCATTATGATTATTAATAGTAGTAGTAGTGATAATGATGATGATGATGATTATGACAATAATTATGACAGTGATGATGATGATGATGATGATGATGATGATGATGATTTATTTCAACGATATAAATGACATATCAAAGATTTCCATCAAATTTTTTTCCATATCATTGGTGACGATGGTTTAAATTAGGCTTATTGACCCATAAATAGTACTTACCTTTGCAGATTCTAATAGTATATTTTCTCACATATATATTATCAACATCATTATTATCATTACTTTATTAGAAAGAATATTTAAAAAAATATCACTTACTCAAAGAAAGATTGGTTGGAATAAGTCACTCCGTTAAAGCAAAGCGTTCGTCTCATAAGAAAAAACTCCCATTGGAGTATCAGGTAAGTCTCGGTTTGCGTCTGCATGAGTCAGATTTTTTTATCCTTGCAAGTTTTATGTCTAGTCAAGCACAAGACTTTATTCTAACAATTTAAAAAAAAAATTATGACAAGCCCCTTGACGGGATGCGAATCCACTGAAAGCATACTTTTACTTTAATCACACAACGTAGAGCGCACCTAATTAGCAGCTGAGAGCAAAGGGAAATTGGTTGAAATTCATGCCAGGAATCTTGGACCTCGTTGTCTTTGGCTCACACACGAACCATTACACTATCCAAGCCGACCAACGAAGTAAAAGTTGGATTTTATTTCCCACGGAGGGGGAATGGAGGATTTCATGATCAAACCACTCCAGACGATTGTGAAAGCCAGAGTAAAGTCGAACCAACAAGGACAGGAAACGGTGTCTTCACAGGTCCGTCTGACTGTAGAAAGCGTTTAACCCATCTTTCACAGTCGGACAAGAACGACAACAAAGACCTTTTTGATCCTCTATTTGTAGAATGCCCAGCATCGAGAGACAATCATTGATTTGTTGTCGGTTTCCGGAAATCAACTCACAGTCTACATCGATTACCCTGTCAGACACTAGATTCTTACGTACCAATGCACACAGATGCTGGCATCAATCAACCCCTAACCCTAATCAACCCTTACCCGGATAAATCGTTCAGATAAATATTTCTGGTCTTTGTCCTTTCTTCTTACAACAATGTCTACGAAGAAATCGATATATGATAATTGCATCACCAATATTGATACTGACACGTATACATGTTTTATCTATACTATATACTAGAATGGTGACTACATTAGTTTGGTGTGTCCTACCTATTTCAGAACTTGGTATTCAAACCCAGCAAGTAACACGGAATTCCAAATGCTGGTTTTTAAAATAGGTATAACCTGAATATGTATATATATATATATATATATATATATATATATATATATATATATATATATATATATATATATATGGAGAGAGAGATATACATAGATAGTTAGAGAGAGAGAGATACATGGATAGTTAGATAGAGAGAAATGGATTGTTTTAGATAAAAACAGAAATATATAGATAAATAGGTAGAGAGATGTATTTGATAGGTATGAACAGGATGATTTCGGTATGAATTCAGTCAATATATGGACAAAATGTGAGATACATAAATAGATAGATAGATAAGTTATGAACGGATGAATAGATATGAACAGATCGAGAATTAGTCATATAGATAAATATATCGATAGGTATGAACAGAATGATATGGATACAAATTTAGACAAAATGTAAAATAGATAATTATATGGATAGATAAATAAGTTGTACACAGATGGATATGAACGGATCTAGAGAGATGGATATATAGATAGATATGAGCAGAATGAGTTAGATACGTTGGTAGTTATAAATAAAATGATAAATAGCCAAATAGATATAAACAGACTGAGATGTGTAGATAAGTCGATGGATAAATCCTCAGACAAACCTTTTTTCGCTCTTTGTGAGCAAAGATAAAGCCATGGCCTCTATTTGCTTTCAAGGGTAACTGTATATTCTCGCAGACCAATTCACACAGATGTTAACATAAACAACCCCATATTGCAACTCCAGTTAACCCCTGCCAGGATGGATTTTACAACATCATACGGGTTTGTTTAATTAAATATTCCTGGACTTTGTCCTTTCAGCTTGCAACAATGCCCACAAGAAATCCATTTCTATTGACAACCTCATCAATATCGACACTAGGTTTATATATATATATATATATATATATATATATATATATATATATATATATATATATATATATATATATATATATATATATTATGTCATCCATAAACTGCTGTTGCAATGTATTACATCTCATCATTGTGGCTATAGACTTTCCAGTACCAAGAGGCAGGATTTAAACCTCTGCTTCAGACCTGGAGGCCGATATCATACCTCTGGCCTACGGAACCAGACGGGCAGTACGGCTAAATTTAAGCAGTATATTTATTCACATAGAAATTTCCCATCGACTGGAGTTCTCTATTACCATGGAAGAGCAATATATATATATATATATATATATATATATATATATATGCGTTAATATCTAAGCCAAAAAGTGCTTAGTGACTATCTTTTTTGGCTATATCTTGGCTCCTCAGTTAGCTTAACTGTTTGGGCTTATAAGAAAAAAAAAACGTATCCCTCAAAAAGCTTCACAGTTTCAAGCACTAAACATTAAACATTAAATTTTTTTTATTCGAAATCATAGCTGAAGGGGAAGTAGGGCTCAAGTCTGCGGGGGAGCTATATTAATATAACTGCTTTGGAACGGTTACGCGTTAAAGAACTGTTGATCTCAGCAAGAAAATTCAAACGTAATACCATGATATTCTGTTCTGCATGAAAATTAAGAAAAAAAAAACCCTGAAAAATTTAAAAAAACAAAACAAAACAAAACAGATATTAGGGAATAATTGACTTAAGTGACCTGTTTTTTTTTCCCTTGTACGTTTATATTCTAATTATTGATATACAAATTATGTCCCCTTATACCATCCAAGTCAATCCCAGTAGTAATCATAGAGTGATATCGTCTGAAATTTGAAGTGGAACGACGTTTTATATGCTTTTTTGCACATAAAACAATCTGAGTCTACAGATGTATCAATGAGAATATTTCTAAAATTCTTTTCACACGGCACATATGATAAGGATTTTTAGACTTAGTTTTGCGTAGTATGAAGTCATGAACGATGTAAAGAATAAGCTTCATACCAATGGCCTCCAAGATTGGCTTCCAATCGTATTCTTGCACAGCGATGAACATCACCGATTTGTTATTGTCTAAACATTGATATTCTATTGGAAAACCGTAAAAAAATACGAAGTTCAAATGGCGGTTAATGGCACCCAATAAAAAAATTACTCGACCGAATCTGATTTCACCTAAAGCTAATTGTGCTCACTTTACTGTAATGTTATTGTGTAAACATTGCACTTACTTCTATCATCGGTCACAGGTAAATAGCGGGAGAGATGGGCTTCTTTAGCAATGTTAGGCAGTCAGGCAAAAAAGGATAAGTTGAAAATAATTACAGCTTGGTATCGTGTAAAACCTACTTAGTACTGAAATTAAAACACGGTTGTTGTGATCCTATGGGCCAAAATGAGTCAAGAAGGATATATGAATTTTAGTTCAAAATGTGTGACTTCAACAAACAAGTGGGGACCGATTTTACCGACTTTTTACGGTTGCAAACCACAGGGAGACGTAATCAATTATTCCATTTCTGTTCAGCACGAAACATCCTCTTTCTATTAAAGAAACTGGAAGAAAAAAACATTACCAAGGTAAATACAATGTGGGTTTGAATAACCAACATTTGCAGACCTTTAGAAAACAGGTCCGGATAATCTAATAATTTATCAATATTTTCCTATTTTCTCTTGAGGATCATTCAAATTGAATTTATCTTAGGGAAATGAATGCATTAAGTATTTTTGTTATTGGTACTTGGCAGGATTTTCTTGGTTTTGTTGAATTTTTATTTTCCGTTTATTTCGGAAATTGAATGTTCTTTTGCTGATCAAAATATTTGCCCACTTTCTGCTTATTTGTGATCAACTTATTCGTTTATGGGGAAAATAAAACGATACTTTTATTAAATTAAGAATATATGTGTATATATGAATGTATGGATGTGTGTGTGTATACTCGTGCCTGTGCATGTGTTTTTAATGTATATGTATATTTACATGCGAAGATATCTGTAATTTGTCATTTATGTAAGCTTATCTGGTTGTTTATACGTTTGTATCAATGTAGGCAGGGAGTTATATAAATTGGGAGTTATTTAATTCCGTGAAATTGCCATAGAAAATCATTTAATTTAATATGAAAACACAGGCAGACACATACGCACATATTTATGTGTATATGTAGCAATGTATATATATACACACATGCACACACACACATACATATGTGTGTGTGTGTGTGTGTGTATACATAGATATAGATGGATATAGATGGACGTAGATATATAAATACAGATATAAATAGATCAATATTGATGTATATATATATATATATATATATATATATATATATATATACACACACACACACACACTCACACACACAAACATTTATAGTGATTTATTGTTTATATACCCAAGCGTAAATATTAATTAAGATACATGAGATTGTGTACGTAAGTATATATCAACAAATATGGTGTGTATACTCATTCAATTCTCTTTTACTCATGCATCGTATACATAAAAAGTATTAGAATACATTTCATTCAATATTTACCAATATTTACCAAGGAATACGGTAATATTCTCTCGCAAATTGCGTCTGCAGCATTTTATCGATATTTATTTAAAAATTTAGATTCTTGCAAATTCAAATTATCTTAGCTTGTACTCGTAGAATCGCAATGCTCCAAATTTATCTTTTTTCCTCAGATTGCATGTGATTGAATGAAACAAACTCTCTGCTTGGAGCAAGGAAATACGAGTGGCGTAGAAGATGACAATGCTGACAAAAGAATCGTCAGGCCCAGTTCGGATTCCAGTTGAATCTGCTTTCGTTCAGTTTATGTTTTTAAATGTGGCATTAGTTTTGCTGAAGAAGGACACAAAAATGAAAAAAGTCGACCACTACATCTAATTAGGACAACAATTCTCCACGAGGCTTTCAAAAGTAGAAGAAATCAAGCAAAGAATCACACTACGAATGCAAACCTTCGGCAGTGAAAGCTCAACCCTCAAAAAAAAAAAAAGATCCAATTAATCCTGAATAAAAAAAATGTGTAACCGATGCATCCCCGCAATAGTCGCTTATGGAGCTGGAACATGGAACCTTACCAAGAGACAGATCTGCAAATTGAGAACCATGCAACATGCACATGAAAGAATTATTCTGGGCTTCACATGGAGAGACCACAAGATAGCACAGTACAAGAGTCAGTAGCATAATAGAATCAATTAAAAACTTCAAATGGCCGTGGGCTGGCCATGTCGTAAGAATGTAGACGACCAATAGACATAGTGAATCACGACGTGAATCCCCCTAGATCATATGCACAACAGAGGCCAGCAGAATATCAGATGAGACGAGCTAAACAATGCAAAGGAATTGTGTAGTATCCCGGGGAAGGTCTATATCCAACAACGGACGTTAAAAGACTGATGATGATATGGATGTGGTGGTGGCTTTTTTCCATGCAGACTTCCCACAGTTTGTTTAGCATTGTCAGCTATTGGTGAAATTGCCAGGCGGACTGGGCTCTCTTTGGAAAGGCGACATGTTTTGGAGAAGGGTGAATCTAAATTCCAAAGCAAGGAGTTGAGAGACATTAAGGCGATTGAATCCTTGTCACGCTCTTTTTTTCCCTCTTGAGTTCATCAGAGAGGTCAAGATGATGAGGAGTATCACCTGACTCCTGCTATCAAGAAAAGGGAGATATCCTATTACCAACTGATTTACTTCTTAATCATCCTGTCGATATTCGTGTGTAAGTAGGAGTATGGATTCTAAATTCGGATTTCAAAGCTGGTGAGAACTTCTCCGTTGGATCGTTATTGCAACTTTATCTTTTTACTGTTCACAATCTGTCAGTACGTTTGTGACTTTGTGCTGGAGTTGTTCAAATGGTGCATGCTGCGAAAGAGCTGGACTTTATGGTGCATTGAGCAGTTACACCTGATTGCAATGTAAAATATTTTTCAGTCCCTCGTACAATAATACAGCTTCGAAGTATTTTGGTTACTCCCCCATGGAGTTGCCTATTTAGATATTTCCTTACTTAATTTATATAAAGATCTATAATTTTTTTGATTAGATTTCCCGACATCTGTATATGAAAAACGATAAGTATAAATCAATTATATCTAAATAAATCGAATATATATATATATATATATATATATATACGTACATACATATATATATATATATACATATATATATATATATATATACATACATACATACATATATATATATATATATACATACATATATATATATATATATATATATATATATATATACATACATATATATATATATATATATATATATATATATATATATATATATATATATATATATATATATATATATATATATATTCATCCTCCAATGACAAGTGGTAGATTAATCTTGGTGCATGCGAGCACACAGACTATATATATGTATATATATATATATATATATATATATATATATATATATATATACATATATATATATATATATATTCCATACAATGCTTTGTTGGTCATAACCTTAGGACCAAGGTATATCCTGTCTTTCTCGATGCGTTCTCGCTAAACTTTTAAATTTTCTGGATTCTATTGTTCAATCCAATGGGGGAAAAAAAAGCAAAATACGTAACCAATGACCGCTTGGCTATTCGAAAGCATTTAATTGAATGAACTAGAAGTAAAGTCTCGTTAAACAAATATTGAATTCTATGAAATTAAGTTTGTTTACAAAAACTGAATCGGTCAACAAATTCAATTCTATTGCAATCCGTGGATTTTTAACTAAAATCGTATTAACTTATAACAATTTTGTTACCTGGAGATTGTTACATCATTATTTCATAATTGCTTTGACAAATATCGATTATTTTCAAGAAAACATTATTCGCATAAACAATTTTGGAAACAAGCAAACACTCCTGTAGAGTTAGGACATAGTTAACTCTTTTATAATAGTTGAGGATGACAGGGACACACACAACCACACACACACACACACACACACACACACACATATATATATATATATATACATATATACATATACATAAACATTTATATATATATATATATATATATATATATATATATATATATATATATATATATATATATATATATATATATGCGTGGTAGGTTGGCTGTTACTGGGTATGTAGCAAAGGTTTCGACCCCACTTCGTGGTACTGGAAGGGATGTTGGATAGTCTGGAGAGTTGTTACTCAACGATACAGCTTTGTGTGGATGACAAAATCATTATTAATTATGTCTTAGATATGCACTATCCCGAATATCAACCCTTCTTCATTCACAGGTAATTTATCCTCAATAAATAATGACAATTCATCTATATATATATTCATATGTACAAAATATATATCCACAAGTATACATATACATGCAGAGATAACTCAAGAGAGAGAGAGAGAGAGAGAGAGAGAGAGAGAGAGAGAGAGAGTTGCTTTGTTGTATTACAACTCCTCAGTGTAGCTCTAGACCATCTAGTATCCTTTTTAGTACTGCTAATTTTGGTGGAAATCTTCGTTGCAGACTGCTGTACCCCTGCAGAACTCTACGTTCTGTAAGATTGAATTAGGCGATATCATTTTACCCACAGCAAATTCCTCATTTACCAGAATGCTACATCCCAGAGCCTGTAGAGCACTGCATACTCATACACACAAATTCATATATATATATATATATATATATATATATATATATATATATATATATATATATATATATATATATATATATATATATATATATATCGTGTATTTAAACAGGTGATTTTCATTAATGCATGTTTCATTACAAATGTAGCATTGGAAATGCTATTTAATTTATATTCTCACATAACTCATCTTGTTCATGTAGAGGCACGCATGTCTGGATTGCATGAATGTTTTTAGTCCATATTACTGGCTACGATGAATATCAAGTTAAAATTGTCGATATTATTTGCTTTTAATCTATGAATACTTTTCAACTTAGTCTTTAGATATTTGTACATATTTGATAATCAAGTCTGGAGTAATTCCTTTATCGTACCACCATGTTGTTACATTTATACTTGTTAATGGGGAAACAACTATCTATCTATCTATCTATTCACACACACACACACACACACACACACACACACACACACACACACACACACACACACATATATATATATATATATATATATATATGTATATATATATATATATATATATATATATATATATATATATATATATATATATATATACATGAACACAGACATTATATATATATATATATATATATATATATATAATGTCCATGTTCATCTATCCTTCCACTTTTCTAACAATCAATCTATATATTTATCCCTGTCCTTCCTTATATATCTTATTAAATAAACATCTTTTTTTCTTTACGACAATATTTTTTAGAAAGCATAATGAAGAATGCCTAGTGTTTTTATCGCTTTTCCTCGGGACAAATCAAATAAATTTTGTTTATTTAATTGTTTCAATATGTTTTCAAATTGAACTTTCTCCTCTCGGAAAAAATAATTGCACATATTCTGTTTATCTTTTATCAATTTAAGAGTTCAGTGGAAATAGGTATGGTTGGTATATCAATAGAAACTGCGTCATGAAATCGGGGTGATCAACTGAAAATATTGAAAAAGGGAGGATCGATAGAATGATTGCCATGATCACTAGGAAAGTCAAAATCGATCGTTGAAGTTGATGGATACAAATTTAGGATTCGATTTAGGATAAACTTACTTTGTAAATTGACCCATCTCCATAGCTTCTGTTTGTAAGAACAAACAAATAACATTTTTCTTGACATCATAAGATGTTGTTGTAATGTTTGCACAAAACATAACATAAATATACGCATATATTATATATATATATATATATATATATATATATATATATATATATATATATATATATATATATATATATATATATATATATATATATATATATATATATATATATATCTCACAGGTTTTAATTGAAAACAAAACAAACTTATTTTGACAACTGTCGTAGTTAGTGTCTAGTCTCTTAATTCCATTTTCAAATCATGAAAACTATTTAATGAAGATTACTTTATACGAAATCTTTTTTCTATATCTCAAAATAATATAAACATAACTCATTGTTTATTTTATTATATATCTTTTGAGCGTACATCATATCTCATTGGGCCCCCATATACAACACTCTGGTCCCAAGTGAAATGCCACCGAGTAATAATACAATAAATGTATCTTTTCTAATAGGCCTCAGTACAGTGCATGGCCACACTTGAGCGTGAGTTGTACTAGAATAGAATTTATCAGTGATACTCACTTCCAAAACAGTACCTCATAGCCAGACACTACTCCATGGCCAGATGCAATATAAATATATAATATATATATATATATATATATATATATATATATATATATATATATATATATATATATATATATATTCAATTTCACATGGGTGAACGTTCGCTAGAAATGACTCAAAGAACGAGTCATGTCTGTTGTTATACTTACTGATCTCTCTTCGTTCAAAACATTTCTAGAGGTAACGTATGGGATGAAAACTTCATACAGTATAAAATAATATCAATATGCAATACACAGAAACACTTATACAAATTGATAAAGGACATGTATGACGGGAACTATACAAAAAGAAAGGGAGATGGTATTTGAATAACTCTGCCTGGGTGAAATGTTTCGTTTTAAAAATCCCCGAAACAGTTTTATGGTAAACAAGTAATGATCCCAGCAAATGAAAATCCATACATTTTACCATGATAATAAAGTATACATGAAATAGGGAAAAAGCACTGGTGAAAATGACGTAAATTACATAGGAACATATTGGGGAAGTAGGTGACTGAAGTGTGCCCAGAATTTTTTTAAATTTTCCCTGAATGTTTAATGTTTAAAGCTGTAATGTTTTGTTGATTATACACACACACACACACACACACACACACACACACACATATATATATATATATATATATATATATATATATATATATATATATATATATATATATATATATATATATGCGATAAAAATGATTATTTAAAGAGCGTTGGGTTAATTACACTGGCTAAGTAGAAGGATTAAGTTAGGGATGGATGGTTCCACTGTCATCAAGCTACATATATGTACAAGAAAACCTGCATATATATATATATATATATATATATATATATATATATGTGTGTGTGTGTGTGTGTGTGTGATCTGCTGTTAAAAGTTACAAACCTGAGTGTACTAACATCTGTCATCTCTTATCTGTAAACGTGTTGTTACTTCTTGTTGAATGCCCTACCCATCTTTATTTTTTTTCCTGAAAACATAAAGTATATTATTAACCCTGGTCCTCTCCTGGATGTATGGACATTTTTTCGGTCGTTGAGAGTTATTCCTGATAGCTCTCTGTCTATCACCCTCTCTGTAGTTTTGATTTAATTTCCTGGTTCGGCTTCCGTATGGTATAGCTAGTATTATGCAGTGATTGTATACTTAACATTTTAAGCATATTGGCCGAGAAAAAACTGCTTATATATGTATCATGAAAATGCATAAAAATGTTTCGATAACTCATTAGCTATTCTTTTGTTCATTCTCGTAATATTTGTACCTCTGACCGAGTATAAACCAAGATGAACAAATACACTGATTCAACTTTCGTAAAGGTTCTTCCATTTGTGCTACATACGCGTGTGCATTTAATAATATATGGACACCAATAAAACAGAGTACCCACCTGCAAGCGAGCTTATTAGCCGATAATTGAGTTTGGGAAGTTTTTGTATACATACACGTAAGCTTGATAAGACAACATTCATTCCTCGCTCAACTAGATCGATATCCTATGACCCACTCTTTCTACTATCGCATCAAGAACTTTAAAAAATACAGAAAGCGTCCTTAGAAAGTTCGATGTCGATCCAGAAATCATTAAATCGACCGAAATGAAAAAAGAAAAGAAAGATAAAAGAACCGAATGTTGGTAATTACTCACCGATGATTAATTTCCTCTTTACTTTCTAATGAGCACTCGCAATATTCTGTCAGGCTATGCGTGATTATTTCTTATTCTAATATACTTTTATTTGACTTACCTTTTTACTTCGATTCACGTAAAGAGGCTCAAGTTGGAGCAAATGAATCAAGTAATTGTCTAACTTAAAGGCAGT
This sequence comes from Thysanoteuthis rhombus, assembly GCA_963457665.1. Classification (NCBI taxonomy): domain Eukaryota; kingdom Metazoa; phylum Mollusca; class Cephalopoda; order Oegopsida; family Thysanoteuthidae; genus Thysanoteuthis; species Thysanoteuthis major. Next base: position 35,267,738 of record OY735232.1, read on the forward strand.
TTTTTTCAAGTACTTGGAGTATTCTTGTTTGATTGATCCCACTGCTCAATCAGTTCACATTGATTCGAAATGGGTTTGATACTAATATGACCTGGATCAAATTGGAAGACACAATTCAAACTTAGAAAGCCGCTCAAAATGAAAATAGCTAATCAGAATTCATGGTTGTAGGAAGTGCATGTTATGAAGCGGCCATAATTTATATTCCATACAAAATAAGTTCTGTTGGCTGTACTAAACTATTGATTCAAAGTATTCCAGTTACCTTTCCCCAGTGTTGTCAATTTGGATAGTTTATTCCTCAATTTAACTGATTCAATGGAAATTATGAAGAGATATTATATTCTCCAACCCATGAACTTTTTTTTCACTTGATCCCTCAAAGACCGCTGATTCAAAAAACACCAAATACCACATTGCATTGCTAAGTGCGATGACTAATATATCTGGCAAATGTCTGTACAATGACCAACTGTTAAATTGTCACAGTGTATACACGTACGCACCCAGATAAATTATTCTTCAATAGTAGTCAGATGTATCAGAATCAAAGAATATTACAATATGCTCCGTCGAAAATTAAAGACAGTTTTGAAAAAATTATGGCTCAAAATCAAATACGAACTCAATCAATAGACCTGAATTGAAGCACTGCTTCAAACGAAAGATACGAATTATGATTTTTAAAAAAAGGAAATATCCGAACTGAAAAAAAAAAATCTCTCAATAGATAAACCAATCAAATTGAAGGGCAGATCAAATACCAGTGGTTTTGAATCAAATGCAGTCAGTGTCGGTATTGGAATATTTTATCGTGGATCCATTTATCATTCGCGGTAGACAGTGCCTAAAATCGTATTTTCGAGCGTATTCCTGTTCAGATCATAGACGATGTCTCAAAATGATACACATAGCTTAGAATAAGTTTAGACCTGCTGTTAGCATCCTATCACCAGATTGATGAAAGAGCATCCAGTAGTCCTATTTAGTCCATACATGATCAGATAAAAGCTCCCTCTCTCTAGCATATTGAGGATAAACATATTTGGCGGATGGTCATACTGTTTTAGTCCACCAGTGCATATCATATGTTGTAAAGGATTTCATGAATACATCTCTTTATAAAAGCCCCCGACATCATATGCAACAACAACAACCTTCATTGCCAATTTTCACTGTACGAAAAACACTCAAAATGAGGGTTGAAATATTGAACCTATTCATTTCAGTGTTGGTAAAACCAACAGACTGTTTCTAATGAAATCAACTTAGCTTGCAAGAAGCGAAAACTATTATAGTACAAGGTTAATTTAGTCATTTCAAAGATGGAGACAAGGATGTTCTCTTTCGAAATATCTGGAAAAAATGTGTATATCGGTGTCTTGCTAAACCAAACATTTTCATAAACTTATGGTTGTGATATTGAACTTGAAATTAACAAATCAAGTTTGAATTCTGATTGTAGTGTCCGTGGTTTAGTGCTTAGAAATATATGTATCAGATAATGATAACTTTAGGGTGAGTAGGATGGGGCACTGCGAGCTTCAGCATCACATATCTTGTTCATTAAAATCCTTTTGTCTCCTGATAGAGTTCAAAGTACCGATTGTCTGATGATTGTACCACTGGTATGAAACTCAGTAAGTGTGAATAACTAAACTTTGAGATTCCCCCTATTTTCTCTCTATCTCTCTTTCTCTCTCTATCACCGTCTCTCTCTGTCCCCCTGTCTGTCTCTCTCTGTCCCCCTGTCTGTCTCTCTCTGTCACTGTCTCCGTCTGCCTATCTGTCTGTCTTTCTCTCTCTGTATATGTGTATATATGTGTGTGTGTGTGTGTGTGTGTATATATATATATATATATATATATATGCATGCATGCACGTGTGTCTGTAAAAGCTGTCGAGTGCTTTCAAGGATTAGCAATCCATTGCTGTTAATGATTGATTAATAGCACATGAAAGTACGTAGAATAATAACAGTTAAGCCTCTCTGTCGACTACTTAGAACGTCAGTCTGGAATTCTGGAGTTGATATTTAACAATAATAATAATTAAAAAAAAACGATTTTACGGCCAAGCTCCAATTAACGCAGGTAAGCGAACCCTCCGTGTAGAAGAAACCATTAACATACAAGGAGAGGTGAGCTCATGCGAAATTAATGATCATTTAACTTGGAAGCGGGAAACCTTCTCTGGATCAAGATCAGCATCGTTATGAAAATCATACTTTTAGCACCTGTCGCTGGATATGAACCTTACCAAAGATTCACCATATTTCTTTTTCATAGATGTTTCATAATTTTTCTAGCTCGTAACGCAATCTTACATTCTGTTGGTCACAATTTCGCAAATGCTATCAAGGAATCCAAGTTGAGAATCGTAATGTCCAGTGGTTGCCTAACATTCTTGCAACATATCCAGCCCATTGATGTTTGCGTTTTCTAATGATTTATATGATATATCTGACTCATTTATCTGATATACTGTGGAGTTTTATGATCTCTGTTTGTTAGATTGAGCACGATTCTCACATTTGCATGTTGCATTTTTCTCAGTTTAAGGGTCAGTCTTTTGGTTAAGTACCATGTGTCTGATCTGTGAGCGACTATCGGGAGGGTGCATTGTTTGTGCAGCAATCTTTTTCAGGATCAGGCTCTCACAATAATAGCGAGGAGTTTGGGTGTTGAAAATATACAGTCAATAAAGCACTAGTTACACTATAAACTTTTTTCCCCTCTCTCCTTGAAAAGTGACAGTGGACACTGATGATACTAGATCTTTAAACGAATGATTGTCAGAGTGAGAAATCGCTGATTATACTAGGGAGAATAAAAAAACAATAATTATGGTGTTTAAACTATTGGGTCTTTCATGGAATTACTTACTGAGTAAGAGGATAAGAGTTTATAGTGTAGCTAATAAAATAAGGCTTATCTCTAGAGAAAAAAAATTGGTAGGTACAACCAAATGGACTGATATTCCTGTGTGTATAATCAGTGCAATTATTCAACAACTGGCTATTATATAAATCTAAAATTTGCTCGAAATGTTTGTCAGTACACAAGATAGTACAGCCGTCCTCCCTCGAGAAATCTAATAAAAATAAATGAAAAAATGGAAGTTTTCGGTAACTATAGATTTTATCTTAAGCTTTTTGCTTGATCTAAATGTATGCATGATTAATACCCTTACGCTGGCCATGGCGACATCAGATCTTGCCAAAGCTTCTCCGATGTTTCTACAACGTGCATAAATGAATATAGACGTGATATGCGAGCAATGTTGGGTCGCCCACTTCACTACCCGATATTTTCACATCTAGGGATAAATTCGGATTCATGCCTCTCGCAAAGGCATCAGTGCCAGTTCAAGTTGAAGTTTGAATTCCGCTCTTCCAGCGTATTTACTGCAGTGTTGACTGATTGGCCACAAATATTCATTGAAATTTGTGTATAAAATATCTGAATTCGCTTTGCTGAAGAGAAGTGACGGACGTTCTTCCAAGCCGTACCTCTCTACAACCGACGGTAAATATTTGCACATTTTTTTCCATGCTACTCAACAAACGATAAAAGAATAACTTTGAAGATTACAACGGTTGAATATAACTTGAACAAGCAATGCCCTAGCCCTTTAAACGAGGCAATAGAGCGCGTATATTGTGCATAAACCTGAGCGTGTATGTGCTTGTGTGAATGTGTGTATGTGTGTGTGTCCTTGCTTTTGTATGTGTAGAGCACATATAGCCAATAAATCAAAAGATAACGTGTAGAATTTTGGCCTACACGTGCATTTCGTTCCTTTAGGGATAAAAAATATATAGCAATCATACTTTCTGGAGAAAGGATATATCTCAGATAAAGTTATCACAACCATAACAATCAGAGTTAGAAGCCTTTGTTTGTTTGTTGTTGTTTTTTTTTGCTAGCACTAACACTCCGTTTAAAATTTTAACTCGGCAAGTTTGTCGATCCGTTGGACAATGTTTGGATCTTATTATGCTGTGCGAAAATAGTGTAAAACGAGCCTGTTTAACCATGGCATACCATTGACAAGGCATATTTTTAAATTTTAAGGAAATTGTATCGTTGCCTTTAGCAAGAAACTTAACTGGAATTCAACATCGGTTTGACAATTCTTTGAGTCACAACAAATGATTTTATCATAGGTATATGAGGGATAAATATTGAGTACGGCAAAATTGCATGATGCAACCTTTCTTTCTTCAGAGAGGTTTGGAATAACAGTTGCCCTTCTTCCATATATCCTGACAACCATGGCTAGAAATCTAAATTTCTCTTACCATTCTACTCATAGCTGGGAGTAGAAGAGATGGCTTCACATATTTACCCAAATGAACGGTGGACAGGGATTGTCTGAGCCGAGGTCTGAACTCGTTTAGCCAATTTTACTTTCGGAGCAGCAAACGGTTCAACTATTCCAATCTTCCTTTTGCGTACTGATAGATATTCATCCATTGCATACCGTATCGACTTTCCATGAATCGTATCGTCATTCTTATAAAAACACATAATGCGATTTTATTCATATATATATATATATATATATATATATATATATATATATATATATATATATATATTTTTTTTTTTTTTGTTGTTGCATGACAAAAAAAAAGAAAACTCTTCTGGAAGATAGGGCAGGACCTTTTAGACGAATACACAAGAGATTTTCTTCTATAATAAACTCTACATAAACCGTTCTCCTTTGCATTAGGGTCCCAATAGTCAATTGAGTCCGATGTTTCTCCGAGAAGGATTATTGTCCTATCACACTTTTTTTTTCTGCCGGGCTGTTGCTAGCTTTTCAGATAGCTGTCATTTCCAGAAGGCACTTTCCCAAGCCTGTCAGGGTTCTTTAAAATGACAACATTTCCATTAAATGATTTTGTTAGTCTCAACCCATACAAGGACAGTTTCCATTATCGCTGCATAGCAATGATATGGGCTCATCACCTACAGCATATACTACGAAGCCCTGACATTGTCTTCCAGGAGCCCGTATCCAAGAGGAGGGTGCAGAGTGGCCTAACAGTTAAGAGTATGAATGATAGAATCGATGTTCAATCATCAGCTTTTAGAGCTTATATCAACTTCTCATTGATGCCTTTGAAAGGGGTATGAACCCATTGCTTTCCCCGTCTGGTAAGGCTAAGTCATAGGGGAGACTGGAATCAGTTGCCTCAGTTGGCAATCAGGCTCGGTGACGAACAAATTCGATTCCAAAAGTAGCATGAAGGGGGTGGTCATTATTAGGCTATTTGGCTCTTGACTCAAAATTCATCTGCCACGCCCAAACACCTTGGAGTAGGTTACATAATAAATCTGTGAGAGATTTGATCAAAGCAGCTGTGATATGAGAGCCCTTAGTTTGAAGCGGACTAAGTGATTTTTAGAGTAAGACATTAGCAGGGATGTGTATCACCTAGCACACCAATCAGAATCGACCCATAACGTGTTGACAGATGGTATTGAGTAATACGTGTTACCTGACAGCGGGATACTGCTGGACCTTAACTTAGATCCGGCCTGTCCTTTTAATGGGCCAGCCTTTGACAATATAACTTCTTAATGTAATGTTGAAATGGAAAAACCATCCTGTGATCAATTCAACTCTTGCATCTAATTCGTCTTTTATGTGATATTTTGTTCGATGAATTTCTTGATATTTTTAGCTGAGACAGTAACAGAACGATATATATATATATATATATATATATATATATATATATATATATACATATATATATATATATGTGTGTGTGTGTGTGTGTGTGTGCATATGTGTGTGTGTGTGTGTGTACAGTCCCATAGATAGGCATTAACAGACGGTACCTGAAAAAAAATGTTCCTTATCAAATATTGAAATTCTCATCAGCAAATACACAGCTGGTTTCCCACCTACTCCCAGTCGAGAATGAATATTTATCCTAAGGAGCTAGAATAATTTAATGATTTCCAAATTGAAGATGAATTATGCCCCAGAGTATATTACTTTTTTATGAATAACTTCGAGGAAAACACAAATATTCAACTGATTGTCAAAGGTAGAGGTGTATTCTTTTGCTGTGATTAGTTCAAAAAGTCCATATTTCATTTTCGTATCTTACTGTCCCGAGCATCAGTTGTGGCTCATGGGGATCCAGGTTCAAATTTTATTGTTGCAATTTCTGATTGATGTACCAGCAAATGTATACACAAATCATTTTGTGAAGGCCTCAATGTCCATTGTTTAGACGAGTGATTCCCAATCTTTCTAAACTCATTCGCCGCTTTCGTCAAAAATATAACTTGACCTCCTCGAAAAAATCTTCTATTCAAATACTTTACGACGAAGAACACTTTAAAAGATATTCCAGATTGCATATAATCAGAGAGCTTTATAATAATAATTAGTTTTTCTTTATAACATTACAACTGATGTCGTGAATTTGTTGCTCTAAGAGAGCAAGCAAAAATTACTAGGAACTTACAATTTGAAATTCCGACTTATTACCAAAAATACCGTTTCATTTGAATGAACCAAAAATAGATTCAGCTATCGTAACAGATTCACACATCAACAAGATCTTTGTTCTTGATTTTTCTTTTGTTATCGACACTTCTACTTGTTGATATTTCATTTGGAAACATATCTGCACAGCACTTGATGAAAAAAAAATCATGAAGACCTACTTTTACAGAACAACTTAATTCCCCTCTTGAACTATCTAAATTCCCTCATGGAAGGGGTCCCCAATATCTGGTCAATGGTTTGATCTATTAAAATGAAACTAAGACTTCAGTCATTGTGGTTGAGATATCCTGCATCATTAGAAAAAATGGTTGGAGATAGAATCGGACGTTGAACTGGTGATGAGGTTTTTCTAATCTTATAACCCTGCCTGAGCAATGCTATTGACATTGTTCCTCACTGAAGGCCTCGTGATTTTCATACTTCACATATTCCGTTGAGTCCAACAGATACATAAATATTTTTTCCGTCACAATCTCTCTCACAATCCCCCTCTAACACACAAACTCTCTCTCTCTCTCCCTCATTCTCGCAGGCGCACATACTCTTTCTCCAATTTTCATTCTTACATCATGTCTCTCTCTCTCTCATCCTCTCTATCTATCTATCCAGCTATCTATCTATCTATCTATCTATTTATCAATCTATCTATCTCTCTTCAAATGTGTGTTCATATTGAAAATTTAATATTCCACCTGAACTACAAAGGCGAGAAGAAATTCTGCGTGGGGGAAATTCTTTTGATGAAAATGAAACCTAAAAGATGTCATTATATATCGGATATTCTTTTAGCGATGATACGACCCACGTTTTTGTCTCTGTGAACCTTCACACTGTCAATTATATCAGCGATGACAGCGAACCTCGAAGAGACAATAGACACCCAGCTATGTCCAGCTGTGCGAAGAAAGCCTGCGTCTTCCTGTGTGGACACTGGCCACCATTTAGGGGGAGGCAAAGTAAATTGAAGTGAAGGGCACCGGAGGCCAAGTGATTAACTTTGCTGAAAGAACGTATCCATCAGCTGGAAGGTCTTTCACTACACTAATGCGAGGAAATCTTCGACAGAGACCTAGTGTGAACTTTAAACTCGAGAATTGTTCTGCACGACCTCAACCATTTAGAACTGAATGAACCTCGTAGACAAGTATATACATATACATATACATATACATATATATATATATATATATATATATATATATATATATATATATATATATATATATATATATATATATATATATATTAATACGGGTAACATATGTATGATGTGCTAACAAAAAACTCTGGGAATTCGTAGTGGGGATGTCAACCGAATATAGGACGGATTTTTGGCTGCTTCTATCAATGAGCAGCATATTTCTTAGTTCAAATACACAAAAAGTTTGAGAAGAATGTAATTCTTTTGTAAACTATGAGGTTACTTGTTATGGTGTCTCCACTGCCTTCTTCCCAATTCTCAATCAAGTTTTTGTTTTTTGAAATGTAGCACTGATTAAGGCCATTTGGGAGTGGCATTTGGGTCGTTTCTTTGTTGAAAAATAGAATTCGACCCTAAATCATCCGAGGTTTTCCTTGGCTGTAGAATTATGTTCTGTAAAATCCTAAAAGGAAACTAGTACAATAGGCAACAAAATGATCCTCGGCATAAAATAACAATATATTTCATTAGGGAATGTTTTTGTAAGGTTTTCTAAAAAAAATATTTAATATTATTGTACCTTAAATGATCAGACATTCTTTCGTTTGATTTTCGCCACATTCCCTCCAAATTTTGTCTCTGTCAAAATTTATCTTTCACTGAATTTAAGCAGGTCATCAGGTGCTCTTTCCCACTGCAAAATAAAAACCAAGACATCTGTCTTTTTGATATCTTCGAATTATTTTCATCCATTTCATCTGAATTATTTCTTCAATGAATAACTGTCATCTAAAACTGTCTCAAAAATATTTATTTGGGTTTGCTCAGTTTTTAATAGTGTTTGGCTGACCGGACCGTTAGCTGTATATTTGGTTATATATGCATGGGTCACACGTATAGACTGCGCCTAGGAGAGAGAAAGATAAAAATATAAACATTTACCGAACATGATTTGTTGTTGTAATGTATTTTCTTTTTGTTTTTGTCCAACTGGAAAGTCTCCATTTTTCTACTGTAGCAATAAGAATAACCCTCACTAGAGTTAAAACATATGCAAAAAGCATGCCATACTGTGATTTGAGCCCACAATAAACTGTAGGCTTACCGACAGAATTAAATTGATAATCATGAATATTATCGGAATTATAACCTACTGATATGCACGCTCTTATTCCATTATAATAAATAAATACTTTTATGCAAAGATATATAATTTTGCAATTTTTCATTCATCATATATAAAATAATAGAGTTACAGTGATCATTCTTAATCGGGTTAGACTCTGGGGATAACTTTTTATAAACGGGCAGGGGACGCTCGAAACAAAATTTTGTTCGTATGTCGAAGAGAGGAGTGAGGAAAAAATATTTTTGAGGAATAATTGCAACGATATTGAGCAATTTACCGGGAAAGAAATCAATAAATGTTTCAATCGTGAAACATTTTGAAATGTACCTAGACAGCCATGGAAAGAATCAACCCATGAAATATTAAAAGCAATAAGTACAAATGATTTCTGCGCATAGAGTTTTTGAGCCTGCGCAGGTGCATACCTCATGTTGTTGTTGAAATTACATTATTATTATTATTATTATTATTATTATTATTATTATTATTATTATTATTATCATTATTATTGTTGTTGTTGTTGTTGTTGTTATTGCTGCTGCTGTTATTTTTTTATCGTTGTTGCTTTTGTGGTGGTTGATGTTGTTGTACATGATTCCTAAAGTTTCCTTCGTAACTTTCTTAAGATAAAATCGTATGGATTTGAAGTTCTCAATTATCAACTGTACAAATGGTCTGGGAAATCTTGCAGTTGTTTAAAACCAGCTCCACGTTACCTAATGTAACCATTTTTTTTTCTTGTATGTTAACTACATGCGTATTGTGGTTCTCCATGGCGGCTTTAGCTTTTTTTCTCTACTTAACCCAAGAGCTATCTGATGTAGACAGGAGGCAAGTTCTTCGTCGGTAGTAAATGAAACAGGAAGCACTTTCAGAGCTCATATCTCTCCAAACACCATTGTTACTAGAGACTGACTAGAAATCACCTGTAAAAATTATATGCTAACTAAAAACTGAATGTGAAACCTGTTCATATAGAGCCATCCTGCCGAGGGAACGTTGTGGTATTAGTTTCATTTTAGATATTCGCTTGCCTGAATATATGAATAATATCTCCTGATCAAAAAGTGAAATTCACTGATAAGTGCCCAAATGTAACTAATTCTTCATCAGCTTAACGCTAACTCAACCAAATTAATCATAAGCCTATTTCCAACTCCATAACATGTTATTTAGGTTATTCTAGAACTTTTGGTGGCATTGGATGGATAAAATTAATTAAATGCACACAGTACTACCAACTTCCTTCGAAAAGGTAGAGTAAAACTATCTTGCAAGGGTGAGAAATGATACATCAAACACATTCGTTGTAAGTGCACGATTTCTTTTTTTAACATTTCTAGTTGTGTAATAATTATACTTTTTCGTGAAATATAAGTAAATATGTAAGGATCCGACTCTTATCTGGCGTTCTATAGCCTCAATGTGTATGCATCATAAATATATTTCAAAATGAAGTTGAAATAGAAAATGATATCTAGAAAACCACTGTAGATGATCAACTTTTTTAACGTGTTATCAACGTTTAGATTAGTTGGTGATATAGAGTTGGAAACAGATGTGTTACAAGATAATTCAAGTATGAATAGAGTAGCATTCTACGTCATCTGCACTCAGAAACCTTACATAAAGTCCAGAACGCCGACCCCGACTTCGTTAATAGTCGGTTTTTATGTTGATAAGATTAGCGTTCATGATTTTTAATCTTCTTTTCTGGTTTGTCTCGTGAAGCATTGTATGGTTGGCCAAAGAAACTGGCAGATATTGGTAGGGATGCTGTTGTTCTTTGTCTTGGAGGATTGCACCTTGGTGGAGAAGGTGGCACGTTGATCAACATGTGAGGGTCATATTTGTGTACACACACACTATATATATTTATATATATATATATATATATATATAGAGAGAGAGAGATAGATAGAAAGAGACAGAGAGACAGAGAGAGAGAGAGAGAGATGAGAGGGAGACAGAGAGAGAGGATAAATTGTTAGAGAGGGGGATAGACAGACAGAGAGGCTGATTGAGAGAGAGAGAGATTTATTTGATGAATTTCAGAAAAAAAGTAAGCAGAAGCCTCGCCTATTGGAAGTTATTAATTCAATAAAATACGATATTCTATAGAAAAGGATGTGTTGGCATGCTCCAAAAAGATATTGTGGGTAGCTTCAGCCAGTTTTGTGTCTTCGTCATCAGGCGATAATGTCCTTTGTTGAGGAATGTCTTATCAAAAAATGATTGATTTGTATTTCTTAGTCTGTGAGTCTGTGTGGAGGGGGTCAGCTGTCAGTGTGGATCGAAAAGGCGATTCCCTTTTTCTATTACAGGGGATGGGCATTGTGTGAGGATATAACAGACAGTATATGTGGGAGAAGCTATGTCGTGTGTATTTTTCCTCGTAAGAAGAGCAATGCGATTTTATTCAATTTGATTCTTACAGGCGTAAAGAGTTATGTGTTCAATGAATTTAAGCAAAAATCAAAGAAGACATTAAAATTGAAAACAAAAATAAAAAATAAAAGGTTCAAAATCGAGTTAAAAATTAGAGCATGATTTAAGCTGTGATCAGCTGCTATGTGTTAGAAAATCAATTAAACCATCTTTAAATACAGTTATTTACTTTTTGCTCCGTTGTACGAACACAGACAACTGATATCTAAGGGGAGAGAAAAACAAACCTTTTTTTATCCACATTTTACATTACTCACTTTATGACCAAATAACCTTTATTCACCAATATTAGTAAATTGGACCAAGAATCAACGAACAATTATGATGACAACATGTCGAGGCCCCAAACACAAAACTGTTTTGAAGGTCACCAACACAATATCTTCTGGGTGCTACCAATATATTTTTCTAAGACTAAAAACATAATACTTTTTGGGGATGGGCGCAGGGTTCACAACACGATGTATTTTGGGAGGCTTTTTTGGCTAACAATATGATATCTTTTCTAGGGCTACCAGGATAATATCCTTTCGAGGCTACCAATACAATATATTTTTAAGCCTACCAGCACAATATTTTTTCTAATGACACCAACATAATATGTTTTTAAAGCAACTAGTGCAATATCTTTCCTAAACTACGAACAGAATTTCATTTTCAGGGCAGATCGAAACTTCAGGTAAGAAATCTTCATTCAGATACATTTTATTTACCTGTCTGTGGAGTTCAAAAACCTTTATGCACCCATTTATGTCTATCTGTCTCAGTACCTGTTCACTCAATATCCCCGAAAGTCCTCAATGGATTTCAAAAATACTTTTGTTGGGTGGTGAGACATAAGATGGAAGAAAATTGATCAGATTTGGGGCCGACTGAAGGATATTTTCGGGTTTTCATTTCTATTGTAACAATATATTGATGTGTATTTTCTCGTAATTCTCAACAAATTTCGATTACATATTTGTAAAAGGTCTCTCCTTGCACTGAGAGATAATATATATTTCTGCTGATCTTATATTTTCAATTGACAAAACATTGACACGGATACTTTTTTATATATGAGACAATTGTCCGAAAATTTGCCAATCAGATCCAACATAGTTATGTCACTGCCATTCTATTATTATATGAACTAATATTCACCGAGTTTTCATTAATTGCCCAGCGTTGGCAGACATGAGTGTTCTCCTTTTTAATTTTAATTTGTCTACGTATTTGCGATAATAGTCAATAATTGAACAACTGTAGCATAAAGATTCCAAGTCATATACCCAAATTAGATTCTATTTATGATATCGCTGTTTATTTTATACTGGAACACATATCAAGATTGAGAAGAGCATCTGGAAACATCCATTTTCTTGAGAATGCAGATCTCAAAAGTTTGTTGAGGATTTTTTTTTTGCAAAAAGTAAGGGAGAAACGTTTTAAAAAAGGTTCCAGCAGAATACTGATGCAACATTTCTAGTTTATAAACAAAACATGGTGTGGCCGGGAGCTTTGTGACGCACAAACAAAAACACTCACACGCACATACCAAAAAAAATGAACGTTTTGCCATCTCTGACGTCTACAAAATCGTGGTCTCCCGTTATCACCCTATTTATAAACAACAAAATACATTGCGCACATTTGCAAGTCACTTCTTAAGACAACAGAGAATGCCAAAAGATTAAAACGAGGAGGCCAATCTTGGTAATGCTCGGAAGAATATGAAATGGGGATTAACGTGCGGTATTGAATTAGCGTTTGGATAATCTTTGCTGGGGAACAAACCACATCTGCGGAGGCAAAAAGGATTATCTCGAGCCGATGAATTTTCGATTTGATTAACTTAATTGAGACTGAGACTTTTCTGACTCGCTCTTTTGTGGAATTTCGAACTGCCAATTGATTTGAACAAAGAAGAATGTTTCTTTTTCAGATTATTTTTTTTTTCGGACAGAATCATCATTAATAATATCCACTGGTTTTTAAAGCTGAAAATTGCAATCCTCTTAGAACATCAGTCTTGCGTGAGGTTTGCTAGTCCTGGCCTCTTTCTACATTTAGAGCCGTCGCCAGACTTTCTTCAGCACCAAATACTTGATCGTCGTTTATGTCTTATCAATATTCATTCCTGGTTGGATGTGCAAGTGGCGTAGCAGTTACCAATATGGTGACTGCTCACGTTCATTTAGCACTGATACCCCTGAGAAATGTATGGATTCATCTCCTGCCAGTTCTGAGTAAAATAGCAAGACGAACAGGATTTTCAGGTCAGGAAAAGGTTACCAGTCTAGGAAAAGGACAACTTAGATTCTGAACCAGGGGGTTGATCCTATCATTGCTGTCCTTCAAGTTGCTATTTCAGTGTCAAACATATCATTATCTGCTTTCCACAGTTAGGTAAAAAGGCAGGTTCTGTCCACTGGGAAAATCAGGACTGCTATTTGCATTACAAGGATTTGAACCCCGCAGAATTTTTTTTTTCTGTGAGATCCCATTGACTGTCAAAAGATGATGTCTTAGTGTAATCTCTGCTCCAAGCTTTGCTAATTCAATTATTGTTTGAATGTGTTAACAAACATTTTCGATAAAGAATCAGATATTCATGGCACACATTATATATAATGAACTTTCCATTTGATTAAGTCAAATGCAACTAAAACTATTCTATCTTGCTGAATTGTTGGATTTTCAGTCGAGAATTGATTCGAACAATGAAAATGTAATTTTTCGGATCGTTTTTTTTCGGACGGAAACATTATTAGTAATATTCATCGGTTCTTAAAGCAGAATATTGAAATCTTCTTATAAATTCTTTCATGGTTACTTTCTGCTAATCTTGTCTGCCTCCTCCCCGTGGCACAATCGTCTGACTTTAGTTGACTGCTTCAAATCAATATTAGTTTTATCTTTGTATTTGTTGTATTAATATTAATCTTGTCCAAGTTCCAATGATTTTGGAACTGTATAAGAATTTTTAAATGTTTTGTGATTTATTGGAAACTTTTTGAAATCTATCAGATACTTTTTGCTCAAACTATAAAGACTGGGTAAAAAAGTAGTCAATACAATTAGAGAAGTTCATTTTAACATCCTTGCACAGCTTCGAAAGAGACAGAATTGGGACCAAAAATTAAATAAATAAAAAAAATACCAAGAAATGTTGAAACAAATCTAAACACCGAAACGTTGTACAAAAATCTTTGATCAAAATTCTGTCGATTTCGAAGGCGTGTAAGTTTGCTGAAGTAGAATTTCTGGAAAGTATCAGACACGTTTTGCTCTCTTTATGAAGGTGAAGAGAGAGAAATTCTTATATGTATGTTTGTGTCTCTGTCTATCTCTGTCTGTGTGCGTTTGTGATATATATATATATATATATATATATATATATATATATGTATATATATATATATATATATATATATATATATATATATATGTATGTATGTATGTATGTATGTATATATATAAGAACAGCAAATATCTGATTCATTAAAGAAATCGAATTCGATTAACGCACATCAAAATTGATCTAAAAATTGTAGTTCGGGTCATTGTTCAATACATCATCCAATTAGCACGTCTCTTGAGAGCAATAATGAAAATGAACTGACAATTCCTAGCCTGAGGAAGTCCAGTGTACACAACATTTCTCCAACCATTTGACCGCATGTTCTTTGATTTTTTTTTCATCTAACCGCCTTGTTTACTCGTAGCCGTAAAATGATGGTTAGCGTTAATGGTCTATGGACTCCAACCCATTGCTCAGGCAAAAACAATTGATCAACCAAAGTCAACAGAGTTGACAAAAGCTTCAGTCTCATATATATATATATATATATATATATATATATATATATATATATATATATATATATATATATATATGTGTGTGTGTGTGTGTTTGTGCGTGTGTGTGTTGATGTATTTGGGGTTTTCGTAGTTCAGTACTCCTGTTCATACTGTTTTGTTTACTGACTTCAAAATTAGCATCAGTACTCGACTAGACTCCTTGGCCAGAATATCTATTTGCTGTCGCCTCATCCAAAAATTTTTTTCTTTTTTTTTTCTTGCCTTTTAGGGTTAGTCTTGATGGGTTTATCAATAACCTCCAGGTCCTTCAAAATCTACATTTTAGAGATGCTTTTTCTTCTCCTAATTGATCTTTTCAAGTTGAAATCGCATGTGATGTCACAATTAGAATTTATTCTAACCACATTTTCTCTTTGATGGAATATTTTCACACGACGAATTCTGACGCTACGTTCTTTTTTCAGATATGTGGATAAAAAAAGATGAAAATTATAAAACTAATTAACTTGGTAATCATAAATCAACAATAAGGTAAGATGTCGTCTGACCTTAATCCAATATTTATTGCTTCGGTCGTAATGGTCTTCGAAAAAAATTTTTTTTCGCTTTACTGTTCATGTCTGAAAAAGGATTGCAAGATCACATATTATAGTTCTGTTGTAGATATTTTGAACCCGATTGCTGTCCCTTGCATTTACTTTTTAAAAATATTTTTTCCAATTGCACCCAAGATGGCCAACACTTTGGATCACCTTCTGTATTTTTAAAACAGTTATCTGCAAAAGTATTCTGATATGTTTTGCTGGTAGGTATTTTCACAATACAGCTACCATTGTTGATTCAACGATTGAATATTTATACTGTTATCAATCATTAATTTATGATGGAAAGAGTATTTTATTTGGTTTCCCTCGGAAATCAATGACGTACCTATTTCATCATTATCGCTATTTCTGCTCACTCCTAGAAATAGGAATGTCTACATCTTCATAGTGCTTGCAATCAATTTTTTATTTGCCCAGACTGGGAATATGAACGGAGTATGTAAACGTACAAAATCATTCTCGACATAAATAAGTTTAATCCGCTGGAATAGATATCATTTTATCCGAATAATGATGAGCTTCATCTAAAAATGGTATTGACATTCGCCCAGACAAGCATTCGCTCGACAACCAATGGACATCACAACTCACCGCATAGATCCTTAGAGATCACTTGCAAAACTGATGCCGCCAGAATACGAGATGGGTAGAAAGACTAAACAAGTTCAGAGAGTACCAGCCACGTAACATTAATGATTGAGAGGTTTAGCAGGTAGTGAGGAAGGACTATGTCCAACGACGGATAATAGTAAAGACTGATGATGATGATGATGATGATGATGATGATGAATCTAAGTGAATCGGAGTATGAGGTTTGGTAGCACTGATTTTTTCTCTGACGGTTACTCAACATATCACCATCTTTCCGAGTATTTGAAACTCCGTGTTCATAATAGATCTTTCGGTAATAAGGGAGCTCTGATTAGCACATATACTTTTTTTTATTACTGTGCCAAAATACATTCATAGAGGTGACCTATAATAATTAATGAGCCAAAGGTTTGTGAATTGAATTTTCAGCAGGAAATAACGTTACGAATAATTTTCTCTATCTCTCACTTTTCTTGCCTCACCCCCATCGTTAATTTTCACTGCCAGCCGATAAACGGGTAGGTGGCGAGAATTCGTTTGAAGGCACTATTCGTAGAATAAGCTATAAGCAGGAGATCTGGAATAAGAAGAAGTCGAAGAAATTGGATTTGGCACTGATTAATTAACGATTACTTACAGTAGGGGGAAGGAAAGTCGTATAGTAAAAATAATATGAGGCTATGACTAGAAGTGTGAATATACAAAGTCTGTTAAAAAGTGTTCAAATATTCTGAATATATCAAGAACTATTGATGCAAACTTAATATAAATAAGCAACAAAAAAAAAAAACAGAATTTTGTGGAGGTATCCCGTTATAGAACTCCATTGGGTAACCATGCTATGTGCCCGTCAAATACACAAAAACCGAGCATGTTATCCTTCATCTTTCATTGCTAAATAATTCATCTTCCGATAACCGCCCCCGTCAATCAAAGGCTGGCTCCATAGGATTCTTGGCCTTTCCCCCCAGCAGATATCAGACCGTACATTTAATCATAGAGATCGCTACGAAGCTGATGATAACGATCCTTGGAATGGACTTTGCAGACTGTTTCAAGAAGTGGAAGGGACGAGGTCTGGTCTTGAGGCAAGACCCACATAATCAAAGTGAGGATGGTTTAGTTGATTACAAGCAGCACCGTGACATGATTAAAGCGAAATCGTATATAGTCCTGATACGTTTATGAAACAGCTCTTCGACACTAAACAGAGTCAGTTCTTGTCCACTTTAGTTTTATTTGTTTATTATATGCTAAATTTGTCACTTTAGTTTGTGCTGGGCAGCGCTGGCTTCTTTGATAATCATTGCCCATCAATCGGTGTGACTTGTGACCTTTCTATTGACGACGATTTGTTCTAATGTCTAGATTGAACATGCCCAACATGACATGCTGTCAAATAGTGTGACAGTTTGTATTCAAGGACTCACCCTATCTATAATCTCTGTAATGATTCCTGTAATTGACCAGTAGTTGGTTCTGAGGACTAAATGATCGCAAATGTTCTGGAATATTCGGCAACATTCTCCGTAATCTCACAAAACCAAGAGAAAAAAAATTCTAGAAAGCTACAATGTCCGATGATAACTACTTATAAATGTGGTTACACATTTTTTTGTCGATTTACATCATCAGCAACTTATAACATACACATTCTATGACAAACTTTTACTTCATTAGAGCTGTGCATATAATATCTTTATGCAAAGGCTCTTTTATATAAGAAAGTTATTTCAAAGGTTTGTACAGTCTTAAAAAGTGTGTCTGGTTCAGACAGTCTCAATTCTTTCTTGATGCTCCAATTCACTCAATTCCGATTCCAGTGTTTTGAAACGTTTCCAAATACACACCAATTATCTATTTCCTCATTTTCCTACACTTAGCTACTTTCATTCTGTTTGCTAGCCCCGTTTGATTCTCCTCATTCTTTTTTCTTCTTTTTTTCCCTACTCTTTAGTCGTTCCTCCTTTCTTTTCTCCTTCTTTTGCTCTTCTTCCTTATCTTGTCAACCTTTTAGCTTGGTCTTTATTAGTTATTGCTTTTTTTTTTCGTCCTACGTTTTTTCTTCGTCAAGTTATTTCGTCCTTGTTTTCTTTCACTTTTTTAACGCACTGGATTATTCTATTCCTCTCTCCTTCTTTTCTTCTCCATTTTCACCTTGGCACTCTTGTCTTATTGTCCATTTTGTTTGACTTATCATCATCATCATCATTGTCGTCGTCGTCATCGTCGTCGTCGTTATCATCATCATCACCACCACCACCACCACCACCACCATCATCATCATCATCATCATCATCATCATTATTATTATTATTATTATTAGCAATTTCACACCAGTTGCCTGGTGGTTACCACTGGAGGTTGAGTGACATAAGGTTTCTACAAGTCTCCATCCCTCCTCTCATAGATCACAGCAATACTGTGGTTGACAGTTTGACACCAATGGCCCGATGGTCATCGCTGAAAGGTGAGTGATAATGAGTCTCCTCAGGTTTTCAGCCTACATATCTCCTCTCCCTTGCCTACCATGCCAGTGCCGTGGTTCACATCTCCACTTCCATTTTCCTTCCTATATTGGGCCACTGCTAACATCTAGTATCGCAGACATTATATTTCTAGCACTTTCCTAAGTTTCTGTGCAGTTCTTAGCAGTGTTGTGGTCTGTACAGTCCCAATCCTTCCTTTCATTCCAACTTCCTCCAGTCTCACCCTCAGTGTCTTTCGGACAGTTCCTAATGCGCCTATTATTACTGGTACTACTCAGACTTTCTGCTTCCACATCTTCAGTTCTCTTGCTAGATCCTGTTATTTTCCAGTGTTTCATTCTCCTTCCTTTTTACTCAATGGTCTGCAGGCACAGCCACATCTATTATCATAATCATTATCATCATCATCATCCTCATCATCATCATCATCATCATCATCATCATCATCATCATTATTATTATTATTATTATTGTTATTATTATTATTATTATTATTATTATTATCTCTTCCTTTGTTCCTTTCTTTTTCATTTATATTCCATTAGAATAACACTTTCATCTAATTCTTCTTATACAGAAGTTATTACAATAATCAAATTATGCATATTAACTAAACTTGCCTTAGAGTTATAGTTTTCCATGTGTGATCGAGATAAAAGTTCGGGAATAATTAGCAAAATGAATGATCGATCGATACTGAAGAGAAATGTATTAGTTTTGGGGTTCTTTAATCCCAAATGAAGCAATGTTGCTCCCCCCTATGGACCCTTTTGAATCTTTCTTCAAAGGAAATATAGATATCTAAACATCAATAATTATATTTTAATCATTATTGATCAGTAAATTCGATTTGGCTACAGAAAAAAAACACTCAAATCGATGAGTCAGTTATAATACTTGGAAAGATTTGAAATATGTTAAATGAAAATTTGATTAAGATTTACGACCATGTGGGAAATCGATATTTTGATTTTGATTGCTTGTGTTTATTCTGCAATCAAACAATTACAGAAGTCATGAACTCAATTCTCCCTGAGCTCTGTCCAATCTCAAAATAACACCAGGGAATGCCTGCTGTCAGGCGTGCCAGAATATGACAGAAAAGAAGTTGTTAAGTGATTACTAAGAGAAAACAATCTCCCAATACTACCTCACCAGGCAGCACTAGTAGAAAAATATCCTCCACACCGAACAGTTCGGACAGGGCCAATCAATCTGTACATATTCTTCCTTTAGGGTCTGCACAGGATTAGTCAAATTTCTCTATCAAGGTCGTCACTGTGCCAGTATATTTTAAACTTTTTTTGTTTGCCACGCTGTCTTATATTCTGCCCGCCAAAGTTTCACATATGATCCCTGGGGGTTCAATGTTTTGAGTCATGATATCCTGCAGATATCTAACATCCTGGATTATATGACCCCTCTATACGTTGTTTGACATGAATCTTCTCTGTGCATGTTGCTTATTCTTCAGTATGAGGGTCAATCTTTGGGTTATCTCCCATGTTTTAGATGCATTGGTTGGATACAATTTTCGAGAACTAGTGGTATCCCCTTGTTCTTGAATGTTGAGCTGGATCCTACCATAGCTGGCAAATCAAGAGTGGCTCTTTGCTTGAATGATTCTTCTCCTGAAAATTCTTTAGAGAAGTTCTGCAAATTCTGGTTATGTATACGTATGTGAAACATTGATACACCTTTAGAATACATCGCATACTTTTTACAATGACTGTATGAAATCAAGGTATAGCGTGAATGGTCGATGGTTAAAAAAATAGATTTCTCAGTACAACTAAATTAAGATAGTCAAAGGGATACATTTTTAGATGCATCATATTCGGATAATCACATTATGCATATTAACTAAACTCGCCTCTCGGTTGTCTTCAACGTCCGATTGATATGAAAAAAAAACTCAGCGGGGAGAGTTTGCGAAATGAACCATTGAATCAATGCCAAGGGATAAATTATCATTTCAGATTACTTTATTTCCATATAGAGCAAAGTAGCTACACACATTGGCTCATTTGAGACGTTCTCCGAACATATAGATTTCTAAATACTGAAGGTATCCAATATGTGTGTGTGTGTGTGAGTGTGTGTGTGTGTGTGTATATATATATATATATATACGCACACACACACATGCACCCAGACACACACACACACACACACACGCACATATATATATATATATATATATATATATATATATATATATATATATATATATATATATATATATATATATATATATATATATATATATATATTTCTTATTACTTGTTGTTAGGTATTCCGTGTTTCAATGGGCATACAGGAGGTATGCACATTTGCACCATGAATAAATAACAGGGTAATTGGAGCCCTTTTGCTTTTTATTTTCATTAATATTTCTTTTGCAAAACCTTTTTATGTTTGTTTTTATTCCAAAATATTCAAATAATCACATTACATTCAGTAACTAAACTCGCTCACAGTTGCCATCCAGATCTTATAAAGATGAGAGCATAATTCTGGGAAACTGGTGAAACAAAGCGTCGATCGATGCAGAATGTATTGTTTCCAATGCATTTTATTCCAAATGGAAAATAGTAGGCACACAGGACGGCTAATTCTAGAATTTCTTCAAAGAAAATATAGATATCAAAACATTAGTAATTAGTTTTTAATCACTATCGATCACAGAATTGGATTTGGCAAGGGGAGAATCATTCAAATTTTTGACTCAATTATTATACTTCAGTTGGAAGAAGAGTTCAAAATATCCCGGATACAAAATTGATTAAGATTTCCGTAATAATAGAAAAAAAACAAAGGAAGCTTTTTGGCGTCAATACGTTTTGTGCAGATAAAATTAATTCAATAATTACGGAGTGTAAAATATTGATATTTACTAATCATAGCTTATTTGAGCTCAGAGAGGAGATTGGGGAAGGGAAACTGGGTTATATGGTGGGGAGTCTGTTCTGAACAACAGTGTTCAAATACTGGCTTCAATACGGTTTTAAGTACCATCCACCGCCTCTAAAATTCTCTATGTCTCTGTTTCTGTCCCAGTCTCTCTTTGCCTGTATCTCTCCGTCTCTGTCTCTTTCTGTATCTATGTATTCATATATATATCCGTCTATTTATAACTATATGCGTGTGAGCGTATGTGTGTGTGTGTGTGCGTGTGTGTGTTCACTTGTATGTGTTATTAGGCAAAAACCAATCCAACCGATTATGACTTTGTCTACCTCTAACAGACTGTAATCAAGACACTATCATATTTTGTATTTGTTGATGCATTCCACTGATGCAGCATGTCAATTATGTTAATATCCCTGTCTCTCTCTCACACACATATATATATATATATATATATATATATATATATATATATATATATATATATATATATATATATATATATATCAAAGATTATAGAGGTCAGTCAGCATATTTTCGGATAATAATTAGGTTGATTCAAGATATCAGATACTTGAATATTGAATGATTTCTCTCGAAGGGGCATCCTGCAATATATGGGAATGTAAGAAAATATTTGGCCTTAGACAAGTCGCACCAGCTTAAACTTGTGTTGAATATATCCAAAAATTTTGAAGCTACGCGTCAGGTGTTCTAATTTTTTTGTCTCTCGTTCATACTCGGAATTTCTAAGGAATTCAAATTGTTTTTCTGAAGTCTCGTGGTACACTGTACAACGAGCAAGCAATACTGGCTACCACACGCTTGTGTTTTGTACGGCACGCAGCCGCTTTTTCTTTTCGCAAGTCAATATCTAACTTCACAATTCAAATCGTGTGAGGCAGACTCAAGTAAAAGGGATAAAAAATAAGATAATAAGATACAAATCACCGTACAGGATGAAGTGTTGCCTACACTTGTTGAAAAAAAGCCACCTTCCTAAATTAAAAGCAATATGAATGACCATGCAGAAACTATGTGGCCTTTTGGAGCAGCCTTGGTAGGCAACCAGTGTAGCGGGTAGGTTCTCCCTGCTACCAGTTGTGTCCCCAGTAGGTGGATAGGAAGAAGCGTCATAGATGTATGAGGTACCGTCTAAAGACCACTCTAGCCATCGAAGATACCTATGAATACCACTATATCTTCCACCCTTATATCTGCTTTTTGCCTTCATTACAGCCAGACCAAATGAAAACTGGAGAATTTAACTAAATATTTTACTTACGAAGTATTTTGAAAATCACATTTTTTCCAAAACCAACTGAAGAAAGCCAATGAAAATCGGTACACTGAAACTACAGTGTTCAAACATTTTGTTGTTCAAACTTTCCAAAGTTTGAATAAGAACAAGCCTGAGTGCTTCCAGCTCGAACTCTGCTCGAAACGCAACTGTTTCAGTCAATAAACCAAATTTTAAGTTGAAATGTTTTCCATGATTATTGAGCAGAGATTGTGTGTGGTAAGTTTCAAGCATGTAGTATGGATAGCTAGGGATGGGCTGAAAAAAGAGAGAAAGTAGAGATAAAATGGCTTTGAGCAATCAACTGATATCGACTTCATGGATATTGGACAGCAATCAGAAAAATGAAAAAAGAAAGGTGTGGTCATTTTTGTAAAACCCTTTACTTGATAGTGTTTTACACGCATTGACCTTTCC
>OY735232.1:35293608-35348608 GCA_963457665.1 Thysanoteuthis rhombus
TGATGATGATGATGATGATGATTATTTTCATTTTAGATGTGAAGATGTAAATAAAAACGGACATTCTCCCTTGAATTCTTCTCATTCATCACCAAGTTTGTCTTTTAATATTCGTCACAATTTCCGACCAACAAAGAGCTGTACAACTTTCACTTTTTGAGCTTATTCTCAGTGAAACATGGGGGAATCACCGGCAGAATCTTCTATCTCATCTCAATCTTGTGACTGGTATTTTCATGCTGCATTTACTGGGCCAAGGGTCCCAACTGGTTAGCATCTTGTTCCACTTTTTGGCCATTCGCTTTGCTATATATCCCCACCATTCCAAATTTTCTTACTTGATTTCTTGTACGATATCCGTCACCTTACTACTCTCTCAGAGTCATGGTATTTTCCAAGCACTAAAAACTATTTCGAACATTGCTTTTTCCATTGTCCTCTGTGTAATTCTGTCGTTGTTTTTGGATGGTTTTGTAAGTTTCCAGGTACGCCATGGCTGGGAATATGAATCGATTTTATACTTTATGTTTTAGGCATGTTGCTTATCTGCCTTTCAGTATTTTTTTCTATTTATACAAAAGGCTTCCTAGCCAATTGTTATGCGCCGTCGTATTCCATTACGTGGTCTTTCTTTAGCTTTATCGCCTGACCTAGGTAAATACTACCAAGATAATGGTTGGAAAACGGATGAGACTGGGGATATGATACCATTAAACTCTTTACAGCGAACCTTGAATATCGTCATATACAACATTATTCTAAAAAAAAGTTTTGAAACCGATGCTGTAAACAAGAGTTTGAAGTCATTGTAATGAAGAGTTTCTTCGAAATTGTAAACCCTATTAATATATATCAATCTTGTTATGTAACCTCATCATAAAATGACTTATTTGAATTGGTCTCTTTGTTTAGTTTGTAATAACCAGGACCTTTAGACATGTCATGTTGCTAGTAATACCGAGTAGCCTTCTGGAAATTCTGATCTGAATCGGACCCTTCTAGAGACTGTTCTCATTCTGCCGTCCCTGATATCTCCATTAATTAATCCATTCTTTTCAATGTATTCGCCAATATGGAGCTAACACCCCTGATTTAATGTTATAATATGTTGATTCAACTGTTTGGCCAAAAGATTGATCAAACGACTACCAAAAGAACTGCTCACGTTTAACAGACTCTTGTATCAACTTTGCTATCCGTGGTTTTTTGCAGTTTTAACCTATCAGTTCTTTTCCGATCAAAGGGTTGCAATCAAATTCATTTCAGTGGTTGTAATTCTTTTTTTTTCAGAGCTTAGCATGGACATTGATTCATCTGATCACAGCATACACAAATGTAGATATATCTATGATACCATTTTTATTTTACTCAATGCATAAGCAATACTGGATTTCAGAGTCTTTCCAATACTTACGATTCCTCAATGTTCTTCAAACTTTGCTAAAATTAATTTAATTGGAGAGGAATCATTAAATCTGTTTATATTGATGCTCCGTAATAGTTGAATCATCGTAATAATTGAATCACGCTCTAGCGTAAAAAACGGGTCGAGGACGATCAACCCCTGTTGTTTGTAATAGCTTACGCTCAAAATTACTAAAGATATCGCAGATATGGAACGAAACTGAAGGAGGCTTGAGGGTGCAGCGTCTGAAACACTGAGATCATACTAACCAAAACTGAAGCTAGAACGCTAATGAAGCAGTGTATAGTCAGGATAATTCCCTATTTCAAGGATTAAGATTAAGATATATATGATATTCCGACTGTCATCTTTTATTACAGCTTTGCATCAACTAAGATTTCCATCGGGTCTGTTGCAGGACATCCGTCATTTTGGTATAGAATGATAAAACGAAGCCACAATACTACTGTGAAATTGAAGAATATCTTTCTATCATTTGCTCTAGGGATGTACAAAGGATCTTCAGTGTTAGGGCAAAATCAAGCATGCTTTTCCATCCAACATATATATATATATATATATATATATATATATATATATATATATATATATATATATATATATATATATATATTATTGTGTCATCCACAGACAGCTTTTCCGATGTATTACATCTCTTCAGTGTGGCTATAGACTTTATCCCATCCAGTACCGCAAGGCAGAATTGAAAACCACGCATCAGATCTGGAGGCCACTATCCTACCTCTCGACTACAGAACTGAGTGGTCAGTAAGCGATATATTCATTTACGCAGAAACTCCTCATCCACCAATGCTCAATCCCAATGGAAGAGTATTGCATAAGCTCACAATGGATGAGTTACCTCACTTAAAGGATGCTCAACCCTGAATGGAAGAGCTTTCTCTCTCTCTGTATATATATATATATATATATATATATATATATATATATATATATATATATATTTATATATATATATGTGTGTATATGTGTGTGTGTGTTTCTCTGTGTGTGTATGTGTGTGTGTGTGTACATGCAATAAACGCACATATTGTACATTGTTTGTTAGGAATATGTTTGTTCTCTTTGGTGTTGATCTTTTTTTATTTCACTCCGATCGTGTACTTTCCGGCCTTCTTCAAGTATGCGTTGCATCAGGGACTTTTTAAAAATCTAATTTAAATGAGGACACGTGCAACCCTCCCTTATACTCGTCTTGTCTGGTATGAGAATCTCTATACTCTTGAAATCGTGCCCTCAAGATGCATTCCCATGCCATGGTAATTAAAGCGGGGGCTGATCATTTGCTATTGTATGATCAATAGTTTTCAGGGCAAAAACCACTCTGTATATTGATAATTCCTGAGTCATCATTAATTGTAGAGAATATACATATGATATTCCTCTCCAGCAGTTGTTTACGTATGTTGATTGTGACAAAGCTGAATATTTCTGATGAATACCCGGGGAAATATAGCATTGAAAGATTTCATGTTTTCTTTTGACACTTAAATTGGAATCAAGGATATGTTTCATGTCTTTTTAAAAATTTTTTGCTCATTGACGATTGTAAATGCAGTATTGTTTGTTGTATTTATTGTTTCTCTCTTGCATATGGATATTCCGAAATCATTTTCACATGCAGACAATCTAAGAGTCTTCCTTATCCCTTGTTTGACTCTCTGTCTTTCTGTTTCTGTCCGTCTCTCTAATCGATCTATATATCTATCCATCTAACTTTCCATCAATTTATCTGCCAAATTATTCATATATATATATATATATATATACATATATACATATATATATACATATATATATATATATATATATATATATATATATATATATATATATATATATATTGTCTTCATGTCAATCTTACGATCCATTTATCAACATGTCAATCTATTTAAAGCTGTTCATTTGTATGCATGTATGTATGTGTGTATGTATTTATCAATTTATCTATCCATCTATCAATCTCAGTTTGTTCAACTCTTTTATTTACGTACTCATATCTCTGTGTGTCTTTTTCCATCGATCTATCTATTTATCTATCTACCTAGCTATCCGTCTATTTATCCATCTATCTATCAATGTACGTCCACAAATATGTGTGTGTATATATATATATATATATATATATATGTGTGTGTGTGTGTGTGTGTATATATATACATATATATATATATATATATTCATATATATATATATATATATATATATATATATATGTATATATATATATATATATATATATATATACATACATCTATATAGAGAGAGATATATAGATATATAGATATACCGAAAGGAAACTTCCACATTTCGAATGTAAGCTCTACGTTTCTTTTTATTAAAAAAGGCGAAAGCAAGAATATCACCCGGGTTCGTTCAGCAGCAAACACTTAAAGTAGCAGTGCGCTCCCTCCCTTTCCAGCTTATGCAGTGAGGCTTCCTATACCATCCACCACAACTCCTGACAGTCCCACCTCACAAATTATCATCCATATTTTGGACACCCTTGAAACACTCAATTCAATCCCCAGTATAGATCAATTGTAGTAGCTACCTCATTTTGACCATCCATAACTTCATAGGAGTGGTCAGCTTCCGAAAAAAAAATGGAATTTGTAATTTGAAATATCTTAGTGCTAGATATTACATTGCCTGACTTAAGTTTCCATATAATCTCATTCAAAAGCCATCTCTGATTCCGTACGAATTATTCGATATCTTGTTCTCACTCCTTTCTCTTTTATCTCCAATAGTAATAAGTAAAGTGATTTAATCGTAACAATCACAGTGACACTAACGCTGATTCGACGGCTGAATGATTTGCGTTTCCCTTGAGTGATTAAAACAGTGAGGTGTGGATTGGCTATGCTCATGACAGCCTGAAAAATGGCCGCATTCAAACTCTAGCTGAGGCAGTTTGTATTCACTTCACATTATAGTCTTAGGTGAATAATCTACCAATCTGCTAAGGTTTAAATTTACAAAGGTGACGTCAACTCGTATGCTTGTCACTTGAAAATTTGTTTTATATATCACCAAACCAGACCAGGAAGTAGTTGAACAATATGTAGAGACCAAGCACAGATGGCTTGAGCCGTAGTCAGAGTTAGAGCTTTATTTTCTCACTTTACATGCTATCTCTAAATCGCCTTACTCAAAGTCATAGCAGTGCTAATTTAACGGATGAATGATTCTCTTTTTCAATTGGTAGTTTAAACGGATACACACGCCACTCTTGGTGAATCACACTCATTCATTGTTTTTCAATTGATTTTTAAACAAAGATATGCTGTTTGGGAATAATTTCATCTCTCATTTTCAAAAAAAGCTATATTAATGGTAAATGATCAGTGAATGTGTTCAGTGAGCATTGCCTAATCTGATACAAGGATTCAATGCTGCTGCACTCATGAATTGGTCACTGCAAGTACCTTCCTTCAATTTTTCCACCGCTAAAAAGTACATCGGTTGCAAATTTCCTTAATCATTAGAAACTGTCGAGCAATACTGTCAAAATGGTCTATTTTAACATAACCAAGATTTGTTTCTTACGTTTTTGAATTATATTGCCACACATGGAATTTTTGTATGTTTTACGTGTATAGACAACATTAGTAAAACTAAAACATTTACAGCTGTAACTTTCAATATTCATCAAGTATACGGAAAAACGTTTTATTGTTTTTGAAAACGTCCCCCCCAAAAAAAAAACGTTTTTTTTCCGGTGTTCAATTTACAATTTAAGTTTACGCTGAACTTGTCCGTCATTTGACAGAGTGTACGTGTATTCGTTTACTTTTTTTTTCTTGATTAGGATTTTTAATTAATTGTCGTTCAAGGATATAATTATTTATTGATCCTCCTTCTTCTAAAATTTTCAGTTGAAAGGTATGCTGCCATGACACGTTGGTCAAAGGCCAGTGTCAATCGAGTGACTAAACAGAGGTGTCTTATTTGAAAACTAACGTTCAATCTGTGAAACTTGTTTGGTTTCTCGCTTTGAATATTTTGTGTTATCCCAGAGAGAATCACACAACAGCTGGAGTGACCATATCACTGATTTAACAGCTGACTGATTTGTGTTTTTAAGTGACTGATTCAGAGGGATAATTGAGCAATTCTTGGTCGATGTCTCTTGAAATAAAGATTACACTGATTAACAGTTTTCATTTTATTTTATTGGATTTCATTGTTTTGATCAAAATTTATTTGCCCCGAATCATGGAAAGAAAAACTCGCGACTATTCCTGATACTGATACCATTGT
Organism: Thysanoteuthis rhombus; assembly: GCA_963457665.1. Taxonomy (NCBI): domain Eukaryota; kingdom Metazoa; phylum Mollusca; class Cephalopoda; order Oegopsida; family Thysanoteuthidae; genus Thysanoteuthis; species Thysanoteuthis major. Next base: position 35,299,322 of record OY735232.1, read on the forward strand.
TGTTAATGAACTGTGAAACGAAAACAGAAATAAACGAACCAGCAAAAAAAAAAAAAAAATGGTGGGGGATAATTTCAATTGAGATATCAAACGAGATTATTCTGAAGATATCTTCACGGCTTGGATTTTATGGGGCTAAAATCATTAATTGATAGAGAATTAAAAAAAAATTGTTTAGTACGCATTTAGGCGAGTAATTTGGGCTGGTGATTAGGCTACACTTGTTCGATGTTTGTTGTGATAGGATATTAATCAGATTCCTAAGATTTTCTTTTTAAATCAAATCTCACTGTTTTCGGTTGCCTAAGATCATTTCTAGGAAAAAGATAAGATGTCGTTTGTTACGGATATAATTGATGCTGTTAAATTATACAGAAAAATGAAAAAAAAAATAACAAAAAATAGTAGCATAACGATACTAAATCTCTGTTCTTGAGGGATAATCACGAGAGATTATTTAAATGAGATATTGAACGTGATTACACTGGACACATTTTCACGGCTTGGATTTGTTGAGATAAAATCATTTTCCGACCAGAATATTTCACAGTGACATGATGCTTTCTTGATTGATATATTCAGTAAGGTCTTTTAAATTCTATAAGTTTATTTTAATTTGTGAACTTGTCTGCTTCTTGCTGTGTTTTTTAAAAAAATTTTCATTCTTTGAACTTCCCGGATGGTTTTTCTTTCTTCAGTATCCGGTTACTTGGTATCCTCCGTTGATTTCTTTTTTACTTTCTTGTAAAATCTTTTTTGTTATCTTGGAAGATCTAAATGCGCCTTTTATTGTCACAGCACAAATGTATTGTTATAAAACAGGTTCTTAAAAAGGGTTCACTACTGTTCACACCTTTGTGGTTCGTGAATGTCATCTGGTCAGCTAATATGGGGCAGAAAAGTGAAAATTGATGAGATTTTCGTAAATTGTCCATGAATATGAATTCATAGGGGTGAACATACCACATGGTGAACTCTTTTTAAAAAAATGAGGTAGTGAGACTAAATTTAAAATTAAAATTTGATGATTTGAATGAGTTTCGTCTAAAAAAAAAATTCTCTACGATTGGAATTGGTAACGGAAGCCTGACAAAATAAATCATTACATATTCCTAAGACAACAGATCCCCATGAAATTTTAGGAGAAGAAACCAAGCAAATAATCACTCTAGGATGGTAAACCTTTGATGGGGCAAGCTATACCTTCAAAAATAATAAAACTATTTTAGATCCAAAAAGAAGCCTATACAACCGATTCATCATCTCGTTAGTCCCTTATGGGGGTGAAATATGGAACATAACCAAGAGACAGACCTGCAAACTGAGAAGGATGCAACTTGTACAGGAAAGAATTATGCTAAGAATTCCATGGAGAGACCACATGATAACAAAGGGGAAGCGGGATACCATGACATCATTAAAAACATATGGAAACTAAAATGGCAACTGGCAAGTCATGTTGAAAGAATTGGAGACCACTGATAGACATCATAATTCATAACATGGATCCCCATAGATCAAATGCTGAAGCGAAGCTGGCAAAATATGAGATGGTGACACAAACTGAACTGGTTCAGGGATCATTGGTTTTGCCACACCAACGATTGAGAGGCGCGGCAAATCCTTGGGAAGGCCTGTGTCCAACGACAGCCGATCAAAGACTGATGTTGATAGTCGCAATAACGAACTTGGAGGTATTCATAGACCTAAGCCAACACCGTGCACTAAATTTGAATGAAACTCATAAAACTTCAATACAATGAACAAACGTGTTCCGTTTTTATATATTCAGAATGGCTGTTGATTTCTTATCAATAAAGAAAAACATTCTTCAATTTTAATCTATTTTCACGAATTACCTCCTAAATTCCACCGACTCTCTCTCTCTCTATCTCTCTGCCTCTCTCTCTGGCTACGTTTTCCACTAATGTAATTTAGATTCACTGTAAAATTCTTGCAATACCATTTAGTTGTCAGACGTAAATAACAATTACTAACATCTGTTCCTGCATGATGTTCAAGTAAGAATATTCAACGTTTCAGCTGTATGCAACGAACTTATTACAAACTATCATACAGAAAGGTCATCAAAATAAATAGGACAAAATTGGCAGTAGAGTGTCTTTTGATTTTTAAGTTGATCCGGCTAGCTGGTTGTCTATGTATATACTACACATATAGGCGGACAAGGGTAGATATGTTGGGCTGAAAGTTTTTTTGTTTTCTAAAAATTTCCCCCTGAAATAAATTGTGAATGGCAGATACAATTTGCAATGTAATTTTATGTGAAATTGATCACTTATTCAGAGTTTAGCAGCATTTGTACATGTAGTTTTTTTTTTTTGATTTGGATATTTTTGTGATCACTGCCAAATATAATACGAGCGAGGTAATTCTTCTATCGATCAACCAATCTTCCAGTTTGTTATTGATCATCCCAAACAGGACGTTCTGCCAAAGGATTTGGTTTGTGTGACAGTTTATAATAAGCAACTCGCCAGACCTGTTATTTTTCAATTTTTCTCCCGTCCAATATACTGCAAATAAAGAATTTGGACTGGTGAAGTCAAATGAATATTCATTTTCACGGATAATATTTCTCTTCTGAACAAAATCACCCTATATCCCTTTTAGCATTTTCCATTTTGTCTTCTACAGGTCTGTTATGCATGACACTTGTTTAATATAGGTTCATTTAAAGACTAACTTTCTTGTTTCCATCATTCACTTCGTTTAAAGATCTCAGTGGTGAAGACGATGTAATCGGCAATTCTTGGATCACTTGAGTCTTTACCGTCTGTCCTTATTCAATTTTGTTCCTTGTCTTATCCTTTTCTGAGCTGAAAGAACTCATGATTTCTTTCAAGAACAAGAAAAAAAGACAGATATCATGGATAATATAGCAATGGTAATGGTCTGGTCATGTTTGAAGAATGTCAGACAACTGCAGGGTATCATGATCCAAGACACGGATCCCAATAGACCACATACGAAACTGAAAATCTGCAAAATATAAGATTGCGTAATGAATAACAGATTCAGAAAGTATTTGCTCTAAACCCATTTATAAAATATGTTAACTTCCTGAGTTGGAAATTATTCTATTCTCAAAAACATCAACATATATATATATATATATATATATATATATGTAAATACAAATACATACATACATACATGCATATATATATATATATATATATATATATATATATATATATATATATATATGTATATATATGTATATATATATACCTTTTGTGAAGTTGTATTCTCTTTTCTCCTCGTTTTGTGAATTATCAAAAACATTAGAAATGAAAGACGTCTTTTAGAAATCAAAGATGGAAAATTCCCATAAAGATGGACGCTTATTTTCATTCTTCCTTCAGAACAACCCACTCACGAGTATTCATTTGCACATAGACCTACACTCACCCACACACAGACAACCTGAGACACTCTCAAGCCTCAAAAAATTACGAGACATAGTATTAAATACGCTGGTGGCATCCATTGTAAATGTTCAAGACATCGTAAAATCGGTAGCTTATTTGTGAAGATTGCAGCATTCTAATGTCAATAGCTTTGGCATTTTTTCTGCAGAATCAATGACTTCTGATTATTGTGAAAGAGTCAAAACTGAAATAATTTTTCTTATATTTACCAGGAAAGATTTGAATTACATATGATTTTAAATCCATACCCCTGAAGGTTTCCAATGCAGCAAGAGCTTTTGTAACATAGTAACTCATCAAGATTGACATGGGTAAATGTGAAAAAGATATCTATCACACCATCTTCACGTATGACTGTTCCTGTTTTGCATAATCATCCATATATCCATTTGTCTGTTGTTTTTATCATTTTTTGTGTCCCTTGCTCTTTTTGTATATTGGCGTATGTAGGAAGATACACACATAGGTATATTTGAAAATTCAAACGTGTTATTGTTTGTGTTTTGGTTTGTATATGCCACCTTAATCATGGGGAATAATCCAATCGGATATGAACATATCTGTCAAAATATGTATCCATCCATCCATCCATCCATCCATCCATCTCTCTCTCTCTCTCTCTCTCTCTCTCTCTCTCTCTCTCTCTCTCTCTCTCTCTCTCTCTCTCTCTTTCCTCTTCCAATTTAGGAATAGAGCACTCTGGTGGATAGGGAATTATGTGTGAATGAACATATTATTTGAATTCAGCCTTACTGACCGTCCAGTTCTGCGTAGGGCAGAGGTAAGATGCTAATCTCTGGGTCCAAAGGGAAGGTTTTGATCTCACCTCTTGGTACAGTAGGGATAATGGATGGTCGATAGCCACATTGACGAGTTGTAATACAACAAACAAGCTGTCTGTGCATGACATAATTATCTAATTATTAGTAAAATAAGTGCTCCTTTGTTTAGGGTTGAGCACTTTTTAAGTGAAGACACTCGTTCCTTATAGGCTCTTCCAACTTTCTATGTACAATATATTTCTGTTATTTTTGAGGTCACGATTAAAAAAATTGTTTCCAAGTTGTGAAAAACAATGAACACTTTGAAAAATTCCAATTCTATATTTTGATATGTACCACATTTCTTTAGGAGAATCAGTTAATTTGTCACTGAGTTGGGTACACTGATCGAAAGTTATATATATATATATATATATATATGTTTGTCTGTGTGTGTTTGTGAGAGAAAGGGTATGTGTATGTGTACAGTCGTACGTTCTAGATAAAAAAAATTAAAAGGAAAAGCTGATGAATGTAAGGGGCCAGTACTTAAGTGTGTATTAAAGTCAAGAAAAGAATTGATGTAACTCATATTCTATATAAAGTCACTTACCCTGAAGATAGAATATACACACACACACACACACACACACACACACACACACACACACATATATATATATATATATATATATATATATACTGCTCTCGGGGTAAATGCGTCTATCAACCTGGGTTGATAGTCTTTCCTCTATTTGCCCATTTGACACTATGATTGTCCAATCATTGTCAATGATAGCTTTTTCTCCGTATTTTCAAGTAAATATTTATCATTATACCGTGATATTTTATGCAATCAAACACAATCACATACACACACACATGCACATGCACACACACACACACACACAAATTCTTATATTTTTGTGCTGTCTAGGCCAATCGATGCATCGACTGTGCAATTAAGCGAGATTCCTCCAAATGGCATTTCAAAGTACTATAATGCATTCATGATTATTCCTGTTGGATTATATATCCGTTTCCTAATGATATGATAAACGACGTTGAGAAACAAATAGAGCATTTAAAGAAAGTTGATGAACAAACTGAGAATTTGGAGTTGGAGCAGTTATCTTGGCATTTTCATTACTTGGTTTATCGGTAAAAGCAACGCTATTTTGAATCGGCTCCCCTATCAACAGCAGGTGTGATCACTACAGTAGCCCCATTGTCTTTGATTACCTTATCTTTTTACACTGTTTAGGCCAAACGATATATTTAAAGGGTCATTCTTGAGTAATATATATATACATACATATATATATATATATATATATATATATATATATTGATTTCGATCGTTTTTACTTAATAGATGTTTCCAGATATTCATCGCTAGAAATTGAGTGACTTATTAGCCCTCCTCCCAACGCTCTCACCGTTTGCAACAGTGTAATGGTTTACCGCTTAATATCACTAGCACATGAATCATCACTGAAAATTGAGTGGAGGCTCAATTCCTTAGGTGTCCAGCCCTCATTTCATATCGTTCTAACATATCACAGCAGCACTGTGGTTTGTATCATCTAATCTATGCCTTTTCCTGGTTGTCAGACCATTGTTAACAACTGGAAGTCTCTGAGTTCCATTACTCCCAGTAGTAATGTGGTCTGCATAGTCCCAATTTTTTCTCATCTTCAATTCCCAGATATAATTTCCAGTGTCTCAAGTACAATTCTACGAACTTTTACTAGTTTTGGTACTACCCTGAGATTCATGGTCCACACTTTTTAGAGTTTCCTTGCCATATGTTGGTATTTTCACTTGCTTTTGCATCTCTTTTGTATCTATTTTGTATTTTCTATTCTATATCTGCTGACACAGCAACGTCTATTATTTTGTTGGTTCTCTTTTCCTTGTTTGCGACTATCAGGTCTGGTCTGCTCACTTTGATGGTGTAAGCAGTTTGGATGTCAAAGCCCCAAAGTAATTCGCAGCTTTCTGTTTGTGCAGATAACATTTGTCAGCATTGTCAAATCCCAGTCGTTTGCTCAATTCTCAATGTATAGCCGTTGCTACCCTGTCGTACCTGTTTTTGCATTTCTGGGCTAGTTGACTACATTAGCTTATGTGGTTCACATTTGCGTTCCTTTGTCCATATATGTGGCATTTGCTCGGGGTGGGGTCAGTGTAGATTTTTGCCTCAGTATAGTTTGTCCTGATACACTTCCTTAGGGCTATCATGATGAACAATTCTGTCTCTTCCCCAATGTTTGATTGTGTAGCCATGTCCATGATCTCTCGTCTGTAATTTTCGTATTTGTCTTCTGAATACCACGTGTATTTTTTTTCTATTCCTATTCCTTTCTTTGTTCTTTCCTGTGCTGCTCCCTCGATGGCTGCTTTTTGCTGTTTCTTGTGCTGCTACGAGTGCTTTTTATAATGTCTCCACTATCTGCTTGCACATACTTTTCTAATCCTGTTTTAGCCTTTTAAGCACGGTCTCCCTCGCTGCTGTTCTTATCTCACCGCCTCGCCTCTTTCCACATACGGTCTCCCTGTGTCATCTCTGGATTATAAAGCCTTACGTATTTTCATAAGCTCCGATGTTTACCGATGTATCGATTGGAGCTCTTCCTTTATCCATCTGAGCAATGAACCTGTGGTATCTTATTCTTGATACAGTCCATGTTTTCATCCGACGTTTGAGATTCTTGTTATTTGGTTTTCAATATATTTCTTATCACTATACGGTATCCGTTTTTGTCTTCTCTTTCATTTTCCCCGTTTTATGCATCAAATCAGAGATTTTTAGGCATTTATATTGGAAGTACGTGGTCAATGCTATGATTTTTTTCGGTACTCTCTGCTGCTCACCATTAGAGCTTTTCTTTTTAACTCCATCCATTCTTTCACTTTGTGGAGCGTTTTGGGCTCTTTCTTCTCATTTTTAAATTGTTACAAGTCGTTCATGTATGAGAGGTGGTTGACTCCACCCTTTGTATTGGAGAATTTTTCATTTTCGAAATGATGCTGAGTGGTATCATGGTTAGTACAAGTAGTACTGGGTGAACAGAGTCTCCCTGGAAAAAATTCCTTCATATATATATTTACCTCTGCTTAGTTCCTCTTTTCAGCTGCAAAGTATACTTGTCAGAGAGTTGGCTATGAATATCAGTGCTGTTTCGTTGACCTTTGATATCCTGTGGCAATCGAAAATCCAGCTATGAGGGATTGTGTATCTTTTTTTATTTTTAATCAAAACATTGCAAAATTTTCCATTTTTTGATTTTTTTGATTTGTTACGCAATAATCTGATCAGTGTAGAGCAAGTCATTTGTCTCTTTGGTTCCTCTCCTGTATTCAAAATCTATTCTCTCTGCAATCAGCCAGGTTGGGATTTTCTTTACTTGTGTTAGTCACGAACTTGGTCCTTAACTCTTTGCCTTTGTCTTCTTGTATGCAGATTGTCCTTCTCCTGGTCATCCAACCTGGAAATTAGTTTTCATTTCGACAGATTTGGAGTAAGTAGATGAGTTTGCCATGTAAAATGGCGAACTTCGAAGAACAATCAGAGGATCCTATCCAGTCCTGTCATTTTCCAGTGGTTATTTTCTTTTTTTTCTAATGATGTCTTGATGCTCTTTCATTCAATAAAACGTGCTTTCCTTCATTTTCTAACCATTCTGGATCATTATTATGTCTTTTGGGGTGACCCATATCTTGTTCCAGAAGTTATTTGTCTCCGTAGCATTCGGTTTCTATGAAACGTTTTGTCTCATTTCTTTGTTCAGGTTTTAGTAAGACTTTCTTCCGTTGTTTAGGAAAGAGCCAGTCTGTTTGTATTGGAAAGTCTTTTGTGTATATCTCTTGTGGGTAGCTTTTTTATTCGGTTGTCTTTGATGTATCACTTCAGCTCCTACAGTTATGCTTTTTGCCTTATTTTGTGTATGTCCAAGAGTCTCTCATATGGTCTGTTCACGTGCACTGCATTTCTCATAATACTTCAATCCCTATGACGTTGAGGGATCTGTTTTCTAATCTCATTTCAAAGAGATGTTTTTTGTAGCTTGTTGCACAAGGTTTCTCCTTGTGTCGTAAAGAGATCAGTTACCATTTTTGCACCGGAGTAGACCAGGTTTTTTAGACGACGTTATGTTGTTAGTTACAGTATGTTGTGTGAGGCAGTTGACAGGTTCAGTGACTCTTTTACCATTTTTCCAGTCCTTGCCCCCGAGAGATGGCAAAGACTATCTCACTTTTTGCATCATTTCAATACAAGATTTCAAATGGGTTTTCATTTTCTGTTGGGTGTTCTTGTATTCAGCTTGTATTTCTGTTTCCGATTCCTCATCTATTACGTTATTTGAGTGGAGATAATCTTCCCACGTTCATCTTTTCTATATTCTTGCAGATTTTCTGCACATTTATTTCTTACAGCCATCTGTTTATCAAGATTTGTTTCACTAGATCTGATGTCCCCAAGGTAAATTTCCCCTGCGATCCTTTTAGTATGCGTTGTCAGTAGACCCACCCAGATAGTTTGCTTCTAAAATAATAATACAGTACTAGTCAGATGTGTTCTTTCATTGTGATGTTTTCAGATCTTTGTCAACCGCCCTTTGTTTATGGCTGTGCCTTTCTTGGCAGCCATTTGTAAGAATTTTGGCCAAAAGTATCCTGGTAATGATTGTGTCCCTTTTGAATGCCATTGAAGGAACACTAGCTGGGTTTTAGGACGACCGGGTCCCTCCTGGTGGCTTACAAGGGAGCTCCGGCCGATTAAGGCACAAGCATCTCGAATTTATGCATCAATTTTGTGGTAAATCTGTTTAGTTGGATCGCCATAGTTGGGTTGTTTTTGGTGCTATGACGTACATCGAGACCTTGGCAGATAGGCTAAAACAAATTTCATTCAGAAACATCCCAGATCTCAAACTGCACTTAGCATCCATATAGTTCCCTCATGCTCAGAAAGCATGTTGGTGTGCATAGAACTTGAGAAGGTGACAGGGAGGCTAATCTCTATCCCCTACTTGAGACCCATGTACTGCATTGATGTTTAGATTAATAAATACTCTCCTTCGTAGTGTTTTATATTGAGTTTAAGATGATGTGTCGTTAGTGTTATGAGGATATTCATATCCCTCCCTTATTTCTTTAAGGTCTTTACTTTGTAATGGTCTTACTAGAATTTAGTGGTTCTGTTTCTGCGACTTTGAAATTGAAATTTCAATAAAATAATGGATTAGGTTTATTATTATTTCTATCATTTGCAATCTCACACCAGTTGTCTGCTGTTTACCGCTGGAGGTAGAGTGAGAGCAAGTCTCGTCAAATTTCCGGTCCTCCACTCCTCGTTCTTATAGACCACAGTAATACTGTGGTTTACAGTTTCACCACGGTTGCCCAGTGGTCGTTGCTGAAGGCTGCGTGACAATAAGTATCCTTAGGTTTTTAGCTAACATCTCTTCTCTCCCTTCCTATCATGCCAGTGCTGTAGTTCACATCTTTGCTTTCATTTTTCTACCTCTGTTAGGTCAGTACTAACATTTAGTGATGCAATCTTTATATTTCTAGAACTTTCCTCAGTATCGATGCAGTTCCTAGGAATGCAGTGGTCTTTACAGTCTCATTCTTTCCTTTTATCCTGAGCTCCTCCAGCCTCACTGTCAGTGTCTTGGGGACAGTTCCCAGTGTGCTTACTATTACTGGCACTACCCTGACACCAATGTTCCACATCATCTTCAGCTCTCTCGCTAGATCTTAGTATTTTCCCGTTTTTCACTCTCCTTCCTATTTACTATATGGTCTGCAGGGACTGTCACGTCTGATGATGGTATCAATATTATTATCATAATTGTTATTATTAGTATTATTAATATTATCATTATTATTATTATCATTATTATTATTATTTATATTATTATTATCATTATTAGTCATCCTTGTTAATTTATAAACAGATAATTATGAATATACATCGATATATATGATAAATAATATCAAGATTTTTGAAATTATGTATATTTATCAAGATGGATATCCATGGAAGCCAGCTGAAGAAAAAGAGAGAAAATGGCATTAAGAGATACGTATATTTTGATAGATGGATACATAGAGAGGTAGACGAAAAACGGTAGAAAACAATAATATACGAGGCAGTGTACATGAAGGCAGGTGTAAAAAGATAGATAGATCAATAGATAAATCGATGGATGGATAGATAAATGTTCCTACTTCAGTCTTATGCATATATGCAGACTTTTTTGCCTCAACGATTCAACAGGAAATGTATAAGATGAAGGCATATGTGAAATGCATCAGTAAATATCCGTGATGTCTATTTTGGTCTCCTCTCCGGAAATGAAATTCACATCAAGTGTCCGCACATTGCACACGCGTAAATATAAATTTTAGCCGAGGGCGAAAAATTTCCTGAGCCCACAGTTCAGAAACGAAACTTCTGAGACGAAAGAGATTTCCCACTAATTAGCAGCATTTCTTCACTTACAAAGTTGCCGCTGGTATTGACACCAGTGTTGCTAACTCGAAAAATATGTTTAAGCTAATTTGCAGCCAAAAAAATGCTAAGAAGTGGTAAACATGGCTGAATGGATACGAAAATAGCAACAAAAAGCTAAAAATGAGACATTCAGACAAAGATGCTTGAAATGGATTATAATAAGCAGAAATGGCCTGAATGCTCCAGTGCTTCCGTACTAATTTAGCCATTTTTGCACTACTGTAACAACCAAGTTTAGCAAGTAAATTGCTAAATTGCAAATACCAATGGACATTAAAAATAAAAATTATTCTTCCCTTTCGATTCTAAAGTTATGATGATGATGATGATGATCATCATCATCATCATCAGTCTTTAAGCGTCCGTCGTTGGACATAGACCTTCCCCAGGATTTGCCACACTTCTCTATCATGGGCGTCACGGAGCAAGTACTTCCTGAACTTGTCTAGCTCGTCTCTCCATCTAACATTTTGCCGGCCTCGGTTGCGCATATGGTCTCGGGGAATCCATGTTGTGAGTCGTGATGTCCAGCGATTGTCAGCCATTCTTGCAACATGGCCAGCCCATCGCCATTTGAGATTTCTCATGGATTCTATGGTGTCCCTAACTCTTATCTTTTCCCGGATGTGCTGTGCTGTTTCGTGGTCTCTCCATGTGAGGCCCAGCATTATTCTTTCATGTGCACGTTGCATGGTTCTCAGCTTACGGGTCTGTCTCTTGGTTAAGTTCCATGTTTCAGCTCCATAAGTGACTATTGGGAGGATGCATTGGTTGTACACCCTTCTCTTTAGGATTAGTGGGATATTATTATTTTTGAAGGTTGAGCTAGCTCTGCCAAAGGCTTGCCATCCTAGTGTGATTCTTCGCTTGATTTCTTCTTCTTTTGAGGGTCTCATGGAGATTCGTTGCCCTAGGTAGATGTAGTGGTCTACTTTCTCGAGTTCTGTGTCCTCGATTTCGATCTTAGTGTTTTTATCTCCAATGTGGTTGTTGCACATGATCTTCGTCTTGCTGAAGTTCATGTGTAGGCCGATTTTCTTACTCTCTTCATTCAGTTCATCTATCATTAGTTGGAGGTCGTGTAGGTTCTCTGCGAAAAGGGCTATGTCATCTGCGAATCTGAGGTTGCTCAGATACTCGCCGTCTATTTTAATTCCTTTACTCTCCCAGTCTAGTCTTCTGAAGATCATCTCGAGGCAGGTTGTGAAGAGTTCAGGTGAGCTGGTATCACCTTGTCTTACTCATCTCTGGAGCTGGAAGGGGTCCGAGTCTTTATGTTGCCTGATAAAGGAACTGCTGTGGTTGTATATATGTTTTAACACTTCAACATATATTGGATCTACACCTTGTTGAGTGATGGCCTCCATGACCTTAGGGATTTCTACTGAGTCGAACGCCTTTTTGAAGTCGATAAATGCTATGGCCAGTGGTAGTTTATACTATGCTGCTTTTTCTTTCAGTTAATTTATCGAGTGCAGGTGGTCCATGGTCGAGTAGCTTCTTCTAAAGCCAGCCTGTTCACGTGGCTGGTTTTCATCGAGTGTTTTTGTGATTCGGTTGGTGATGATCTTTGTCAGAAGTTTGTATACACAGTTGAGTAGGCTTATAGGCTTATAGTTGTTGAGGTCTTTCGGGTTTCCTTTTTTATATGAAAGCATTATGATAGCAGTGTTCCAATTGTCTGGGACTTTACTGTGTTTTAGACACAAGTTGAAGAGGACGGCCAGTTTCCTAGTGATGATTTTACTCGCTTTTCGGAGTAGGTCGATGGTGTTATTGTCTGGTCCAGGGGCAGTTCCTTTCTTCGTCTGTTTAATGGTTTCTTTAAACTCCCACGGGGTTACTTTTGGGAAGTCCTCGAGTTGTTTGCCCGTGTCTTGCGTATCTTGCTCATTGTTTTGCAGTCCTTGTTTGGACGAATAAAGTTTTTGGTAGAATTCTTTGGCATGTTCGACAATCCTGTCTCTGTCTGTTGTTAGGTTTCCATTTTCTTCGAGTATGCTAGTTATTTGCCTTCGTCCCGAGTTGAGAAGTTTGTTTATAGCTTTGAAGTCCCGACCTTTTTCAAGAGTTGATTCAATGACTGCCGTTGTGTATCTCCTTCTGTCTTCTCTTCGTTTCTTCTTGATTAATTTGTTTAGTTCAGCCTCTTCAATTTTCTCTCTCGTTGTTGTCGGTGGCTTGAGGTTTCTGCGTTTTTCCATGAGATTTTTAGTCTCATCCGAGATTTTGCTAATGGGTTGTTTGCTCATTGGCTTGAATGTAGAGGCTACTTCAATTATTGACGTTGTCAAAGACGTTAATTCTGTCTGGACGAGGTTCTTTATGAAAGTTCGGAGCATTCAATAATGGGAAAACTTAAATTCGCAAATTTTTCGGCGGCCTTTTGTAAATTATACAAAACATCACAACCTTCTAAGTTGGGTCTCGTAATTGAAAATATTTCTCAGTATTTATTAAAGATATCGAAATTATGAATATAGAAAAGAACAATCTAAAAAAGGAACCTTGATCCCTGTGATGATTATTGCCAAACACTTAAATTGCACATCATATATGAAGAAAAATTATGTATGCAGGCATTGCCAGGAAGAGAACTTCATCGAAAGCATCAACCCCTGCCGGTGTACAAAAATGCTGCAGGAACGGACAATTGGCAATGCAAGGTCAGTTAAGCAATCCCTTGCTGAGATACTAGGTCACTGAGCAAGAAGGATCCTGAAAGCAGCAACGGAAAACGGGAGTCTTTTTAAGCTGTTAGACATTCTCTTGCAACCTCTGCAGGAAAGCTTGTATTACTATCCTGAGATTCTGGAACAGACCCAAATATTCTTTAGTGAAGGCAAGCAATAATAATAATAATAATAATAATAATAATAATAATAATCAGCGTAGAAGATTGTGTCCAGAGAGCTAAAGTAGTCCTAGATAGATATGTGCAAGCAAATAGTGAAGAAATCATAAAGAACGCGAGGGATAGTGAAACAAACAATAAAGTAGAAAACAATGGAACAGTACAGCAAACTAGAAAAGAAAAGTGGGAAGGGATAAAAATTGTACGGCGAGTTTAAAAGACAGATAAAAGATATAGCAGACGAGAAATCATGGACGTGGTTACGAAAGGGAAACCTTAAGAGAGAAACAGAATTGCTCATCATGGCAGCCCAAAACAAAAGCATGAGGACAAACTACATAAAAACAAAAATCGACAGAACACAGACAAACAGCAAATGCCGCATGTGCGGTGAAAGAGATGAGACAGTAAACCACATAACTAGTGAATGTAGTCAACTCGCCCAGAAGGACTATAAGCATAGACACGATAGAGTAGCAACGATGATACACTGGGAACTAAGCAAACAAATGGGATTCAACCATGTGGAAAAGTGGTATCAGCACAAACCAGAGGCAGTTTTGGAGAATGACAACCACAAACTACTGTGGGACTTTGACATCCAAACTGACCACCTCATCCAGGCAAGAAGACCGGACTTAGTAATAGTAGACAAAAAAAAAGGAAGGCCTGCCAAATAGTAGACGTTGCTGTACCTGCAGACCATAGAGTAAAAAAGAAGGAGGGTGAAAAAAGGGAAAAATACCAGGACCTAGCAAGGGAGTTAAGAAAAATGTGGAACATGAAAACCAGGGTAGTACCGGTCATAGTGGGAGCACTAGGAACTGTCCCCAAAACGCTGAGGGAGAGACTGGAGGAGATCCGGATTAGGGGGAGGATAGAGACCGTACAGACAACAGCACTACTGGGAACTGCACGGATACTGAGGAAGGTGCTAGAGATATAAGTACTGCAACGAATAGTAGCTCTGTCATGATATGCGAAAGAGAGAGGAGACGTTAGCTGAAGACCTGAGGAGACTTATTGTCACGCAGCCTTCAGTGATAACCACTGGGTAAACGGTGTGAAACTGTAAATCGCACAATTACTGCGACCTATGAGTACTAGGAGAGGAGGGCTGGAGACTTGAGGAGACTTGCTGTCACTCAAACTCCAGCGGTTACCACCAGGCAACTGGTGTGAGATTCCAAATAATAATAGTAATAATAATGATGATGATGATGATGATGATGATGATGATGATGATAATAATAATAATAATAATAATAATACGACCGTCAAATCAGTGATTCTCAAGGTGGTAGTCAAGGAATTTGAAGCACAGAGGGTATCAGAATGGTAATTGGTGTGGGAGGGTGGAGTAGCGATAGTAGGTGTTTAAAGATGAGGTGCTCTGGGGCACAAAATACGTATCATTATTATTTGATTTCACTGACAAAGGGGTGCAGGTCGAACATATAATCCGAAAAGTAAGGTAGTTTGAACATTTTATTTTTACAATACCAATCAACAGGTGCCTTTTGAGATTCACTGAGCTTTTTTTTTTTACGATGCACTGTTCACAACTGTAACGTACGCAAAAAGACCTAACTTCTTCAGTGACAACCTTCTAGCGTCCATTATGGGATGCAGTCTTTCCCTAGGGTGTGCAAAATATCACTTTGGACGTGGGGAAGCCTATATTTTCCGGACTTGTCTAGTTTGTCACACAATCTTACATTTTGCGGGTCAAAATTTCGTAAATGATCTGTTGGGATCCATATCGTGAATAATGATGCTGAGTAATTGTCTGGCATCTTTGCAGCCTGAGCAGACTTTTACCATTTTAGTTTCCGAATAGATTCTATTACGTCCCTGACAATGCTGTGTTGTGATCCCTCCACATGAAGTTGAGCACGATTATTTTCGCGTGCACATAGTCTGAATCTTATGTATCAGTTTCAATTTTTTGGTTAGGTTATGTGTTTCAGCTCCATAAGTGACTATCAAGAGGATGTATTCGTTGTATACCCTTCTTTTTAGGACTAATGGGAATTTCTTGTTTTTAAATCTTGGGTTTGCTCTGCCAAAAGCTTGCCAACGCTTTATTTTTCATTTTGATGATTTCATCAAGATTCGTTGTCTCACGTAGACGTAGCAGTTTACCCTTTTCAAGCATGCTTGTTTGATTCAGGTTTTCACTTCTTAGTCTTCAGCACGTTTGATATACATGGCATCCGTATAAACCGAAGCTCATTCGAAGAAAAACTTTCTTGAATTCTTCATTCAGTTCATCTAGCACTTTTTAGAGATAACGTATTATATTTTAAATTGGAAAGTGAGACTAGCTTATCAGTTACTGACCCGAGGAGAGACACATCTCCTCGGTACGTCATCGTGTTTCTGCATGGGTGAAAATCTTCTCACCTACTCATTTCCCCTCGGAAGTTTGGTAAGTTGAAATTGAAAAAAAAATGTTTTTTTTTTTAAAAAACGGTTCCTGTCTCAGACACTGAATTAAAAGTATTCTGCAGCAAGGGGAATAAAAAGTGAAAATCAAAAAAGAAAAAGAAAGAAAACACCGTTGTAATAAATAAGTTAACGACTAGATTAGTCTAGAACCATCGTAGTAACATTAGTAAAATAGATAATTATTTCGACTTGTAGATAAGTATTTCAACTGGGATTACATTAGTGAATTCACTCTGATTTAAGAGGGTTAATCTGATTTCAGTTGCAACCGGATGAATTTAATCTTTATTTAAAGAGCCTGCAATGCTAATTTTATTCTCAGATTTCGACTTCCACTTGATTTCGCATTTACTTTGGAGAGTGACACCTTCAACCAAAACTGTCAATACTGGTCTCTACAGTTTTTAAGTTAGCTTTGTATACTGTGAACACATATGAAAAGGACTTTGATGGCT
Organism: Thysanoteuthis rhombus; assembly: GCA_963457665.1. Lineage (NCBI taxonomy): Eukaryota > Metazoa > Mollusca > Cephalopoda > Oegopsida > Thysanoteuthidae > Thysanoteuthis > Thysanoteuthis major. The sequence continues at coordinate 35,315,824 of OY735232.1, forward strand.
TGGAATTTACAATGTTATATTCACTATTTCTATGAAAACATTTTTTTAAATTTAAATTACTTCTCAGAATAGATTTTCAGGGTGAGTGTAATTGAAATACTAAATCCACTTATGTCTTTTAGCTTAAGTGCACCGGCAACAACATTTTGAGAAAGTTATTTCATGATCACGGTCCGACAAAAAGCAAGGGAAGTAATTTATGTTCGGATCAAATTTTTTTTCAATTTATCAGCCGTAGTACAGTATGCATTGATTGTATACTCTTCTTTTTAGGATTTTCGGGATGATCTGGTTCTTGATAATCACTAATGGAGCTGAAGCATAGAACCTAACCAAGAGACAAAACTGCAAACTAAGAAGACCTGTTCTTTGTGAGTTCCAATTTTTGCTGAGAAAACTATGTTCGTTAGATTGTACAATCATGAAGAGATAAGATAGCATTGGGCATATTTACGTGCATCAACGAAATTATTGCCATTTCTCTTTATCAATTCGTTTCATTTCGTTAAATTCTGTCTTTGCGGTAATGGTGACTGTTGCTTTTGGGATAAAAACAATCATACTCAACATATGGAGATACAAAATTTAGAAAAAAATTAGACCTCCCGATATTACACTTTATAATACTTAACTTTATGTCCAAGTTTCACCTCGTTGTGGATGTAAATTTCATTTGGGCCATCATCAGCTGACTCTTAAGCTCAATAGAAAGAGTACTGTGACCAAAACACAGCTTCATATCGGTCGCAAGATTGGTTCTGTGGTAGCCCATATATTTAATTGTTTGCTCTATTTACGCCTCCTAGGTAAACTTATACATCTACTGTGTACTAACTGGAGGTCAGTTCAAAAACGGTTTCAAATAAAATGATGCATTTCATAAATTTTTATATATATACTTATATATATATATATATATATATATATATATATATATATATATATATATATATATATATATATCACATTATCTCATCCACAGCACGCTGTTTCGAGGTATTACATCTCTTCAGTTTGGCTGTAGACTTTATTCCATTCAGTAATCGCGAGGTAGAATTGAAACCCTCACGTAAGACCCGGAGGCCGATATCCTACCTCTGGACTACGGAACCGGGTGGTCAGTAAGGCTGAATTTAAGCGATATATTCATTTACGCATAAACTCATCATCCACCGGAGTGCTCTATAACGCTCCTCTATTCAAGGTTGAGCACTCTTCAAGTGAGGTAACTCGTCCATTGTAAGCTTATGCAATGCCCTTCTATAGGAATAGAGCACTCTGGTGGACGGAGAATTTAACCTATAATAAATATATTGCCTTATTGACCGACCAGTTCCGTAGTCCGGAGAAAGGATATCAGCCGGGTCTAAAATAAGGTTTCAATCCTGCCTGGATGAAATAATGGAAAGTCTATAGCCACACTGAAGAGTTTTAATACAACAAAACAGCTGTCTGTGGATGACACAATAATATATGTGTATATATATATACATATATATATATATATATATATATATATATATGTATATATATGTGTGTGTGTGTGTGTGTGTGTGTGTGTGTTTGTATGTATATAAATGTGTGCATAAGTATATATTTTGGTTTTCAGTGATCGTACATGTGGCTGTACATTCGTGTTTGCACCGAAAGTCTCGAGGTTCTCACGGATTTCTTCGGTTGTTTTAGCCAAAGATTCTGCAAAAGTTGACATTTTGGGATATAAGTACTCCTGAAGAAAAAGCAGATCGGACGAAAAGGGTTTTCTTTAATATCCGTACCGGTATGATTATTGTATGGTGACGTACTGAAAAAAAACAAAAAAACAAAGACAACCTTTATCCATCTCGAATTGTGCTTCTATTGGTAGAGGATAACATTAGTCCAGCTGCTTATCGACCAATTATTTAGTTTCGGATACAAGCACAAAACTTGGCACACGTATGAATATGAATCTCGACTCTGACCTTTGGTGGTTAATGTGTGCCCCCCTGATGATGGAGACCTTACTCAAAATATAGGATTACATTTACATTTATTTTCTAATCAATATCATCATAATTCATTTTTAGTACTGCACTTTTAACCTATTATCTATACATACACATTCATTTTCTATATGGATATTGATACAGAATTAAATAAGTTTACCGTTTGTTGAGTGATGATGAGTCAAACAACGACATATTTATCATTGTTGCAGGAGATATGTAATGATAAGGTCATTAAATACGAATGCAAAATCATGTGTTCACGGTGTGAATGACCACGATAAGGAGCTTTATTTTCGAATCCTATGTAAATGAACTAATAAAAACACTTTTATGATACAATGTTTTAGATAATCACGTACTAATCAACTAACATCTGTTATTGGTTAATTATCCAAGCAATATATACTTATCGATTGCTTTTATTGTGTCTATTTGTGTACTTGTGCGCTAGTGTGTATGCATGTGTGTGTGTGTGTGTGTGTGTGTGTGTGTGTGTGTGTGTGTGTGTGTGTGTGTGGTGATACGTCAAATGTAAATTGAATTGCAAAATCAAAGCCAATTTTCTTTCAATTCACTTGTCCGATATTTGCTATTCATGTTAGATAAAGTGTCAGTTGATATTCAAATATAATTATTGTCATTACCAACCCCACGATATGGTTGATAGGAATGTGTCTGCACCAGTGATTACATATGATATATAATATTTGCAAATCTTTGACTTTCATATAAATTTGTTATTTTCCTTCGATTTCTGTATTATAAGTGTAACAATAAATGCTTTCTCGTTCATGTTTATCATGAATAGTTTAAAATATGTCTCTCTTAGTCCAAATCTGGTACAACAAAGTAAAACATCTTGATAGAAAATAAGGTATGACTACATTAGTGCAATCACATTGTGTACATTAGGTCGCTCCATGAGGGAGTAACAACAGCCACCAGACATCACTGTCAAGGTTTTTTTCAGAGTTTAAGATATTAAGGAGGTTCATATCAATATGTGTGCCAAGTTTGGCGTTTTTTCTTTCCTGGAAAGGCGCGCGATTTCTATGATATATGGAGCTAACCTACTGGGCTATTATATAAAGAGAGGAAAAAATTGTTCAGCCTTCTGAGAGAGATAAATCATGATATATTCTATAAGAGGTAACTGAGGTTTCGACAAGGGAGGGACAAAAGAAATCATAGCACGTATTTGACACCCCCAAAGAGTTCCTCAAGCTGCCCATTCAGTCTTTAACTTGTTGGCATAAACGCATTTTTGATTATTAATGATTGCTTCTTTGTTTTATGCCATTTAAATTTTTTAAAGAGATTTCATAGTATTACTTGACTCATGATAACCTATGATACAAAAGTAAGGGAATAATTTCAATTGATAAGTTCGAAAAACAGTTTGACTTGCCTTATTTCTGAGGGCACATGTTTGCGTCGCATTCAGTAATGTGTTCATTGACTGGCGAAGTTCTGTGAGAGTGAAATTCTTATCAGCATTGAACAGTTATTTTCGCCTTACAAGCAGTGAAGACAGTCTGTATTGTGTTGTAGCCTGCATTACTCCTAATTCACCATCGTTATATCCTGCATTGATCTTAATTTATTTCTATTGTATCCTGCATTGTTTCTGATTTACTAGTCCTGTTTCCTGCTTTTAATTTAGTTGTATTGTATCCTGCATTGATTGTACTTTACTTGTGCTGTATCCTGCATTGCTTCTTATTTAGTTGTGTTGTATCCTTCATTGATTGTTATTTACTTCTGTACTGTATCGTACCTAATATTGGTTCTAATTTAGTTGTGTTGTATCCTGCATTGATTGTAATCTACTTGTGTTGTATCCTGCATTGATTCTAGATTAGCTGTGTTGTATCTATATAATGCTGCTTGATTCAAATAAACAGCACATTGCTCATTATTAAGCGAAGGAATTAACAATGATCTGGTACGTTGGGACCGATCTTTAAAAAGATAGTCCTATTGGGTGGCGGACATAGATAACTGATGGTCATATCTAAGGGAATCCAAAGCATTCTATTCGTTGACGTGAGTAGCAACAACAGTATCCACTGTCCTGGTCAATTCTATTAGCAACATCGATTTTTCTCCGACCAGTAAAATATGAAGAATTAACCAATTTGCCAGATTGAACAAATGTAGTGTCAAAATATGAAGTAATTTGAGAAGATTTTAATCCAAACTTTGGTATGGGCTGGATTAATTTTGATCATGACTTCACCCACGGTTTCCACCAAAAAGTACTTAAAATACATCTTAAAAACCATCTAGATCTTTTGAAAATACATGTTACTATTAAACCCATCAAAATAAGATCCCAAACGATCAAAAACAGTTTAGAAGAGTTTAGTAGTGTTTTTGTACTAATCTTAAGTCGGTAAAGACGGCAGTTTGCCTGGAACACATACACATGTATACATAAAGACATACACACGTCGATCATTATGAAAAGGATAGAATCTTTTGCTATTTTATTGGTTATTGTGGTTCAATTTATAAATTGATGAATTTCCAGACCAAGTACTGTCTTACCTTTGGTTCACACTGCTTTTTTCACCTTTTAGTTTCAAGGAAATTGGTATCCATCATCATTTGTAATCCGTGCCAAAAATTAGTGTCTATGGACCGAAACCTCTCGAACACGTCTCTTTTTCTTTCAGATGTTCTACATGATATACTTAAATTTAGTCGCTCCAAACGATGCTGACTAAAACAGTGGACGACGTCAAATACGGTTATAGCTCTAGGGCTAAAACTTCTGGATGTTCTCACTCTTTCTCTGTCAACGAAAAATGTCGGCGGAACTGAATATATAGGTCTCTTCGGCTTCTAAGTGAGTGAGGCTAACTGAATGGTTATGTCAAGGTCAGCAATTTAGATATGACACTCTGAGAGTCACTCTCAAATCAAAAAGATTATAGGAAAAAAATGGTTGAAAAATCCACATTCTAGAGAATGTCGATATTCATAATACACACCAGTCAAAATAAGGAGCCGAAAAAGTCAAAGACCTTTTCTCTCGCAGATGGAGAGAAAAGTTCTCTGAAGTGGTCTGGTTGCGTACTAATGCCAATTTTCGATTTGGTAAACAAAATGGTAATACCACAAAAACACAAACACATATATACATGCATGTCTACAATAACGTATTGAAGAAAAAATAGAACATATAACCCTCTGTGATGGCTATAGTCGTTCAGAACTTTTCCCATCGGCAAATCAGGACTTGGAACCAAGTGGATATTTTTAAAAAATGGTAGCTTTAGGCTATCCATGTACGTATGTTTTGCACGTACAACCCACATAAATAGTGAATAGATTGACTGGACATTCGATTTATAATGTGGATGTACGGCTGAGTGATTCCTTTATTCGTATTGTTTGGGATTTGTACTTGTTCTTGTTTTAAAGTTTGGAAATTATCGAAGTTCATAGACCAACAAGGGCGAGAAAATTAATTCCTACATATACCACCCTCAGCACGGCATGCTGCCAAAAGATGTTATTCACGTGACTGTTTCTATTGGGTCACTAGCAAAACTTTCGGTTATTATTGTTTCTTTTTTTATTGTATGTCTGAAGGATTCCTTCTTCGACAACAATGGATGCAGCGTTTATATTCGCATTTAGAGCCTGAGGGCCAAACAGAATCCATTTCAGTGCGTACTGAGTACGAAGAATACAGAGTGTAAACAAATAATTGCTTTTTGAGTCCTGGTGCAACATAGAGAGAGAGAGAGAGAGAGAGAGAGAGAGAGAGAGAGAGAGAGAGAGAGAGAGAGAGAGAGAGAGAGTGTCAGACAGAAAGACGGATAGACAGACAGACAGACAGACAGACGGACAGAAAACGGGGAATAGAAAATGACAGAAAGAACAGAGGCACTGAATGATGGAAAGAAAGATGGATAAAGGGATTTTAGAACGACTGGTTAGTCACTCAAAAGAAACAATCATTTGATTAATGTCTCTAGGTAGCATACAGCGTCGTTGATGTACAATAAAAAAATTGAACAAAGGATGAAAAAATACTGACCTTTCCTAAAAGCAAGATTAAATGCTGCTGGACTGAAACTCAGGGATGCATTTTTCACGAACTTACATTGCATTTTAAACTCTGCCAAAAATTAAAAAAAAAACAAAAAAACACTCACACATTTCAATTGGTATTTTTCTGGGAGAAAAAACATTACATTATTTATCCTTGCGTTATGCGCGTATAAATAACCGGTCAGTTGGCCAGTCATGTCAATTGTTTGTGATTGATTTGAAAAAATTGAAATAAAGGTTATCAGTGGATAAATCATATTTCCCACACTTCGAACACGAAAAGGATCAATGAAAAAAACAAAAACATCATGATTCCCACAAACAAGGCCAGCGATGCCATCCCCTAACACCAACTGACTAAAAAAGCCTATTATGGGGATATCTTGAAAAAAAACAACAAATTAATTAGGTAGTAAATATTTGAAATTTCAGCCCTTTATCTCAACTGGTGTGACCTGTACGCGAGATACACACACAATAAAGCAGCAAACCAAAAAGTGAAGACCCTAACAGTGACAGTTTTGATTCATGCTTTCTAGTAGGTAGAGTGTTTGAGAACGCGGATAGGTAATGAGGAACAGGTGTAAAAGTAAAGGAAACTAATAAATGAATCATGTTAATACGTACGTTATTTCCAAGTTTATTTTAAAGATTAGTTAAGTGCAAGCACGGTTAAACTTTGGCCACACCCCTTTGCTTCATTTAAACAAGAAAGGTAAACAAATCAGGGAAAAGCAGTCCTCCATACAATATTTTTCAAAGAGATGTCCCATTTTAATCCCTTAGAAGCGAGAGCAGATTCGTTATCTGCTTTTTTGCGTATGTCACTGTTATTTTCAACGTCAATGGTAGTCCGTATAGTCATTGTCATAATGAAAGCCATTTTTCCATCCCATATATTTTGGAAAGAATGCATCCATTTTTAAACCCTCTTGAAGTAAGAGTGATTGCGCCATCGTATTTGCATTCGTCTTTGATATTCTTGCCGTAACTGGTTTTTGGTTTGGACATCGTCAATGTTGAAGCCAATTCTCCTTGCACTGTTTTTTTCACAAGAGAACGTGCCTCATTTTAACAACTCAAGAATTGGAGGTGAATTCATCATTATGACTCTTGTCGTCGCTGGTCCTCGGTGTGGTCATTGTCTTAGTAAATGCCATTCATTTTAACAATATTATTCCTGAAAAACGCCTACAATTTTACCACCTTTAGAAATGGGGGTGAATTAGTGATCAGTTTTTGCTTTCTTCACTGTTATTCTAGCAATCACTGCTTTTCAGTTTGATCATTATTATCGTACAACCCATTTCTCCGATTGATAATAATTCAAAAGAACTTGTTCCGCTTAAACCCCTTTAAAAGTGGCAGTTAACTCGTCATTGTTTTTTGCGTACGTCACTGTTATTCTTGCTCGTGCTGTTTTTCTATGTGGACATAGTCATTTTAGAAGGAGTTTAAATATCAGAAAATACGTAAAAAATCACATGCGAATGACTAGGAAAAAGACATCAATTTGGGTGACCAGATAAATCTGTATTGTCTACGATGCCATTTTTTTATTATTTCAAAAAGTTCAGGATGACAGAGTGGGCAACAAAATTGGCAGAGTACTCAGTGGGCCAAGTTCAAAATCCAGCGCGATAAATCGTTGGGAAAGGCATGAATCGATCCCCATCGAGCTGTTAGGAAATTAGCACGGAGCAAAGTGAGTGACACCAATTTGAGTGCATCTCCCGTCATTCTATTTTACATTGCTCAAAAAAAGAGTAAGAATTAATGTGATAGGTTTAGCTTAAGCGGAGATAGCTGAATCCTAAGTGTGAAAGTTGTTACTCTTTGTAGCTGATTTGAAAAAAAAAATGAATACCGAGAAACACCACAGTCCAAGCTCACGTCAACCAAACACAAAAGCGTAACCCACTGATAAATAACTTCGAAATACACATACCGTTGCAAAAAGTGAAATCAGGCAGCTAAGATAATTGATATTTACGTAACTTAGATTGGTTTTGTCTCAATATACCAGCTGAGGATTAATTTCGCTACTTAGCAGTAATAGTTGGTGAGACCCAGCTTGCTAGCACCTACATCGTGACGAAAAGCCCATGGCTACCCAAAAGTTGATTGGCAAAAATTGTCTGCTGTACGAATTTAAACTTAGAATTAAAAGGAAAAGAACTCTCAGAATATGGACACATTTAGTGAACATAAAGTTAGTAACTGTTACGCTCTAAAGTGGTTATGGCAATATTCAGTCGGATATAGGTTACTCAAACGTGCCCATCGTAATGGACATCCGGTATACTTGTTTGAATATATATATATATATATATATATATATATATATATATATATATATATATATATACTCAACCGTAGAAGAGACAAAATTACCCGCTTTGAGTCACATCTAGACTTCCTAAAGTCCTGCAAGGACAATAAACTCACTCCCGTGAATTTCAGGATCTCCCTACACCCCTCCATAGGGAACCAGGATGCAGATTTCCTTAATTTATGGAACAATAAGATCCACACACTTTCTATGGATCTTTTAGATGACACCATCCAATTCTGCCAAAAAACCATCAAAGACACTCTAACAGATATCAGCAAATTGGAACAAACATTACAACAACACACAGACACAGATGAATATAATGAAATACAGCAAGCCATCAACATCAACATAGAAGGAAGAAAAAAACAACTTAACCTCACCAAAACTAAAAAATACAACAAACTTAGACACAACATCACACACAGATCTGCGAATCCACAGAATACAAGAGAAATTAAGATACAACCCACCAAAAGAGCCGTCAGGCCTCTGTTACCCACCCCCAACCCACCACCTACATACCCAACAAAAACCAATTCCCCCACCAAACACAGATTTAACACTAGACACACAGACACAGGCTACCCAACAAGAATCACCAATACTGACACCAAAAGAGCCGTCAGGCCTCTGTTACCCACCCCCAACCCACCACCTACATACCCAACAAAAACCAATTCCCCCACCAAACACAGATTTAACACTAGACACACAGACACAGGCTACCCAACAAGAATCACCAATACTGACAAAAACATCATCCATACCCACATGAACAACGACTACAGAAATAGACACACGCATATGAACAAACAAAACAAAAACACCTACACTGGCACTAACAGTACTAACACCTATAACAGACACACACATATGAACAAACACAACAGGAACACCTACTCAAATACTAATACTACTGACACCAATACTGTGAACAGACACAGCTATATGAACAAACACAACTACAAAAACCAGCATACAGATAATAGCAACAAGAACACTAGCCGCCACAAGGTTCTCAGACCTACTACCCCCCATACTCTGCAAAAGGAAAGCCCTAAGAGTAGCATCCTTCCTCAACCCACCACATTGACCCTTCAAAAGCATCCTGAAGACCCAGGCAAACACCCTGACCAGCAGGTAACCCCTACATCAACCCACACACACACTCTACCAAAAAACGAGGAAACCCCCCTACCACTAAATATGGAAGGGGGGTTAGAAAACCTGATTCCAACACTAGTAAGCAGTTTAGAAAACTTACTAAAACACTACTACACACCATCAGAATTAAGGAAGACCCAGAAGGGAAAGTAATGAACCTAAGTAAATTTCGATTTACTAGGGACACATTCAAACTCCTTAACAAGGGCCTTAATTTCTGTCCCCGACCCCCACACTTCAGCAATCACACCCTCAACAAAGATCTCTATGACTTCTTCAGAAGGATCAAACTTAGAGCCCACTTTGGGAAAACAGGCCACGACAGTGACATCCTTGATAGGCTTAAAGACCCCAACAAATCTTTCACCCCAAAAAACATAGACACAACCATTCAAACTTTTGAGCTAGCCGTCAGAGATGACATAAAAACCTACATCAACAATAACACACCACAAACCCTAACACGTGATAACCTTACAACTAAAGAGCGAAAGGCCCTTAATAAACTAAAAAACAACACAAACTTGATCATCACAAGAGCAGATAAGGGTGGATCCATAGTCATCTGGGGTCTAGATGAATACCTCACAGAAGCTAACTTACAATTAAGCAACACAGAATTCTACAGAGAACTCCCCATAGACCCCTTTAACGAATACATAAACACAATAACCCAATCCCTAACAGAATTACACAATAGCAACATGATAGACAAAAGAACACAGAATATACTGAAACCCACTTCCACAAAACCCGCAAGGTTCTACCTACTCCCCAAAATCCACAAGCCAAATAACCCAGGTAGACCAGTCATCTCCTCCACGAACTGCCACACTACTAAACTATCAAAATTTGTAGATCACTACATACAACCCTTAGCAACACAAATCAAATCATATATACGTGACACCACAGACCTCCTAAACAAAATCAAACACATCACAGCAATCCCAGACAAAGCACTTCTAGTTAGTATGGATGTTAAATCCCTATACTCCAACATCAAACATGATGAAGGTATCCTAGCACTGACAGAAGCCTTAAACAATAGAACTACTAAAGAACCTAGCACTAGAACAATCACCACTCTTATGCACCACATTCTAACCCTAAATAGCTTTAACTTTAATAATAGACACTTCCTCCAGGTGAAAGGCTGCGCCATGGGCACAGTAGCGGCCCCATCCTATGCTAATATCTTCATGGGTAAATTTGAAGAAACCTACATTTACCCAGAGATTTATAATGACTGCATCTTTTATGGTAGATACATAGACGACATTTTTTTCATATATACAGGCGAAAAAACCAAACTAGATAACTTCTTTATACATCTAAACTCGGCACATGACTCTATTAAGTTTGACTTCACAACATCCACTGACTCCATAGCCTTCTTAGACACACGCATATATATAGATGACAACAGAAACCTCCATACCACCCTCTACACAAAACCCACGGACACCCACAATTACCTCCACTCCAAATCAGCCCATCCCCAACACTTAAAAAGGAGTCTACCATTTTCACAAGCTCTTAGAATTAGAAGAATCTGCTCCACCAATAGTGAACTTAACAGACACAAACATAACCTAATACAATATTTCACCCAACGAGGTTATCCACTAGATGACACAAAAAAACAAATAAAAAAAGCGACTGGAATACCCAGAGATCAAACCCTTTTACTGTCCCACAATAACAAACCCAACCGCATCCCCCTTATAACAACCTTCAACAACACACTCCCACCCTTAGCACACATCATCAATAATAGATGGAACATTCTCACGATCAAAACAGATCTAAAAGAAACATTCACAGACCCATGTGTTATCTCCTACCGCAGACCCAAAAACATCAGAGACATGATTAGTAGCAATACTATCGTTAACAATAAAGTCGTACACAAAAATACACCTAGAACAATTAATTTCTGCACACCTTGCAACATAAGAAACAGTCTATGTTGCAACCACCTCAAGCACACCAACACATTCACAAGCACCACCACAAAAGTGAGTTACCACATATACCACAATAGCAACTGCCGCAGTAAGAACATTATATACCTTCTAGAGTGCAATAGGTGTAAGTTACAGTACATTGGCAAGTCCGAGTGGCAATTTAATATTAGACTCAACAATTATAGACATAGGATTAAGTCAAAAAATAACCGTAGCCCACTCCCTGTAGAACTACATTTCCGCACACCTGACCACAATTTTGCCACTGATGCCACCTTCACCATCATAGAAAAAATAGAAAAAACTACTCCAATTGACATAACTAAAGTTCTAGAAAAACACGAAGACATGTGGATCAACAAACTTAAAACCCTATACCCTAATGGATTAAATACTAAACTGAACAACCCGCACCACACAGAACACTAATACACACAAATCCTACCATTAATATCCTCACACCCACATCTTAGACACACTCAATAATGGAAGCTTCAAAGTCACCTAGACCCATAGGAAAAACTTCACCTTAGCCTGTTACAACCCCTGTCCAATTCTTAGCTAAAACACTTTCAGCAACATCTTCAGTAACTTTTAAGGTTGATACCTATGTAGCTCCTTGACTCCACCACCCCTCCTTCTATACTATCCCAAACATACCAAAAAACCCACCTCCCCAACACTACCCCCACCTTGACACACTCTGCCCTCCCCAAGTCCAACTGCTGCTGCTTTACCAAAATCCCAATACCTGCTGGTCATTCTTACATTCAGCATGAGGCCTCTTGTAGCCCTGACAACAAAACCTACCCACAATGCATAGCCGCTGACAGTGGACTCTGGTTCCACATGGTACATTTTAATTCACACTCACACAACACGCACCACTGATGATGAGAGAAATCTCGAAACATGTATGGACTATTGACAAATAAGGATTAATAAACCTTACCACCAAAAACTTCACTCCCGAGTCTGTCTCACTCTCTAAAGTACACATTATATATATATATATATATATATATACATACATATATATATATATATATATATATATATATATATATATATATATATATATACATATATATATATATATATATATATATATATATATATATATATATATATATATATATATATATATATATATATATATATAACAGTTAGTCACCAGTGAGATAGGTGAGCAGAAAAACATGTAAAGTGACAGGTCCGGATATTAACACCTTTAGGTATAAGAATTTATAACTTGTCGATGACATCGAATGTTAAAGGGTAGGAATATTCTGTGCTCTTGAGGTTTACGACTCGTTTGACCAGAAAAATAGTTTCCAGAGTCGATGATTTTGTCAAGTTATATAGATGAACGTGTTCACAATCTCTGTAACGTAGACTAAAATGTCGCAATATAGTATCCTGAGGCGAGTTTTAACATATAAATATGGTATCTAAACTGCCTGAAATAAAACCAAAATGTATTTCTAATAATAAATATAATATTTGATTTAATAAAAATGATAACAATGAAAGAAATATTTAAAGGTGAATGTAAATTAGGAATTTATTAACCGTCAAGTAAAACTGATTCCGTCGATTTTCGAAAGTTGGGGTCATTGGAGTCGGCATTTTTTTCTCTTTTTTATGAGAGAATTTTTTTTTCTTAAACGTTTTAATATCGAAAAAACTAAAGGGAAAATCCATTTTTTTTCCTTTTTTTTCACCCCTCTTTTCCATTTCTAAATTAAGAAAATCAGATTCAAGTTTTTTCGCCTATGGACAAAATTTGGCAAATTTTATTAAAAATTTGTACCAATATATTGCCAAATTATGGGTAACTATGTTAAATATGCTTTTTTTTAAAAAAAGTGAAAGTTTGACTTGGATTGTATACGCATGTTGGACGAAATAAGATTCAAATATATGATGCAATATGGAAATTGAGGAATTCTTTTTCTTATTTTTCTCAAAAAGTATCCAATCGCACTGATAAAAAAGATGCTACTTCGATGGACTTGAAAAAATCTTCTAATTTGTTACACCTAAATTTATTAGTTTTTTCTCAAAATATATTACTAGACTAAAAATTGGTCTAAGGACTTTTTCAAAATGTGTTTCTCATCATCTTAAGAAACTGAATATAACTTGGCAGCTGGTTAAAGAGTACCATATGGCATATGCATGATATTACAAATTTCATTTGCACAGTCCATAAGACTCCTAAACGTCAATGAATAGCAGAAAAATGTCAGGACTTTGAAAAACGGAATTTTTCCCGCTATCCAACCTTCTTCTTCTAATATTGCACAAACAAATTTGATGTGTAGCGTGAGCCCTGAACTATATCGGCAAACCTGCAACAGGCCTGGAATGCTTTCATAAATTATCATCCAAGAATTCAAACCATGACTAATATTTGCAAATATATATGTGTGTGTGTGTATATATATATTTATATATATATATATATAGAGAGAGAGAGAGAGAGAGAGTATGTGTGGTACAAATTAGGCTAGCAGTATAACATAATATAATAATATTTCAATAACGTAAAGCCACTTCTGAAATGTAGTGTATTTATTTCATAGAGTGCTCGATACATACAATTTTTTACTCTTGAATTAAGCTGTTTTAGAGTAAAGCTGGAAATAAATGAAATCGCCTGATGAGGCCCAAACAGGACAGAAACATGGGCTAGTTTGCGTACCGAATCCACATTCTAATACATCTATCTATCTATCTATCTATCTATCTATCTATACATATATATATATATGTGTGTGTGTGTGTGTGTCTGTGTGTCTGTGTGCATGTGTGTGTGCATGTGTGTGTATAGAATGAGAAAAAGGATAAGGGATAAAGGGATGGATAGATAGATAGATAGATACATACATACATACATACATACATATATATGTATTGATGTTTGTGTACGTATGTGTATATGTGTGTGCCTCGAGTTACAACTGTCTTTTTTTCTCCCTTTTCAACTCCCCTGTCGTTTATTCCTGTTATCCCTCCCAATTCTTGCTACAAAGAAATTTCACTGGAGAATTGACAAAGCATTCTATTATTTTTTCGTCTTTCTTTTTCTTTCACCTGTTCTTTTGCCAAATGTGGTGCCATCTTCTTTCAATTATTGCACGCGGTTTTTACCCAGCTTCTCCTTAAATGACCCTAAATAAATAATACATTTCCCCAAATGACAGTGCTTTTGCAATGCAAACATCATTGTTTATACGCTTACGTCAGGTTGATATTTCCTGCAATAATAATTTACTGCAATACTCCAATATTGAAAAAAAAAAACCGATATTGGGTGCACTAGTGAATACCCGTTATTTGATTAGATCCTTTTTCGTTTATTTCAAACTGAAATTTCATTTTTTATTCATACATCAGCATATGTTTGAGATTTGTTTTCTTTTCCAAGATGAAATATGAAAATTTTCGGAAAATGAATACATTAATTGATATTGCAGTGTTCAAGTGGTTCGTTTTTTCTGACATTTATATTCATATATCTATCTATGTAGCCATCAGGATTTCGTTAACCCTTATCATTCATGGTTGGAACTTAACATTTTGCACACACACTCCAATAACTAGAGAAAATATTTTATTCGTTATTTTTTTCAAATTCCTCTCCAAAATGTTTTGGTCGGTTCAGGGTCAATATGCTTCGTATGTTAATTATAGATAGTCATTAGTTTGTACCTGCTTGTTTTGAGGGGATTCAGGTCTTTTTAAATGACCTTAGCCAAACAAAATAAATAGGAAATAAGACGGAAAGGTCTCATTACGTAACTCTGTTTGCACGGATAACACTTTATCAGTGAAGGATCTTGTAATATTTCCAGCCACAAACATTATCACTATAGGCACTGTAAAGACCATCATTGATCTTACCCGATATTTGTCTGACTGCGTGATCATGGGTGTCGCAGATATAAGTTTTATTTTCTTCCTGATCTTCTGTAGTCTGTCTTCTGTTTACCGGCCCAGATTTCAAATTTCGTTAGTTTGGATCAACGTTTTGTGTCATAATGTCCAATGGTTGTTCGGCATTCTTGCAGCTCGACCAGGCCATTTCCGTTGATATTCCAAATAGTTTCCATGATATTTGTTTCCATGATATTTCTGTTTGCTCATTGCACTGCCTTCTGATCTCTCTACGGGATGTTAATCAAGATTCGTTCCTATTCACGTCGCATGGCTTTTGGATTGGAGAGTCAATTGCACACCACATCACATCATTAACAGACATAGTTGTCACATAGACTTACAATGATAATGATAAGGATTTTTCATGTAATCGGTAGTAAATAGTTAATAACATTTAACTGGGCTCAAACAAACGTGAGGAAAAAATGTTATTACAATTTCGTTGCCCTTATCGGTCAATATAGAAGTTATTTGAGTTTTCAAAGAAGTCATATCTGTATCAAGAACATGTCTATATATAAAAGCATTGTGGTATGTATGTGGCAATTGGATAAGTTATGTGGACGGAACTTGCTTCAATGATGATTCTCTCGGTGATAGTTGCCAGCCATATTCACACTATGAATAGAAATGACACTTAACCTCTCCTGCCAAAGTGTACCTTAGTACTAAATCTCTTTTCTTCATCGACTGACAGCTGTTTCAGATATACGCGATTGCATATTGCCGTATTTCACTGATATTGAATTCCTCATGAAGGTGTTTATGTTTACTCAGAACTGATACCCTTGGAGAAGGCACAAATCCTTTCCCTCATACTTTTCTTATTGTGACTTATATTAACAAAAACATCCGTTACTAACATACCAGCATAGTGGACGAAGGAGAGAAGGTATAAGTTTGCACCTTAGGTAAACCATTCTCCCACAACAACACTAGTTAGTTAGATCTGAAAAAATTGTTTACCTCCATTGTCAACCTTGACTAGGACCAGTGACCTGTGATAAGCGTGAGATGAAACGGTGTTTGGATTCTGGAAAAAACATCAGTCTACAGATGGACAGTGAAGACAAAGAAATTGTCTGAACAGTAATAAGAAAAGAATGATAACTATTTTCCAAGTTCCAGATGTTTCCTTAACGGAAAAGTTCTTGAAAACCAAATCTGCGTTGCAGCAATTTCAGCCTGATGTATGGACTTGGGAATGGGTAGATTTCGTGCGAGATTCTTAGCGTTTTTCGACCGCTCTTGGAGAGTCTGCAACGGTGCAAACATGTTGCATACAATTACCAATCTGTGTGCCGGATCGATATATTGACTGCAAAAAGCCAATCTTTGTCTTGCCAAGATTACTTTACAAAAGATCATTTTCTCAGAGTGAATTCCCTGTCATTTGAACCAAAGAAGGATCAGAAGTGTTGAATGTGAGGCAAAAGAGAAAATCGGGCCACTTTACTCTACACAATTGCAAATTTGAATTGCATCAGAAATATATAGCAAATGCAGGTTTCCCCTGCAAACAGAAACGAATTTCGTGAAGCGACAGAAATAGTTACTAATAATTTATACATGAAAGTTTTATTTTAACCGTTCCCAGACACCAACAATGCCGAGGGGGATGTTTTAGTCGTATATGCTCGGTTGGTTGAACGTACAGGAGACTTAAGTGTAGAACAGGTTTGGAAAGAATGCACGCTGCCGATCTAATAACAGCTTGCTGTAAACAAATGTGTTGTTGTTTTCACTTTTCGCCTAGTTTTCGATAGGCGCAAAAAGTAGCGTAAAGCACTTATTCGAACAGCTGGATAAACCTGAACCAACGTGCATATCTGTCAGTGAGTTCATTTGGTTACAGAAAAGTGTGTTTTTAATATAAGGTAAAGGAAAATAAATCTCTGTTTTTTCAGCGTTAATCTTATTGAACATCGTATTCATTATTGAAAAGAAATGTCTTCTACCTTGCCGATTGTCAACTTAGTACACATTATTTATCGATAAATATATATATACGGATTCGTAAATGCTCCTCACTGGTGTATATAGTCGTATAAGAAGTGGACGCTGGAGCGGGGAGCAGGAAGATGACACCAGCTTCGGATTTGGGTGTCAATGGGGGTGTTTTCTCCTACATGGCCCCTCTCCAACAATTCATGGGTATTGAGGGCGTTTTTAAACAACGCCCCTATCCCTACCTCTACTTTGCATTTGTCCAATAGTGCTAAGCAATCTCTGAGAAAACTGTTCCTCATTCCCTTCTTACTGCACAAAACCAATGACTATGCTGGGGGAAGGGTCAAGAGAATTGTAGGTCCTGAAGAACCCCCTCCTTCCCATCAAGAAGCTGCAATGGTTCAATAGCATAAAACGCTGAACATCCTATGCCAAACCATCATGTGGGGCATCTTTGAAGGTGGATTGATGGTGTGTGACAAATAAGCTGGGTAGAAGACGTGAAGGAATTAGCTGACATTACCATGGTGGAACTATTGGAGCAGACCATAGACGGACCTGCATCTGCGAGATCTTGAGTTTCTTCTGCCCCAGGTCACCTGGTAACGAAAGCAGCACTGAGGGGAGTCTATAAAAATCGTTGCACGTGCCATCGTGGTCATAGCATATATATATATATATATATATATATATATATATATATATATATATATATATATATATATATATATATATATGTGTGTGTGTGTGTGTGTGTGTATATATATATATATATATATAGAGAGAGAGAGAGAGAGAAAGAGAGAGAGAGAGAGAGAGGGAGAGAGATAGATAGATAGATAGAGAGAGATATAGATAGACAGAGAGAGAGATAGATACTTAAACACACTTGATCAATCCTTGACTTTCAGTAATAATTATCGAATACATCCCTTTAAATCGCTCTCTCTTTCTCCATCATTGTATCAATCATCACAAAGATCTACACAAACTTTCGAGAAACTAAACTTGAATGAATATATATATATATATATATTTATATATATATATATATGTGTGTGTGTGTGTGTGTGTGTGTATGTGTGTGTGTATGTGTGTGTGTGTGCACGTGCTTTGTGATACCAGTTTTTCGGACTGGATCAATTGTCACACTCTTATGTAATTGGACGCCCATATGAAAGACAAATATGTATCATCTCTTGTTTTTAGGGGGACGTAAGTTGATAAGGAGTTTAGTATCTGCTTTAGTAGCTTTATGCACTGTATAACTGCAGCCAAAAGGATGAGTAGGGCTCATGACTAGAACAATTTTATACAGATTCCCCGTGTCTGGAACCTCGCATTGATAATGACACTCGGTTTCACCTTGCTCTCTCTCTTCATTTGTCACATATATATATATATATATATATATATATATATATATATATATATATATATATATATATATATATATATAATTTGAACTATGAGAATGACACTCGGGAGTGAAAGTGCATGGAAACTAGTTCTATTAGTCCGTAAATATTTTCATTGATGGTCTAGACATGTTTCGGGATGTATTCCCATCTTCAGTAGTGTGTGCTGCGGTGCCTGTGAACCATTTAATGGTTATGAGTGTTCTATGGAACAGAAGTCCACCATCAGGAGTATGGTTTGTGGGCAAAATATCGGGTCCCATCTGCAAGAGTCATCCTGTGTGGGACTTAGTTCAGTCTATGGTGAAATTTGTGGTGTTAGCAGCAGTAGTAGGTTTTGGAGAAGACATTGGGTGTCAGGGCAGAAGGAAAATGGTTTATTGTTAGATAGTATGGGTAGGTTAGGGATAATATAGATGGAGAGGTGATGAAGTTGAGGAACTTCATACGTATTAACCCTACAGGTCACTGATAGAATGTTGGCTGATTTGTACAAATGAGATGCCCAAGAAAAGTTTTAGTTGTTATGGGTCTGAGTGATTGTAAAGTTCCCAATTATAGATATTGTGTGCTAAGGTTTGAGGTATATTCTTGAAGACGGTTATAAGTGGTATGCAGTCAGTTTTATTATTGTTAAAGAGCGTAAAGGTTTCATCTCTGGGTATTATAGTTGCCCTTTTTTTTGTATCATCTATTGAGTGTCCTCGTTCAGGGGAATGTTGTAACAGGTTGAGTTTTGTCTGTTGAGTATATCATCTGTAAAGCAGATTCTTCTGATTGTGAGAGCTTGTGAAAATGGTAGGCTTTTTTGTGTTGGGCTGAATTATAGTGGAGTGTCTTTGGGTTTAGTGTAGAAAGGTAGCTTGAAGGTTTATATGACTATCTATGTATATGTGGGTGTCGAAGAAGGCTATGGAGTCAGTGGATGTCGCAAAAGCAAACTTAATTGAAACGTGAACTGAGTTTATACGAGCAAAAAAAAAAAGCTTTAGTTTTGTTTTATATCCTGAAAAATGCCATCTATATATCTACCATGGAAAGAGCAATCATTGTGTATCCCTGGGTATATGCGGGTTTCTTCGAATTCGCCCATGAAATTGTAAGTATATATATATATATATATATATATATATATATATATATATATATATATATATAATTAACGCTCGCTACTTTAGGGTTGAGCCTTCTTAGTTTGGACAACACGTCCACTAAGAGCTACTATAGAAATGCTCACCCAACGCTGGAAAGGAGCATCATGGTGAATGGTGTATTGTGTGTAAGTAAATATATCACTCCATCCAGTCCTATTGACCGACCAGTTGTGCATAGGATAGAGGTAGAGCTTTTGGGTCTCAAGTGAAGGTTTTAATCCTACCCTGCAGTACTGGAAGATCTATAGGATAATCTATAGCCACAACAAAGAGTGGTAATACAACAGAGCAGCTGTCTGTGGATGACACATTTATCAATTATATATGTATATAACTCATCCACTGTAAGCTCATGCAATGCTCTTCTATAGGCACTGAACGATCTGGTGGATGAAGGATTTCTGTGTAATTTAAATATATCGATTAAATGTAGTATTACTGCCTGTCCAGTTCCGTAGTCCAGAGGTAGGATATCTTACGGGTTTGAAGTTAGGGTTTCAAATTCTGCCTTGCAGTAGTGGATGGGGTGATGGAAGAGATGTAATAATCGAAACAGCTGTCGGTGGATGACTCAATATATATATATATATATATATATATATATATATATATATATATATATATATATATATGTGTGTGTGTGTGTGTGTATGTGAGTAATCTATTACATATCAATATTTTGCATCATTACTTTGTAATCTCTCTTTGTGGTCTGATATTAATTCTAATCATTTTTCGACTTGGTTTTAGTTACTGCATCAGAATGGTCAATCTGTTCCATCTGTTTCTATCTAATCCCACTTGATTATGTTTTGTCTTATTCTTAAAACTTTTCCCCAGCTTTCCCTAAACTGATCTCACTTTGTTTTTCCTCACTACTATTATTCAATTGAAGCTCACTTCTTCTTCTTCTTCTTCTTCTTCTTCTTCTTCTTCTTCTTCTTCTTCTTCTTCTTCTTCTTCTTCTTCTTCTTCTTCTTCTTCTTCTTCTTCTTTTTATTTTTCATCCTCCTCCCTTCTCCTCTTGTTCTCGTTCTTATCATTACCATCATCATTCCTTTTTTTCATTCTTTTTTTTTCTTCTTCTCACATTTATGTTCCTTGTCCATTTCCCCCCTCATTTCCCCTCCAGTTCCTCCTCCCTTCTTTGTTCACTTTTTCTCTTACCATTCTTCCTGTGCTTTCTTTCGATCTTCCTTTCTTTTTTCCTCGTTTTCTTTTCTATATTCTTCCTTCCTTTCTTTCTACTCTCCTTTATTCCTTTTTATTCCTCTTTACCATCTTGTCCCTTCTTTACACCCCCTTCTCTCTGTTTATTTCTTATTCCAAAAAATTTCCAAAGCAGTGGGTTTCGGTTGAGGGTAATTTCATACCCACAAGCTACCAAATTACCAACCAATCTCCCGTTCACTTTCGATGAATTGTTTGTCGGAAAATGTTTTCAGCGGCCTTCGTTGCAATTTCCAGCCGGATTCTCTCCGATGCTGTTTTCCTATCTATATGCTAAACAAGACAACTTATAAAGTCCATGCTTCCCAGTCTATACTTTCTTTTCTTTATTTCGGGTGGCTACTTCCGATTTCTTTATGTCCGCCTCGCAGCAATTCAAAATGAAGAAGAAAATCAGGAAGTAAAATAACAAAATGGAACTTAAGAAATAATGGTCGGCGTTTAGTCCAGTTTAATCCGGTTTACTTTTCTACCAGAAGCTGTTAATCTATGAAAATGTCGCTGAGCATTGCATAAAACACAAAGAAAGCAGATTGGCATTTGTTATAATGCTTTATGATGGGTCATTAGCGTTCGTATCAGCGCCATCTTGTTTTTTTTTCTTTCCATAGAAGATTGAACGAAAGTTCCACAGAGCATGCGTTCAGGATAAGTGAGCGGCTCATGTCGTAAACACAGGGTTTAATCTATGTTCATGGCATATATATATATATATATATATATATATATATATATATATATATATATATATATAATAAATATGATATATTCCATTAAAAAACATAATTTATCAACGAATAGTGTGGAAAGCTTAACTCTCAAGCCTTGCTTTGAAACAACTTTGAAAATCAGAGAAAATTGATTCCAAACCATGGATCAAACCCTTTTAACACCGATAGGAATGCGTTTTGGGACATAAAGAGTGCTGTGAAACATATAGGACTGTCCCCTCATTTACTTGATCCTGGTCTATCTCCAGCTGTTATGACATGTGTTGCCTCTGGTATCCGGCAGTCGGGGGCGTGATAGATAGGTTGACAATGTACAACTTTCCCTTCCTATAAACCAAGTCAAACGCAAGTCATGACTTCAGCTTTCACCATCGTTATCTTTGCCCACGAAGGACGAATATAATGATGAATTCCATATTTATTCACACAGCCCTTAGGGTGAGACATTTGCAGTCCATTCATAGATAGGCGTTCGCATAAAATATTGACAATAAGTCAATATTTAGAGTCAAATAGAATGCGAATGAGATACTAAGGTGTAGTAATCGGCATATTGAAATATTAACTGACAAGGCTACGGGGTATAACTCTTGAAATAAGAAATGAATCATATTCGAATATAATGTAAAAGCTTTCCAATAGAATAATAACACAATAAAACACTGAAAAAGTGTTGATGGTTTGTTCAAGGATTTTTTTGGTAGCCTGCCTTTTGACAAGTTTGTTACAATCTCAGGACTTGATTCATGTTCCAGCTGATTTTTCTGTCTTTATTCTTCTCTTTGGTTCTTCTCTATCATACGAAAAACATCAGAAGTCACGCTTTTTTTCCCTTTGAATGACGGTACACAATTTTGGTAAAACATTTGAAGAGATTAATTTTGTTTATCAAGCGGCGGAATCTCTCTTGCTAAAAAGTATTGAAACAATACATTAATGAGAATATGCAGCATATCATATATACCGTAGAATATAATTTAGAATTACGTAAAAAGACGCATCCAGGCATGACTATTTTTCCAAATTTAGATGAAAATAAAGATTTTAAAATATTTCAGCTTAATATAAAATCATCACCTCCATAAATTTCGAGAAACTTATATAAATGGCGCTTTCATTATTGACCAATAAATACTGTTATTCATATCCAAAATATGCCCTGTTTTCCCTATTTCATATTCAATTGAATAACCAGAGCCATCAAATATAGCAATTGGTTTTATCCTGTATAATATGTGCATGTGTTTGTTTGTATGTTTGTATATTCTGGTACCCCTGCCCATACCATTCCGTCTACATACTTGAAAATCGGCATCAATACCCCATTAGACCCCTTTTGGAAATTCATTTCGATTTTTAGAAAGAAATAGGCTGATTTTGCTATATTGTACCCTATTCTCGCAGGTATATCAATAATACCAAGATTCAACAGAACGTACATTTGTTGAATGTTTTTTTTTCCTCTCTTGTGGAAAATGTTCGTGTGGCAATGACTAGAATTTATCAAGACCATATTGATCTCCTCGCATGCTTTCAAAGTTTTGAGATATAGTTGTTCAAGTATCGACTGTGATGTCGGATACCCTTATTTATATCAATAACAAACCAATCCCAACTACTGCAGATATTTACAATGTATATCAAGGTGAGCAAAACAAAACAAACCTGGATTATACGGGCTGCTACATACAAAGTATCGTTTTTCATCGTCAAATTTGATAAGAACAACATAAATGCTTACTTGCAGCAATGACCTTCGATACTCTGATGATAATATGACATTAAGTTTCCGTGGTCTCAAATTCAGAAAAAAACATGAATCATGTCTTACCTATTGATGGATATTCAAGTGATATCATAAAGCTCAAAATGCTTGAAAAAGATGATAATCTTTAGACGAAACGTAAGTTGAATATTGAGGATGGAACAGCAATACATATCAAAATCTTCTAAGCCGACCATATCTTTACCAAAACTTTCAATTGCCCAATCGTAGTGAATTCAGATAAATGATTCATAAATTTTCCCTGGAAGTACAAGCAGGATAATGAACCTAAAACTAAGCAAATAAGAATCATAGCACGTAATTTGTTTTAGATAGTACCCATGTATACTAAAACAGCAAAGTTCAAATTGTTAATATCTGATATCCAGGAGCAGGACTGTATTGTTTCATATTGGCATATAACTCTTCGCCAAAGAGAATAGAGTCTGAAGTGGTGATTTATGTTCCCTTTCATTTTATATTTGTATTCTAGTATCTCCTCTTATAAGAGATATTGTTCTAGTGAAAATAGTATTCGTGGTATTTAGGAAATTTCTATTCCTATGATCAAAGCTATTTTTATGCGGAACCCTAACAATCGCTTGTAGAACTTCAAGGTTTCAATGAACCCCGGGCGAGAGCCACTTACTTGGAGTCAATTTACAATATTCAGGTGATCAAACTATCATGAAACATTTCTTTCAGATCGCAGGGAATATTTTCTATACAAATTTCAAACCATTTTTATTGATTTGCGATGGTGTGATATCTATGTATAGTAACCAACGCAATAAATGGGGGATTTCTAGTAGTGTGTAATAATTTTTCTAATTACAATATTAAGACATGAAATTTTCACAATTGGGATAACCTTCATGGCTTCACCCTGACCCAAACAATGATTTAAGCGGACATTCAATTTTCTAGACTTAAATTTGATGAAAACCGTTGCAAGTAACATGTTCTGAGCCGTATCATTTCTTTTGTTCATAGAGACCCCTTTGACAGCCTTCTTTCCTTTCTAACAAAACAACTCTGTATGAATTTAAGTGTGACAAGAGTGAACTACTCATGAGAAGTAAGATGACATTACAGATTCAAATCTAATGCATTTAGGAATTTGTGATCCAAACAACTGAAGGATAGGTAGTCTGGTTTTGTCAACTTTTGGGTATAAATGTTAATTTGCAGAGATTTAGAGGGAATTATGTTAAAATCTCTATTCTACAGACTCGGATATTGATGTGATTCAATCTTTTGAAAGAAAATAACTTCACATACCCGCAAATACACGCACATACACGCACATATACATACATATATATATATATATATATATATATATATATATATATATAAATATATATTATATATACATATACATATACATGTATATATATGTGTGTGTGTATATATATATATATATTTATATACATACATACATACATACATATATATATATACACACTCACACACACACACACATATATATATATATATATATATATATATATATATATATATATATATATATATATCATAATAGCATCATAACCGAGTTTTTTAGGTTTTTTTCTGCATATCAGTCCCCCATTGTGGTAAACTTCGAAGGCACATTCCAAGAATAATTGTTTTGTTCAAAAATTGTATGTATGAATTCAGCGTCATAACAGTTATGAAAGGGTAAGAGAAGCAAGATGTTCAAAACACATAGATGGGAAATTGACTTTTTCTAATGAGTGTCGTCCAACTAAAAAAGAATTATTGATCTATTGTTACCCGGACGTTCTCTCAGGTCACTCGAATTCGTAGATGAAGATATGCCTAATCGACGAGTGAAGAAATGCATTAGATAGGAACTTGATGAGAAATGACCAGAGCCAATCGGATCGTTCATCTTTAGTTACAAGTGAATGAGGGTGGATTTTGTTTGCAGATCAGTAAAAGAGTTCTTGCACCAAATACACTAATCCAAAAATGTTTTATTCATGGGAACATTTTCCTTTTGTCGAAGGTCTTTATGGATGATGTAATGCAATCATTTTGCATAATATGACCTTTCAAAACAATTTAGAATAGAGTGAAACACCAACTCTGCAATTGAGATTATCTTCTCTTGGTAATAGCAATATCTTGACTATTTTAACATCAATCAGCCTAACCAAAATAGAAACCTTCCAATGCACCCTGAGAGACTGGAGCCATTAGAAAATACATATGATATAAATCACGTAATTGTTATTAGTTTCTATCAAATATTGCCCAAAACTATATCTAAAATTATCTTTATTTTTCTGCCAATTCACTACAAAAATATCAAGTTTTTATTCTTTCAAACGTCTTGATCTAAGGGCAATTTCAAAATAAATTGAGTTAATGAAAAATTGTTTCCGGTCACTGGTCTTTTCAACCAATGATTCGATGAGATCACGTGTGTTGAATGCAAAGCTGTACTTTGGTGGTTTCTTATTTATGAATAATTTTCATAAAACCATGATTTGATAACTCACTTATATTTTATTTAAGTCGTTTGCAAAATGCTCGCCATCTTGCAATAGCTTCATCTATTAGGCAAAAGTTGAAAAAATCTACTGTCCACCTCACTGATAAAAATATTGTTGGGTAGCAAAGTTTTCAAAAACAGGGGAAATAAATTGTGATTTTGTTATAGAAATATGTGGGCTTTTTTTGAAATCTTTAGACAAAAATCAAACTACCAAAACACAACTTAAAAGAAAACTCTTCACTCTAAATGTTGCACTTTAGAAAAGGATTAAAAGCCAATTCATTCAAATTTCAGCTAGTTTCCAGTGTGACTCCGGAACAGCCAGTTTTTTTTTTAATCCTGAATGTTAGCAACATAATTAGGTATACTACACCAATGGCAAAACGGTTATTACAACGAGAAATGGAATAGCGAGCTACGTATAAACCCTGGCAGACAGAACTGGCGTTCATTTCTTAATTCTCCTCGTTGTTTTGCGTTAAATTGCAAAACCAGAAGAGTTCAACCGATCGCCAAGCACTATGGGAAGCTGGAAAACGGAAAAGTAGGTGACGTGTTCCACGAAAGTAAAAATAAGAATGATCCAATGAAATCCCGACGGGCCAATGGAAGCTGCGAATGGAATACGATGGATCAAACGAACGATCATATTTAGAATAAAGACATAACTGTCAAAATTGAAGATGCAAGTCCTGGGAAAGTAGACCACTATAGCTACCAAGATCAACGAATCTCCATGAAACTAACAAAAGGGGAAGAGATCAAGCGAAGAATCACCCTAGGATGGTAGGCCTATGGCAGAGCAAGCTGAAGCTTCAAAAAAAAGAGAGTATGCATCTTCTCAATAGTCACTTAAGGAGCTGAAACATGGAATCTAACCAGACTTGTGAACTGAGAAGCATGCAACACACACATGAGAGAATCATGCTCCACCTCACATGCAGAGATCACAAGACAGCACAGTGTATCAGGAAGAAAACGGAAGTCAGAGACATCATAGAATCTATTAGAAAACTTAAATGGCAATGGGCAAGCCATGTTGCAAGAATGACGGACAACTGATGGACATCATGACTCACAACGTGCATCCCCCAGGGATCACTTACGAAACCGAAACTGACAAAATACAAGATGAAGAAATGAACTGGACAAATTTCGAAAATCCTGGCTCTCCAACGCCAATGATCGGGAATTGTAGCGAATCCTTGGGAAGGTATATGTCCAACGACGGATGTTAACAGACTGATGATGATGAAACAGCATAATCAGAAATAAAGAGAAAGCCCACGGTGAGAAATGAGCTTAAAATCCTTATGACCAGATGGTTATAAGACGCAAGGCATAAATTGGATCCCTTTCTAGCAGCAGGGTGTAAGTTCGATTATCAATGTAGGCTTCAACTCCATTATCTTCGATTACAGTGTTTAATCATTGCTGTAGAGTAAGAGTCTACATCAAAGTTGACAAAAAAAACTTGTCAAAAAAGGCTTTAATGTTAAGACACTCCATCGATTAATAAACATGGATTTGAAATAATCCAAATGGATATCGTTGGTTTTTTTTTTTTTTTTTTTTTTTTGCTGTATTTTTTAAAATTCTTTCTACAACAAATACCAAAAATTTGCAAAGATCTCGGCTTTGTGGGATTGCCATTTCGTGCTAGTATGGATTTTAAAGCAATATTCTGAAATTACAAATATTGTTGCGAATTGAAATCTTTTTGGACTTTGAAAGACGAAAGTAATTGCTATAAAAATCCGGATATTACAGGGAATTGAATTATCCAAAATTGATTTATGGAATTCACTTTCAAAAGGAAACGGGGAATTTACTTTGGAAATGGTGAGGTCAGAGAGCAGATGGCTCATAGGAAATGTTTTTAGGGAAATATCCAGAACATTAATCATATATATATATATATATATATATATATATATATATATATATATATATATATATATATATATATATAAGTGCGCGTGTGTGTTTGTGTGTGTGTATATATAAATATGTGTGTGTGCGTTTGTGTGTTTATATATCTCTGTCTCTGTCTGTCTGTCTGTCTCTCTCTCTCTCTCTCTCTATACACACACACACACACACACACACACACATATATATATATATATATATATATATATATATATATATATATATATATATATATATATCCACCACTCTGTTCATATTTATCTCATTTTGTATACATCTATCTCTCCTCTAACTGAGTGTGTTTTATACATCTGTTCATCTATCTCAGTCAGTTCATATTAATCTTCTTTCGGGTTCATCTAACCATTCATTCCTGTCTTTTCATATCTATCTATTAAGTATGTGTATATATGCATCAATGCATTCATCTATCTATCTATCTATCTATCTATCTATCTATCTATCTATCTATCTATCTATCCATCTATTTCATAGAAAGGTCAATCTGAATGAAATGAGTCACAGGATTTTTTTTCTGATTTACATTATGGCTAAGAAAAATTTATTCCTCGGTTGACAGGAATAAATAATAATCTGTTCACTGTTCCTTCTATTGTTTGTTTCTGTCAAAAGTACAACATGATTTTTGCATCAGAGGAAGAAGAGAAAGACGATCAATTGGCATGAGGAAAATATAGGATATCGTCAAACAAAATAATCACTGAGGCTTTCAGCATCGATTCTTCCAGTTTTTAACTCAGTCTGGCTGCGTTGCTGGTTGGATATCTATGTATATGCACAGGTAGCACCAATGGAATTAGAGGGTTGAAATCCCGACGGTGAAAAAACAAACTTTTTTTTATTTTGAAAACTCTTCCCCTGGATGAGATTTCAGTGAAGTGGTCAATTTGCTGTGTAAGTTTATGCTAAATTGGCATGTTTTCCCCAAAAGCCAACCGTTTCATGCGATTGTTGCAGAACAAAAGGTGAGAGATGTAACTTATGTACTGATCACCTTTTCCCAAATTCTTAATTGATCTCCTAAGAACAGAGCATGCTGCCAAAAAATATCCGTTACTCAACAGTTTCTATTGAGTGACTAACTACATCTGTTATTTGAAATATTTTCAACGCATTAATTCATTTGAAATATTTCCCTGACGCTGTAGAAAATGGAATTAGGAAATATTTCATAGAGCGAATATTTTAATGTTTTTGTTCAATATATTACCTGAGATGCTTAATGCTTAAGTGTTATTTTAAATCAGGCATGGCCTTTTTAGATTCAAGATTAGATTTGATGCAAACTTACTTTCATTTATTCATTCATCCCATCCAGATAATAAATTTATATGAAATATACATATACACGTGAGTGCATCGATAATTTCCATAGCTTGATAAAAAATGAAGCAGTTTTTTATACAATAAATATTCATTTTTTCGACATAATCTCCTTTACTGTCAATGCACTGAGTTCAGTGGTTAATATTAATCAGTGACTTCAAGCAATACACGTGAAGTTTTGTCTGTTGCAAAGAAGATAGGATACTCTAGGGAATAAAATCAACCATCGTTAATAATCTGCAGATTAAACACTCTGTCTCTTTTTATCTCTCTTTCTCTGCTTCTCACAGATGACGTCTGAAATTGAGCTAATATTTGCCATGTCTACCAGCAACCTGCTTCCACCATGTGTCCAGTATCTCCCCCTGCTACGTTTACCGCCCCCTTTATCAGACTTTTACTCCATCAGTTGTCATATTTTTACGGATGTGCCCTATCCATATCCATTTTTGTTGCCTGATTATTTCATGTTTCCCCTTGGATCTATGATGCTTTTTATCAATTATAGTCATCGCACTGTCTATGGTTCTACGTACAATTATGTATTGATTCTCAGTTCGTTCCGCTAATTCCCATGCATTGCTTTCATGTAATAGCTAATAATAAGCAAGTATTATATACTTTACGTTTCAAGCTTATTGGCAAGATGCTAATCAATATGTTTCTATTCATACCAAATGATTTCCAGTAGATCATCATGTGTCATTTCATAGCAAATCATTGGTTTCCCTCTGGGTTTATTTCAAGTTTTCAGCAATTGTATTCGTCAACATCTTTGAACACCCCACCCTTTATTTAATGGTCTTTGTTTGTTGTAATCGTTGAACATTACAATTGTCTTTGTTCAGTCGATTTTCAAGTTTACCTTTTTACTTACCTTATTTAGATCAGTTGAGATGTTTTGTTATTCTTTTGATATTTCGGACATTGTATACATGCCATCGACCAATCTCAATCGGTCTGAATATTCTTGACGTTTATCTCGATCCATCCCAGTCAGTTTTCTGGAAGATACTTCGAAGGCTCACTGTACATATTTTAGATGATATCGTATATCCTTGTTATTCTCATCAAGCTATATTTATGTTCTTTGTAACTTGATGTCGTCTAATTATTGTGAGACTATTTTTGTATTCGTTCTGAAGTATTGGTATGTATTTTTCGATATCACCTTGCTCTCGTATTGAGTCGAAGATTGTCGCATGTTTTTCTAAGTCAAATGTTTTCTCATGATCAACAAAGGCCAAACAAGTTAGTTTGTTGTTTTGTAATTATTCGTTCGACAATTTGATTTATTTTACGTCAGTAGTCTGTTGCCGAGTTGCTACATTTGAAGCCTGTCTGCTTACTTCGTACTGTTTGAGTATCGATGTGAATAGTTCATTTATGCTGGGCAATACTGTCTTGAGGAAATATTTTCCGAGATACTTATACAATTTATTGAGTTGACTTTATAATACTTTCTCTTGTTTGCTTATATGTTGTCCATCGTTTGGTCAGAATACTGAAACAACCGTCCGAAATTTGTTTTTTTTTGTCCGTTAAGTGTTAAGTTTTTTCCAACGACTGAAGTAGTGGATAGTTATGGCTCTGGACAACATAAGCAAATGTCCGTGTTAGGAGTATTTTCAGTCGATTTTCATTTATCGATTTGTTTTATAGTACGACATGGTATTTTTTTGTTTTACTTTTCCCATCCCTAATTTTATGCGAACAGGCTTCAGCTAAATTGGAATTGAAACCGACACATAACTTGTTGCCGTTTGGTTCACGAAGCCCGAAATCTGTTCTGGTCTTTCATGTATAAATTCAAAAACATTTTTTATCAATTTGTACCTAACCTGCTTAAAACTCTCCTCGCTACTGCTCCATTACTCAAAATCCTCAATCATCCAACAAACTCACAGCTGTCTCAGAGCTTTCAGATGAGAGACTGGTGCAGTTGCTGTAGATTGTACTAAAGCAAGAAGAACAGCAACAAAAAGGAAAAAAATGAGAGAAATGGCGATGTAATAGACTGGAACCAAGGATGCGCAGCTAAACCTCGTGATATTCAGGACGAATGGATACTTTTCTCAAACCAGTCGGATACATCCAAGCATTCAAATGAAATGATCAGGAGAAATTAAAAACATTTGCAAAATTGTTTACTATATTTTTCTTCCTATTATTTCATACTTTGATCTAAAGCGTTACTTATTTTCATTATCATTACAGTTTAGCTAAATCTCAACTTGGAAAAACTATTTAAGGCTAGAAAATGACTTACAAATGATATCCATGCCCAAGGTGGAAATTTGATAAACTTGGCGTATTTCCAGCCCAACCGTGATACGCGTTTTCATAATTAATCCAGATGCAAATTCCGTGGAAAAAAGCATCAAAGCATTTTGTATATTTCAAAAACTAGCCTCGCAAAATAGCAGCTCACAAAATGGCAACTATCCAAAGAGGACCTTATTGGTCATGCTTGAAAATAGACTACACATTTGGATGACACTGTGAACATTACCATATCATTGAAAGAGCTTGTGTATGATTTGACATAGCATTCGCATCATCCGAGCAAGTCTTTCTTTGTCCAGGTACATCAGCAACCAAGCATCGAGATTTCATTCCTTGCGCTTCTACGGTTTTTTCTCCGTTGGAATGATGATATATTTCAAGTGTTAACGGGAATAATGAAAACTCAATTGAATCAGCTGATGGTGACCCCGACGAAGACTTGACTTTGCTGAGATATAAGGCACTATCAGAGTATTTAGGCTATGTTTTGCCCGAATGATAAATGGTTTGATACTCCCCGGGAAGATGAAATAAAATACTTTACGAAAATCAATAATGATGGCCAACTATGTATAATTTACTCCAAGAAAAAAATATCAGTATTTCGATGGAGATATCGCAAGACAGAGCAGTTTATTGGGGAAACATAATAGTCAAATATATCATTGATTCCATGAGAATACTCAAATGGCATTGGGTTGGCTATGTTACGAGAATGTCAGACGCTGGTCATTACTACTCACATCGTAGATAAGCAGGAATGCCATAGTTAAGAATAAGATTTGGTTAGGATTTAGACAGGTTCAAGAGATATCTGCACCGCTACGCCCGTGGTAGTGAGTTGAATAAACCTTGGAGGGGCATGTATCCAACAACAGACATAAGAATGCTGTCGCTGCCACGGTTGCTGATATCAACTTCTTGTTGACTTCAAAACTTCTCCCAAATGAGTGCCTGATTGAAAGTAACGTATTTGATCAGAACGTTCTGGTA
>OY735232.1:35353608-35366108 GCA_963457665.1 Thysanoteuthis rhombus
AGATTTAGAATGAAGGTATAAGATATGAAAGATGTTGAAGAAAAGATAAAGATAGAAGATAAATTAGATTTAGAGAGGCTGGGAAAGTAATGGGCTGAGCAAACAGAAGAAAAGAAAGCTGAGGAACAAAAATCAACAAGATTGCCTTCTTCCAGGTCACATTCCACTCTAAATACAACTATTTCATTCACTGAGTCTAATCTAAAAAAAAATCTTGTGACGGTTACAGCTGAGTAAAATAAAGAAAAAAAGACGAAAAAAATTAAAGTAGAAGATTCGGTAAAAGAACACGTTTTAAATTCTAATTGAACGAGCATTTTCAGCAACATCATATAATTAAATCGGGTGCCAGTGTTGTTTTTTTTTTAATTTTCTTTGTCTTCCTCTTCCTCTTCCACTTTTTATCTCCATTTTTTCTCTTCTTTTATTCATTTTTCTCTTTCCTCTCTTTTTCTCTCTATTTTTCCCCGTTTCATTTTTTAAATTTTCTTTCGTTGACTGATGACATTGGAATATAATCCAACTCAGTCTCTTCCTTTTCGTCTTGATTTCTAAAAAAATTTTACGTTTCCGTCTCAACCAGAAGTCTGAACTCGTCATCATTGGTAGTATGGGATAAAACATTGATAATTAAAATGAAAACTTCGGAGAGAGACCTGTAAGAAATAAGAAGCAGGACGAACTCCAAAGACTGCAATAAGGAAAACACACTGGGAAATTTAATTGGACAGTTAAAATTGTGATTCTTTCTCTCTCTATCCATAACCACGGACTCTTCCCCTTAAAGGTAACACATTTGCAGATAAAAATGTTTTTGAAGACATGATGGGGATGAGGAAATGAATGAGCGAATAAAAGTACAAAGAACAAAGGTGAGAAAATAAGCAAGAAAAAAAAAATAAGAGAACAAAAGGAAAAATGAATGGAGAAAGAAAGGGAAGATATAAAGAAAGAGAGAATTAAAATTTAAAAAGGAAACGGGAAAAAGAAAGAAAAAAAACGAAAAAATGAAACAAACTAAAGTAAAGCAGGAAAGAATAGGAAGAACAAAGAATGAAAGAAACAGGGAAAAAAGAAACAAAAATTGAGAGGTAAAGAAAGAAATGAAAAGAAATGAGGAAAAAAATTCTAGAAATAAAGGAGATTAAAGGCAAAAAGTGCATAGAAAAAAAAGAAAAAAAAAGAAAAAAAAGGAAAATGGTGAGAGAGAGACATGGGGGAAAGGATGAGAAAATTAGAGAAAAAAGGGAGACAGAAGAGAGAATGAAAGAAAAAGGGACACGCAAACGAGAAGAAAGTGGTCATTGATTTACCAAAAAACAAAGAAAAATGCATGCGTGAACAAGATAAAGAATGGACGAGAAAACAAAAATAAAATATAGAAAACCTATGAGAATATTTTTATATCCTTTTTCAGCACATAAAAATAATCTGTTATATTGGATGAAAACATGGACAGGCAGCAAAAATTGAGAAAGATAAGATAGAGATTAAGGAAATATACCGACTGAGAGTGGAAAAAAAACTGTAGCATGAATTGATGGATAATAACATCCCTCGAATTTGTAAGGTTCCAATTGGTAAAAATTGAGATGAAGACAATGAAGATTATGGTGCCAATGATGACGTTGATACAAATAATATTTAGGATTATAATTGAATGATTTCAATGTTGACGATGAACTTAAAAAAAGAGCTTCACTCTGAATATTTAATATTTGTACGCAGTACTTGCCACTTCCTGCCGTTTCTTGATACAAATAGTTCTCAAGCACAAAGACAATCCCTGCTATTTCCTTTCACGTGTTCTAGACAAAACTGACTCGAGAACTAATAGTTTAAAAATGCCATGGATAGTTTCGGTATCAAAATAATTCTATGATTTTTTTTTGTCAGGGATTGTTTTGCATCGACATGTTTAATTAATGAGCGCCAGGGAATAGCACGAATAAGAAAAAGAAAAAAAAAAACAACATTGAAAAACTGTTGCTTTTATTTTTTTTTATTAAACAAAAAATTTTCCTCTTTAGATATGACCCGAAAAAACATTTTAAACAGTTTTCTATTCTTTCATTTAACTGGTCATTTTTTCTTCCCCTCATTCCGAAGTTATTTAATTTAGAGACAAAACTGCTTAGATGTGACAGCATTAATTCATGAAACATTTCTTTCTTTCCAATTGTTATTTGTTGGTTTTTGCTTGCTTTTAGTTGGAGTTCCAAAGCCAATAATTACCAGAGCTGTCACTGTCTCATATTAGTGCACCTTACTTTCACTTGATCTGTATACTATAATTGCGATCATTCTGAACAATGAATTAAAAACGCATAATGATTTCTATTTCAAATTATAACTAAATCAAAAATTCTAGATATTTTCTGGTAATTTTTTTCAAACAATTGTTGCTGATTTTTTCTTTTTCATTACTGACGATCTAAAAAAGAGAGACATTCAATTCAGAGGCCAAGCTGTTCAAATGTGACAGCCGTCATTTCATTTGGCGTTGTTTTTCACACTTGTGTCTTTGTTTTTATCCAGTTGAAGTTTCAAAGCCAAGACTGGTCAATGCTGTCAGTGTCCTTCCTTAGTGGACTTTCCTGTCAGTTCAACTATTCACCTATTGATCCGTGTGTCTTCTCTGTCGATTGATTGATGAGGAAACTTGAATTGACCAACTAGACACATCTAAGTCCTAAGTGAATAGAGAAAATGGTGGACTGTCAAAGTAGACAATCAAATGGGGAAAAAAGCATTTATTGTTGAAAAAAAATCGTTAAAAGAGGTCTAACTACCAAAATAAAAACTAGATAAATGAAAGTGTACTTTTTTGTTCTTTTTATCCTCTTGGTGGTTGTTTTAACTTCACCAATAAAACCTGTTTTTTAGAGATTTCTAATTGTTTCTCATTTGGCCTTCTTGTGAGTTTTCTCCAGCTAGCACAAAAAAACGAACGTTAATTCAGGCTTTTGCTCTTTGAAATTATGATCGTTACTTTTTGATAGGGATTAATTGAAAACTAATTGATATTCATTATGAACTCTTGTTCACAATCCACGGTGTCAGTCCTCTAAATATTCTGTTTAGATTTGCCCATGCATCCTTATATGACACTTTATTGACGGTCTGTGGGTCCCAAACATGTTGAAATTCGATTTTCTCAGCATCCTTGTGATAAATTGATATGAAACTATCTCCAGATATTCGAATGAATCACCCGTACTTCCCTCTTTGTATTCTACCACAAAAACTATTGCTACTACTATTGTAACAAGTAGTAATGCTTCTACTACCTATTATCAATGCTAGTTTTCTCAGTTGTTGCATTTTTTAAAAATTGCTCCTGATCATTGGGTGAACCATCCTCATTTTCATCTCTCCCCAACTCCGACTATTACTACCCAATTTTGTACTGCTACTTCTATTTTTATGATCCAAATTCTTTTCTTATAAATTCAATCAGGCATGGTTTCTCATTTTGCTTGAAAGCCAGTCTATTTACCCATCTGCTCTTCATCCTCCACTGTTTCTTTGCACCTAAAGAGCGGAAAGATTTGAGACTGACTAAACCCTTTCTTGTTCGGGTGATTCAAAATGTAAGTAAAACTTTCGAATCGATTCCGTTGCTGAGGGGAGCCAACTGCCGAGGATTTATGACAAAAATGTGTGTGTCTTTCTCTGTCTTCCTCTCTGTCTTTCTCTCCGTCTCTCTCTGTCTCTATCTTTTCGTAGGCTGAGAAAAGTCGACGGCCTCAATTACAGATATGATCAAGTTGAGATTGAAACATATCATATTGCTAGAAATCCAATTTGTTGAAATGAGTTTGTTTGTTTGGGTTTTTCTTGTATATAGAAGTTTGTTACTGCTTGAACGTCTTGATATAGAAGATAATTATTATTTAAAGCTAAAAAGTCCCTTTACTAAAATATCTGCCACTAATGGAAAGTTGGTAGCCATTGAGACAATCACGTGTAAAGATATGGACGTGACGATGATGGACATATCGTTGAAATTATTATTTTTATTCATTCTAGGAATGTATATTTTTTTAAATTGGTACCTTTCCCTAAAAAGCCATTCACTTTCAGTAACCATTCAATATTCATCATTGTCATGATCATCATAATCATAATCATCATCATCAGCAACAGTTTTTTTAGTGTCAGTCATCGGACATAAAGATTTCTTATGATTCGCCAGACCTCTCTATCATGGGTGTCGCAGAGCCAATACTGGGTCAACTTGTTTACTTTGTAATGTCACGTTATATTTGTCAGCCCCCGTTTCACATATGATCTCATCTTGTATGTGATCAACATTTTGCCATTTGAGTTTCTTACTGGATTATACAATATCTCTGCCTCTATTTTTTCATTTTATTTATCGTCCCGTCTCGTAGTTCAAGCATGTTTTGCTGAGCATGTGATTCTTATGCACACGTTGCATGACTTCAGTTTGAGGGTAAATATTTCAGTCATATTCAAAGTATCAACTCCATAGTTAACAATCAGGAGCATGCAACAGTTTTATAACTTTCTTTTTAAGATCAAAGTATTTTATTGCTTTTGTAGTATTCGTGTTTTTTTTCAATATTCCTGATCTGTAAAGATTATAAAAATCAGTACCAACAATTATAAGTAAATTTCCACATAAAACGCTAGTTAAACAGAAACTTGATTACTTGTGCCTGGCGTTTCCTCATCTCCCCCAAATTTCCAGAGGAAGCACTTTCTTTAGAACATAGGAAGAGTATTAAGAAAAAAGTATGTCCCTAACAGTTCCTGAACTTATGGCATTATTTTTGTTTGCTTACATTGCATTTTGCAGCAAATCATCTATCAAGTTGTCAAATTGCCATTTACTCAACAGTCTTCTATTCATTCAATTTTTTTATAAATTATATTTATATATATATATATATATATATGTGTGTGTGTGTGTGTGTGTGTGTGGTGTGTGTGTGCGTGTGTGTGCTTATATATATATGTGTGTATATATATATATATATATGTATATATATATATATATATATATATATATATATATATATATATATATATATATATATATATATATATATATATGTATATATATATATATATCGCAAGACAATTGAATATATGGACAGGATTAAACTTCATTAGATTACCTATTGGGGAGTAAATTAGATTAAAGTGAGTATCTGAGGTGAGAACACATAGGAAGTATTATTGCTTTGAAGAATGAAAACGTCGTTTGAAAGGAAAACATAGAATATAGTGTCAACAGTTAAGCAGAAAAGTACTTCAAAGGATGATAATTTCTTCAAGTGTAAGTCATTCTGCCTACCGTAAACAGTTGTCGGTAGAGACAGTGATGATTCATGAATTACGCATTTTTTCTCCTCTTTTACCTAGAGCAAATAATAAAATAATTGTTTTACCAGTACTACTAGTACACAGTCAGAAACAAACACAAAAATGTAGAGAACAACGATGCCCAAATAAAAAGTGAACGATTATTCACCTTGATCTTCTTCTATATTCATAACTATTAAAGACTATTTGTTTTCAATAACTTTTATACGATATTGATTTCATTATCCTTTGAAGTTTTTATTCTATTTTATTCTTCAACGACAATTTCTTTCAAATGGCACTGATTTTTTCATTTGTCAATCCATTATTAATCTATCTAATTTAATTCTGCTTCTAATATTTGATTTGATCAATTTTTATCCTGTCTAAATATTCAACATCATTTAGTATTTTATTCAGTAACTTAATACTTCAGGTATGCTTTGCATACTTGTGAATAAAAAAAGCTAGTTATACAAAGAAGTAGGAGGAATTGAGACGAAAGTGTGGTTCCTATCTTTCTGGTCTGATTGCCAGAGGGATGTGTTCATTTCATGAGAATACAAAGTAGAAAATATCCTTTACTATTCATTGCATTGCAGTTACGCCGGTTTGAAGCAGAAAAAGTAAATACATAGTCGTCGTCGTCGTCATCATCATCATCATCATCATCAGTCTTTTAGCGTCCGTCGTTGGATATAGACCTTCCCCAGGATTTGCCACTCTTCCCTATCATGGGCATCACGGAGCCAGTATTTCCTGAACTTGTCTTGAACTTTGCCGGCCTCGGTTGTGTATGTGGTCTCGGGGGATCCATGTTGTGAGTCGTGATTCCATCGATTGTCTGCAATTCTTGCAACATGGCCAGCCCACTGCCATTTGAGATTTTTAATGGATTTTATGATGTCCCTAAGTCTTGTCTTTTCTCGGATGTACTGTGCTGTCTTGTGGTCTCTCCATGTGAGGCCGAGCATTATTCTTTCATGTGCCCGTTGCATGGTTCTCAATTTTTTGGTCCGTCTCTTAGTTAGGTTCCATGTTTCAGCTCTCAAATATCAATTAAAGAAATGTTTTTAATTTTTAACATTATCGCTGTGTGATTGAAAGTTACTCTGTTAAATTCACCCACGCTCAATTACTTCACGCTCAGTTGTCCCTTATCAGTTGTCACTGCTCGAAAGTCGCACGCACGATAGTTGTTGGCTCAAAGTTGCAAAATACCTACGGTTTCAAGTTATATTGGTTACTTCCCTCGAGCATTTTGAATCTAGATATTTCATATGATAAGTTTCGACGATTCTGAAGAGCGGAAGTCAA
Source organism: Thysanoteuthis rhombus (assembly GCA_963457665.1). Taxonomy (NCBI): domain Eukaryota; kingdom Metazoa; phylum Mollusca; class Cephalopoda; order Oegopsida; family Thysanoteuthidae; genus Thysanoteuthis; species Thysanoteuthis major. The sequence goes on from OY735232.1 coordinate 35,360,260, forward strand.
AAGAGTATAAAGGTTTAGAAGAAGTTATTTGTGTATTTTCAGACCAATTGATTAACACATAGCAATACTTATGTTATTAAGTATCAATTGTATTTCATTTATTACCTCGCACACATATGAATCTCCCGGTTCATTCTCCTTTCTCAGATGTATCTATTCAGATAGCACTTGTAGAGAACATTATCTTTGTATATGAAGTGCAATTCTGTAACCATGATGGCATCATGTAGCATAGTTATGCGTATGCTAGAGTTTCTGCATTTTCAAAGCGCTGCTCTAATCAAAAGCAAGTTATATACCAAGGACAACTAATGTCTATGAAACCAACAAAAGAATGAAAGAAAACAAACGAAGAATCGATCTAGGATGGCAAACCTGTGGTAGTGCAAGCTCAACCTTCAAAAACAAGTTGATCCCAATAATCCTAAAAAATAAGTATACAACCAAATGCATCCTCCCGATAGTCACTTATGTAGCTGAAACGTGAAACTCAACCAAGAGACAGACCCGTAAACTGAGAAGCATGCAACGTGCACATGAGAGAATTATGCTCAACCTCACATGGAGAGATCACAAGACAGCACAGTATATAAGGAAGAAAACGGGAGTCCAAAACATCATAGACTTTATTAAAGAACTGGCCATGGGTAGGTGATGTTGCAACAATTGCAGACAATCAGTGGATATCACAACCCCAAAGCATGCAGAGATCACATGCAAAACCGTCGCCAACTGAATACAAATGGCTCTGTGACGCCGATGATAAAGAAATGTGACGGATCCTGGGAAAGGTCTATGTTGAACGACGGACGATAAAAGACTGATGAAGATGATCGATTATCTCAGCCAATGATTGATTCGAAGGAGGTATTTGTTAAACATTAATTGGAGGGTGCCATCGACGAGATTCATGTACGTCTCATGGATACACAGCATTGAAACTGAACAAAATGTATTTGAAACTGCAAATAGGAAACACAACAATCAAAATCAAAAACCCATTATTATTAGAAAACGTAGACCACTACATCTACGTTGTAAGACAAATATGCATGTAATCATCAAAAGCAGAAAGGATCTGCTAATCACTCTAAGGTGGAAAGATTTAGGTTGAGCGAGGTTGGCTTTCAAGTACAGGAAAATCCTATTAGTCCAAGTGAGAAGAATATGCGACCGATGTATCCCCGGATAGTTATGCATGGAGTTGGAACATTGAAACTAACTGAATAATTGACCCTCAAACTGAAATCCATGCAATGTTCACATGAGAGAATCACGATCAACATGACACAGACAGATCACAAGACAGCATAATATTAGAGGAAAAACAGGAGTTTGATGTGTCATAGAATCCACCAGAAAACGCAAATGACATTGGGTTGGTCATTTTGCGAGAATGGCAGGTAGCAATTTGTCATCATAACTCACAACGTGTATTCCCAGAGATCACATGTTAGATCCTTGCTGAGAAAATTTAAGATGGTGTTACGAACTAGACAAGTTCAGAACGATTTTGCTCAGCAATGCCCCTGGTAGATAATACGTGATACGTCTACGTCCAGCAATAAACTCTAAAAGACGGATAAGATGATGAAAGATTACTGAAATGTCAGACGTATTAGTCTTTTCAACTAGCTTTATACTGAATTATAGAATTTGATCACTTTACAATATCTGTGTATAGTTTTATTTAATGTAAGGTTCCCTTTATATCATATGTTAGACAGCCAGTTTAATTGGACCCCGATTTAGTACTTTTATCACCATGTATTTCTTAAAACACAATGATTTATATCCCGATTTGAAGTTTTTATTGCTTCCCCTGTTTGACTCACGGCACAGTATTTGTGATGTAGCTTTGTTTGTGTGTCAAATACAAATGCAAGAACACCGATGTTATTTGGTTCTTTCTTTGGTCTCAACCAGTGGAATAGAAACACGTTGAACAGCCATTGCTTTGGTTGACCTCTGAAAAAATGGCGTGCTGAAATATGTCTAAAGAAACATTTCGATATTTTTTATTTCTTTTGCACATGAACAGATGAATGTCACAAATAAATTTGTTATAGGATCCTTTGTGATAGAAACGGAAAGATCATTGATCTATACGCGAAATTACAAAAAATCAAACATATTTTGTGTACAGCTTTTTTATGTTTTGCTTTGTTCGAAAATAATAGCTGATTTTAAAAATAAAATAGAAAGGCCTGCAGAAAGTTTACGTACTTGGACAAAAGGGAGAAAAATAATCGAAATGTACATAACCCTTTTTTGGCACAATACATTTTAACATTTTTTGCTTATCTTAGCGAGGTTAGCAAGAAGTTAAGCGTTGGAGGGTAACTTCTGTGTGAGCAACAAAGAATACATCATCAGTGGAGAAGAATTCTTTGACTAACTTTGTTCAGAGTAGCTTTGGATTGAACATGTCGCCATCATTCCGTATGTATATACATTGTTTGTGTACGTAATCAATCTGTTTCTGTAGGGATTACATGGAGCTTTACATGAAAACTAAGGTAAATTATTGGTAATCCTTTACACCATTGTGATCCGTCGAATGTTTCCCCGGAATGCTATACTTTGAAAAAAGGGAGAACCTGTTTCCGAACATAAGTAGAGCTTCCTAAATCTTATTGAATTTCGAACAATGATTCTGGAGAAAGAATAGGACAAAGAAAGAATTGATCATTTTGTCCAAAACAATGAAAGATATAAGATAAAGAGTGAAATTGAACAAAATCGAAGTATCAAACGATTAAACAAAAGAAAAAAAAGGCTCAAGATTGATAGCTCAGACAATAGTTTGTCAGAATTTTTTTTAAGAGGCTGTCAACCTAAGCTGTCACCAAAACTGTAAACATTTTTCCTTCAGTTTTCAGATTGTTCTTTCCAGTTGGCTGTCAGAATGGTCATCTATATACACCTGTGCAGGCTGCACGAGAAGAAATGGAGACTGAATATTCAAACATTTTTTTGATATTTGAAAACGTTTGTTTTTTTTAAGGTTTTGACGCAAAATCCGATTTTCAGGGATCTCCAATTTACAATGTAAGCATCTGCTGAATAAATGGGCTAGCTTATGCCCGGTAGCATTTACGCTTGTGTCTCGAAAAATCAGACCTTTTGTGAAAATGAATCACCTAATAAAAGATGGAAAAAGTAATTAATTCATTGCTCCGTCCTTTTTTTCAATCTTTTATTGATCACCCTGAACATGGCATACAGATAAAATAAGCTTGTCAAGTAACCGTTCTTATTGAGTGACTAACCATTTTTGACTGCTAGCTATTAGCATCTTCTATGGTGTTTCATTTTCTCCCCCTCTCTATTCTCTCTCGACACAGATGTTGTCAAGATATTAATCAAAATAAGTATACATTCCGACGCTGGTTAACCGTCTCGGTTTTCACTGATTTAATCGTGTATTTGAATGCAATGGAAGCTCTCTTGATCGATCCTCATATAAAGCTCTCTGCAAAACATATTGGACAACGGTTTTCTCTCAATTAATACAGTGTATTATTTCTGTAGCTGTTGTAGTTCATTTTACATTGTCGAGATGCTATCTTGACGTCAATTCTTCCCTATTCCATATCTGTAATTAGTGGATGCTTTGCCTTGAAAGGATAAAAATATTCCATACTATTTCCCAAATTCTGGTGGAAAGGACACAAAAGACACTAATGCAAAGTGAACATAAACGGTCCCTGTCGAAACCCAATCTGCAAATATCAGAAGGTGCCCACAATAGAGCCTTCAAGCTCGTGAGTCAGTTTACGAAAGTGACGATACTTCCATTTTTTGGGTTCTCTATGACTCGAAAGGATACAAGAAGGAGGCAGTGGGGAGAAAGTGTTGGAAGGCCATGGACGCTGGAAATACATGGCACTCATTTGAATCGTATGTTTGGAGAGCTGCTTTAATAGGAGAGATTGAATGAACTTGCCATCACAGTCAATACTTGCCCAATCGTTAAGTCATGTTTTGAAGTTATCGAAACAAATTATATCCAAGAATAGATATGGTTAAAACAAATCCTATTCATGACACCACTTGCCTTTGTTACAAAAATAAAGTAAAGAAAACATTTAAAAAAATTTAGATTCTTTATAAGATGAACGCTGCTAATTAACCTATCAGAATCTGACCAAAAAAGCACCCCCAAGGTCTTCTTCTAAACATGGGGTAGTTTTTGAGGGGTTCAGGGGAGCACTTATGGCAATGTTCAAGTCTAAAAACGAGACCGTATGGTAGGAGGCTCTGGAACACACGAACGCATGAACAAGCTCATCATTTTGAACAATCGTAGGAGAAAAAAGTGTGAGTAACTGAAAGTAATGATTAATGATTACTATTTGTTGAATTTCATACTAGAAGCATAAAACTCTACGTATGATTCATCTCTGAAACAGCTTGAGTGAAGTTGAAAATAAAACATCAAAATTAAGATACTTGAATTATTAAAATCAAATTACATGAATGAATAACTGAAAGGCTCTTAATGTCATTGAGCGATATATATATATATATATATATATATATATATATATATATATATATATATATATATATATATATATATATATATATATATATATATATATATATATATATATATATCAATCCTGTGTAATGTATTCTTCAACAACATCGAATTCCCTCTTGATTTTTAGGGGAACTCAAAATATGTTTGGCAGGAAAAGTATGACAAATCTATGTAGATAATACTTTGGAGAATGGGCAGGGTTGGGGGATAACGGTATTTTCAAATTTGGTGTATATTGTGTTCGTTCATGTACCCCTTCATTTACATATATATACATATATATATATATATATATATATATATATATATATATATATATATATATATATATATATATATAAATAATGTTTCAACTAAGAAGCACCGGGACCATTAGTAAAACCTCAGACAAAACCAGGAAACACATTGAAAATTGCAGAAACCTCAAACCTCTAGCAAAAACAATTGATAAAATAGAGGATGCCGAAATAAACAAAATAATCAAAAAGAACTAAGAGAAGAGAAGAGAAGATATACTATCGAAACTACTCTCGAAAAAATTCGTGTTTTAAAGCAATAAGCAAAGCTTCCAGTATAGAATAGGAACAACTGATCAACATATTCGAAGAAAACGGAGACATAACAACAGACAGAGACAAAATTGTTGAATGCACTCATAAATTCTACCAAGAACTTCACTCTTCAAGGGCAACGAAACAACAACCAGGGTACGCAAGACGCTGAAAATTAGTTCGAGGACTTTCCTGGAGTTACACCAAGGAAGTTCAACAAACCACCAAACAAACAAAAAGAGGAATAGCCCCTTGCCCAGATAACATCATCATCGATCTACTCAAAAAAGCTGGTAAAATCGTTAACAAAAAACTAGCTATTCTTTCCAACTCTTCAACTGAGAGACCGTAACATGGTGATCATCATGCTTTTACATAAAAAAAAGAAACCCCAAAGACCTCAACAACTACAGACCTATAAGCCTACTCATCTATGAACCTTTCGCAGAAATCATCACCAACCAGATCGCAGAAACACTAGATGAAAACCAATCAAGGGAAAAAGCTGGATTTAGAAAAAACTACTGGACCTTCAACCATTTCCACTCAATAAATCAGCTGAAAGAGAAAACAGCAGAACACAAAATGCCACTCGCTGTAGCATTCGTAGATTTCAAGAAGGCATTTGATTCTGTAGAAATTCCCATGGTCATTAGGGCAATCACTCTACAGGAATATACTCTGTATACGTCAAAGTGCTTCAAAATTTATACAATCACAACAATTTCTCTATCAGATTACATAAGGAC
>OY735232.1:35371108-35381108 GCA_963457665.1 Thysanoteuthis rhombus
AATAATATATCAAGAAACATGAGCTAGTTTAGGTAGCAAATCTACAATGTATTCTCTCTCTCTTTTTTTCTCTCTCTCTTTCCGTCTCCGTCTCTGTCACTCTCTCTATATATATCATGATGATGATGATCATCATCAGTCTTTCTACGTCCGTTGTTGGACATAGACCTTCTTCAGGATTCGCCAAACTTCTTTACCATGGGCGTCGGGAGCCAGTACTTTCTGAATTTGTCTAGCTTGTCTCTCCATCTAATATTCTGCCGGCCTCGGTTCTACATGTGACCTCTGTGGATCTCTGTCGTGAGTCCATCGGTTGTCTGCCATTTTTGCAACATGGCCAGCCCACTGCCATTTGAGATTTTTGATGGATTCTATGTTGTCCCTGACTCTAGTCTTTTCTGAGATGTACTGTGCTGTTTTGTGGTCTCTTCATGTGAGGCCCAGCATATTTCTTTTATGTGCACGTTGTATAGTTCTCGATTTGCAGATATGTCTCTTGGTTAGGTTCCATGTTTCAGGTCCGTAAGTGACTATCGGGAGGATGCATTACAAACCCTTCTTTTTAGTATCAATGGGATCTTCTTATTTTTGAAGGCTTAGCTTGCTCTGCCAAAGTATTGCCATCCCAGTGTGAGATTTGCTAGATTTCTCCTTATTTTGAGGGTGTCATGGAGATTTGTTGTCACAGGTAAACCTAGTGATCAACTTTCTCAAGTGCTGTGTCTTCGATTTCAATATCATTAGTAGTTGCACATGGTCTATGTCTTGCTGAAGTTCATGTGTTGGCCGACTATCTTACTCTCTTAATTTAGTTCACCAATCATTAGTTGGAGGTGGGCAGGTTTGCTGCAAAAAGAGCAATGTCGTCCGCAAATCTGAGGTTGCTAAGATACTTGCCGTCTACTCTAAATCTGTTACTCTTTAACAGCTCCTTTATCAGGCTACATAAAGACTCAGACCCCTTTCAGCTCCAGAAAAGAGTAAGACAAGGTGAAATCAGCTCACCTAAACTCTTCAAAGCCTGCTCCGAGATGATCTTCAGAAGACAAGATTGGGAGAGTAAAGGAATATATATATATATATATATATATATATATATATATATATATATATATATATATATATATATATATATATATATATAATTGTTATCGAGTAGTAAGATTGTTTTCACCATTTTAAAGCCTATTAATTTCACAGTGAAGTATTTCTCTCATGAATGATGGCTCTGTTCACCATTGCGAATTCTACTCAACAACCTTGTAAAAAATGTGTGGATTTATTCTGATTTGTTTGCTGAAACGATTTCAATTTTTTGCGGCGAAGAAAATCAATTTTTTATCTACCCAAATTGTGACAAGTGTTCATGTTTTCATTGCTGGAAAGACAAATCCCTGAGATCCACCAGAGAAACGTTGCAAAAAACAAATGTCTGATATTTGCTGGATGCAGATTCAGGAGCGAGAAAGAAAACATTAACTATGAGAGAATCTATTTTGCAAGAAACAAGAAAATGGTTGAGGGCATATATATATATATATATATATATATATATATATATATATATATAAAGAGAGAGAAAGATAGCGTGAAATTGTAAGAAAAATGTATGCATGTACATATTTGAGTACATTCAAGTGGATATAATGAATATATAATACGTAAATACATCTATAAAGCCGCCAAAACTCTCCCACTCACTCTCATACACGTGTGGATTTGTGTTGAGATACACAAACCAATTCGTATGATACTTATATATATATATATATATATATATATATATATATATATATATATATATATATGTGTGTGTGTGTGTGTGTGTGTATGCCATCCATGTTCACGCTAACACAGTAGCGATGACTAACCACGATCCCAAATACGGTAATATAACTGCATATGGTCAACTAGCTGACATGTAAAACAAAAGTGTCCGTGATTATTAAATCACAGACACAGAAACACAGAGACAGAGAGAGAGACAGACAGACAGTCAGACATACTGACAGACAGATAGACGGACAGATAGACAGAGAGGGAGGGAGAGAGACAGAGAGACAGAGGGAATTGGAAGAAGTCATTGGCTCCGGAAGATGGTTCAATATATTACCGTAATCAAGTTGGTTTGGCTTCGTATTATCGTAATAGTCGGCCTTTTTTCCTGAAATTATTTGCACGCTAAACTCTAAAACATCCTCAAAAGCTCCAAATGGTCTTTCAAATCACCACCATTGAACAGCAACAATTACCCCTAAGCCAAACGTAAGTGTGAGTAAATGCTTCATTTCAAGTGCTAAGCTGTTGCTGACTTTGCAATAGCACCAGAGGTTAGTATTTGAGCCAGGTATAAAGCTTTTTTGCGGGGGGGGGCTGACTTTTGTAACGGACCCGCAAATACAACACAACCATCCTATCCTTTTAATCAATTAGTCCATCCCTGAAATAAGCTAATCCATTCAGATACTGTAATTTTTATCACATTAGCGAGATACGTATAATTTCCAAGATTCGATCCCAGATATAGGCGTAGACAACACTTTCTGTATCAGTGTAGACAACTGATCATTAATAAAATATCCATATGCAATAAACAACAGCTTGGATGCTCTGTGTATTTAGAGTGGCATTGTGTTTTTGGCAAACTTGTTTTCCGTCAATAGGATCGTCATGAAAGAAAAAATGTTTGAAAAAAGTCCTTTTGTCGAGGAGACTTGCGAATCTAAAATGATGCCAGAGCTGGTACATGCTGTGGATACCGGGATTTAGTTACCTGGCATAACACTGCAGTCATAATAGGAAAAGCATGCGACAACGAATCCCCATGAAATCATCAAAAGAAGAAGAAATCAAGCAATGAATCACTCTTGGTTGGCATGCTATCAGAAGGCGAACTCAGCTTTCAAGAACAAAAAATATCCAATTGATCCTAAAAAGAAAGTTGTACAACCTGTACAAAGCATCTTTCCGACAGACAGCTATGGGACCAAAACATGAAACTTAACAGAAAAACTAACCCACAAACTTAGAACAATGCAACGTGCATAGGGACAAAACATACTCAACATCACATGGAGAGATCGCAAGACAGCTCAGTGTATTAGAGAAAAATCAAAGACTGAGATATAGAATAGATTAGAAAAATCGAATGACAAGGAGCTGGTCATAATGTAAAAATGTGAGATAACTGCTGGACATCACGACTCACACAAAGGATCCCAAGATATCAACAGCGGAAACAAAAGGTGGCATGCCATACTAGACTAGTTCAGAAAGTATTGGCTCAGCGATCCCTACAATAAAAAGGACTTGTGAATTATTTGGATGGTTATGTCAAACGTCGGACGCCACAAAAATGGTATTCCTAATAATGATGGTATATTCCAATAGGAGTTGTCACTTAATAAATGTACGATTCATTTCAAGCAAAGCATAGTTTTGTAAATATATATACTTTCTGTCTCTTGAAAGCACCCCATGTTTGAGGTGATCAATTGAAACATTAGCCTCGAATGTAAATTGATCTTTTAAAAAACATTTCGTGAGCAGAAGAGGCATAATGCAAGAAGTAAATGCCACAAATCCATATTTGTACTCGTCAAGTTGTTTTTTTGTTTTTGTTTTTTTTTTAGAAAAAACGATGTAATATCTCTATTTGGATTCTATGTAATAATTTGTTGGATAAAACAAAACAAAAAAAAGTCCGGTTGTGAGTAGGAGATATTTTCAGCGTCAAAGTTACTTTTAATTAGAAGAGTACAAAAATATCTCAAACCATCAAATAAGTAGAATTAATAGTGGCGAAAAAGGACTCTTATTTCTCTGAAATATACGATCGACGATGCCAATCAATAAATAAATTGCGTTAGTGGATCATTAGATGCTGAAAAAAAAAAGATAATCGATAAATACATTACCTATGTTTGTTGTATGATTATCAAAAAAAAAAATCTGGATCAGTTAAAAAAAATAAATGGATATTTTCTGATCAGTCCACAACTAGGAATGCTGCCAAAAGACGATGGTCACATGACGGTTTCTAGTTAATGACTAACTAAAACTATCAGTCCAACCGTTACTATGCTAGTATTTTGATATTTTCCAATTTTGGCATGTATTTCATTCAAACGAATGTTATTTTTAACACATGTAAGTGTATCGTAAGAGAATTAAAAAATTAAGAAAAATCGTCCCCGATTTAGTTACCAGTTGTAAATATCAACATACTTACCGTATTAGCATCCTTTGCTGGACATAGCCTTTTGCTTAGATTCGTCACACTTCTCTATCATAGGTGCTGCAGAGTCAATACTTTCCGAAATTGTCTAATTCTTATCGCCATTTTGTATTCCATCGGCCACGGTTTCACATGTGATATCTTGGTATCCACGTTGTGAGTCATGATGACCTAAGGTCATCTTATATTCTAGCAACATGATCAGTCCATTGCCATTTTAGTTTTCGAATAGCTTTCACGATATCTTTGACTTTTGTTTTTCCCCTGATATATCGTATGTTTTTCAATCTTAAATACGATATTTAGCATGATTTCTTCTATGCCCACATTGCATTGTTCTCAAGTTTAGAGTCAGTGTCTTTGTTAGTTTTCATGTTTCAGCTCCATCGGTGACTATCAGGAGGATGGATCGGTCGTATATCCTGTTTTCGAATTGAGAAGATGTTATTGTTCTTTAGGGTTGAACTAACTGTACCGGATGCTTGCCAACATAAAGTGATTTTTCATTCGATTTTTTCTTCTTTCGATTTTGATTGATGTGTGTCTGTGTTCAACAGGTTCTTTGTACATGGCCTTTGCTATAACAAAGTTCTTGTTGGGTTCAACTTCTTTACTATCGTTGAACTATAGTAAAGTGAAAGTGAAACAAAGCAGAGAGGGCTTTATTTTTAGGAACCAAGAGACAACCCAGTAGATACCAAGGATTTCCAGGACTGTTCAACTGTTAAAGGAGTCCAAATTGAAGATTTTCCTAGTTTACGCTCCTTCTTCACAGACAGCCGGAAGAGAAATGGACAACTTTTACTATGCCTAGGGCAAACTTTTACTATGCCTTGGGCAATGCTTATTACGGCTCCTCAATCTTTGAATTTCTTATAATAGATATACATTTCATACATCTTGAGAGGACAATACCATCTAATAAGAAAGACGGATTGATATTGAAAAAACAAAACAGTACATTCCTATTTTCTAAACTGAGAGGTGTTGGTTCTTGAGATTTTGTGAATTTCATTGTTCATATGAGTCCCATTTTCTTGATTTTTTACTTTTATTATTGCGTTAAGAGGATTGAATATAGCCACAGTTTAGTTTTTGTTAAGACTCTACAAAGGCTTCATCCAAACTCGAGCTTTGATACCGCTGTCCATGATTACGAATCCAAAACTTTTGAACGAGTGCGTCAGTGTTCATTTAAAATGGTTGTCGACATTATCAGGGGCATGACCAGAGCAATGTACTGAACTGAAATTTTCATTTTGAAATTCTAAATCTGGGTCAAAAATTGAAAAAAAAACAAACTTACAAAAATAATTATTTATAGTATCAACTGCAAATAACTACACACCTATCAATATTTTCGTAAAAATGTATTTTTCTTAAAACTATGATCGAATTATTTAAAGTGCTGAATTATAGAATCAAAACAGATACCCATAGTTATCATCTGTTACTAAACTCTAAGGCATGAACACACTTTTGCCAAAAAAACTTAAATATAAAAAACATAACAAAAGAATGTATACTTTCACAGCAGAAAACCTTTGTGACGCCAATGTCATCAAGACTTTAAACAGTAGAGGAAAATAAAGGCAGTTACGACGAATATTGACTCCAAATACCTTCTTTCACAGAGGTGTTCTTATATGTGGTCTGATACATATTCATATTTTGGGGTAAACTGTTCCGATGCAGTAGATTTTTGTAATAAATAATAACTATGGATATCCATTTTGATTGTACAATGCTTTTACAATGTTTGGTTTAGAAAGAAAGCATTTCTTCATTATAAAAGTTGATATGAATGTACTCATTTATGGGTGAGGCTATATATTTGCATCTAGATTAAATTCGTTGGTGAATAATTCAGTTCTAAAATCAGTAACTATGATGTATATAAATGAACACATGAATAACAGCTTGATGTTTGAAATTGAAGTATAAACCAAATGTCACTCTCAATATTTGTTGACAGAAACTATAGTATTACTGTTGTTGACACACAGAACAATCAGCAATTATATCCAGGCAATCTTGTTATTATGTATATTTTGTCTCACTTACACTTGTAATGTATTGCTTCAATGACAGTTAGACGGATTATACGGATAAAACAAACGTTTTCAAACTGAACTCTCTGCATGTTAGGCAGCAGTCTACGGGATATAGGTACTATCCATGTACAGCTTTGCTTAACTTCGGTGATCGTTTGGAAATTGATATATCCTACGGGATTTGGCCGTAACAAATCTATGATGGCGATAGCTGGATCAGCAAAAGTGAGCAGGGTAAAGATTAACAGTGATGTCAATAGAATCATTGAGTCGAGTTCAAACTCCGACCAAGGATGTTACACTTTCACTTCATCTCGATCTCACACAATTGTAAACAGTGATGTGCCTAAAAAAATAAATCTTCAGAGACAGGAGCACATTGCTATCACGCTACGTTAACTCATGCAGGTAGTTCGCCAGAACCATGAAACTGAAAATGGAATTCACAGTCTTGAGATGGGTCAAATTTCGAAGAATTCTGTCTTTTCTAATATTTTCAAGTACAGTTTCTTCCACGTCTAGAATCGGGAACGCGGGACCTGGGGTCACCTTCAGTGAGCTTTTTAATTAAAAAAAAGATCCTTAAACTGGCTGGTACTCTACTGAACGCTCGTGTGAGTCCACGTGACGTGATAGCAACGAGTTTCTGCTTTTAGACGATGCTTAAATTATGTATTACTGTCTTGCTTTTTCGAGAATCCTTAGTGTGCTGAGCAATTCTTTGACAATCCCTCGGTAGGCTGCACTTTCACATTACATTTGGGATCCACTTGGGAAATCTCCATCGATTCTTTCCGGCTCGTTTTCTGTGAATTTTCGAAGCAAATAGCTTCTTGAGAATCGGAAAGAAAATAATGATTCCCTTCCCAGAAATTGGTAAGGTTGTTCGAACTTCATCATTGTAATATCTTACTTATCTGTGAGTAGATATTATCATTTTCTGCGACACTCTCACCCATGAAATAGATACTCCATATAAGTTGGTTTCTTTTTTTTTTTTCTCTCGGAGAATTGGTGGCGTCGTATAGAGATGATGATTACAATATTGTATGTGTCTTTGTGCGTACATTCATTGTTCATTGGGTAATTCTAAAATATTGTGCAATATTTTTTCGGTAACTTCATTGTGATGCTTCTGTTAATAAAGCTAAGTTCATTTCGCTCCTGGAAATGAGATACCTTACAGGTGTTCTCTTAAGCTTGATTTTACATTTTTAAGCGTTGACGAAAGATAATTGAAAAAAAATTTGTGTAGAAGCAACATAGATGATGCTATGACGCATCAGAGAGAAGGCGGAGCTCTCAATGTGATATCAACTTATTTAATGAATGCACAAACTTCTTGAGAGTTTGAAATACAAGGTGTGATTGAAAAGAATGAAATCATTGAATATTGACAAAATAACTACCTCTTTAATTAAATGGCGCCTCATGAATCCGCCTCATTGTTTCTTTGTGTACTCCTTAATCTCAACCATTGTTGGATATCCTTTCTGTTCCAACAACGAAAAACAGAAGGTGCAAGTACTCTAATCTGGACTGTATACAATTGACGGATGTAGTTAAAGAGTTTGACAGGCGGACAGACATGATCTGTAGAAAACAAAGGACAGAATAATGATTTATAATAATATAGATTTTTTTTTTTTGCTTTGCAATTGTGTTTCTTTTTAAAACTGAAACTTTTTTAGACATCTGCGATCTTGATCATTTTTTCCTATGTTCGCTGTGTGCAGTCATAGTATTTTTTTTTTCAGACTACACATCCATAGATAACGTTTTGAATCTTTATTCATTACTAATTCCTGCTTCGGAGAGATAAAAACTATCTTATTGAAAACGCAGTATCAATACATTACTAAGCAAATTTCGATTTTATATTTATGAGATTAAATATCATTAATGATTTATTCAAAATCGGTTTTTATCTCTTTTCTTTTGTTGGCAATATGAAACCAATATCCATTTAATATCCGTTGGCTCGGTATTAACAAGGTTCATTACAGAAGTTGTACTTTTTTATTAAGGGACTATTACTGACAAATCTTTCAAAAATATAATATCTTTGTTCCTTTTATGAGGTATGCCAAACACTCGAGTTATTGAAAATATGCATTGAAAACTGAGAAAGACTGGATTGTGTTTAATGGCATTTTATTAATTCGATCTTTCATCGGAAAAATATAGATTTCTTTTTATTACTCAGCCGGATTTCTTGTTTAATAACTTTTCGATTTTGGTGGTATTTACTCTCTCAAATGTTTCCAATTATATGCATATAATCTCCACATATTTAGTAGACTGTAAAACGGAATTATTGCCGGCTGGTGAGGATTGCATTAGTCACAAAACGTTGATATGTGTGTATGACTATGTGTGTGTGTATCCTTTTCAAACTTTGACTAAGAAAGAAGATATCCAATAAGATGGCCAGCCTTCAGCAGAGCAAGCTAAGCCTTCAAAAATAAGAACATCCTATTAATCATAAAAAGAAGGGTGTATAGCCAATGCATTCTCCCAATAGTCACTTATGGAGCTGAAAAATGGAACCTAACTTAGAGACAGATCTGCAAATTGAGAACTATGCAACGAGCTCATGAGATGATTATGCTGGGCATCATATGGAAAGACCTCAAGAGAGCACAGTACATCCAGGAAAAGACAAGAGTCACAGACATTATAGAATCTATTACAAACGTCAAATGGCAGTGGGCTAGCCTTGTTGCACGAATGACAGACAACCGATGGATATCACGACTCACGACATAGATTTCCCGAGATCACATGCTGAACCGAGGCTGGCAAAATATTAGATGGAGAGACGAGCTAGAAAATTTTTAAAAGTACTGGCCCAGCGATGCCCGTGATAAAGGAGTGTGGCAATTCATGGGGAAGGTCTATGTCCAACGACAAATGTTGAAGGACTGATTATGATGATGAATACCGCTGCCACGTAATCATGAAACTCCGCGAATCTTCATACATTTCCAACAACTGTCCATATCTTGATGTTCTCAAGAGATTTTTCCAAAGAAATAATCAGTTTTCGCTTTAAATTTAATATTCATATCTTTACTTTTCCCTTTGAATAGCACATGAAACATTGTCAAAAGCAAACAAACACCTACAATGTAGCTGAACATCTGAGATCATAAAATATGACTAAAAAAGCTGGGCCAATACTAATCCAGTGCAGTCTAATTCTTAATTTGTATTGTGTGCTTTCATATATATATATATATATATATATATATATATATATATATATATATATATATATATATATATGAACTGTAATGAGTGAGACAGACTCGGGAGTAAAAGGTTTCGAAGTTAGATTTATTGATCCATTGATGTTTTTGTTGTTGTTGTTGATGGTCCAGACATGTTTCGGGAGCTATTCCCATTTTCAGTGGCGTGAGTATATGCTTTTAGGGCTTAAAGGTTTGATGTGGAACCTGAGTCCACTATCAAGAGCTTTGCTCCGTGAGCAAAAAATTGTATCCAGGCTGCTGGATGCATCCTGCTGTGTGAGAGAGAAAAGAAAAAAAAATAATATATATATATATATATATATATATATATATATATATATATATATATATATATATATATGTACATATATATATATATATATATATATATATATATATATATATGTATACATATATATATATATACGTATGTATGTATATATATATATATATAT
>OY735232.1:35383608-35391108 GCA_963457665.1 Thysanoteuthis rhombus
GTGCTCCATTCCTATGGAAGAGTATTGCATATATATATATATATATATATATATATATATATATATATAAAATTGTCTCATCTGGTAATCCTTGATACATTAGTCGTCAGTCATGGTATGAGTCAATAACATTTGATAAGTATACATAAATATGGAAATATATGAAACTTGTAAACTATGCACGAACTCTTCGCTATCCACGCGGTATTATGCGTTTGAGAGATTTTAACAGCTTATGATACCAATTATCAAAATAATTCTTTTCGTGGCAGAAATAATTAGTCTCATTCCTTTTAGATTATCAGAGCACAGAGAAGATGACAGAACAAGGCTAAAAGCCCTATCGTCATTTTATGCTTCAATACGACGCAATAGAAAGACAGTTATCTTGAAAAAAAAACATTCATGTACTCATAATTCATTAGTATGTTCTTTCGTTCAATATCACCATTTTAATTAGCTACTCTATCGTTTACTTTTTCTTGTTATACCTAACATCTTAGCTACCTCTCTGCACCAATTAAGACTGCTACTGCGATTTTTCCTTTAGCGCCGAACTTCATTTGTTAATGATCAGCTCGAAGCTTTTTTAGCGTATCTATCAGACTTCTCTCGAGTCAATAGTGCACTGTCTGTGGATTCATGACAAAAGTGCATCCAAAGAAAGTGTGTAGAGATCAGCTCTCTTTAATTCCTGAAAGTTGTCTTCTGTGAATTCCAAAATAATCCATCTTTTTTCACCTGGATGTCTTTGTAAAATTGGACTATTGACTAATGAAAGCTGTTCTTAAATAAGGAGAGATAATGAATAGAAAAAAAGGTTCGGTTGAAAACGCAATAAGAGCTGTCATTTGACCAATGAATACAAATTTTCAAAAAACAAGAATTGGCACAAAATAAAACGATCAATTTAACACGAATTCAAATCGCAAAGAGAATCCTAACTGAAATTCTATAGAGGTTAGAAAAACAAACAAAATATCCTTTTTGACTATTTCGATTGTTTTGGTCTTTACGACATGATACATACATAACAAGACAGTCAGCCAGCTGGACCAAAACAGTTCTGGTGACAGTTTTGGTTGATAGTTTCTAATAATTCTATAACAAATGATACATTCAATGTTATCTATTTATGTACATAAATCAATACGCGTGAGTGTGCTTGTGTGTGTGTGTGTGTGTGTGTGTGTGTGTGTGTGTGTGTATGCTTGTGTGTGTATATATGTGTATCAGTTTCTCGGTCTGTGCGTTCTTTTCTTTCTGATTTATTACTGTGTCAATATCTGTTTCTATCCTTACCTGCATTTCTATCTCTGTTTGCATTTTCTTGATAGTCAGCCATCATGCCCGGCCATCTTTATTCTCTTGCTGTCATCACTATTGTGGGATCTCGGATCACACAAGAATATTTTCCATGTATATCTTTGGCGGTTTCTTCTCTTCACGCTTAGCTGGCTCACATATTTACTATTCCCAGGAACACTGCACTTTTGTGTTACAAGGGATACCTCGATATTTCAAGATTTAAAGGAAATCATTGGATAAAGATCATTTGCTATTGATGCAGAGAACAAGATATATTTGTGCTTGAAGATGTTTACTGATTGAATATTTACTGTTAAGGTTAATATCGAATATTTTATAACCGATACGCAGAAAAAATTCATAATGTGTGGACTTTGAGAAAATCAATACATTTCAATTAAATGTTTCCATTTAAGTAATCATTTATTAGAGACTTTTTAGTAGGTATATTGAGCGTTAATGTGTAAGTCAAAATATATGACTAGTAGACATGGAATATGATTAATTATAAAAAGTTAGGACATGCAACAAGTAGTTAATTTCCCATAAATTCAATCATCAACCTGGTGAATAATCGTTTTACAATTTTTAGAAGATAAATATTTTGATAAAAAAATGTTTTATTGTATGGAAAGGAGAAACAAACAAACATTTGATTTCACCCCGACACATATCTGCATCCGTGTACGATCTGAGACGATATACTGAATCTTTCTGTTCTGTGCTCAACCTTCACAGCACAGAAAAAAAACAATTGATGTCCCTCTTACTTAATCTAATTATATGTGGTGTACAAACAAAAACAAAAACAAACAAATCTCACATGTCTTTGAAATTCTGTTAAAACCACCCCACTAAAATGAATGTATGTCGAAATAAACATACTGTTTCTTATACAAATACCAATATATCAACACTTTTTTGATTTTTCAAAAATATGTTCCAACCTGAGACTATAACAATACCCATCGTTACAGGAGCATTTCAGGTCACAGGTAGAGTACTAGAAATAAGTATGTATGAGATACAGAAAATCGTCCTCGCAGGCACTGCACTAATCCTTTCCAAAGCACTGTCTGTTATACAACTAATTATTGTTTGTCGTGTAACCTTATCTAATGGTCCTGTATTGACCTTTCTTTTAAATATATGGGGTAAAAAAAAATGTGAGTGCCTACTTGGTCATAAAATTGTTGCCCGCCCTATGTTTTGAGCTGAATTTCGGTGCAGAATTTAGTAATAACACTGCAATCAACGTAGTTTTCATATCTCTCAAAGTTAAAGAGTTGGGTATTAGCTACGAGGGAATCCATCGCAAAAAATCTTCATTAGGTGTGAAATTCAGCAAAAAAATATGCATAAATTTCATCGCTTTTATCTCTGTAATAGTTAATGTATTAAGCATTAGTTACCGTTGCCTGTATAGTAAAATTATCAATCAATATGATTGAGCAAGTAGAACATATGGATTTATTTTAATTACAGATTGATTATATTAACCTTAACATTGCTCAGGATTGAGTGACGTGGCGCTTTTCACTCTTACATTTCGATATTTCCCCTCATACTACAAAGTTCTGCCCTTGTCGGCGTGTGCCCCACAATTAGAAGGATTAATCAAGAATATTATTTATAGCAAGTCAGCATAGTCACTTAACAGAAAAGCATCACATGAGGAACGTATTTTGGCAACACGTTGAAAGTGATTGATGAAAAATTGGAAACAAGCGTCATCAATAGATGAACTACTTATCCAACCCCTCTGGTACAGTGAACACTAAAAAAAAAACTGTTATTTTAATGAATAAACTTGAATGCCACCAGGCACAAAACAAGGGGTTATGTTTTGCATAATCGTATATAGAACAATAAAACCACATCTGAGAACCTATCAACGGGAGATATTACAAAAAACAGAACAAGAATGTAAGGAAAATTGCTTGGATTTTTAGTCCCCAAAATCAATCAGTTCAACTTACATGCAAAGCACATACACACATAGGCAGCTGATCCTACTAAAAAACTGAATAAAACCGTTATGGAAAACATATTTGGTTGACAGTTTCAAATTGAAGCAATGAACTCAAACACACACACACACACTTCTTTGCATCTGATTGTGCCTGACATTTCCCTGCCAATTGAACACTTAAGAATATATTCTCACCATTCCCTTATTTTTTCTCTTTCAGATAATTTCTTATTTAATTGACAGAGTAATCAGTTAATTGGGCCATGGCTAATTATTCGGTAGAATTAAAGAATTAATTGATATTCTTAAAAGTAATATCCCTAGCTATCTCAAGATTTTTTTTCTAATTAATAATTGATATTTTCATCAATGCAAAAAATTCTAAACTGATTAAATTTATCAATTGAGAAGATTTAGAATATCATTGGAAGTTGAAAGCCAAGTATATTGAGATTCAGTAACATCGACATGAGTCACGTTGCTGGATACAGTTAATTGTGTGTCTTGATGTCATATATATATATATATATATATATATATATATATATATATATATATGTGTGTGTGTGTGTGTGTGTGTGTGTGAACAGTAACCATATCTCCTGGCAAAACAGACCACAGAGATTTACTCACTTTTTAAGTCGGTCGTTGGCTATGCATGTATATATCAAGCATACTAGCCGCATATAAAGTCTATTCACGCTTAGAAAATGGTTTCTACAAAGTATCTAATGAATAGGTTCAATGAGCTTGATTTACAATGTAATTTTACGCTAAATTCATGGTTCACTTTGTCTCCTGCAGCATTTAGGTTTTTTGAAAATCGAGACTTTTAGTTATCACTGCCAAACATTGAGACAAGTTATTTGTTCTAATATTATCCGTTTTCCTAATTTTTATTGTCATCCCGACACTATACACTGTCAAAAGTGGTGGTTTCTAATGGGTGACAAACCTGATTTTTTTTTGCATTTGCGTTAAAATCAAATTGAAATATGTGATTCAGCCAAAATAGTTCGAGTTGAGATTCACACCATGAAATGCAACATGCATAAAAGCTGGATTATAAGATATCAGAACAATCAATAACCCCAACGCTGAGTCACTTGAATAACTTTCTGTATGAAAGCCATGTTTCCATTACATCCAACCACTTCTTGTTTCTATTTCTCCCAGTTTTGTTTTTACAAGGGCCCCGTGTGTACATATTCACTCATGTCGATCTTTGCTTTTACGCTTAATATGACTCATGTCATATTTTATATCCACGCCTCTGTCCTTTTGACGATAGACGACCTTTCATCCAAATAATCTGGTTTCCCAATCTTCTTATCCAACTTTCAAAGACGAACAAAATTTCTTGAAGAGCAATTCAGAAAGTAACCACCGTTTAAGGAGGCCGTCCAGACATCTTGGAAGAGAGATAAGAATCAGAATTTTCTTTCTGACCAGTCTTGCAAAAGCCATTGCCGAATCCAAAACGAAGACGGGTCTGGTTATACTCTTGATAAAAGCTATGACGTAACCAACAGCCTTTGGCAGCATGCTGTGTTTGGAATGATCAATTCTAATCGGAAAAATAATACTGACCAATGGATAAGTTTAATTCTATAGTTTTTTGCTTGATCAGTAAAGAGTCTCAATTCGAAAAAAAAAAAATTGAAAAAGAAAAAAAACGAAAAATAAAATAACGGATATGAAGGACAGAAACAACTGGACTTATTTTGCAAATATTCAAATTGTAAATTTAGGACTCCCCTGAAAAGAGGAAAACATCGGCCGTTTGATGAAATAATTTTTACCCCATCTTACACAACATCTGTGGTCTGTACACTCGAGAATCATACACCCACAGACACAGACACAGACACAGACACACACACACACACACGTATATATATATATATATATATATATATATATATATATATATATATATATATATATATATATATGAATACACACATGCATACATAGCCAGCCAGCGAGAATCAATTTTGAAAAAAGTGACATTTTTGACTCCTTCCACGGTTTGGTGCAATGGAAATCCGACTTTTTTTTCTTTTTCGAAGCATTTCCTCAATCCAAAACAACGATGATTCGCCACAGACCTTGCTTGGATGTTAAATAAAGAAAACGACATCCACTCACGATATCTGCTCACACACACACACACACACACACACACACACACACACACACACACACACAACTCTTTCCGAAATCCTTGATAACTTTCTAATCTTGGACTGGCAGATGATAGATTGGTCTCAAGTGTCTGGGGAATTAGCTCAAGGCAGCAAGAGTCTTCAAGACTCGAATCTTTCTCTACGTCCATCAAGGAGAGTGGGGATCTTTTGGCAGTATTTATTGAAACTGACCAGGTGTATTCTGTCCAAGATGTTTGATCCGTTGGCCACAGGAGAATATTGGAATGGTCAACCCTAAATAGCCGTAACTGTGAGATCGATTATGTTTATTTATTCTGACATGTGACCATGCAAGTATACCTGGAGTTATCCGATTTGAAAGCATCCCTGTCAATGCAAAAAAGGGGAGAAAATGGAGGGTTCACCCAAGAGGGAAATATACTTTGAACAGATTTTAGTCGGAAATGTCGAAGATGCATTTGGTCAACACTTTATGAATGAAAAAAGAAAAAGAAAAAAAAAACATCGTGCAAAGTGCTGTACATAACAAAGGTATCTACACTATCTATCTATCTATCTATCTATCTATCTATCTATCTACCTACCGATCTCTATCTCTCTCTTTACTTTTATATGTACGTACATACATACATATATACATATATATATATATATATATATACATATATATATATATATATATATATATACATATATATATATATACATATACATATATATGTATATGTATATTTATATATGTAAAATAAAATGTGTTTATATATCTATATATGTATGTATATATATATGTATGTATATATATATATACATATATATATATATATATACATATTTATGTAGATATAGATATATACACACAATTATACATATATACACACACACATACATATATATATATATATATATATATATATATATATATATATATATATATATATATATATAATGGCGAGAGTGACCCTATCGGTGGTAGGTTTGATTCCTGCAGTAGCACCATTTTATTCGATGTTTATCGTATTGAAACCTTTAGTGCTTATTGTATATCTACAATAATGACTTCTTCCGATCGAAATAAGACATGAACATTTATTTAAATTAACAACTTAGAAAAGGTTAACCCTAAAGTCTTAAAGTGTGTAGAAGAATGGGAATAACTGATGTGACTGTATAATCAAGTACATATTTTTTCCTAAATAAACTGCTGCCTCAAGATTGTGTGTGTGTGTGTGTGTGTGTGTGTGTGTGTGTGTGTGAGGTTGAGTATTATGTTATGGACATAAAAATAAAATTTAGAAATGCACAACTGAAATTTGACAGCCATATCAACAGAGCTAGCGAGCCCCAATTGAATCCTCAAGAGGGGAAATCTTGTGAAGGGTCATAGTTGTTTGGCGTACAATCAGGACCTTCAAGAACAAGTGATTTGTCTTATGAATAGAGGTTTAATACTATTGCATCATCATCGATAGTCATCTATGGAGCAGTAACAGAATCTATCCAAGAGATTTATCCTTAGACGGAGACTGTTATAGGAAAAATCATACTTGACATCACATAGAGAGATCACAGCATAAAGTATATTAGAAAAAAAGTACCATAGAATATAAACGAATCTCAAATGGCTACGGCATTAGACAACTGCTGAATATCACAAGTTGGAGCAAAGATTCCTTGAGTTCATATGTCAGAATGTAGTCAGCAAAAATAAGATGGCCTGATGGAAAAGAATATTTCTCAAAATATTGGCTCAGAAACGCCTATGATCATGAAATCTTGCGAATTTTGGTTAAGGTATAAGTACATGGACTCCGAAATGACGCTGCTTATACAGATTTAGTTATAACTAAGTTATTCAGACAGCTATTCCGTTGTATTACAACTCTCCAGTGAGTATATAGACTATTAAATATTCCATCCAGTACTACGAGGTGGGTTTGAAACCCTCGCTTCAAACCCAGAGATTAGCATTTTATCCCAGCCCTACGCAGAACCCGGCGGTTAGTAGGACCAAATTTAAGCTACATATTTGACTATGCACAATTCGTCATC
>OY735232.1:35393608-35403608 GCA_963457665.1 Thysanoteuthis rhombus
AATTGCCAAAAGATACTGACTACATCAGTCATGTTAACAACCCTTGGACAAAGGCCAAAATGTCGTGACTATAACAACCAAGGTGAGGACGTTACTTTAAGTGAAATCCACGATCATTGAGCATTCGAATGAGAAACGAATGGAACTCTTTGTTAGGATTGCATTTAAAACGTTGACCTTTAAACAGACAAACAATCGTGTTTTCTAATGCTGAATAACTCCGAATAAATGTTTATGAAGTAACAATATAAACAATGTCAGACGCGTAGAAAACCCTAAATTCGTAGAATACTATCTTCTCTTAAAATCACTTTGTAATTCTTTGTTATCCTTTGGTTAATAAGTGCAATTTTATGATCAATTACAACGAAAAGCATATAACTCGTGAATTATTCTCCCCAAACATTGATTTTTTACTCGGGGAGTGACTTTTTTAATACACTTATTTTTAGCTGTTTTGTGGTGTATTTGCGAATCCACAGCAGCATTGAAAAAATCAATAAATGAATAAACAATGACATATGAATATCATTATTCTGGCCCAAAAAACAAAATTTGAAGTGACTGATGGCCAATTTCTATAAACTCATCAACAACCAGGACCTAACATTCACTTCCTAGGCGCAAATATTGAGTAGTGCAAAATGACGTTCATAGCGTTTGGTATCGTTCCAAAAAATCCATCACAAGATAAAAGCCAAAATAAGAGGTAATTCTGACTGATTAATATTGATACCATGTTTAAAGGGATGGTTAATATCTGTCACAGCATCATATTAATTGCCTCCTGAATAGTAGTCTAAACCTGATTGTTGTTTATTTTAAAATTCCAAAGCCTTAGAATTTGAAGACACTGTCTTTACGAGTCGAAGCAGAAAATCTTTATTTTGTAACGATTGATCAAATTCCAGTATTCATGTCTACTCAAGATTATCTGTTCTAAATATACTTTGAATAGAGTTTCATTTTCCAAGCATTGTATGCAAGAAAAACGTTCATAACAGAACTTATTCCTCTGACAATGAGACAAATCCTCTGTATACATCAGGCCCCCTTTCAAAAACAGATCGTGACAAAGACGTGACATGACAATTATTCTTGTGGTTAATCTGTATTGAGCAGCTAAAAAGTTGTCGGTATTAAATAACCCACTTAGATGCCGCCTCTAATGGCTATTGAACTCATTATCGTTTCATTTTCTGTTGTTAAGATTTCCATTCAAATTAATAAAATGTTTGGAACTACTTCATACTTAGCATTTAATGCAACTGAGGTTATCTGTTTTCAGATATCCTCCGTCGTTTTGTTTTTAGATAATGTTCCATTGAGTTGATAAGGAATTCATTATTGCTTCTCCCTCAACTCGAATTTCACATTATTGTTATTGATATATCTCACGTAACAATTGAATATGGAGAAATATGTGCGTTCAACAAATACGTACAAACAAATCAATGGAAATAATGACCTTCAGAATATACACATTCTTTCCCAAATATGTACAAGTCGGTCATCATATTTATCTGCAGGCTAATCAATTTTTGGAGTCATTTTGAGCTGTTGTTTGGTTGTTGAAGACCTTCCTTTGCAGAGAGTCGACGGAATACTGTGAGAAAGAGTATTAACCGCTTCAAATAAGTCTTGTGAAAAGCTAAGCGTGATAGAATTTCGTAGCCTAGTTTGTTCAATATCTGCACGTTAATTTGTCTAGTGTACTTTGTTTTTCAAATCATTGTTATTCGCGTTATATGTTCAGCTGTTTTGCTGCTTGGTATAACTGTCGAATAGTCAATGTTTAGTTTTCCAGATTTTTTCATTGGTTGTCCTCAAAAATTCCCCTCCATTAGATGTCATCAATCACATTACATCCACGTTTTTAAGGCTCCTGTCTCCGTTTTAAGATTTTAGGGATCCAATGTTTGTTGAGAAGTTCTTTTACTGACGCTCCATTGGCCAAATACTCAATTGATATTGCCCATAATTTTTTGCAATTTTATGTCTCATTTTCAACTCATACAATGGAATTACTTATTTTGCTGCACTTTCTTATAAGATTTGATATCATGATATCTTCCGTGAACCAGTAAATATGGTGAAAACAAAAATGTCCTGATTGAATTAGCATACAAAAATACTCATTTTCAAACGGTATATTCCATCAACATTAAATATTATGTTTTTCCAGAACAGCAATTTTTTTACATTGACCTTACACACACACACACACACACACACACACACACACACATATATATAAACACGCACACACACACACACATATATATATATGTTTATATATATATTACATTCAAACTCTTATTTGAACTGAGATTCCGTAAATGCACAGAGATGCATCGTTCCGCCTCGACAACGTGAACAGAAATGAAGAATTAGAAAAAAAAAATGGGCTCATTTTTGGGATATTTTTTCCCTGTATTTATCCTATTTACGTTGTTGCAGCGAAGTGTTTCGTCCCCTTTGTAATGTAATGTAAGGAAGATAATCACAAAAATGAGTTTCAATATGATATGAAACGATTCCTAAGTATCTTATCAGACCATATATACATTTCCCAAATGTATATATATATATATGAAAACATATATATATATATATATATATATATATATATATATGTGTGTGTGTGTGTGTGTGTGTGTGTGTGTGTGTGTGTATATATATATATATATATACACACAAATTTTGCAATGGTTCATTTTACTATATATTTATGAAAACTACAATAATTTATTTGATATATCAGTGATCATTGTGAGAATGCTTTTGTCTACTAATATACTGTGCTTATATATATATATATATATATATATATATATATATATATATATATATATATATATAAATATATATAAATATATTAGGAGTCTTGATTTGATTACTACTACTAATATATACATATATATATATATATGTGTGTGTGTGTGTATGTGTGTGTGTGTATAGTTGTGTGCGTAGAGCATAGCGAATATACATAAAACCAACTCGTAGATAATTAATATTGTCAGATCCTATGCGCATATGTAAACAATTATATTGTATTCGTACATCGGAAACTTACCTAAGCCATACAGTTCTTATAAGTGCTTGCAAGTCACACTGTTTATGTGTACGTCTGACCGTAACAGTGTGTGTATTTGAGTACATTGACCGTGATATACATCAAATACTGAGTGTCAAAAAAGATTTCCCACACATATTTATCCAAACAAACAGTTCCACAGCAGCTGGGACCAAGCTCCACTCCTACTCCTATTTCGACTGAAGATGATTACCGCAATATCTATATTGTATATATAATATAGATCTGTCAGTTTGGTTCTGTTGGTAAAAGAGTCGCTTACCAATCACTCAGTTATGATTTTTAATCATGTTTGGAAAATGGCAATTTTATGGACAGTTTTATTAGAATTAATTATCCATTCTTATCCGTAATTAAAAGGCGCATAAGTGTGCTGGACTCGTAAATTTGGCTCATTCGGTAAGAGAGCCGCCAACCAAACCTCAGGTTTTGATTGTGAATCAGAGTATCAAAAATGTTAATTTTATACCTGCATTTAAGTATTGGAATGAAATGAGTGTGTATCTGTAAGATAAATATTCATAAACATGTTAGACTTGTAAGTTTGTCTCTGTCAGTAAGAGTCGCTTACCTATCATTTGGGCCAGATTTCTAATTACGGCAGTATATTGTTAATATCATATATTGGATTGGCTTAACGAGACGAAGTAGACAAACAGTGATGTGTTTAACTCCTCCAATTTGGTTAAGAATTGTTCTTGTTGTCATTTTCAATATCAAGTTAGAAAAATCAAGTTGCCGCAGAGTTGGACTTGAGGCTAGACAAAAATTGTCACACATGAACTCGAATTTTTGGAAATTTTATCCCAATTTTGACAAATTTAAATACTAATTACTTCACTTGTAGCATTTCAATGTGGACCAAAATCTTCATGGCATTTCAATTGAAGTTGGAATTACAGAAGTATTTCAGAATCGCACAACAATGCCTGTTGTCTTTAGTTCATAAATTCCAAGATCTTGTTGCAGAAGATTTATTCTTGACGTTACCGCTCAAAAGTAATCGCTAACCCTAATTATGGCCAAGCAGTAGTGTTGCCCCCGTTCTAACGTTCATTTTAACGCCAGTGTAATATGGATAGATATAGAACCCAGGTATAAGAAATTTTTCAGTCAGTAACTTAACGTTTGATGTTGATTTCTCTGACATTTAACAGAAATCCAAGACGAAAAAATAAGAAAACGAATGTACCATAACTTTGAGGATACCCTGTTTATTGTGAGACTTCAAATTGAATATCCCTTCATATGATTGTGCTGAGTGACGAATCAGGATTGGTATTCTAATTTTTGCGCCTCCCTTACGATGACAAGGCATTTTATGTAATCAAAAGAGAAAAAAGTTCCCGATAGTCAGAAAGTTCGGTTTTCGTTCTTTTAAATGCACAATGTTTCGATAAAGCTTTTTTGGCATTGATTATATCTTTGGGTTCATCTTTGATGCCCATCAAGATGGTTTGAATGGGGTTACTGGTTTGATCTCATATTAAGGCATTCTCCCCTTCCCCATGGGACACAGTAAGGACAATCTTTTGAAGTATTATGACGTCATCCAAATTTGACACTGCAGACATTTAGAATTCTGAGTAACTTATCAATGTTTTTTTTTTCTTTTTATTGGTTTGTATGTACTTTTGCTTAGACACACACACATACACGGGTGCATATTACAAGATATTATAGACTGTGCAGAAACAAAAATATCAACATATATACATATATATATATATATATATATATATATATATATATATATATATATATATATATATATATATATACTTATATATATATACATATATATTTATATAAGTTTGTCAGAAAAAGGATCAATGAGTCTGCATCCTGATATGTTGCTATTTGGTGGATGTTATCTGACATTTTATTGCAAAATGTTTGATATATGTGATTAACATTCACCTCTGGATTCCATTAGTTGACAGAAAATGGAGATCTTCTTTTCAAAATATCAATATTTTCTGTCTGAATCTTGTCGGTTCTTAAAACCTATAATTGCAACTGACACTGCATCTGGGCAATATCAAGTCATTTTGAATATTTCAAGAACTGTTTGCATGGCTCCAGTAAGATGGGGCAACCATTCGGAGAGAACTTTACTGCCCAAGCATGAACATTCCATGGGGTCACTATCTTGATAGCTAGACGCCAATGAATGAGTTGTATATTGAATGAATTTCACAATTACAATCGCATTTATGAGCAGAATATAGTTTCACTGAGGTGTGTCAAACCCTACAGTGTATGTCTTGCAATCCAAAATGTCTGCCAAGAAGTTTCAGTTCCTCTTAAAAACACGATCTGAATGAATGGAAACTTGCAGTTGGTTATCGTTTCAAGGCTTTGTCATTCATATCTGTCAAGGTGGTTCCGATAGAGCAGCAGTTTTTCTTTCGGACTGGAGACATAAGCATATTACGCCCGATATATTTCGTAATATTACGACATGGCTAAGATTCAATATCAGCTATTTCACAATATATATATATATATATCTTCATACGGATATATATATATATATATATATATATATATATATATATATATATATATATATATATATATATATTCGTTCATATATATATATATATATATATATGTATGCATATATATATATATATATATGTATGCATATATATATATATATACATACAAATATATATATACATACAAATATATATATGTACAGACATACGTATATATGTGCACATATATGTATATACACATAGACACACACACACACACACACACATACATACGGACAGGATATTCATCAGAATTCAATATAACATGATATAATATCAGATTTATGATGGTTTATATTATATAGTGGTCAATACATTCAATATTAAACATTAGATTGAGTCAATATATAGCCTAAGAAACGGTGAATTAAATAATTTGCTACACAAACACGTTTATGCATTTGTCTGTTTGAATCTTCAACAATATTCAGAAAGATGTTTCGACTGCTGTCTTTCATGATATTACGTCATAGTCTATACATACATACATACATACGTACATACATATACATATATATATATATATATATATATATATATATATATATATATATATATATATATATATATATATATATATATATATTTATAAATGTATGTATGTATATCATTCAACATCATTCTTGGATGAAATTAGAAATTAGCTTTTTTTGATAGCCAGATCTATTTGAGAAATAGCATGCAGCAGGCATCTAACACAACTGTAAACAACATAATTTGATGATTTCAACCAATGGAAAATAATCAAAATCCTATGAAAAGTGGGATAAGATTTATTCCCGTAATCTTTGCCTCGGGGCATTTTTTTGACAGTCACTTGACGTGCGTCAAAAGTAAAAAGAGATAGCAGATAACTTTTCTTCACACATTTCATTTGGATTCCAATATCTGGACAGTTAGCATTTTGAAATTCAAATATTTAATCCTGGACATACATTCCCTATTGGATTTTAAGTAGGGGATAGATAGGCCCGCTCAAAAGCATATATATAATATATTCATCCTTCAGCAGTTATTATGCCTCCCAAGTGATGTTCATGAAGTCATGAGCTATCATCATTCCATATATTGCTCCCTTGTGTAGGGAAGAAGATATTCTTAAAATCTCGTGGGATTTAGTTATATTGTTCTCCTCCTTAATGGTGCCGTTAAACGAAAAGCAAGCCCATTTCATGACACTACCATTCTTATAATTTGTGTACGTGGAGATATGCCTCGCGACTGACAACCGTTTCTACCACGTTGAAATCTTCCAAATATCTGTTTGATGATCCTCGAGAATGCACGAAGTTTCTTTCAATGAATTCCTTTATACATTGACAACGATTACAGATACGTGCCATTTCTTTGTGACCTAAACATATGATCAAACAAACGCATTCAAGAAGAAAAAAATAACACTTGGACAATATTTTTATCGGTATAACAAGAAAAAAAAAGTAAGTCCTTATTACATTTCATTAAAACACTTTTTTTGATTATCAGCAATTAAAATCAAACCTATGTACATATATGACACTACAGGACTAGGAGAAACAGGGGATTTAAATTGCCCAATGGTAAGTGGACCAACTTGCCCTAACATTGACATTTAATATGGGGAGTGACTGTTACTACTATCAACAGATAGAGTAAAAAACATCATTACCAACGATATGGTCGATATACAAGTTTGATAACTTTTATACATATCTGGCTGATACCATTCACTTACTAAAAAAATAATAAATAAATCAGTTAAAGATTAAAATCAGTTTCCAGTATTCATTTTGTCAGTCTGCAAGACGTACACACTATATTTCTGGTGCAAAAAGCCATGCTACCAAGATGAATGAACCCCTTATGCCTCAAATAAAAGCTTGTAGGTCAATTTAGCCCGGGGTACCACTTGCCTCGAACTTTGAAAACGACTGTAGGATGAAGGTGGTGAGAATATTCTTTTCTTCCATAGTAAATTCCCTGGATCATCAAAAGGAGACACCGTACATCATGTTTTTTCTGTTTTTAAAAATTTTATTCTTGGGTAAACTTGATATTGATGAATGTACCGTATTTTCTCTTTGATTTTATTGTCGTTGACCTCTTGTCCAAATGTGGAGATGAGTTTGTTATTCTAATGATACATAAACGAAAAGAAATTAATATTTGCTTCCCTCTTTGTGAAACAAATTGGTAACCAGCTCATTTACCGACTTAGCCAATGTGGCAAGTGTCTAATATTTATGAATATTTTTCTTACAGACATGTGAGCGCTTATTTCATTCTCATAGATACATACCATTATGATGAAGAATCACATCTTTTTAATTCATTATATATATATATATATATATATATATATATATATATATATATATATATATATATATACACGATGAGGAGTTGTGATAATCATCTTCAGTCTGGATAGAAGTAGGAGTGTAGTTTGGCGCTGCAACATTTAGGTTGCTCTCTATATTCCATTGTTGAAACTATTTTTTTTCGGGCACAACTTGTAGCATTTTATAGTCTGTATTTCAAACCAATGTCAATAAATTCTTACTGTTTTATAGACATCATTCTTAGTGGAGCTGGTTATGAAATCAATAGAAATGTTATTTTGCTGATATTGCGGATATAATTCAAAGGTGAAGCATGAGTTAGGAAATGAATGAGTATACAAACATGATATATATCCTCAAATATAATGAACAAACTGATAAATGCTGAGGATATGCCCTTTGTCTCTGTCCGTGGCTAATGCTATATTGTATCAATATGAATGATAGCAATGATGGATCTCTATTGAATACATAAACACACACATTCACACACATACATATATATATATATATATATATATATATATATATATATATATATATATATATATATGTATGTATATATATATATATATATATATATATATATATATATATATATATATATATATATTTATATATATTATTGTGTCATCCACAGACAGCGGATGTATAGCATCTCTCCAGTGTGGCTATAGACTTTCCATTATCCAATCCAGTACTGCAAAGCAGAATTGAAACCTTCACATCAGACCCGGAGGCCAATATCCTGCCTCTGGACTACGGAACGGGACAGCCATATATTTATTTACACAGAAATTCCCAAACCACCAGAGGACTACATTCCTATGGAAGAGCACTGCATAAGCTTACAATGGATGAGTGTGTGTGAGTGTGTGTGTGTGTGTGTGTGTAAATACGGATGCTAATGTGTGCACTTATTTATTTGCATTTTTGTTGTGTGTATGTATGTCTCTGTGTGCGTGTATGTGTGTTTGTGTGTGTGTGTGTGTGATCCACTTTCTTCTTTCCTAAACCACAAGTTGTTTGGCAGAGTGCCAATGGACATCAACGGATGATTTTGTGCAGTATATATAGCAACGTCAACTCTTGAGAGAAGCCAAATAGAATATTTCTCAATAAAACAACTGTCCTTCACGTTGTATCTGTGAATATCGCCGGGGAATTATGCGCACATGCACCTGGCACCAGCTGTCAGAGTTTAATCCTCATCATAAAACCAAAACTTTGGCTTTTTTTTCAAGTCAAGCAGTTCTTGCGTACTTGCAAGCTTGGTAAAATTGAAATACATAACGCACCCACACTGTGGGTCGGAAAGAAGTGGGGGAAGGGAACGTAGAGGAAAGAGAGATGGATGGAATAAAGGGAAGGAAGAAGGGAAGAAATAATAGAAGAAAGAAAGGTGTGAAAGGATAGGGGAGGGGTGAAAGTAAGTGGGAAGAAAAAAAAGACTTGTACGAAAAAGTTTGTAAGGAGGAGAGAGGGAAAAAAAGAAGAAAGGGTCAATAAAAATAGCAGTGAAGGGTTTGATCATATTGGTGTATCAATCAAGAAAATCTGAAGAAATAAGACATACGAAGGTATAAAAATTCTAATCCATCCCCCCCCAAAAAATTGCCGTCATTCATAAACAGTCAGAACACATTTATTACACACTCAGATTAGGCCAAATATCCAGATTCCCTTATAATTTTACGTCTGAATATGCTAAATACTTGAAAATATGTATTTAAAACATATTCATAAAGTAAAATAATTATGTGCAGAAACTTAAGACCATATCAATATTTAAAATCTGATCATTCGTTTCTGTCAAAACTATTGTAGACTTGTTTTTGGCTGAATAGAAGTAAAATCATCCAAAAATGGTCAATTTAGCAACCCTGTCTCGTTGCTCATACCACCCAAATACAAGTTGTCTGTAACCTGGAGTATTCGATGTACGGCATTTTATTGTGCATGTTTATTTCCATGATTTGACGTGCTTGAATTACTTTTTGGACCAAAAAAATCCTAAGGAATATATCTGTTGTTCA
>OY735232.1:35406108-35436108 GCA_963457665.1 Thysanoteuthis rhombus
TAGTAGCAGGGTATAAACTGGCACTCAGTTCATCGTTTCTTGACCCGAAGGAAGCTTTCGACTCAATAGAAATCCCCTAGGTCTTTGAGGCTACCCTACACAAAGAAGTAGACCAAGTATATGTAAAACCCCTGCAACAAATTTACCAACAGTGCAGTCCCTTTCTCAGGCTAAATAAAACTCCAGAGACTTTCAACTGAAAAAAAAAGAAGGGTGGAACAAGGTGTTGCCTACAGATCCAAACCCTTCACGGCTTGATTCTAGATAGCATTTTGAAACCTAGATCGGAAAAAAAAATCATGGTTTATAAATAATGCTAAACGAACTTGATAGAGAAATCAAGAAAGCAGTTACTTCATATATATTTCAGTAAAAAAAGGATCATTTAAACAAACGCATATAGGAAAGAGACACGGCGATCAAATTTTGAGACTGAACTGGAGACAGTAAGCCACAACATCTTAGATCAACCGAGTCTCCACAAAGAAGGAGAAACTGAGCGAAGAATCATTCTGGGTTAGCAAATGTAAGGTAGAGTAGTCTCGGCTTTCGCAAGCAAGAAAATCGTATCAGTATTTCAAAAATATATATAAACGTAGATTCAATGTAAGTTCCCAATATTTATCCATGGAGCTGAAACATGGAACTCAACCAAACAATTAACCCTCAAATTGAGAACAACGCCATGTGACCAAAAGAAAATAACGCTCAACATCAAATGGAAGGATAACAACACTGTGCAATACATTGGGTAGTTAGTAAAAAAAGTCAGGAGTATCAGGGAATCTTTCGGAATACTCAAATGGTAATCGGTTGGCCACACGGCAAGAATATCAAAGACCATAACTCACATCGTTAATCCCAAATTATCATTGTGAAACTGTGGTTGGCAAAAAAAAGTGGTGAAATGGATTTTAATAGGCTATGGCAGATGACGCTGATTCCAATGATGTTGCTGTTGATGATTAGGAGCATTAGCAAAATCGCGTATATTGTAAAATACAGCACAGTGATTCGGTTGACCTTCAAGAGGTATGCATATAGAGTGTCATTAGCTGTCTTAGTTTATTGAGGAGAATGAACCTAACTTTTGGTTTTCTTAGACAAGCATGCTCTAATTATCTTGTGAATCATTTGACTCCTCACAATCTCACCGTTTTATAGTAAGTTAAAATATATTATATTATGATAAATCGATGAATGGAACGTAATATTTGACAGAAGATATAAGTGAACAATGAAGATCAGTATCTATATTTTGGTCTCTGTGCTTTTGTTACTCATGCACGAACACACGCATATATAGGTGTATGTCTAAGTGTGTGTGTCTATTTCTTGAATAAGGAAGGTGATATATATATATATATATAGAGAGAGAGAGAGAGAGAGAAAGAGAGAGAGAGAGAGAAAGAAAGAGAGAGATTGATAGAAAAAGAGAGTAAGAGAGAGAGAGAGATAAATGTCCTATTTTGTGAAATACTACTTTTATGAAGAACGAATGTACCAATAAAGGAGAATTTGTTCAATGACTAATTGATTCAAACCAATAGGTCGTGAGGATAAATTTGAAAAAAAAAAGAATAAATTTGAAAAGGTACATCCTTCAATATAGTTATAGCGATGGTGTCTTGGAATAATTTGACCTCATATAGCAAAGATATATCACTCACATGAACACACAAACACAAACACACATGCACATGTGTATACACGAATTATGTTGATTGTTTTCCTACATAAATGATCTATATGTGTCTCTGTGTATGCTTTTATGGATGTATACGAATATTTTACAGCTATCTCATAATATATATATATATATATATATATATATATATATATATATATATATATATGTACATATATATATATATATATGTATATATATATATGTATGTATATATATATGTATATATATATATATATATATATATATATATATATATATATATATATATATATATGACATAGCAGAATAAAGACATATACATGGATAATACTGCATATTCTGTGTGCATCTGTAGACATATGTATCGTGAAAAGATAGAAAGAGACAGAGTGAGAGAGAGATATTTTTACAGCTATATTATCATATGAGTATGTTGGAGTATATACACAAGCATTTAGAAATGCTTTATAGATTACTAGACCGTATATATATATATATATATATATATATATATATATATATATATATATATATATATATATATATATATATATATATATATATGTGTGTGTGTGTGTGTGTGTGTGTGTATTGAAAATTGATTCAAACTACGGAGACATTGTGTGATAATTGGATACGTTCCCATAATTTTCTTCCAGACAAAATTATAGCACTTATGTATTATTACTTGAAATAAAATTGGCCTGCAGTACTTCTATTTCCTACGAGACGATAAGTGCCCGATTATATCCGTGTATTCATGTAACGAATAAATGTGCATTTGGACTGTATTCATAACATTTTCTTTATATCTGTTCATAAATAAATGAGGTGAAATCTTGCATATTGTTTTGGGGTAGTATCTTAGTTTTCATACGTTGAATGGAGATAACTCCTGTCATCCTTAATATCAACTGGAGCTTAAGTTCCCTATCAAAGAAATAATTAACAGAAATAATTTCATGGAATATAGGGCCATTGCTTTGATTGTCACACTAATGGAATAAATAAAATCAATTTCATTTTAACCAATATTTTGCTCATACGTGCCCTCGACGTTAAATAAGTACACATATTAAAAACAACAACAACAAAAAAAACATTTCATTTTATTGACAGCAATGACAATAGAATTCATGATTACTCCAGTTAAGTTTCCCTTTCAAAGAGAGATTATACCTTGTTTACTTTATGGCCGACTCGAGTTCTCTCTTGTTTACGCATGTCAAGTGAAATTTTTCTCATTTCTTTTTTACATGCAATGCATATTGCATTATTAACGATTATATTACATAGCAGACCATAAAATTGAAGAGATTTCAATTAGATTTGAACCCATACCTACCTTTAGAGGTTCGTGTATGTTTCAGGATAGCCAATATTATCGTGAGTTATTCAACATTTTATGTATTCTACATTTCGTTTTAGTCTTTTTCAGTAATCCTTTGGGGTGGGGAATGTTTTGTGATCAAATTTAATCATCATCATCATCATCATCATCATCATCATCATCATCATCATCCGTTGGGGGACATAGACCCCCCCCTGTTTACCAAATCCCCATCATCATCTCATCATCATCATCATCATCAAACGTTGTTGGACATAGAACACCCCCATCGGTTTACCAAACACCCCGCCATAATTGGTGCAGTGGAACCAATATTTTCTGAACCTGTTTAGTTTGTCTCTTCATGTTGCACTCCATCGGTCTTAATTACGCATGTGATATCCAGGGATGCTTTGGTTAATTGGTTACTTGCCATTCTCACAACATGATCAGCCCGTTGACATTTGAGTTTTCTGTAATCTGTAAGACTCCAGTTATTCCCTGATACACTGTGCTATCTTGTTATACCTCCATGTGAGCTTTAGCATGATTCTTTTATGTTCATGTTGCATACTTTTCAGATGGATGGTCAGTCTCTTCGTTTGGTTCCATATTTTCGCCTCATAGGTGACTATCGGGAGGATCCATATACGCTTCTTCTTGGGATTAATAACATTCTCTTGTTCTTGGAGGTTGTGCTTGTTCTGCCAAAGGTTTACCATCCAAAAGTGATTCTTCGCTTGATTATTTCTTCTTTCGAGGCTATCTTGTAGACCCGTTGTCCTAGGTAGACGTATCGATCTACCTTCTCTAGCTCTGAATCTTCAATCAAGATTGAATACAAAGGCCATATTGCATCCAGATTGTACACATTTGCAAGTACATAGATGAGTAACTAATCATCATCCAATTGTTATATCCTTTGTTATTCTTGAGAAGTTTGATCACAAAAGAGTTCAATGTACATGCAGATCCAATACTTCCAATATTTTTTGATAATCATCCTTCAATCAGTGCATTATAAGGTGCCTTACGTCAATAATAATGGATGCAACGCACTAGTCTGGCTACTTACAGGTCACATACATGTGAAAAGAAAATAGATGTTTACTGCGCTCAGTGTACTTTGACATAACACCTCGTACGATAGGGATATTTAATCAGATCAGTCTTCAAATTATAGAGATCCATCCATCAGCCTGCGTAAGAAATCAGTATTTGCATGGACTGAGAAACAGAAAAAATGGTTATTCAACAATAGACCATGTACACGGATGAATCTAGCTAATTGAAAATACACCAGAATACAACAGGCCAATTTGTTTAGTTTATGTAGACTCAAAAAGCCTTTGTCTCCGGAGAACACATGACATTCTTTGACTCAATACAAGAACACAGTATCAATGAAAATCATATAAGAGTCATTGATACGATAGTGGCATTGTAATAAACTTGTTTCATAATGATACAAATAGAATCAATATTGAAAAAGGTGTAAGATGAGAGGATACAATTCTCTATAAAATATCTACAGTGACGCTAAAATAGCATCTCCGTGAAACACAATGGGTGAATATTCAAACCATTCAAAGTTTTGTGATGTCACTGCATTATTATCAGAAGCAGCAGCACATCCACAAAATATGAATAAGTAACGTTGGAAAGTCGCAAACGATGACAATAACAAATGGGGTGAGGATTTAGCAGAAGTTGAAGAATATCTACCGAACTCAGTCGATAAAGTTTGAAAGAAGCTACGAAAAAAAAACTGTTTGGCGCAAATAGTCATACAAAAGACTATTTGTTTACATTAAAGATTCTAACAGTTCTAATGCTTTGAAGATATATGTACAATTACTAAATCAGATATATATATATATATATATATATATATATATATATATATATATATATATATATATATATATATATATATCATTGAATAAGTATTTCACATCCCTTATTGGTTTGGAAAACTGAATAATTCGGTAGAGGTCCGTACCAAGTGTGATATCAAACCGATGGTGTTCTTTAGTGTTTATTCTGCTTCAAGCGTTTCTATCAGATATTCTTTCACTGCTATTCATTGTTCGAGACGACGAATTTTCTTTTTTATTTATTCGTATCAATTTGAAGGAAGAGAGCTTAGCGATAAATAATTCATAATAATCACCTTTTCGTTTATGGTGAAATATTCAGTTCATGATTCCCAAGAGTAACTGAGCCATTACAAACTTATATTCATGACAGTAAAAGGTTTTCGAGAGGTCACGTATAATGGTCATGTAATCAAGTCAGCCTCGTGATCGAAGATT
The DNA here is from genome assembly GCA_963457665.1 of Thysanoteuthis rhombus. Taxonomy (NCBI): domain Eukaryota; kingdom Metazoa; phylum Mollusca; class Cephalopoda; order Oegopsida; family Thysanoteuthidae; genus Thysanoteuthis; species Thysanoteuthis major. Next base: position 35,411,423 of record OY735232.1, read on the forward strand.
TTGATGTTTTCACACGTCCATTTCAGGCCCTCAAGTGGCTGGTTAAACCTATGCAGGGGAGGTGAGGGGAATACACCCACGACATAAAGTTTGAAGATCATAGTTTTTTTGTTAGGGTTTCCTTCTCCTAGACTGTTGGCTTAACCAGTTATAGATGTCTACCACCTCTTCAATGGAGTAATTAGACAGTATGGCTAAATTAGGTTGATCAAGGCACAGCTGCCGGCCACTCTTTGATAGAGCAGTCCCTATGCAACCGATTTTCAACAGATAGATTCTTTTATAAAACATTGAATCCCTCTGGATGTTCATATATTGCACTGTTATTCATCAAGACAAAAAAATACTGAAAACAGTAGGAAACTTATTTTTTATTCCATTCGTATATCACTAACACTATTCTCACATGTGAATCTGCCTTTATGATCGAGTAATTTTTTCCAACTTATTGCTCAAATCCATCAAAACAACGCAACCCTTCCTCGAGATATTCAAAATGGCTGATTACTATCCTGACAGACCTCAGATGTATTCGCCCACACTTCATTCATTCTTTCAGCCAGTCAGAATTGCAGGGAAAAAGGATGAATCCTATTTCATACACAGAAGATCATCCTTTCCTCTTAGTTCGAAGGAAGCAGAATGCATACTTGTAGTGGTATTTTTCCATGAACATGATAAATAATGATATCAAGGGAGAACAGGGGAAAACATTAGATGCTTTCTTAATATACGTGACGAATCAATTTTTTTAAAAGAAATGTCTATCATTGAAATCTCCAAATTGATTCAATCAATGCAATCCCGACACTGTGTGTGTGTGTGTGTGTGTGTGTGTATGTGTGTGTGTCTTGTCAGGTGTTTGGTTTTAGGATTGAGTGCAAATAAAGAGGAACACGAAATGTTTTTTGGGTGAAGCTGGGCATGGCCTATTCTCATAATCGAAATGAATGAACATTTTAAACTTAAGTAGCTGGACGAAAATTGCTTTTTGAATTTAGTTCTGAATAAACAATCTATAATATTAACATAACAAGTAGTGAAAAAGAAAAGTGGGGCCAAAAAGCTTTTCCATAAAAGCCACTTTACCGGTGTTTGTCAAAAATCTAGCTTTGAATTTAGAATGTATACATTTTTTCTTTGCATTTCTAAATTTCTTGTGTTGATTACTTCAAGTTATTTATATATATATATATATATATATATATATATATATATATATATATATATATGTGTGTGTGTGTGTGTGTGTGTGTGTATATATATATATGTGTGTGTGTGTGTGTATGGGGATATTGCAATAATTCATATTATTATATATTTAGGAATATTTAATGCTTTTAGTGCTGGAACCAGGATTTCAGATCCAATAACTGGCTGGTCCACTCATACGTACAATTTGTTTTTTCTTGTTTTCTTTCTATGTACAAAATACTCTTTTTTTTAATTCGAGAAAACCTGCTGCAAATAGTATCTATATGCATTTATACTTCTTTTGAGAGGTCATGAGCTAAAATATCTCAACGATGAATAAGTATATATTTGAATAATTAACAATTAAATCCGGAAAATGTGTGTTTCCATTGGTGAACAGGAGCTTTATATTTACTATAGTAATACCTGAATTCTAAGATATGTTAGTTATAAGACAAAAAAACCTACAAAAAACGAAACAAAATGAAAAACATGAAACTTTATTTCAATTTACGTCTGATATCTTCAATAGGGATGGATTCCATTCTCTTCAAGACATGCATTGAAATGCTGTACTTGGTTTCTTTTCCAATGTTTTCGACTTCTATTGATATATATATATATATATATATATATATATATATATATATATATATATATATATATATATATATATAAAGAGAGAGAGAGACTACACTTTTTCAATTGATTAAAAAGGATAGTGTAGATCAACATCATCATCATCATCATCATCAGTCTCTTAACGTCTTTTGTTGGACATTGACTCTCCCCAAGATTTGTCACCATCTGTATCGGTGGCGACTTGGAGAAGGTACTTCATTGAATCTGTCTAACTTTAGCACTCTGCTACTTTCGGTTGTTCATGAGTTCTCTGATGTCCATCGGTTGTCTGCCATTTTCGTAACATGGCCAGCCCACCACCATCTGAGTTTTAATGGATTCTTTGATGTCTCGGACTTCTGTCGTTTCGTGGTGGTTTTTGGCTGTGTTGTGGTCTCCCCAAGTGAGTTGCAGCATAATTATTTCATGTGCACGTTTCATGGCCCTCATTTTGCAGTTCTTTCTCTTGGTTAGGTTCCATGTTTCAGCTCCATAAATGACTATTGGGAGGGTGTATTGGTTGTGTACTTTCTTATCAGAATTAATGGGATCTTCCAATTAAGAATATAAGCTGCGACCCACCGTGGCAATTATCAACTTCAAAAAGGCTGTTGACTTAGTGGAACCCCTAAGGTCATGGAGGCCTTCAATCTGCAAGATGTCGAAGCAGCCACGTATATACTCTCAGTCAAATCAGAGTATATTCTAAGTGTGAATTTAGGCGGTTTTCTTCTGAATATAACCATCATAGTGAGTTCAAAATTCAGGGGGTGCTCCACTGCGTCTATGTCAGACAAAGATGTGTACAGCAAATATCTCTGAAAGATGTTTGTTTGTTCCTAGTTAGAGTGAGTTTTAAAAAAAATGCTTCGGAAAGGAGTGAAAGTACATTATGTATTTAAAAATTTTATACAGAAGGAGTATAAAAAGAGACACAAATGGGTAGCAATAGTAATACACTGTGAACTGAGCAAACAAATGGGGTTTAACCATGCAGGAAAAGTTTCAATCAGCCTCCGAGGATGGAAATTACAAGTTACTTAGGAATTTAGACATTCAAGCTGACCATCCCGTTCAAGTAAATGACCAGACTTAGTAATCAGGGACAACATTCAGAACCATACCAAAGAAACTGAAAGCGAGAATAGAGGAAATAAAGGTAAAGGGGAGGATCGAAAATGTGTACACCACAGCACTACTCGGGTCATCATGAATACTAAAAAAGACACTAGAAATGTAAGATCTACGATCCCGGGTAATAGCAGTGGCTTACTAGTGAGAGAAAGGAGGATGCAGGGGACAAAAAACAAAACAAAAACATCCCACCGCTGTTATGATAAATGGGGAAGAGATTACAGGAGAGTTTGGTCCCGTGGACACTTATTGTCACCCAACCTTCAGGGACAACCACTGGGCAACTGGTGTGAAACTGTAAACACAGCTCTGCTGTGGACAGTGAAAGTGTGGAGCGGAGGGCTGGAGAACAGAGGAGACTAGCTCTAACTTAGTTTCTAGCAATGACCAACAAGCCACTGGGAATAATAATAATAATAATAATAATAATAATAATAATAATAATAATAATAATAATAATAATAATAATAATAATAATAATAATAACAACATCAACGACAATAATAATAATAATAATAATAATAATGATAATAATAATGATAACAAAAACAAGAATTTTATAATTTTGAAAAGAAAACAGAAAAGGTCACAAAAGAGTAAAAACAATCATCGTAGTTTGCTCTCAACTGGGGTCCAGATATACCCCATGAGATTTTCCTTAATTAACTTTATATTGATACCAAAAATAGACACGCCTGAATTAGCCAGACGAGCCCATCAGTAACTGAGCAGAGTAACTAAAATTTCAAAAATTGACGACGCAATTTATTAAGTGACACCAGTATCATTCAACCCGCAAAGAGGCAATGATGTTTCATATCAACAGAAATTTAATTAACCACCCAAACATAAAAATCGCTTTTGAAAAGCTGAAAGTAACGGGTCAGAAGATCATGTCTGTTTTCATCAAATCTTTTCAATTCAATGACGATTATTAATGTTTAAAGAATAAAATAAAATGAATAAAAAATAAAGTAGTTTGATTAGAATATATACAAAAGATCGCTTTGAAGCCATTTTTTTATGATTGCGTTCCGTTGGTGGAAGGATGGGGGCTTGGATTTATACCAAAAACTTTTTAACGTAGAACTGATTCTATTGAATCTTGTAATGTTTCATTGGGAAACCAATGACTCCCTTTATGTTCGATCAAACGTAATTGATATCATTTAAAATGATTGGATACTTTCGTTCTTTTATTTTGGTCTCGGGGTAGAAGTGCCCACGAAGTACGGACACCCATTTGTTATTATTTACAAAATAATGCGTTTTTATGACCAAAAAGAATCTATTTGTTCGGAGAACAATTTTTTCCCGATGCATTGTTAGAAATAGTATTCTTTTCTGAATCATCTTTTATTCGTTTGTTAAAAGAGGATGCTATAAGTCATTTTTTCTTCTTTTTCCTTTCGTTTGTTTAATATTGGTGTAGTATTATAATAGAAAAAAAGAACCTGACATTTTTTTGCTTCAAAATAGTCAGACCATGTTATAAATGGTATTTTTACTATCAAAACGGATTCTGACGATTAGGGTTCAACACGATTGTATTTATTGCATCACGTGTTTTTTTAATGTCACAAATATCCGATGATTGGTGTTTTCACAAACAATAAACAAGGAAAATATCTTGGCTAATGGATTTCAGCTAAGTACTCTGATTTATCATTCTCATTATCTGCATATTCAGCAGTTTGTCACTCTGTTTTCCTGATACAAGAGACAATGCTCAAGAGATCCTATGATATGCGGGATGCCTCAATGTTTATTATCTGTTTTGACTATTATATTTAACTTTAGTCACATTTCCTAATATATATATATATATATATATATATATATATATATATATATATGAGTGAGAGATAGAGAGAGAGAGAGAGGGAGAGAGGGAGAGAGAGGAAGAGGGGGAGGGAGAGAAAGAGAGAGATTGAGTAAATATACACGTTTTTGAATAAATCTGTGAAAATTTATTCATCTGATTTTATGCATCGGCCATTGAACCACCGTAGCCGTCAAATATATCGAAATTACTTTTTTTTCATGTTTTGATACTTATGTATTCATTTGTATGTCTGTTTATTTGTTTGCATACTCCAACACTCCTGACTATACTGTATTGTCTACAAACTTGAAAACATCAGTATTCCACTAGATTATTTCGACCTCTATTTTTAGAAGTTTTCCTAGTTTATATATTAACTGGATGGTTCAGAATCTTGATGTTTCAGATATTTCACATCGGAAAACACAAATGATACCATAAATAGAATTACCATATTTATTCGTTGACGGGATCCTTTCCCCTATAACTTCAACTATCAAAGTTTTCACTGTTTGCATTTCAACTGTTTTCTTGAAATTCGAAAGCCTCACGACAAACAGTGGTACCACTTATAAGACAATGGCAGATATCAGATATCATAAGGAAAGCATTTTCTCAAATCAGCATGAAAAAAATGAGAATAATATCTACCCAATAGGGAAATAAAGAAAGCAGTCTGGTTTGTCGCTCTATAACCAATGCCACGAATCCAACATATTTTTGCAGTATGTCATATTGGGGATGAATAATTAAAAAATTAAGAATTTTGATCACATAGCGGGACACTTTTTTCACCTTTTGTTGGGTGGTGATAACTGAAAAAAGTCCGAATTATCAGAAAACCAACCAAAAATGCTACCGGACACAAAGTGAGGGATCAATTTAGTAAACTTACATTGGATCCCGACAAGAAAGAATTGTTTTTTTAAGGGGATTTGAAAAATGTCCTTTGTACATAAAATGAAGAGTTATGTTTAACTTTTCTGTCCCCGCTAGTAACATCGATGGGACCTGTTTGCACAATTTATACATTGCCAGTTTGCCCGATCAACTTGACCTTTTTTTTTTTTAACTATTTTAATGGCTGTTTTTGTTTAAGATTCCTCAGCCCCACGGAACTCTGCAGTTTCGAGAACTATCAACCTATAATTTGGCAAAATCACAATTCTCCTCCTCGTTACAGCCAAACTTTTTCCATTGTTTTCCATCGATTCGTTGTCAAAATGTTTGCACACTCGAATGTAGAATGAAAACATGATTTTTTCATATCACTGAAAACATATCAACGTTCCATTATTTGGATAATTATATATGCACAGGTCAATATTTGAGCATTTTGAAAAGCCAACATTATTTTTTGGAGTAAAATTGAAATCTGAAATCTGTCTTGGCAAATGGTAAAACCAGCATCAATCCAATCACAGGGAGCAGAAAAGACACGAAGATTTGCTTTAACGTCTGATGTACAAGAAATATAGTCTTGCTCCATACACCTTCAAATGGCTGATTACATTGTCTTTTCAACGATGACCATATGTGAATGATACCATCAAAACTTAATCCTAAGATTTGAAAGAATGCAACCGTGTACTTGATATTTTCATGAAAAATTCCACATAACCAGCCCCGTGTTCTTTTCGTGCCCAACATGTATAGATTGTATAAATGAGAAATCACTTTTATGGTAATATCGATTTTATTTCCCAAATTCTCATGTTTGAAAACCCTTATCCAGCTTTGAGAAGAATGTCAATCACAAGACCATATATAGAATTCTAAATTTTCTTGATTGGCATTCCTTTATGCAAATCATATTGTCTTCCCTATGTTTTTTTTTTCGGGAATATTTTTTCCTAAAGATAACACACTTATGGTTACTTTGGTTTCCTATCAATTGAGTATTTGGGATACAAAGCGGGTTTTCTTTTGCCTTGGACTATTTTACCTAAGAGTATACAATGCCTGGGATAATCCCCACTTCTATCGTTAAATGCACTGGTAGATCCCGATTTACAATTTTGAAAATGGTAGCCCTAATTTCACCGGCCTTGGGTTATAACAACCTGCAACACACCCTGGGATGAAAGAGCAAAAACATGACAGAAGGAAAAACATATACAAAATATTATCAATTCATAACTTGATATTTTTACAATTGCAAACTTGGAAAGAGTTTAGGAGAAACATACTTCTGCTATGGTCATGTTCACTATAAACTGAAAGGGAACCAGTTCATATATAGCCTTATTGTTGGTTAGGTGAGCAAAGAACCCTCATCAGTTCTAAATTTTAATCGATTCTTCTTGAGGCAAGGGCTTATCCTTCCTCGTCATGTGATTGAAATTCATCAAGAATTTTATAAATATTATGCTGACACCTATATAGCTACATTGAAGGGAAGGTAACTGTATATTCTACTAGATCAACCCAACAGTTAGGTGACATCCTCTTTTTCTTTGGCCTGTTCCTCTCCCGTTAATAAAATATCATTGAAATCTTTTGAAATGTTTAGAATAGTTTGTGGTTATATCCATGAAACTATGATTGAAGGCTGATAAGTGGGGAAATTTCCCGGATTCACCCCAAAATTCAATCAGTTCTTTTTAAATTTAAGAGCAACTTTCAAAAAATATCATTGGGGTTAATTTAGAACGCTTTGAGATTTTCTGCGGACAGGTCTTTACGTACGATTCAGGGGAGGAAATTGTTACAAAAATCTTTGAATCTATCCCCAAAAGTTAATCAATTCTTCCTCACCTCATAACCAACACTTCCCAAAAATGTGTAAGAAATAGAAATTCTCTTTCACAAAAAAGGAAAAAAGAAAAACGAATAACGAATACATTGACAGTCATTGCGAACCCGTGGATATATTGGATTGAAAGATAGATATGATAGAATAGATATACATTCGTTGGTACACCTTAATGTAATCTTTTGAGCCAATGATAATCGTAATGAATCCGGGGGAAATTATAACTTAAAAAAAAAACAAAAAAAAAAAAAAGAATACCCTGACCCAAAATTCTGGAATACCAGAAATTTGCAACCTACAACTTATCATAGGCATAATCACGATCGTATGAGTAGAAGGAAATTATGAAAAATGAAGACCTCCTAATTACTGATGAACAAGATTTATATAACTCTTGTAACAAATTGATTTATTATTTCGAATTCTGAATTCATTTTTCATACACAAGGCCATGGAAAAGAACATTTCCATAAAAAATAGTCGATTTCAAGAGAAAGAGAACAAAAAAAAACAAAACATTCGCTTCGTTTTTGCCAGTTTTTTGACATCTGCTAACAAAGTTGGAATATGGTTCGATCCAACGGTAGGTTGGGCTGCATCCCTTCATTTGAAGCCTAAAAGATTTCCAGGCATTTCAGTTACATGGCTCAATAACATGACCACCTGTTTTATTGGACTGGAAATCTGGTTCGCACTTATTGCAGAATGACAAGATGAGTACTGAAAAAACTGGTTTTGATCGCTAAAAAACTTGTTGAAAATTTGTTCAAATCAGGTTTCAGACCCTGTGAATACTATCGTCCGGACATGCATTTTGAAAAAAAAAACGTGTATATCATTTGCATTGTTAAGGAATGAAACTTTTGCTCTATGCAATGACAATAGTAACTTTCCAAAGAAAAGATGCATGTATTGGTCTTTGTCTTTTTCCAGTCCCATGGTGCAAAATATTTGTCTATGTTTTGTTTCATTTGCTGATTAAAATAGTCGTTTCCTTTTTTTTTCAATTATTCTTCTCAAACTGTTCCAAAAATTAGGGCCAAAGTGTTTTTTTCTCTTATCTGGTTGTATTTATTCAATCACGGTCTGTGCCTACAGAATTACCAAATATTATTGTACCAAAGATCTTGAAAGCGTTGATATCGCAACCAGACTTTTTTTTTCTTTGATTGTTTTTCGTCCTTGTGAATTATTTTCTGTTTATTGAAAATGAGAAGCTGACTATCCATTCTTTTCGTAAATATATTTACTTGTGTTTGTATGTTTGTTTTCAAATGAATATATATATATATATATATATATATATATATATACACACACAAAGAGACATATATATATATATGTATATATATATATGCATATATATATATATATATATATATATATATATATATATGCCTTTCTTAGCTTCTATTATGATGACAGTAACCTAGTTAGCCTCTGTCAATTGTTATCAGTCTACATTCCCACTTTACTTCTCCATTATGTTTCAGGCGTTTTCCTACAGTGTTTGCAGCCTCTAGGAAATCAATCAGTCAATATTTAGCTCCATCTACCACCTTTAAGTGTCCATACCATTTCAAGTTTTGTAGTTTAATTATATATATGATATCCCCCACTCTGATCTGCGCTCAGTTCAATGTTGATCTTTTTCTATCCCTCAGTATGGCTTATTCCGACCTCTCCTGTGTAATTCCGAGTTAGTTATATATATACATGTGTGCATGTGTGTATTTGTGCGTGTGTGTGTGTGTGTGTGTGTGTGTGTGTGTGTGTGTGTGTGTGTTTGTATGGGCAAATATCACTTTCAAACAATCACAGTTATTTCTTTAAGCTAAGTTTCTTTTAATAAATTCGTAAAATTAGCTGCTCGCTAACCGGGTAATTATATTTGTTAGCTTGGTAATAGATTACACAGTTGAAAAAATACGAATTCACTCGTTATTACACGGTTCTCGGATACTTTTGCCAATACATATTGTTTCAATTACAATAAAACACTGACCCTTTCAAACTGGAGTCCTCATCTTACAGTACTACAGGCTACATTATTTTCCCGGCGATAATCTTCATAAATATTTAAATCACACAATCTATGGTTGCTTCTGTGTCGATGAATATTATCTAAAGTCCATTAGCAAAGGCCATGTACAAATGTGAAATTTGCTGAGTTAATTATTCCACGTTTTCGAATTAGTAATGGTAATGCCATCAAGAGAACCAGGGTTCTTTGAATTCATGGCACCCAAAGATAAAGAAAAATATCAATTCAAAGAAAAAATATCGAGTAGACGGAAAGCTGAACAGTTTCATACCAGAGTGCAAAGTGATAATTCTTTATAGGGTGATTAATAAACACGCTACTCCTCTTGCTTTCGTTGGGCGTTGATCGATGCAAAACTCAAAATTTCTGAAAAACAAGCATGAACACTTCCGTACACCAATCAATGTACCTGTTTTAGCATCGTACTTGCATTGTAAATTGGAATCCGTACTAAAAATTATTTTTGCTTGAATTTAAAAAAAAAAAATTCTTCTGTATGTATTAGAAATACGCTTCCAGTCAGAATTTTGTGAAGGTCACTTGAAAATGATCCCATATAGGCCTCTGTACACACACACACACACACACACACACACACACACACACACACACACACACACACACGAGCACGCTCAATAAGATACGCTATCAACACACATTCACTCACACAGAGATTTGTTATCCACTCGAAGTACAAACAAGAAAGTAAACAGAAGAGAAAGAAAATAAAAACTCAAATTTCAAACAATATTTTGTTTACAGAACTGAAATTGAAGTGAAAGATATTTGTTATGGTTCATAAAATAGTTACGTATTTATTCTGACGTTGGTCGATCCTAGGTATCAGACTGGGTTTTGAATACTAATTCCCCAGAGAGACAGACACACAATCACTTTTTTCCCAAATGATCACGATGAAGGCATGAAGACATACCTCCTCTACGCTACTAGCATAATTCAGGTCAGTTTGGCAGCTTCAGATCTGCAAGGCAGTCCAGCTTCAGTGTCAGGCGAGTGTGGTCTGGTTTTGGTGAAATCCAGACACTATTATTTCTCATGTGTTACTCAGCAAGTTGATAAATGAGTCAAAGTGGAATAATATTAATGAAATACAGTATTGTAATTGCTGTAATGTAGGGCAAAAACACCTTTCCTGGGTGGAGAATCTGACTAATTACTATTTCTTTTCTGACGGACATCTGGCAAGGCCATTTTAGAATCGTACCCAACACATTTTGGTTCAGTGATTATGAAACTTGGACTTTTGTTTTTATTTTAGTCAGAAATTCTTGTCAACCTCTGACAAGTTACCCGAGTGCACCAATACAATAGTAAAAAAATTGTAACTCATCAATTTTATCGTGATACTCTGTGGGTTTTGATAAGAATAAAGATGGTAGAAAATTATCTTACAAAATCTGTTATCTATCAAGTACGTCAAAACTGAAAGTATTGTTGTTATTAATAACATTTCTAGATCTCGAAATGTTAGCTAGCTCCTGGGATGTGACATATTGAACGAACAGTCGGCTGTTCCACGGAGGAGAGGTTTGGGAAACACGGTTGCGGAACGATCAAGTTGTACTAACTGTAACAAATGTCGGTCTTTATCCGAATAATTTGCTGCTGCCTGTTTGATGAGACTGGAAACAGATGTCGGTAGTGACGTCTTTCAAGAAAATTGAATGATTTATCCGAAGAAGTGCTGCTCCCATCCGAACAACTTGAAAGCAGCAATCAACAAAAGGCCCTTGGAATTAGTTAACAGAAAGAATTTGATATTCGATCAGGATAACACAATGCAACATGTTTCTGTGGCGACCAGGCAGAAAGGGTTAAAGCTGTGCAGGAAAATTTTGTTACTCCAATATATCAACATGGGACAGTCCACAACTTTTACAAATCAGCACTTTAAATTCTGTTTTTCGTTCGATATATCAGCCTCAACGACACACGTCAATATATAATAACTCAATTTACTTCTTTTATATCCTGTAATCCAGAGTGAGGTGGTTGGGGCACTATAGATAATTTCATCAACTGTGTGCCATAGGCAAAATAGTCCCATACTGCTAATCTCTATTCAGGATGGTTTCGAATCAGAATTTTCTTTCTCGTGGACTAGTTTCCCTACCATGGCAAAAAAATCCCAGCATGCCTAAAAGTTTGCCAAAACCTAGTGCGTTTTGGTGGATTCATGCCTTCTTCAAAGGTACTAATGTGAACAAACTGTTTGAATTGAAGTTTGAGTTCGGTCTGATCAACCTTCCTATTAATGGTTTGATGACTCCCCACCCGTATATTAGAATAGATCAGGAGTAATCAGACTGTGTTCTATGGAATCTTAAGACTCAATGCAACTTTTCAAAGGAATTTCCATTACATAAACGATCTCTGCATGGCCTATTAATTTCTTCATTTTATTTCTATTACATGTACAGTTCAATTATATGAAAAACATAAAAATCATTTTGCTTCTTTAATTAAAAACATCTTGGTTATCAAGTAGTCTTTTATATATCTACATGTCCTCAGTAAGTTTCCCTCATACTTTTTCATCCGATCGTGTATTTTCTATTTTGGTTCGTACACATTCAGATAATTCCATGAACAAGGTCAAAATCAAATAGTACATAAATATATTGACATATATTTGCTGGAAGCAAAGTTGTTTTTAAAGGGGTTCCCTAGAATATCTAATCATTGAAAAGGGTTCAAACAAAAGTTACAGTTTGAAGACTGCTGCTTTAGATTGACCGAGAGCCGAACCAACGAAGCATCGGGAAAGGAATGAACTCACTACACTGTTGTATAGATCTGTGAGTCAAACGTACTAACTACGTTTTGCGTTAAGCGCCCAATTTCGTAAAGACTCTTGAACTGTATTTCCAAGAAAAGCGGATCAGCCGCTTAAATTTATTCGATATGCAGTTCACTTTGCAAAGCCATTTAGAATTATCTTATCTGCAAATAACATCAACTTGACTTGAGGGATCAGTCCACTTCATGTTCCATTTAAAATTGCGTTTGGCCCCGCAGGCAATCGTACTTGTATGGGGCAAAGATTAACAATTGGCAGAGTAGAAGACGGTGTATGCATAGAAGACCAATTGGAAGTGAATTATGTACATTTCTCGACTGGTTTTAAAAGCTCTTCAGGAGCGGATTGTCAGACAACTACGAGGTAATGGGATTTTGGAAGCATTACGTTCTTGAATATCGTAAGTATATTCTTTCTATTGGTGAAAGTATACTTATCTTTCTTTTTACATGCGTTAGCATTTCTAGCATCCACTGCTATCCCTGACTGAGATACCAACTTATTAGTTACATCTTTTGCTCAGTGCTGGGAATTTACATGTTGTCTTGTTATGTCCCTTGCTCAACGTTGCCAATTTAGAAGTTTTTCATTAAATCGAGATGTTTTTGGTTCTGTGTATATGCTTGAAATTGAATAATGTATCATATACTTCATAGATTTTAGATTTAAGTCCTGAGAATTTACATTTTCCAAAGTGTTTTAAGATGGGTTAGGCTGAATTTTTATGTAGACTTGCAATTTAGTTTAGCAAAACTCTCCTTGCAAGATCTTCACACCAGAAAGCGACTAATCTATTTTGCAGGTTTGTTTATATGACTGTGCCAATCGTAAAATCGAAATAAAACCCTGCAGTTAAAATTGGTACCAATACCATCTTCTTAGAGATAGAGAGAGAGGAGGGGTAATTAGTTGTTCATTGGAACTGTTAACACGGAGATAACCTGTTTTTGTTAATTGAATATAAACAAACAACCTGATTGACTAGATCATTCCCATAAGCCTACATCTCAAATTTAATTGAAATGGTTTAAGGATTACGAACATATCTAATTGAGGAAAAGTACAAAACGACAACAACGACGACAGGCACCCATAGCAAAGATGACCCCCGACGGCTTTATTTCCTTCGGCAACGATCGGTATTAGTTTTATCATTATTATCATCTTCTCTTAGGTATTTTGTTTTTCATCTTGATTTTTAGTTTTCCTTTTATCGCAACTTAACTTGTCGATCGACGTTAGTGAGTAGACATTGCCGATTGAAATATAAAGGATAATTTCTGGATATGATTCATACTCTCCTTGCTCTCCCTTAGGTATCTTGGTAAACGTCTATTTTCTATTACCGACTGAGGTAAGACAGCTCATAGCAGGACAAAATTCAAATCTACCTTTCAAACTCTTTTCCATTCCCAATCTCTCTTGCTGCATTTTTTGTTTTTGTTCCTGCACCAGGAGTATTAGTAAAGTGAACAGGAGGATATCAGTTCACTGTAAGGTGCATTGAAGCTGAGCAACCATACCTCAAGATATTCAAAATAGCTGGATACTTTTGGACAAACGTCATGAAAAAGCTGAGAGTAATGTAAAGTCATTTTTTTTTTTTTAGTATTGGGGGATGGGGGATTACACTTTATATTCACCAGCCGCCTAATTTGAAAACTTTCTTCCTCGTTAAAAACCAATCAACCCAATTAATTATTAAGAAGAGATGTCGAAGCTGAGAAAGGTGTTAGACGATACACTGATATGAAATTAGCAGAATGTCTGTAAGTAATTACGCCAGAATCGACAGATTATGAGAATCGTAAGGTCAACAGAAAAATAATTAGATAAGAATGTCGAGACATGGGTGTGTGTTTCGAGGTACAGACTTTAATTTGTAAGGGAAAAGCAAATGAGGAAATTAAAAAATAATATGTAGAGAAAAGATACGGGAATATTTTTAAAAAATTCTATCATGTCTGTGTGGATAGTTTCTAGCCATTCAATATTTAAAAAAAAGAAGAAAAAAAGACCCACTAGGGGCAACACCATTATAGTCCCTTTGAAGTACTTTTCCAAGGTCTGAAATTCCTTAGCAAAAAAATAACAAAAAAACATGGAGCACCTGCTTCTAAACTATGGTGAGGACCTGTCAGACTTGGGTGAAGCGATCTTTCGTAAACCTCACCCACACAAAACATGGAAGATGACTTGTTTAGCCATTGTAAATTACACGGTCAAACAGTACACAAAGTGTCACTGCCAACTGAGTAACTCTATTGGAGAGTATACGTTCACAGTCATGATTGATTTAATTTGGTTAGTGCTATATCACGGCTAGGGAAACATTCTCGCAGTAATCAAAATAGCCTCTGGACAGACTAATACTCTCTGGTTCACAACGAATGAATGAATAAATAAATAGCAAACGGGAAAAATATCGTTGGCAATGAAATAATTCAGATTTGAAATAAAAAAATATACATGTATCTGATAAGCTAATTATCACTTTTGCCATCAATATTTTTTTAAATAATAAATAATGAGAGAAAGAGACAGACAGACAGCCAGAGACAGAGATACAGAGAGAGAAAGAGAGAGATAGAGGGAGGGGTCATTCGGTTATGAAGTTGTTGCATAAAACTAAACAGGGTTGTGATTGACATAGTTAGGATAACTCCCGAATTTCCCACCAATTAGAAAAAAATCCCGCTGGGACTTCGGTTATGACTACTGAAGCTGATGGTGATATCGAAAGCACTACTAAAATTGTATACTGTTTTCTCCAGTTTTTAAGTGAGTCTGGTGGTCAGGCTACGTATGAATCATTACCACATGCAACACCAATGGAGCTAGAGATGACAAATATTTAATCTAGGTCTAATTTTCTTTTAAAATCCTTTTTACTAAAATAATTTTCTAGTGTGCGTGGGGGCGGTACTATACGATGTAATACTTGAGTTATCCCTTACTGTGTGTATGGAGTGCTATTTTATGGAACTTCGGATTAATTCTACTGATCCCTTCCCAATAACTAGCAATTTATTCATTTGTCATCCATTTTTCCAGTCATGGATCATGTGACAGTTTCTATTGAATGGCTCACCAGACCTTCTTATGGTTGATTTTAAAGCTTCTTCTTCGTTTTTCCTATGTTTTTCTTTTATTGACAATTGACACAGTGCCAAATAACATTACTGCTTGAGTGTTGAATTCCAATTAAAAAAAACTAAATATAATTTTCCCAATTGCTCGTTGGTGTGATTTTACTGACGCTTTCCTGTCGCGTCTAAATCATTTAATCTAATAACTGACTGGTGTCTACACATAAGACATAGATTTTATCTTTAATTATTCGTCCATATGCGGGGGGTTACTGATTGAATTCCTATAGAACATTTTCTGTTACATCTAGGATATATATATATATATATATATATATATATATATATATATATATATATATATATATATATATATATAAATATATATATATATACGTGTATATATATATATATATATATATATATATATATATATATATATATATATATATATATATATTAGAGAAACAGAGATTAACAGTTTTAAACATTGAACTTTTTCAATATGTTATTTCGTGTCACTACAATCACTTCTTTCAATGCAATTTAAGATATTTTCTAAAGTGTTTTCTCACTGTTCCCCCAAAACATTTTTATCAACGTACCTTATATAAATCGTTTCTTGTTGTGATCATCAGTTGTTTACCAAGTAACCGTTTCGGGGATCTTAAAAGCTAAACAGTTATATTAACAATGCACCCAAATGGTGTTGATCAAACACCACCTTTTTTATTATGTAGTTTATGTCGTATGTGTAGTTTGTCATTTCATATAAGGTTTTATGTGTATTTGTACAGTGATATTGTTTTATACTGCATTTTTTTTCTAAAAGTAATGTTCAATTACGTAGGTTACCCAAAAAATGTTTGAGCAACGAAGGATCAGTAAGTACAACAATTGAGACATTTGGCTCTTCATAATCTCTCTCTGTCTGTATCTCTCTCTCCCTCTCTCTCTCTCTTTATATATATATATATATATATATATATATATATATATATATATATATATATATATATATGTATATATATACATATATATATATATATATATATATATATATATATATATATATATATATATATGATATTAGTATTGCCAATTGAGATTATTTAGGGGTCCACTGTTGACAATATTTAGATTTAAAAAGAGCTTTCCCTCATGTTTTGAAGTTCAGTTTACCGAAGGGATGTTTTTCCTTATTTCTTGAATTTAAGAGAGACTCCAACAGAATCGAAAATTTGAGACTGAGTCGGTGACACTGTTTGTGGCGTATTCTTCGCTTCAATATAACGTCCTGATGTCATGAGAGATGAAAAAACTTAGAAAGGTTAAAAGTCGTATCAAATATAGAATGCGCTATATTCATTTTTTTTTTACTTTAGAGATGCAATGTATTTTCGATGAGATTCAGACCTTGAATGAAATTTCGTGAAAAAATGGTCAGTACATATCAAAATATGTGTACACAACGTTGATGGCTTTTTTCTAGAGTCAATTCCTTTATCCTCAATTCTTTGACGGTTTTTAATCGTCTTTGTTCTAGAGACTAGAGAAATATTGCAGTATTTCTTTTTTTGTTTTGCTTGGCAGGGATCCAAAATGCAGTTTTATGCTTACCATTTCTATGTCTAATACTAATACGAAATTGAAAGGATCATCACGTCCTTGCATTTGATATGATTTCAAAGCTACAGAATTCACTCTTTGTTACTTTCTAATTTAAAATCCAATATTGTGACGTGTTTTTTTTTTTCTGATGTTCATTCAGAAACACCAATCACAGTCCTCTCCGGACATTCAAACTTGACTCAAAATCGATTCGTGGATATCAATTTCATACCTTTGTTTTCATATACTATCCCTCAGCAACAACAACAATACTCACCAAATTTAGGGAAGTATACTGTTCATGGTGTGTCTATCTTATCATGTTAAACCAATCGGATAAAAAAAAAGATTAGAAATCACGACATTGCTATTGGAAAGCGCCTTTCTTGCAAAGCTGAAGAGACTTAAACTTTCGTGAATTTATTTACTAGCAGGGATAACTGGCACTACCCTGGGGAGAAATGACTTGAAATATAGTCAAATAGGAAAATATATGACTTTGTATATTACTTCTTACACTATACAACCGATGAAAATTGATCACTCACACTAGGTACCAATGGAAAAATAATAGATGTAACGGTAGAAATATTCTGATGCATACATGAACACAGGATGTCATTCAGACTGGAAATTCTTCTGTACACAAGCAATTGAACGTCAAGACTCAACCCTCTAACAACCAATATAGACCTGTCCAGGAGAAAATGCAAGGACGCACGTGAAGCCAAGCGACCCTGAGAGATTGTCTTTTTTGCCTTGTTACTTTTCGTCCTGCAACAAGCCCATATTGCCTTTAATTTTGGCTGAGTGAAGATCTTCCCTAATCCGAAACTAGATGCAGTATTGTGACAAACAACTCAGAAGAAAATTCTCAAAAATGATCACATATGATGTATGTTTACTGAAAAACCCTGACGCCAAAATTACATTCTTAAGTACCCTAGCCGAGACAAAATCTACCTTTATGCAATAATTCAGTTTCATTGCCACGTAATAAGATTAGAGAGTTTGCCTGAAATCGACCGAAATGACTTCAAGTGACCTAAAAATAATTCTGAGGTCAATATTGCATTACATTCAGCCTTCGTGGAGAATGTCAAATTCAGTTACATGAGATTGTAATATTGTAAAATAAAGTAACCCAAAGTTTGACCAAGATTGACCTCGGGTAATTTTGAATAACCCATAGTCAACCTACTTCAGCCT
Organism: Thysanoteuthis rhombus; assembly: GCA_963457665.1. Lineage (NCBI taxonomy): Eukaryota > Metazoa > Mollusca > Cephalopoda > Oegopsida > Thysanoteuthidae > Thysanoteuthis > Thysanoteuthis major. The sequence continues at coordinate 35,429,726 of OY735232.1, forward strand.
GTTATTTTTGGTGAGAAATGTACCATATGTTCAATTATAACTTCTTTGGTACCCAAAGTCATGAAATTGTCTGAAAACGACCAAAAAATGACCTCTGGTGATATTGAATGACATCCGAGGTCCTCTTTACACAGCTTATGTTTCAAATCGACAACCCCGCAGTCTAAAGGCAACAGCTTAGATCGATTGGTCTTGTAGTTCCCAAGAGGTATCGGCAAGAATAGACGATCATATGAATAAACGACCAAACAAACGAAAACTAGAAAAGAATACAAAAGTTGCACTTATCATCTAAAGTTACTATCGAAGTAAGAGCGGAGTTTGACCGTGCAGCAACTACGCATGTCACTGAATGTGTTCAAAATTAGTTTGAAAGATTAAGTCAATGAGGAATATCCAGATGCAGAAGTTAAAAGATGAAGAGACTCAAGTAGTTACATTAACATCAAAGTTATTGAATAACGGAGGGCCGCGTGTGGTAAGTGTCCAACGAACGATTTTTTGTAAGGTCAGTATTTCTGTCATGTTCAGATGTAACTATTTTTTGATTGGTAAACAAAAAAATACCCGACTAAATACATATTTCTACGCACTACTTTTGATACAAAATATACAAAAGTGACTAAATCGGTTAATGGTACATGCTCCATCATCAGGGGAGAGAATCAAGCAATTACTGATCATCGAAATTGATTGAAGTGTATTTTTTTGTTTTTTTTATAGTAATTTGCCGGCTCAAAACTGGACTAAAATTGCTTGAGGATAATATGTTAGTTTGGATTGGATAAAAAACATGAATTTATTTCTTAAAGCAAATCATATAACTTTGAAAATGTCGATGACAATATTTCCAAATCTTTGACCTTATTAATCTCTATGTCAAAGGGTTAGTCAGCAGGAAAAAAAGTTTTGTATAGCCCAAAATATTTTGTTATTTAGACTGCCTATTTTCTGAAAAAAAAAATGTTCGCTTGAAAGAGGCGTTATATTGTCCACTACTTTTAGATTGCATACATTACCGTAATAATCTGCAACACAAGATTGGTAATTTCCAGCTTATAATTATCACGGCCGTAAAAATAAATTCCGTGCATTTTATGAATATTTATGAGTATCCATTTTTTTATGTGAATTCCCCGAATATGTGTCCGTTGAAAATAAACTAAAGCAACAAGTTGAATAATAAGAAATAGGAAATAAGAAATGAGATTTTTTCAGTTTTCTAAGATATTGCATAACAATGTATTTTCGTACAACAGAAATACTCTTGGTAGTATTATTGTCTTGAATTTTTATTTGGATGAAACATCGTCAACCATTATTGAATCTCTTTTCAATAACACTTTTTTTTATCTTAATCCTCAGTGCTTTTCATTGCAACGATGCAGCCTATCGATCTGTAGCAATTAGAATACAGAGAAGAAATAAGCTCAATGCAAGATTCGAACTCAGGTCATAGTACTCAGTGATTCATCTCCCAGGGAAGAGTGATTCATCATAAGATAGAATGATCCAAATTAGTCATGCAGTGTTACTAAAATCCTTTTATCAAAGTATCGTTTGATAGTATACTTAGCAAAAGTTAAGCCCATTTAACACGATACCGCATTCACACAGCCTCAGACGAAATTTTGATAGAAGACAAAATAATGTGTCAAGAATGAAATCCAAATGATTTTTTGGCTGTTAAACCAAGTGCCTGGAATAAATTATTTGGATCAATTTCGATTAAAAGTTTCGAAGAGGATCAGTCTCAGGAGTGATCAACTGTTGCTCTGTATTTACTGTGCCCCATATATGCCATTGAGGAAGATATCCTCTCGGCGGAAAGCAAGCAGTTGAAAGCAGTTTTGGAATGCCTAACATAATGGTAATCTTATCCTGTATAGCACAATTACAGCTCTCTGAATGGTTGTGGCTCAAAAATGAAAGTATGGGTTAACGGTGAATATAACTTTTGGCTTAAATGTGGCCCCTCAGTTTGTACACTTTACAATGACGCACAAGCGGACAAATCTTCCACGGAATACGGTGGCAGATGCGATGACTTGAGAAAAAAGAATTAGTAGTCCTCATGTGTATTCACACTTGTAAAAACTTAGAATGGGTAGCTGTGTTCTAGTTCCCCAAACACCTGACCTCGAAACCGAAACATATATTTGCAATTGCCATACACAACTACATCATCAGGGGGAAATTTCGGTTATTTATAGGCGGAAATCGCTCATGAATTTGTTGATTTTGTATTATAATTTCACTTGTTATTACATAATTTGCAGACTTATGTATTATTTATGCATCGGTTCTCTCCGTTTTAGGATGGATTAAATTCAGAAATCATCCCCGCAGAATAGCTAAAATTTATTTAGACAAAATTTCAGACTCGTACTTTTATTGATAGATTTCTTAAGATGAATTAATAAACATCTGTTTTAATGAAATACATTTCTGATTCATTAATTGGATATTGTTCGAACAGAATCAATCGATGATTCCGTTGTATTTAGTTGAGTCTGCTGGGATTTCTGGCGTTTTATTATTTACTTTTCTGTATCAAGCTCAAAACGGAGCACATTTTTGCAAACAAAATCTTTAGACAGAGTTGATAGAATCGATGATCAGAAACTGTCAGCCAAAACTGTCAATATAATCAACAAAAGCATTTTGTTGATTGCTTCAATTTATGATCCACACTGTTTATTCGGTGCCGTAGATTGATGGTGTCAATAATTGCATTAAAACCAAGTTAAGAAATGATGAAAGAAAAATATCAAAATGAAAAAAAAAGTACCAAATGATTAATCATGGTAGAATATAGCAAGAAAAATAAAGATTATATTTTTCACTAATGTTTCATCTCCATGAATTTGAATGTTTTTTGTAGTTCTTTTTAAAATTTCTAATTCTTTTCTATTCATTCATCGGTTGAAGATACTCCCGGCAGTTCTAGTACAAAACCAAAGACTGTCTTGGATCCTAACGCCTCACCCTTTAAATGATTCACCTGCATCATTGTTGCTAGCAGTCTTTTTTATGATTGTTTGTTCTGGTCAATATATCTGTATAGACTATTTCAGAATACCACAATGAACTATAAAAGACTTGACACAAGTCAAGCTCTCTTGGAGATTAAGCCGATATAATCACTGATAGAAGCGTTGATTCAAGGTTACGTTGAAATGAAACAGAGTTTGACATTCTGAAGAGGACATCAATTAACAGACACACAACTTTAGCAAGGTATGATGATTGTATGTGACCTTAATTTTGGGTGTGATTGGCTAGTCCCGATCACACTGAATGATTATAGCCATTACAGCTTGCCGGTTTTTCATTGATAAATGAATGTACATAAAAGAAAGTTAAAGCCCAAGCACAAGCTGGCAATTACGGTAACTGGTTTACAAACCCTTACCTCTAACCCTAACCCAACGTTATTATCACGCTGAGATAATAGCAGCCAAGTTGCTGGAATGTCCCTGAACTAAGCAGATGTGTTCAGTGCACGTAACGTTGACACACAGGAGAACTTGATACTTGGAATAGGACATTGTATGGCAGGCATCGACTTGATAACAAAATGTTGATTTTATGTTTGTTTCACTTTCATCAAGAATTCCATTCATTCAAGCCACCCATCTCTAAACAATGAAGAATGAATATTTGCTTTCAAACGCCATTATTAGTAAGTTCGATTCCCACTTCAAGGTAAACAATACAAAAACGATTGTGCGTTTTTTTTTGGCCGCGGCGCTAACCCTTACCCTACTGATGGATTGTCCTAGAAGACCGAAGAGCTCGAAATAAAGAATCGTATTAAGTTTATGTTTTAACCATAATGGGTTACAAGATAATAACGTAACATTAAACTGAGTTGAAATCAGAAAAACATGTGGGAACCTCACTATTAACCCTAAAACAGAGCACAGGGCAGCATTTCATTATTAAGTAGTACGTTTTTTTGATCAGAGTCGCGAGCCAACGCCTAAAATGAACCGACTAAAAAGTCTGAATGCCTGACTCAATCAAGTAATTTACAAATAACTGGCAGAGAAAATTGGATTCATGCCTTCCTGTAAGGCAGTAATGCGTATTAAGCGTATGCAGCCAAGGTGAAAAATCAAACTCAATTTGCCATTCAGTGTTGAGTAACTGTTAAGCCACTCTTCGACTTCTAATTTTTATCATATCATCAATATTTATGTCGTTCCGTATTTAATTCCATCTATTCTCTTGAAATGCTGAAAGAAAAATATCAATACAAATACACTTATTAAATGGGAAATCTAATTTTTTTTCTCTCATTCTGTTGTTTTATTTATACATGGAGAAACACAAGCAAAAACAAAAATCTGTTGAAATTCATGGGAAACTTGCAAAAAGCACGGATGAAACAAATATTCATTTGTTTTCTGTTTACATGATTCATCGGGGAGAAATTATTATTTGGCAGAAGAATAAAATCTGCAATACTTTTAGCAAGGCCATTGCAAGTAGAATGTGATTATTCATTGAATTCCGAGGTAGAACTCTCTTACACGCACACACACTCATTTATAAATATATATAAATAGATATACACGTATATATATATATATATATATATATATATATATATATATATATATATATACACACACACATATATATGTGTGTGTGTGTGTGTGTGTATGCCTGTATGTACGTATGTATAAACGAATGAGGAGTGCCAATCCTAAATGCGATAAGCGACATCTAAGAATGAATATTTTCAATCTAATCAAAAATCAACTTCCTGACTTGACCTTATCATTTTCTTGGAGCCTTATACACTGCAAATGCATAAAATGGTTCAAAAATATAAAAATCTGGATTTTGATTTTCTATTTAGTTGAATGTAGTGTTTGTTTTTTTTTAAATGATGCTCATCCCTTCTTAAAACCGCACTCATCTCACGTATATACATATACACTAACACACACACACAAAGAGCAGGTTTCTCTCTCTCTCTCTCTACACACATATATATATATATATATATATATATATATATATATATATATATATATATATATATATATATATATATGTGTATGTCTGTGTGTCAGTGTGTGTCCGTGCGTGTCTGTGTGTTTATGTACATGTGTATGCATACGTGTGTGTATATGTGTGTATTTCTACATCTATCTATATATCCCTCTCGGTCCGTTTGTTTGTCAACATCTGTCTCTGTCCGTCTGTCTGTCTCCCTCTCTCTCTCTCTCCCTCTCTCTCTATCTCTCTCTCTCTCTCTCTCTATATATATATATATATATATATATATATATAATAACCGTAATTCAAAATTTCTGTGATGAATATTCATGATTTAATTAAATGCATTGACAAAGAAATGGGGTCTTCTTGAAAAATGAGTATTGGTTGCGGAAAATGAACATGTTTTTCCATCATCTGACCTCAGACTAATCGATTAACATAAGTATGTGCGAGGGGAGTGGCTGAGATTTGACAAAAAAAAAATTCAATAATCAATCAACATAAGAGTTGTATTACCAAATTGATATACGTGCTCCTCACCCCTGTTCCTTCACATGTGTTGTTAAAAAGGTTTCGATCTCACAAAATGTAATGACAACACCACAATCTTGACAACTCGATGGTAGAAGACAGAGCTGACGTAATACTTGTAATGGGTGAGTTGAAGTTTAGGATTATGAGTTTGTGTATTTTTTAAAAAAAAGAAAGATAATAATAATAGTGAAAAACAGGAAAAATACCAGGACTTAGCAAGAGAATTAAAGAAGATGAAGAACATGAAAACCAGGGTAGTACCGGTCATAGTGGGCGCACTAGGAACTGTCCCCAAAACGTTGAGGGTGAGACTGGAGGGGATTAGGATTAGGGGAAGGATTGAGACCGTACAGACCACAGCACTGCTGGGAACTGCACGGATACTGAGGAAGGTGCTAGAGATATAAGGACTGCAATAAGGACAGCAGTTACCACCAGGCAACTGGTGTGAGACTCCAAATAATAATAATAATAATAATAATAATAATAATAATAATAATAATAATAATAATAATAATAATAATAATAATAATAATAATAATGATAATAATAATAATGATAATAATAATAACGAAAATAATAATAATGATAATACTAGTAATAATAGTAATAATAATAGTAGTAATAAAATAGTAATGATGATAATAATAATAACAACAACAACAGCAACAGCAACAACAGCAACAACAAGAACAATAATAATAATAATAATAATAATAATAATAATAATAATAATAATAATAATAATCTGCTCATTTCGAACTTGGTTGCAGCAAATTATTGTACTGTGGCACACAATTCGTGGGGTACTGATCCAGACTGATGAGTTGTTG
>OY735232.1:35441108-35443608 GCA_963457665.1 Thysanoteuthis rhombus
TGACCAATCAATTTGCGCAAGAATTCATGTGTGGTTAATGTATTTCATCTTCTTCTTCATGTTCTTACTTTTTCCTCCTCCTCCTTCCTCTTCCTCTTCTTCTCCTCCTTCTTCTTCTTCTTCTTCTTCTTCTTCTTCTTCTTCATCTTCTTCTTCTTCTTCTTCTTCTTCTTCTTCTTCTTCTTCTTCTTCTTCTTCTTCTTCTCCTTCTTCTTCTTCTCAATTTATTTGTATTTTTCGTCCCTTGCATCGTCTTTCTTCTGCTTTTTTTCCTCGATTATTTCTTTCGCTCCTTATTTTTCCTTCCCAACTTAACTAAAACTTCTGCTCACACGCACCATATATTCCCTTTTCATAAAAGCTTCCTATTCTTCGGCCCTCTTCATCTGAATTTCCCCCCCCCCATATACATCATATTTTGTAGTTTTGTACATTTTCATCTTTTTTTTTTTTTACTGCAATCATCCGACTGTGAGCATGCCGAGTCTAATCTGAAAAAAAAAAGCAAAAAAAAAAAAAACAACAAAGAATTAGAACAAAACAAAATAAACCGACTATTTTGACTATTCGAATTCGAGGAAAATTATTTTTATATGCGACCGTAATTTAAGGAAAAAAACAATAAGATAAAAATCAAATTTTATTTGTCTAATTTGTGGCTGACTAGTGCAAAAATACTATTTTTTCCAAATTGAATAGCACTTCTGAATAGTTACACGTGCATCTTTCCGTCATCTAACAATAATATACACCACAGTAAACGGTGAATCCTAAATTTGTCATACCCGTTCATGAATCTTATCATTGTGAATGATACTCCTCCCAAAACACAAACTTCCACGCAAATGGACATTCATGTATCACCCAGTGAGAAACAAACACGTTACCAATTTCTAAAGTTTATACGTTGAGGACACTACAATCAAATTGAGAAATGCATACTTGAAAAGAAAATGGACTGAAAATTTCACCCAGGATAGAGAAACTCTTCGAAATCCTCAAGAGAAGAAATAGTCAAGCAAGCTATTACTCTAAGTTAGTAAGCTGTTGGCACATCAGCTTCATCAAGATTAGTTAAATGCTTTCAGTCTTCAGAATGAAGGTCTGCAACCAGCGAATCCTCTCCATAGTAACCTGAGGTGCTGAAACTCGCAATCTAACTAGAAGTTTAGCTCTCAAGCTGAGAACCATGTAGCGCTTTGAAATAATCGTAATCCTCATCATATGAAGATATCACAAGACAGCACAGCATAATAAAAGAAGAATCAATATACTCCTCATATGCAGGAATCATGGAAAACTACTGGAAATTACGGTTAACTACATGGATCCCGAGAGATCATAAGCAAAATTGTGACCAACAAAAAAAAAAAAAAGATGGCGTGACGATCAAGTAATCTAATGATTATCAGCAGCGCTACGCACACGGTCGATTGGTCTGGGAATTATTCCGGAATGTCTCTGTGCAGTGACGGACGTTGAAGTGATGACGATGATTTCAAATGTTGGCACGCTAACACCTATAATGAGTGTTCCATATTCGATAAATATACTAGTTAATGACCAGTCCCTCGTTTCATGTGTACAACAACAGTCTCAGTTGTTAGCCACTACTAATATTCGAAGAGTAACATACACAGTAGGAAAGAAAGGGGGAAAAGAAAATGAGTAGTTAGATAAAACAGTGCAGAGAAAATATATAGTCTGATAAGAGGGTAGAAAAGGTGAGGGGAAAAATTGTTAGGTAGTGTGATAAACCCTTTAAAAGAGCGATGCAAGTGAATAACACCAGGTAATCTAATGAGAGGATAACAAGAGGTAGCGAAGAGTTAGGTATAAACAAGGCAAGTGACTGTTACTGATTATTTAACCTTGCCAGGTGAGGCTCAGATATAAAAGTTCAGTTGCATTATCTTCTTATATATAATCATAAAGCATATTCTGCTATTATTAACGTCGACACATAAAATCAGCGTAGCAGCTCAAACCGAATACATTCAACATATACATTGAACATAATAACGGTCCTTTCTTGAAGTGGTCACCTATCACTTGCATGACATCAATGTTGTCGTCCTTTGATGTATGTATTCCTTTACATTACATTGGCAACTATGCACATGTGTCGATGTAACTCTTTGGAACTGAAATCCAGCTGTTATTTCAAATCTGGTCACTTGAAATATGGTGACAAATCTGCAAAGGGAAATACCGGGGACTTTTATGATATGTTGAGTCAAACCACCACTTTCATATTAAGGAAAGGAGTCAGGTTTTCAAAAAAAGAAATTCTGGTTTTCATTTTGGTTCTCTCTTCAAAATGATGCATGGGCTATTTTCTCCAGGAGATCAAATGTTGCTCATGATTCTTGCAGCTAGATGTAGCGTAGTTTTGTATGCATCCCTGAAAAAACAGTTTAATTTTTCCAGAGATGCAGCCTTACCGTCTGACCCCTTAAAGGCGTTAGTCGACAACTGTCACTTCATCAATCTCTCCCCG
>OY735232.1:35448608-35571108 GCA_963457665.1 Thysanoteuthis rhombus
ACAAAATTAAATATGTACTGTAAATACTGAAGCAGAATATACTTAATATATGGTAATTTTGGTTTTGTTTTATACAAAGCTGTGTAGTTGAGCCCCTAGGGAGGGTGGAAGTGTATACAATAATGTTCAATATCTCGAGCCCAATAACTATTTCTACACTAATAAGCAGCCCGGCCATTTTATGAAGTAACTTGAATGTTCAGAGATTTCGCACAATCCGTAGGGTTTTCATAATCTGACTTTAACAGCACCGTATCGGCAAAGAAGCCAAATATTACAAAGTCTTTGAATTGGAACAGCAATCAGGTTAGTCAGTCAATAGTTAACTGTTACAAGACAGATGTCGCTTAGCAGCATGCCGTGTTGTAAGTGATCAATAAAAGAAAAATGGGAGGATATGTGATCAAACAATAAGTTACATCTCTCGCTTTTTGTCGGATCACTCGAAAGTTTAACATTTTTAAAAGTGAGTCCAGGCGTCTTCCGATGTGGAAAATGGAACTGGTTTATCACAAACTTAGATTGTAGAAGAAATGTGAAATAAAAAGGAGTGAATGTTCGGCTTTCCAACGTTCTAGCTCTGTTTAGCGCAGCCTGTCTGCATATATATATATATATATATATATATATATATATATATATATATATATATATATATATATATATATATATATATTACTTCAAACTAATCCTAGATGAACTAAATCGTGTGCAATGAATACAGTTAGAATAAGGACATAACTGTCAAAATCGAAGATGCAAAACTTGGGAAAGTAAATTGCTACATCTACCCACGACAAATAATCTCTATGGACCCCACGAGAGAGGAAAATATCAAGCAAAGAATCATCCAAAGATGGCAAGCTTTCGGTAGAGCAAGCTCAACATTAAAAAAAAAACCCAGCAGATCTCGATATTCTAAAAAAAAGAGTATACAACTAATGCATCCTCCCAATCGTCACTTATGGATCTGAAACTGTCAATCAAAAATTGAAAAAAAAAAATAACACTATCCATGACTTACTCTGTGTAAAAGAAATAAAGGAAGATAATATCGAATCTCATTCACTTACCCTTGAGTATGAGATCTTGTGTGAGCCACCGGATTCAAGCAGCGGTAAACTAAAACAGGTGTGTCGACCCATATATTTTAGTCGAGAATTTGATACAGGACCCCCTTTTTAGCTATATTTCTGAAACATAACTTCTTTCAATGATTCCCACGAAAATCCCTGAACGCACATGTTTGATTGCTTATTTGCTCCAGTTTTATAGCCGGTTACCTTTTTCCTTTTCATCTTTCTAAACTTACAGCCTAGGCAGTTTGTATTCTTTGATAATGACAATATATATATATATATATATATATATATATATATATATATATATATATATATATATATATTGTCTCTTGTCCCGTATTTTAATCGACGTGAAAACCCACAATAACCTTATAGCTATTAAATGTATATTTGCAACTACCTTTTTTTCGCAGAATCGCAATTGCTGCCCTTTTTTTTTCATTTTGCCATTTTAGCTCCTTCTTGCACTTAACCTTGAGTAACCACTTTTTTTATAATCGACTATACCACTCATTATCACAGACACTCTTAGTAGGTCTCCATCCGATAGATAAACTAGATGGCATTAGTCCTGTCATGCCCAGTGACCCCTGAATACTTATTCTCTCCTAGATTTCGATTTTACGTAAAGGAATAACCTTCTAAACTGAATAGGCCTCTTTTCTTTACGCAATTGATAGTATTAATACTTCCATTACACATATTTCATTTTCATCCTTCATTCGTCCTGAATGTTATGAATTGAATGTACTTTTTTTTCTATTCAGTATAATCTCTGCACCCACATTCGTACTTGGCAGAAATGTTTTGCATACATCTCCCTTCTTCCATCTACATTTTCACTGACGTCCACGTGGGCCCACAAATACAGCAGACGACCATTGGTCAACGAGAACTCAGTATGAATTATCTAGAGCCCCTTATATCTATACATGATTGCTTATCTAGATGTGATTTTTCAGTTTCCTTTGAATCTAGAAATCTCTCTCAACTTCACGATTGGTAAAACATGACTTTATAACATAACAAAAAGCTTCGAAAAATTGGCATCCTTAGGTAGTTGATAATAAATGAAAAAAAATCGAACCCTAGCTCCAAAACTGATCCATGTTTTTCTGTAACAGCATACGGAAGGAAACAAGGGCGCATATTGAGATCAACTTTGTGTTCTGCAGATGTCCACTAAGCTAAGCTTTGACATAATGAAAACACGTAAGCCCCCCCCCAGTGTGCGTTAAACTCACTACATTTGATGTCATATACGCAATTATCTCATCATCAAGTCTACAACAGTAGCTCAAGGTAGATATATTCTGGACCCACTCACCAAAAAAAAAAAAAAAATGTTAAAATTCGTCTGCTGTGTTAGAATTCAACATGAGCACCGATTTCTGCAAGCATTTTCAGTAAGGTCCCAATATTTGATATTCTTAGAAAGCCTAGTTGTATGTTTGTAATAATATATCAGATGTGCTCCTTCAATATGCTTATTTGCAGCGTTACTGTCTACTTTCGCATACAGAAGGAGCTTGGAAAATAAAGAAATATTGACCGAAGTTTTATGACATTTCCTCAAAGTCTCATCCACCCAGAAATATGCTTAGCTCTTTCAGCAGCAGATGAAATAGGTAGATTGCTTCATCTACCTGGATATCGCACCTCGATGCGATTCTCATTCAGAAGAAGGGTCGTCATAAATTTAAGTTTCTTGCAGACAGATTCAGAACTTGCAGGGTTAGAGATTCAATTTGTCTCAAAAAGAAGGGTCTACAAATAATGCGTGTTCCAGTTAGTTATGTAAGAAGCAGAAACACATTTACCAAGACATTGGCTCTCAAACTAAGATCCAATTAACGTGCACAGTGAAAGATCATGCTGAGCAGCACATGGAGAGATTTCAAAGCTGAACAATATATCAGACAGCAGTAAGGTGTCACAGATTGCCATGAGGTCATTAGGAGGCTTCAACTGTGAAGGTTAGGCCACGTTGCGAGGATGACTGATATCTGCTGGACATTGCTGTTCACAACATGTATCCTTTGAGATCATAAGCGAAATTTTGGTTAACCAAAATTAAAATGAAATGAATATCTGGAAAAGAATCTGGTGTATCGGCACTGTGATGTTGAGAGGCAAAAAAAAAAGAAAAACAGAAAACAAACTGGAAGACTTTTGGAAAGGCTTATGTCCAAAAAACGAACTTTAAGGGACTCTTCCTGCTAATGATGATTATCAGCTTTATCCGGCAGAGTGCCATATTAGTGTGAAGCTCATTGAAGACAATAACCCACCAATAGAAATAAAATAATCAGTCTACATCAGGCACCCGACATGTATGTCGTAACTGGTCTCTCTCCGACATTTTTTTTTAGCATCATTATAGCAGTAGGGATTTTTACACATGAGTACAGTCAATACCTGGCTTGTAAGTCTGGAAATGTCTGCAACTTATTATAAATGCACGCTCGAATACTTATCCATCCGCATTTATCTGCTATTAGAAGAAAAAAGCGAATATTACGTCAACGTAGTGGTTCTCACTGTGTGTACTCTGGCACAGTAGTGTGCCATGACTATTATCCAAGTGTGCCGTGTAAATATTTCCAAATAGACGGATATATGTGGACGTTTCAAGCTGGAGTATTATACATTTCTTGCTGCCACGACAGGGTCGCCAATCTTGTCGTTTTATAACTAGATTTTTTGAGATCTTAGCTTTTTAGCAACGGGAGGAAGACTTGATAATGAGTATGTATATCGTCATGTTGATGTAAAAGTTCTGTTTATGAAATCATATATATATATATATATATATATATATATATATATATATATATATATATATATATATATATATATATATGCACGAATGTGTGTGTATGTAGTTTAGTATCCGATCCATGACCTTATAAATACCAATGTGTATTCATATTATCATGGAGTAAATCGTTGGTGTGCTGCGTGAGACAAATATTTTTTTTAGTATGCCGTCCTTGGATAAGACGGATTTAACGTTATTGTAAAGTCTTTATACAGTAAAGAAATGATGTTTCTTACTTCAATTAAGTGTATCTTTTATTTGAGATCCAAAGGGTAAGGTGGTTAACCTGAAATGAATCCTCAAAATAAAGATATTGATGAGAGACTGTCCCGATGACCTTCGTGGAATTGAAAAAAAAAAAAAAGAAAAAGAATTGAAAGTTTTATTGAAACGAGCAAAACTATTTGGGAAAATGGTGATGCATTGAAAAGACAAGCTGTTTCTTTCAAGATGCAGTAGAATTTATATTTTACGAACATCGATTATGAGATGCATTCAAAAAGTATCCAGTCATTTATTACAAACGAAAAAATGATCTACATATCATGAGGAAGGCTGAATAATTGAAACTCACTAACTCTTTTTCTTTAATGCACAATTTTTCTGTGTATATGAAAACTCCCACATATCTCTCAGCTCTCCGTCAAGAGTCCAGAAGGTCAGAGAACTTGACCCCGGAGAAAACATCACTTTGGAGGCAAGGATCTTTATTTTTGTTAATGACGAGAACCCTGATTCGGAATTTAACGACCTGACAGCTCCAAGTATCTATTTGATTGATGCTGTTCTTGCATGAGAAAAAGTACAGTCTAGAAAAGGTATATAAAGTGTTGTTTATCTATTGAAAAAAGATAACTTTATAGTGACTTAGTGAAATCTTTATATGCATTTCCAGGCCAATGGACAGGTTTTCAGAGTTGAAGCCTAATCTCCAACTAGGAGATGATCTTCAGTGAAACTTGTTAGATTGTCTTTATTCTGAAAAGAGTGATCTTAGTCATTTCATGATAGACACAGTGTCAATTCTGGCCTAAAAAGTTGATGATATCTAACATCCTCCCGGATGATTTCCAGCTGATCAATAAGAGTTTGCACCAGAGTTCTGCACCTTTTTCTAACCATCCGATGAAAAATTTGGGTGAAAGAGCTAAAATTTAACTTCTTACTAATATTCTACTCCTACTTTTTTTTTTGATCGACAATAACAATATTGTTGACATCCGATACGTATTGCCCAGAGAAAAATACATCTACAACGGATCGTAAATAATAGCTGTGACTTTTTTTTCTTTGTGTCTCACGGGCTTTGTGAATGAATGCTCTCATCAAGATGCTTTGCAACAGCACCACGGTGCATCGATTCCATTTAGGGTGCATTAATTGATATCCCACACACTGTCTCCAAAGTCTTAATCTTGGATGGTCATTAGCTGCATCAGCACGTTCACTTTAATCTGGTCCGATTCAAGCGGAAAAGACGTCGCACGGATCCAAATTTGGACCATACGTGGAATGGGCTAAATAGGTGATGGAATGTTCTGCCAGAACCCTTTTAATGATGCGTGAAGAATGAACAGGCAGTCACTATGAATACAACGGTCACTCAGTAGCCTTGCTCACTCAATTGCATCCTACTATAGGATGAATTGCCCAACGACAAATTGTATGTTCACGCATGCGCAGTAAAGTACCCTTTAATTGCTTCCTGATTTACGTGGATTATGAGCGACAGTTTTTTCGTGATATTCCAATCCGATGAATACTTTCCAAATTAACATTGGTAGCAAAATAATAGTGAAATTCAATGATATGGAGAATAATCTGAAATATATTGATAAGCATAGTATCTTTTTTTACAAAACTAATATTTGCTCATCAAAATAAATGCTTTTCCTTTCAATGCACTTCATTTAACGGTGAATATCAATCAAGTAACTCAAATAGTATAAAGTGAAAATTTCAGCCCTGAATCGAGCTAATTACATCTTTTATGTGTGTGTGTGTGTGTGTGAGAGAGAGAGAGAGAGGGAGAGAGAGAGAGAGAGAGAGAGCTCTGTGTGAGTGTGTATGCATAGTTATATCCTTTAAGTATATGCGTTCATCAGAGTATATACAATGAAATATTTAGAGAAATCATTAATTTCTTTTTTATAGGCCCCTAATGCTCATCCCATACATACAGCGGAACATTATCTCTGATTCCATTTTATAATGAATACTATTGCAAAATATATCATTATAATTGGTAAGCATCTGTGCTTTTTATTTCAGATTTTGTAACGGCGTATACGAAAAATGAGATTTTTGCGACTTCAAGGCATTATTTCGAAAATGGTCTCCAAGCCACCGAAGCTGCTGGCAGGATTCAGGATATGGAAAAGATGAAAAATCATCTGACCATACTCCTCAAAACTAGTGGGGTGAAAGAAACATGGGAACCACCCTCTCTTGAAATAAAACCCAGAAGATGACGCCCATCCGTTATTGAATACAATGGCTCAAAGAGCACGGTAGAGGGGAAACTGACTACCAACCACATAAAACATTTAAAAGAACTGGAGTAATCGAAAGGTACCGTATGTTGAACATCACATAAGCTCCAAAACACATAGAGCAGCCACTGATATATTTCCCATGATTAACGAGTTAATTATAAAGCACGAATACTTTAAATACACTTGAATATTCATTAGTTATCGATAATATGTAAATTTCCTATTTGCCGCTGGCTACTTGAATGATAACTGTCTTTGCTGACTACATTTTTCTCGCTACCACCAGAGCAAATAATCTTCCACGCCATGTAGCAAAAAGTTAATAAGAATTAAAAAATTAATGTTTTCAGTAGCAGTGTTGCCGAATTTATTTCCCGGTTTCCATCAAAAATTAAGTCAAAAACATTTGAAACAACCTCAGGACGTCAAGATTTTTTAGATGTATGCATATCACATATTATCAAATTTGTTGAACTTGGCATAATTTTTCAATATTTATTACATTGGAATATCACTTGATTTATAAAAATCATTCCTCTTTTTTCCTTTGCTATAAATCGTATAAAAAATTTTCTTTTTATCACCCCTTATTAAAAACAATCTACACAGCTTAAAGTGATATTTATACGGAAAAAAATATCCTGATTTCGATGGAAAGCATCTGAATTGGTGACACAGCTGAAAAGGAAGATATCATTCCAAACTTCTTACATTAGCGACACACTTTTTAATTTTGAACAATATATATATATATGAAAGAAAAAAAGTGGTGTTCGGCGACGCAGTTGAGGGAGCTCTGGTTCAGTAATTCTACAAATTGACTCATCATTCAATCGACCCGACTGCACTAATTCAAGAGGTGGGGTCACTAGGGAGATCAGGTTCCAACATGAAATGGGCTATTCCTGAGATGACAAAAGACACCGTTTATGTGGACGGTTCAGTTTCCTACTTAATGCATTTTCTGTGTTTTGCCGTTTATTTCGACGATCACATATAATGCATATTGCACATTTTATTTGCGCTGATTTTGAACCAATAGCAAGCTACACTCTTTTCCGGGTTTAGACCACTTCATCTCTCGACTACCAATAGAATGGAATTATATACATACACACACACACACACACACACACACACACACATATATATATATGTGTGTGTGTGATTGTGTGTGTGATTGTGTGTGTGTATGTGTGTGTTTGTTTGTGTGTGTGTGTGTGTGTGTGTGTGTGTGTCATTGATAGGTCAGACATGGTTTTCTTTTTCCACTTCTTCATTTCCTTCCTTTTATCTTCCTCTCTTTTTTCTCCCCCCCTCTCTCTCTCTCTGTTTCCGTGTCTCATTATCACTTCCTTTCTCTGTACTCTTTTTCCCCTTTATCTTTCTTTTCTGTTCCTTTGTGTTTTTTCCTGTTCATCCTCTCTTCTTCTTTCCCATCTCTCTTCTCCTTTCCTTTATCTCCTTTTCTTTCCTCCCCCCCATCCATCTCTCCTCCCCCTGCCCTTTTCCCGTTGCCTTTCTCCCCTTTCACATATCATATTCCACCCCCTTCGTTTTATTGTTTTTTCTCTTTGTTCTAACTTTTCATTTCTCTATCTATGTATTTATGTCTTACTTTTTTTTTTGTTCTTTCCGAAAAATATCTAGAATTTTCACCTTTTTTGTCCTCTGCCTCGATATCAATTCTTGTCCAGCATTTTGTTTTCATTATCCCTATCTTACAATCGCCATTGGAAATTGAACAGCTAATAAATAGTCTTCTACACTAGATAACTAACTCCTGAGCCATTTGGGAGCGGCTATAATTGCCGTATGTTACGGCATATAAGACGTGATTTTTTGTAAGTTATCTCTCAGAGGGCTAACGCTTTATCAGTCGTTTACTAACATTACAGTGTATTGAAAATAACAAAGAAAGCCAGATACTTTCTGGGGTTGTACATTTAGTTAGAGTATAGCTTTAGAATAACCTGATAGAGTGGACAACTGTGAAGATCAGGGGAAGAGAGTTTATCTTTATTCATCCAAGAATTTGACTGAAAATAATGGGTTCGTTTTAAATGGCTATGGATCTTAAATTCGGCAAATGATGTATTTTAACTGGATGAAAATAATCAGGAACAGAAATATGCGTTTTAACAAGACGGTCTCTGTGAATTGAAATTTTGGTTTTATATTCCAAATAGATAATATCCTTGTGTCAAACTTGATGTAGTCCAGTTATTATCATAAGAGAATCACTCTCTAGAGAGTGTGAAAAAATGACCATTTATTTCGCCATTTTCAGGTTTTTGAGTTTAATCTTTAGACACATTGCTTCATTGGCTGTAATGTGAACAACTATTGGCTCGACTCAATGTCTGCTACTATCACCATGTGTTCCAGACAAAAAAGGGAAGGAGAACTGGAAAAATTAGGTAGTTTGATAGGAATATAGGGAGGGAAGAGAGAGAAAACATCGTTTGGTAGTTTGATACTAATAGTGGGAGATTAAAAAGACTGTTGGTTTAATAAGAATGTTGTGAAGGTGAAAGGCTGAGGGCTGCTTCGATCATCACGAGTGGCCGACATGGCTCATTTTCGAAACAGCTGTCTGGGGATGACACAATAATATATATATATATATATATATATATATATATATGTATATATATATATATATATATATATATATATATATATATATATATATATATATATATATATATTCTCTTTATTATGTTTTTCATTCTGATGTGATTTCTTAAAATATTTTTAATATTCTGTTTTCCTTTTATTTCATTTTGTTTCCTTCTTGTTTGAATTTTTTTCTCTTTCTTTGTCCTGACTGAATGATCTTCTTTCTATCTCATTTTTTGTTCTTCATTCTGATGTGATTTCTCTATCATTCTACTCCCCTTGTGTCTCCCTCCTTTTTTGCCTCGATTCTGTCTTTTTTTTCCTTTGGCTGATATTCTTCTCCGTCCCTTTCTTTTCTTTCTTCTAACTTTTTTTTTCTTCTCTGCCACTCATTCTCAACCTATCTATGCCTCTTTTGGAACTTAGTTTTTATTTCTTTCTTCATATTTATGTTATTCTTTTTATCTTTTTCTTTTTACATTCTATAATTTTTACTTTTTTTTCCGTTTTTTTTTCTTAGTTCTCCTCCCCCTTTTTTCTTTGTATCTTTTTCTGTCTTTTGTTTCCTTCCTTTTGGGGGGGATTGTTCTCTTTGTGTACTTTCAATTTTCTTCCTTTAGACCTTCTCCTCATTTCTCGTATCATTTGTGCCTTTTTTCTTTTTACTAAACTCTTTTCCCACTCTTCCCACCTTCGTGTATTTCTATCATCTTCTTTCTTTACATCTTCTTTCACCAATTCCTCAATGCTTTCTCCCTGTTTTACCTATTTATTTACTCCCTTATCAATTGATATCTGACTTTCTTTTTTGTCTCTCATTTTTCTACCTTTTTGTTTTCATTCCTTTCTTTTTGTTAAATTGTATTCTTTGTTCATTTCTTCTTCTTATCTCACTATTTCCTTTCAATCGCTCCATTTTTGATCGGCTTTTACATGATGCCCTTTCTTCTTCCTCTTCATTTCATACTCTTTCTTTCTTTATATCCATTTCTCTTATTCATCATTCGTATTTTTCTCCCTATCTTCCTCTTCTTTCTCTCTCTTCCTCTCTGCTTTTTCTACATTCTCTTCCCTTCCTTTTGCTCACCCTCCCTGTCAGTCTGTCCATCTATCTACCACTCCTCTCTCCCTCTTGCAAGATGAACTTGGTCTTATATTTATTCTTTCCTGTGTTTTTTCCCTCTCAGTTCTCCCTGATGAACAAACTATTGATAGTTATGTTTCCTTGTAATTTTGCCGTCGTCTTCTGTTGGACTGTGTCACGCAATAACATAATCTCTAAATCTCATGTGTTCAAATAAACAGTCGAATTTCAATTCAATCTGTCCTCTCACGATTTGGATGATAGGTCATGGCTTCTTTCAAAACAATGTAACTTTCTCTTCAAATAAATTCAATACTATGACTACGATTTATTTGTTAATTTGTATTATCTAAAGTAGTGTTTCCCAACTGGGGCCACTCGCCCCTTTTTAGGAGGCATGTTCTGCTTTTTGTCCAACCAATACAATAATCCTGACATTGAAAATGAACACACAGCAATTTATAACACTTAACCACGAGGCTTAATGCAGTGTTTCCCAACGAGTATATTGTTCTTTTTCTTGGGGACAGAGGTATCTATTTCCAACAAGTAATTTACGAAGTAGAATAAGATTTGACACAATTGGGGGAATGCCAGGGTGTTGGTCTTCCCTGCTTCAATACAAACTTAACAACTCTCATTTGATGACCCAATCATTCTTTAGTTTCGCTTCTATCAAAATAATGCATTCATTTCGAATATACTTTATCTAACAGCAGAAAACTACAGTCTCTCTATGAAGAAACAAAACGAATCCTGTATTCACAAATTTATGTGTTGAGAGTGTTAAAGAATTGGCTTCATATGAGAAATTTTTAATGAATTATATAATAAGGGTGAATAGAATCGCACAGATAAAATAATGCAACTGCTGCTTCCGCTTCCAATAAAATATCTCAAGTACAAGTGTCATTTTAAAAAAGAATGAAGAACAGTGCAAATAACATTCTGAAAATCATAACAATTTACTCGTTACTTGTTGATTGCTGTCCGTCTTTGTCAATATTTATAACTATCAATGTTTCTTCTTTATAGCATCTTAAATTATTTAATCGTACCTCAACTTTTTGATTAAAAGGGTTGTCCATGGTCTATGTTTTGATGGTTTGAAAGATGGGGCAGGGATCACTTTATCACGGTAATCCAGTCTTTTTCAGGCGTTTTTGCTAGCATTCTGGATCAGTGAAGATCGCAGATTTGCTACGAACGGTGATTCGGTCTCAATGGATCGTCCGAGGAGGTGAAATAATAGTCATTGTTTTTCATGTTGTGAAACACAGGGAAACACCTATTCGGGTGGAATTTTACAGAAACACTACATCTATTTACACATAACGAGTAAATGTTGGAATGTTCATCTTTTTAACCAGTATATATGACACATGCATCAATACAAGTATACATAGTCAGTCAACAAGACTAACTTAAAAACAAGTAAAACCTGTGTTGACAGTTTTATTTTTCTCAAATTCACTCTTCTCTCTTTTTCTACTCTATCCGTACTCTCTCTTCCTTTTTTTCTCTGTCTCTGTCTGTCTGTCTCTCTCCCTTTTTTCTCTCTCTCTCTCTCTCTCCCTTCAAATCCTCTTATCTTTTCCTACTTTTTCTTTTTCATTCACCCTTATTACCCTTCTATTCATCTACCAGACCTTCATTTCTTCCCTTTCCCTCTCTATTTTTTTATTCAACTACCTAACTCTCTTTCCCCCTTTCCCTTGCTGCCATGTCTATCATACTTATAGTATCAGTAGCCGTCATCAGAAAAATTTGTTGCTATACACTTATGATAACTGCCAGCAAAGCAACTGATCATGGTCTAGTAAGTGTAATATTGCAATATTCATTGATCACCCCTTTCTCCAATTTTTGTAATTGATCATCCCAACATAGCTTGTTGCCAAAAAAGAGATTATTCTTTCTCTCGTATATGATGCCTCTTCCTCTCTGTTTTTTTCATTTAGTATCATTTACCTCTGTTTGACTGTAGTTATACTCGTTTCAATCGACTGTTTCCTTGGTTCTTTTCATATTTTTTTACCTTCATATTCTCATTCCTTTCTCTCCATACACCGTCCCTTATTTCATTCCTTTCTTTCTTCCATTTTCATTTATTTCTGTACTTACCTCCATTTATATTGTTTTCACTCCTATTCATTTTTCTTTCCCTTTTTTTCCCTATATGATTCTAACTGTTCGTACATTTCTGTCTGTAAAATGTCTATGTATTTTCCTCTTTTTCTTCCCCACCTCTTGCTACATCCATTCCTTTTCCTCTTCTCTTCCCTTCCCTCTCGCTCCAGCTGTCTCTCATCCTCCTATGCATAATTCCACTAACAAGACCTTCTTGATTCCATTCACATGTATTTCCGGTCGGTAACAGGTTTTCAAACAATGAATATCCCGAAGAGATTTTCTACAACATGACGCTGTCTTCACACTAATCAATTATTGAATATTTATTAACGAGACCGATCCGCCAGACGTTTTGCATTTGCTCATCTGATAGCTCATCAGAGACAGCCTGAACAGCCTTGAGTTCAATTCGCTGGCTAACTGCAGCTAATATGTATTACTTGAGCTCTGCTGAAAAGTCAAAACAAAAAAATGTGATTCTGGCGAGGAATGGTAACATTTCATTTTCAAGCCAGAAAAGAACCTGAGATAAAATGACGAGTTAACTTTACAATGAAGTAATTGTACTGACAGAAGTCTAATATAAATGCATTTATCAAAAAAAAAAATACCAAAAAAAAATACAAAAACAATTCAAGTCTTGTTGGTCACTCAAAGAAATCAACGTATTTGAGCAATATGCTGTGTTGTAGGTGATCAATTGAAATTGGAAAAAAATAATCAATGCATGAATTCTTTCCCTTGCCTTTTGACAGGCAGCTATCATCAAAAACACATATTTAAAAAAAAGCTTTAATATTCAAACTGAGGGGTCAATTTAGAATGACGTTATATTGCAAATCAACCCCCACTGACATCCATACAGGGAGAAAATTTCGAGTTCTATTTTCCTTTAGACATAACGAGTAAATGTCGAAATGTTCATTCTAATAATCTATTTTCCATGGATTTTCTATTTATTTCCCGATTTCCGGTCTTTAAAAGTATTTTTGATCAATCGTGCATCAGAACTAGATAAACTGTATTTACTTATTTGATATATAATCATCAGTTTCATCATGTAAAATCTGAGATTGGTATGCCTGACGGGTATTTTTTCCACACTACTGCCGAAACACTAGCAGAGGTAGATTGAATGTGATGTAAATGCTTAGCCAAAGAAAAGAGGACACTTGTTCTAACCTATCCTTCTCTTCCTGTTCCATGTACATATGTATGTATGTATTTATGTATGTATGTAGTGAAGAGTGTTCACTAATACGTGTGTGCGTGTGTGTGGTCTGTGAAAAATGGAGGGAGAGAAAGAGTATAATCATATTACGATGAAATTCACAAATATGAATGATCATTAAATACGGATATATTCATGTAGTCTTATAATATGCAAGTAATTTTGTATGAGCTTCAATATGGTATGAATTATACGCATATATAGGATATATATGAGTATATGTATACGCTTTTCAATTACAAATCAGAGGATCTCTAAATAATTTTTAGTATTTATTTCTTTCTCTCCCACTTCTCTCCCTCTGTCTCTGCCTGTCTCTCTCTGTCCGTCTGTCTGTCTGTCTGTCTGTCTGTCTGTCTCTCTCTCTCTCTCTCTCTCTCTATATATATATATATATATATATATATATATATATATATATGAATATGTACATACATAGTAATACTTGATGTTGTATTCGCGTGAGTACGCTTGCACTCTTGAATAATATTTTAATCCTTTTGAGCCAAAGGGATTTGTCACATATTTTATCTTCGTTTATAATTCTCACAAAAGTGCATAAAAACTTGAATCTCATGCTCATGAAACCTGTTCAAGTATATCTTTGAAAATGCGAACATTCAACTGAAGCCATGCGTGAAGATAATGACTTTTATCCTTGGCAGGTGGATATTTCAAGGATCTATAAAGCATGACCCTTTCTAAGGGAGACGAGTTCAATTGAATGATCGGTAGGGGCGGATTCAATAGATTACCGTTGGGGGACAAAAGAATATTTCCAGAATATTACTTCATGTTGACCCTGTTACACATTAAGCTCCCGGGGAGAAGGTGTCGCAATTTCTAACATTTGCTATATAAGCAACTTTGATGGTATGATCGAGATGACAGATTGTAACCTTGGCCGTTGACGGAGTCATGTGACAGGACAATGTGGCAACATGATGCAATGAGCACCGGTAAATAGCGATATATTCGTATGGGAACATTCTTTTGGTTACATTAAACTGTTGAGCAGTGGTATAATCTTTTATTGACAATAAGTTTTTACCTATCTCAACACCCTGCCTTTCAGAGCGAAATCCTGATCTTAAGTGATCAAAATACCTCCATTCTACCATATGCTAATTCTGGAAACTTGAACCATTACCAGATCGATCAACAATAAGCATGCCCTATCATAATCACATATTACTCATTCAAACTATTGATCTCGGTTTATATATATATATATATTACACATGCAACATTCCGGTCGTTTACTGTGCAGCCTTCACCGGGAACCCATTTCGTTCTCTTTTTTGGGTGCTGTCGATGTTAGGAATATCTTTAAGACTTGATTCCTATCGCAATTTTCTTCTTTATGTCGATTTGGCATAACTCTCATAAATTCAAGTGTGCATTGATTTCATTCACGTAATTGAGGTAACCATTACACATGTAATACAATTGAAGAACCGTCTCACTGTGTACGTATGTGTGAACTGCGATATACACAACAACTGACCATATTACAAAGTTCACATTTGCCGTATATATGTCTACACGCACGGCAATGCAGTGCAAGATTGGATCAGTGGTCCTAGAGGAATAAAATCAATTTAAAAAAACCATTAAAAATTACACGAGTTTCAGATATAAAATATCGAAAATGGTAACACTGAAAAGAGAGTAACCAAAACATTTCGTAGGCCGTAGTTTTGAGATTGGATAGGCAGTCTCATGAAATTTAAAATAAGTAACAAAACACTAAAATTCACTTAATCTAGTTAAAATTCATCGGAATTCAAGACACTGAAAGGAAAGTAACCGAAATACTTTGAAGCTATCTCTGACCAACTAACAGAAGGTTTTTCACGTCAGAATTATTGCAGGCTGCTCCATAAAGTCCACTCATTTTCATACGTGCACCTTTGGAACGGGTACTGAATGACTTTTAACCAAGTCTTGTATCCATTAGGATACCATCTTGGAAGAAATCAGATGGCATGAATAAGGCTCTTTTATGTAATATCAGATTGTTCGACATCTGTTGACACATCAGTTTTGTCCGTTTCAATAATTTATGACTGATTTCTGGGTTAAGAAACAGTCTTTCATTGCTAACCGGCTGCTGAGTTCATTTCAAATGTATTAGGCACATATCTGTCACTTATCTTGGAGACTTTCAAATCCCGGGATTATATTTTTGTATTTTTGTTGTTTTTTTCTCTCTTTATCCTCTAACTTTCATTGATATATGCATTATACATTTATTTTTGCCTATCTTCTTCCCTCACTTTTTTCATATACTCTTTCATATCTTGTTCATGTTTACAATTTTTCTTTGCTCAGTTTCTCCTCACATTTTCCTTCTTTTCTTCCTTTTTAATGTGTTCAGTTATTGCTTTCTTTCAATTTTTTGTTCTGTCTTAGACCTTTCATTGTCATCCTCTTTCCACCCCTTTTTTCTCCATCTTTCTTCCTCTGTCTTTTATTCCTCTGAACTGTTCCTTTATTTGTTACTTCTTTCTCTCTCCCTTTTAGTTATCTTTTCCCAAGCTCCTATTGCTATCTTTCTTTCTTTTTGTTTGCATTCCTCTCACTTTCTTTCTCATTCTTCCCAACTGAATTGTCCTTCTTTTATCATTTTTATGTAATCAGCCCAAGGTCATTCCCACCTCCTGACTCATTATTCTTTAAAACTCTTCGCAATCCTCTGTCCAGCGTTGTCCTTCTAACTCCACCAATAAAACCACTGATCTTCCAATCCTTTCCTTCGGTTGAAAAAGCCAGATATCAAAAATGAAAACCGTCAACCAAAACTGTCCCTAGAACTGTCAACAGATTCCTGCAGTTTTTAAATCAGTCTGGCTGACTACGTATATTTGTACGTACTACACATACAGGGCACACAAAAGTAGCTAGATAATCACTTTTTAAGTTTAGATAGAACATTGTGGATGTTTTCTCTAATACCCCCCTCCAATAGGTTCTCAACGGGGTTGGCAATTAGCTTTACATGCGTCCATGCTAAACTGAACCATTAATTCGTGTCCAGCAGCATTAACACTTGTTTTCGATTGTTGAAGCTTTAATGGAGATTTCTTCCCATCAAAAGGCTACATTTGTAACTCATCAATTAATCACGTCTTCTCTCTTTTAATTGATCATCATTGATAGGGATGCTGCTAAAAGACATTGGTTGTATGACAGTGTCTATTGAAAAACTAACTAAGACTGTATTTCAAATAAACAAATTTATTGATAAACAAAATAAATGATGATTGACTTTCTGGATTATTTATCCATTCATCCTTGATAAAAATGTCATTATAGTATCGCCCTCATTAAATCGCTAAACGATTTTGCAAATAAACTTCAGGCCAGAAGCAAATGATATTAGATTATATTTTATTTCCTTATTTTGTAGCTTTGCGATTTGTTCAGAGACATGTTTTTTCCCTACGAGTGAGCAGTCTTCAAATTCATTTTGTTATCGATTCCCTAATCATACCACTCAATAATGCATCAATATAAAATGATTTCAGCAGATTTATTTATCTATCAATACATTTATATCGGTTAATTGCATATGTAAAAACAATATCGATGAGTTTGCAACATTTATTGTTTGAAACGAATATTTTCCTTTAGTTATCTGTTGTGTGATCTATTTCCTCTTTTCTTTCGCTTTTTGTTTATCCCCACATTCTCACATTGTCTTTCTTTTTTGACTTTCCATAGTCATATTCTTACTTTCTCTCTTTTCATTTCTTTCCTCTCGTTGTACTTTTCTCTCTTTTTTAAAAATTCATTTTCTCTTCTTTTACCTTTTTCTCATCAATAAAGCACCAATTTTGTAACTACCTTCTTCCTTCCTTTCGTTTTTTTAATTTCCTGTTATGGTTTCCAGTCTTTCTTTCCTTCATTTTTCCTTTCTGTCTTTTTTCTTTCTTCCTTCCTGTCTTCTTTCTCGAACCTACAGTATCGTCTAACTTCCCTAATTTCCTTTTTTTTCCTGTCTTCACGTTATGATTCCTTTTCCTTTTATCAAACTTCTTCTATTCCTTCTTATTTTTCTTCTCAACTTCTTTTTCTTTGCAGTTAATCATCCTCCCTTTTCCAACTCTCCAATCCTTTCATTCTTCCTTTTCTCTCTTTCATTTCTCGACTTCCCATTGTTCGTACCTTCTTTTATTTTTCCCCTTTCTCTTTCATGCAAAAACATTGTATTTCCTCTTTTTTTCTTTTACGCCATTTCATTCCCAAACTCTCCATCATTCGTGAATCTTTTCTTTCCTTTGATTTTTTTCTTTCTTCATAACACTCTTCAAATTAAATTATCTTAGCAGATTTATGTATTATCCAATGCATATATCTACGAATGAAAATATACATAAATACCTTTGGTGCGTTTAGAAAATTGATTGTTTAAAGCTAGCAGTTTAATTCTGTTATCTACGATTAGATCAAGCATTTTAATTAAAAAAACGCTGCGTGATTTGTCATGGACGTTTTTAAAATGTCGGAATCAATTTCCCTCTGATTTGCGCAAATGTATAAATACACACTCAATTATTAACGTCATTTCCAAGGGTATATTATCAGATAAGGTAATTGATACTATTGGATTTCCCAGATTTTTCAAGACTTAGCAGTTTTATTACGTCATCTGTTATTAGATCAGGCATATATATATATATATATATATATATATATATATATATATATATATATATATATATATATATATATATATAAGTGCTGCGTGCGTTGTCTAAAATTGTCGGAATCGTTTTCACTCAATTTGTACAAGTATATAGATGCATCCTCTTTTAATAACAATATATTTGAGGCTGTATTAACGGATAACGTGAGTCGTATAATGGAATTTCGCAGGCTATTCATGTTCATAATTCTATCAAAGTCATGTTATGATGCACCTAAAAAGAAGTGACTGCCATGAAATTAAAAATTATTTTCTTTTATTTGAAACTGCTTATCAAAGTGTCACAAAAACTGTGAAAATATGTTTATTCGACCTAATTTGTAGCCTGCCAATATAGCAACTCATGACATGGATTCTTAAAGATCACATGAGCAACCAAAGCCAGCAAAAGATCAGATTGAGGGACGAGCTAGACAAATTCAGAAAATACTGGCTCTGCGACGCCCATGATAGAAAAGTGTGGCAGATCCTGGGGAGGGTCTATGTCAAAGGACGGACGTTAAAAGACTGATGATAATGATGATGATGATGAATGTATATATATTTATATAATCACACAAACTGCACCAATAGAGCTAGAGGGCTGGAAACTTGAATATTCACTCGATGGTTCTGTTTTTTTTTTAGATCAGCCCTACTTATGATTTTAGCTGAGTGTGCTATTTGCAGTATAATTTCATACCAAGCTGATCATTCATTTTGCAGTCATTACGACCCAATGATAAACAAGAAAAGAAATCTATTGAGCACCCCTATTATCAAACTGAAAATTGTGAACAAGATCTGTCACAAAATAGGATACAATGAGCTTTCTTTTGTTTTGAAGTCGGTCTAGCTGGCTACATATGGATGTTACATACAATCAAGCTGCATCACTACAGCTGGAGAGCAGAAAATTTAAACATTTACTTCTTATCATGTCGAAAAGAACCTTTTTTATTCTAACCCCCTCGCTTTGATCAGGGTCAAGTCGATTGACAATTTGCAATGTGAGTCTATGCTAAATTGGTCCTTTGTGCTTTCTTTTAAAAAACAATTTTTTTTTTTAATACAACCAAACACAAGTCGAGAGCCATAATATCTATTCGTGATTCCTGCCTTCATCATATTAATGGATCATCCCGACTCGGCTTGCAGCCAAAGCACGTCAGTTACTTTAAAAGTGACTAAGTATACCTGATTTTAATTGATCATTCAAAGCTAAGCATGATGCTAAGAACAGTTGTCACATGGAAGTCTCTACTGAGTGACTAACTCTTTCATATATTCATATCTGCTAATTAAATATGAAATTGCTCTCACTAAGGTCGTGATGTTGATGATCAAAACTAGCTAACTTGTCTTGTCTGTGATTTTATCAAGTATTGAAATATAATGATATAAAAATTCTCACGTTTCTTCATTTGAATTATTGAAATATACATATGATTTTATATCAATATATATCTATATATATCTGTATATATATATATCTATATATACATATGTATATATCTATATCTATATCTATATCTATATCTATATATATATATATATATATATATATATATATATATATATATATATATATATATATATATATATATATATATATATATATATATCGGTGGTTTGCATAAAACCTGAGATTGAAACTGACAACTGATTCAATATTCACACGGGCGAACACTCAATAGAGGCTATATGAAGAAGGAATCAAGATTGTTTTCAAACTCACTGATTGTTCATCAATAAATACTTTTTATGGTAATAAACATAATCGAAATAAAATGTTTTGTATCGTACAATAATATCCATATATATCATGATACTATTCTATAATAAGTAACAAGCTTGTATCACATGTGCTATATACTGAAACCATAACCAAAAGACACGTGGTGTTTGATCAACACTTCAAAGTTGCCATGTTATCAAAAAAAAAGTTTTTCAATGTGTTTAGAGTTTACACAGGTCTTTCTCTCTCTCTGTCTCTCTCATATATATATATATATATATATATATATATATATATATATATATATATATAGAGAGAGAGAGAGAGAGAGAGAGAGAGAGAGAGAGAGAGATTTCTGGGTCAGGATTTCATTATTTTTTCGGCTGAGATGCATGAAATGTCGATGTCAATTATAATGATCATAGACAGCTATAGAAAACGGGTAACAAAAATGATCCCACAACTTTTTGGAGCTCAAAACTTTAGCAGTGACCGTATCAACTTATTTCAAGACAATAGTGAATCTTTTAAAAAAATTGAAAATGATATCTCTGCTATTTGTCTTATCCCGTGATTCTGGAGAGGCGTTTAGACACCAAAGACGATTTTATCACGAGGGTGCCATGGGCTTTGATAGTCTGCTGCGATAATTCTTTGTGGTTGTAGTAGATCAGGACACCCTGACCTTAAACTCTATTTCGATCTATAAAGTTGTTGCTGATGATATGTCACTTTAAATGTAAGGATTACTGACAGCAATACAAAACAGTCGATTTGAACACATCATGGAGACTTTAAGACTTTTACAGTGACCATAGTACGTAATTTCAATGCATTGAGAATATAAGAAAGTTGGTCCAATTTTGACTGAGTTAAATGCCTCACGTCAGATATTGGATCTTAATTTTTCATCGTTCTCCATGTTCATCAAACATTTCACAATCAGTTTATCGTCCATATTCGTTGTAAAAAAATCTATTATAACAAAATTCGTTCTTTTAACTGTCTTTTTAATTACTGAACTCAAAGAGTTCTATAGAGATGCTATATTAGCATCCGAATATTTTAAAACGATGTATTGCTTGAATTTGCATATTTTTCTATTGAATATTCACCATATTTGTTATTTATATCATCTTTAACTTTACGATGAAAACGTGACATGATATTGAATTCATACTAAGAAATACAAGCTGAACTGCTTCCTTCGATATTGAAAAGTCTTTTTGGCCAGGTTGAGGTAAATAACAAGTGACACATAAATAAAAAGAGAAGAAATACAGATCTGGTCAGTCGCTCAATAGAAACAGTCACGTAACCAACGTCTTTTGGGTAAATATCGAATGAAGGTGATTAATTAAAGATCGATATCACAAAAAAGAGCCTAGATTTGAAAAGGAGACCTCATCAAGAATGGGTAACACAAACTGAAAGA
Organism: Thysanoteuthis rhombus; assembly: GCA_963457665.1. NCBI lineage: Eukaryota > Metazoa > Mollusca > Cephalopoda > Oegopsida > Thysanoteuthidae > Thysanoteuthis > Thysanoteuthis major. Next base: position 35,469,940 of record OY735232.1, read on the forward strand.
CCCATTTAGCAAAATCATAGATTGCATTTTAAACTCAACACTGGAAACCTGTTTGGGTCATTTAGACAAAAGTTTTTTTTTCTAGACTTAAAGCTATGTTTGGACTTGTTGGCTTCAAGCTCGGCCTGAAAACTAAATGAAGTTATGTGAACAATTTTGTTGATAGTCTTTGTTGATGCTTTTTAGTTCCTTTGACAATAGGAATAATAAAAATTATCCTTTCTGACGTAATATTTTCGGATCTTACGTGTTAAGATTCTACAGTGTCTTCCCTGCCGGATCAAAATCATGAAATGCCTGCATTTTCGATGAAGATATTTCCTAATCCTTTTTCCCTAGTCGGATATTTAGGTTATGTTTCTTTTTTCTTTTATTCAATTCAACAGACATAGATATGTGTGAGTGAACTTTACAAATCGTTGGAGTCGGAAGATCCTGAGATAAGAATGTCTCGGCTCAACATGCATTGCAGGATAGATGTTGCAGAGAAAAAATTTACTCAAACTTCTATTCTGATTGGAGATGGCTTCTGCAACTCTCGTGAATCCAGAGAAAATTATATAAAATTACCAAAGGGAAATGCTAATATTATGCATGTAATTATTTTAGGGTGCCGTTATTGACAAACGGTGGACAGTTCACATTATATTTGGCGAGGGATATTCTTGTCATTGTCAATGATGTAAACTGAAGTCAACTCCGTATTCACACTTGATTTTGACAGGGATAATCAATTGGGTGTTGATCAATACAAGGAAATGTTATGCACATGATTTTATTTGGCACGAAACGAAAAGATTTTGTATAAATACACACATACACACACACATATATATATATATATATATGTGTGTGTGTGTGTGTGTGGGTATGTGTATGTGTGTGTGTGTGTGTGTGTATTTCATTTTATATAATCTGGAGGTTGCCGACTAAAACACCTGACTGCGTATTATCAACAGGAACATAATTGTTATACATATTTGTATACAAGTATGCGCAGTATTACGCATTTGTAATTAGTAATTGAAGCTCAATCGGCAATTGTCGATTATGTATGAATTATTTTTAAACACAGAATCTATTTGAATACGTGAATCCTGCAATGTAAGCAGGGTAGCTTTTTATGTACAACTATACCCTCTTTTTATGTAAGACAAAGATTCAAAAGTTCAGTCAGACAGACCCTTACTCTTAAAAACTCATGTATGGTATTTTATTCGTACAAATCAAAACCCTCAGACTTTTCAGAAGATCTACAATAAGTATTGAGGATACAGAACATAAATTTTCAAAAGGACTATTAATCATATATAACAAGGGCCCTTCTTGCCGTTATTTATATTAATATTCAAGATACCATTGTCTTAAACTTATCAAACATCCAACCAGTCTAAAACCTAAAGAGTATTCAACTCCCAAGTATCCATGATAACTGATGCTTGAGAATGCCCATCCTTCTGACCAGCCCAACCAATAGAATACCCATAACTGCTGCTACTAATTCCAACGAAATATCTAACCCTACCAATGCAGATTTCTTCAGACACAAAACAGTCGACACTAAGCTTTATGTACTACGAGGAATTTTTCTTCATGATTCCCATTTTCGTTTTCTAATTAAAAGTGAAATTTATTTCTTACCGAAACCTTTTAACCATTAAAAGGTACACATATATTCTACTAAAGATGTAAACCCCTCGGATACAATTATTGCATACTATTCATTTCATTTATGAATTGATTAATTAATTAATCAACGATAGAAATGCCCGTATACTTTGACCCTGTTTCATCCTCTGATATATATATATATATATATATATATATATATATATATATATATATATATATATATATATATATATATATATATGTGTGTATATATGTGTGTGTGTGTGCGTGCGTGCGTGTATGCGTGTGCGTGTGTCTGTGTTTGTATGCGTGACTGTTTTTAATACAAGATGAAAAAAATGTTATTTCCTTGTTTTTCAAGTTGATAATTCAACATGTTTGGTGAAAATATACTAATTGTTTACTATATCTTAAGGTATTCAGTCGATATGTCCAAAGAAATACTATCCACTTGAGGTTTTATTATACCGGAAGACGTTTTACATACAAACTCACCTCCTTACTAACTCAATACTCGTATTCTTTCACTCTCCTTTCTTTCATTGATCGGATTATTATTGTTCTGTGTTGTTAATTTAATCAGCATTCAACTCTTTCAGTCAAATAGTTAATGGCTACCACCATCACTTCCGGATCTAGCACCGATGCCCAGAAAATCGATGTCAGAGACGCACGCACTGATCCTGCTGAATAAAATCACTTGAAACGATATTGATTATATTTTTTTCTCTCATTTTAACTTCCTTCCTTTTTTGATCTTCAATTGTCATTTTCTTTCTTCATTCGATATTTATCGTTAGTAGCCTTGTTTATTTTCATCTTTTTTTTCCATCGATCCATTGTTATTTTCTTTCTTTTTTTATTTTCTCTTTCTTTTTCTCTTTACTTCTTTTATTCTTTTTTTTTGTATTTTCCTTCTTTTTCTCCATCATTATTCCTCTTTTCGTACTGTCTTTCTGTTTTCATGTTTCCATTGTTCTATCCTTTCCGTTTAATGTTATCTTTGTTACTTTATTACTCACCACTGCTATTATAATTTTTTTCTACTTTGAATTTCCATGTTCTTCTTTGCAATCTTCATTTCTTTTTACCTTCTTTCTACTTTTTTTCCTTCTATCTTTCTAAACATACTGTTGTTATTTTCTTTCTTCATCGTCCGACTTTGGGTTTTCAGTCGTTGCTCTGACTACTTTTTTCTCCACCTTCCATTCTTATCCGTTCCTTCTCCCTTTCTTTCTTTCTTTCTTTCTTTCTTTCTTCCTCTCTTTCTTCCTGTCTTACTTTCTTTCTTCCTTCCTCTGATCTTCAATTGCAATTCCCTCTCAACTTTTTTTTCTTCATTCGACATTTCATTGCTGTTTGATTTGTTTATTTTCATCCTGTTTTCCCAATCAATTCATTGTTGCTCTCTTTCTTTTTTCTCTTTTCACTTTTTCCTTCTTTTCTTTTCACTTTTTTTCTTTTTTCACCTTTTTTCTGTATTTTCCATCTTCTTTATTGTTATTCCTTTTTTTTTACTGCCATTTCATTTTTGTCTTCTGATTGTTATATCCTTCTGTTTAATGTTGTGTTTGTTACTCATCACTGTTATCTTCCTTTTTTTCGACTTTTATTTTCCTGTTTTCTGTTTTTTCTACTTTTTTCCTTTCTTTCTTTCTTTTTTCTTTCTTCCTTCCTTTGATTGTTCATTCATTGTTCCTGTTAGTTTTTTCCACCCTCCATTCTTGTCCATTTTAGTTCTTCATTTCTTTCATTCTTTTTTTTTCTTCCTTTAACTCTTTTTTCTTCTTCTCTGTTCATCTCCTCTTTTCTCTTCTTGTTTAGTGTTTTCACTGTTTTTTAATTTCTTTTTTCTCACTGATCTACAATCCTTTTCTTTCTTTCTTTTTTCTCCTTCCTTGTTTTGTTTTTTTTTCTCCTGTTCTCATCTTTCATTTTTTTCTTTCTCCCGGTTTTCCTTTCTTCCTTCATTCATTCTTTCACTTCTCTCTTATTTTCATCCCCCCATCGCTCCGGTTCCTCCTTTCATCTCTTTTTCTATCTTTCTTCCTTCTATTCTTCCCTTTAAAAAAAATCCTTCGACCGATATCGATTTCCAGTCAACTAGCATTGATTTCCTGAAATCAATGTGAATCTCCTCGAGTGGCAAATGGTTAGTTGTTTGCGTTGCTTTCTACGCCGTTGAATTAATTGCATTTCAAAGTCTAATTTGAAAAGGCCCCAGGAATAAAAGAATCCCGGGTCAACAACGTGCCCTTTAGTAGCTTTGTGGTACTTGCATTGAACTTTGGGATTGAGAGTTCATTGTTCGGATTTAAGGGCCGAGCTGGTGTAGCCATGTTAATGCCGGATGATTGCTCGAATACGAAGATCGTACATGATGTCTAAAGAATTAAAAACAAGTAAGAGGAGAATGCATAAGCCCTGCAAGCAGGATTACATCCAAGAAGCTGAAAACCCGCCTACGTCTGGTACTTTAAGCTGGATGTCTACTTTATATGCTTAAACGAGAAAATAGAGATTCGGACAAGCTAAATTGATGAACATAAAGTAAACGAACGGTTTAGCATGATATTTGTATTGTATATCAAACCATACACTAAGACCTTTAGATATTCGAGATTTTCAAATACTTATATGCTGCAAATATGTCCTGAATTAAATTAGTAATCAACAAAAGTTTAGTGACCATAGTTCCAACCGTCTCTAAGTTATGCAATGACAGACAAGTGGATATACAGTCGGTGGATGATAGTAAGGCTCTTTCAAACGCACTGGAAAACACATCGTCTGCCATTTATACTATATTTGTCGTTCTTCATGTGTATTCATTTTATTTTGACCTGATATTTTTTCAATAGTTTTATACATAGTGCATATTATTCATTAAAAACCTAGTATCCATTTTGTGCTTCTTATCAAGTTCTTGTTAATGTTATATTAGGTCAAAAAAGAGAAAAAAATTTCGAAAAAAAGTATTGCAGAACAAAAAAATTTACTAAATTATTTTTCACACCTTTTGTTCACAGGACATAAAATGAATAATTGGTTCTTTCAATGATTGTACCGTATTCCAACGTAATTGAGATAATCCCATGTTAAAGTGTTTTATGAAAGGACACAAAATGTGGGAATCCCAGGTCAACAATTTATCTGATAATAGCTTTGTGGTATCTGCATTAGCATTTAGGCCAGAGGTTGTTTGGATTTGAGGGTAGATTTGGCACAGTCATCTAATGGTCAGATGATTGTTTGAGCACAACAAACAAATATGATCTTCCTTTCCCTTACATATGAAAACTGCAGCTCAGAACAAAGCATGGAATTGGGAAGGTACCTATCAGTACTCTCTTATGTTTAACGTATATGGCCATACTTACTGAACCAGACCATCTTCATTGTTCCTATTACCATAGCGTTGCAATTAATCTGAAAACTTTCAAGAAACTATCGCCATAACGCAGCAATCTCTCTATGGGATCATCTAGTCTGATATATTCAACTTCAGGTAGAAGGTGCATTCAAAAAGCTGGATTCTCATATGAAATCAATAAATCCTTCTGAATATTTTTATGCAGTGAAATTTGATGATTGCAATCGATATCAAGAAAAATAGACGAGTATGATTTTCTATAAAACCAACAAGAACAATCATTTCAAATATTTCACATACACAAGAAAACTATGTATCTGCGTTTTCTATAATGTCATCGAATACTTTCAGTATATTTTGATCTGATATTTGTTTTGACAGTTTCATCCTCTGAGCCTGTTTTTCGTTCAAAATCCTTATGTATTTTGCATTTCATAGAGTTTTTGGGAAACATTCCGTTTGAACATGAAGCGGACGATATCTTGAAAACAGGTTTTGGTAAACAGATTCTTTAATTAGTTATTTATTACACCATCCAAAGATGAAAAAGAGAAGTGCCCGCCTGTTTCTGACAAAAATCAATGCTATAATTCTTCGAATTATCCTAATTGTATTTTAAATTATGATTTGAAAAGTTTACAGAAATATGAGAATTCCAGGTCAACAACAGAACTTTCGAGCTGGTGACCTCATTGTTTGAATTTTAGCAGGGGATTTAGTGTAGCCATGTTAATGCTGGAAGTCTTACATGGTGATGGAAGAATTGAGAGCAAGATACTGGATTTTCTTTGGATTGTACAAGCGTAATCATCCAAACTATCTTGAACCATGGAAATCTCAATGACGTTAGATTCTGAATAATTAACATTTCGTTTACAAGCGAGATGAAAATACATCCAAATGAAGAATTTTGAACAATATATTGGGAGACGGTTCATTTCACATTTCATGTAAGGAAGCTATTTCTTTTCTGTGAATGAAACAACAGTTTTTTGCATATATCCGCGGGGGTTTGAAAACAATCTGGATCTACAAATAACCTTCACGACTTCAAGAAATTAATACCTGGTACTTTTGCTGTTTCAGTAGAAAATGGAAATCATTTAAACTTGTTATCGCAGGCAATAATTGAACATCCATAGCATGAAAATTATTCAAAAATCCATCACAGAATAAATATGGTCAGAATAAATTCTGTTGAGGGTATTGCTAGTGCATTCCCCTGGAAACCAACTGGAACAGCGTGAAAATAACTTGAAGAAACATCTACGTTCTCCATAACCAAAAGGTTAGTGAGAAATTCATCAGAATAAGGCCTACCAGAGGTTAAAAAGCATTCTATTTTTAAAGTTTTGAAGTGATATATGGATGCCTAATTTGGAGTCCGTAGAAAAAATGATGTGACCAGAAGCACCAGAACATGCAGATATATTACAAACACACACACATACACACATGCACACACACACACACACACACACACACACACACATATATATATATATAGAGAGAGAGAGAGAGTATGTATCACTTTGTCATCTTCGATAGCTACGATGTCGAACGAGAAAGAAAAATTCTAAAATATGTAAGTGTTTTGCATTTTTTTTACATACTTTGCCTTTCATAGTTCAGCTTTGCCATCTTGCAGGACGATTATCTATCTGCAAATGAGTTTGTTTTTTTTAAGTTTTTTATTTTTTGTTTTCTCAAGGGGTACTGGACTCAAAACTTTCTAAGACAGTTTATCTACTCCCTGGTTGCAAGAATGCTAAAATGGGGAATATCATGATTTTCCTTGAGTGATTCAATTCTAAAAAACATGTCTCATTGGTTTCGATCTTTAGATAGAGCATTACTTGTTATTAAAGAAAAAATCAATCCACCAATTTTTTTTTTCATTTTTTGTATTTTGTCTTTCGCAATTTTTTGTGTTTTTAATTCATTTTTGCAGCTTATGCAGCCAAAACTCAGTTGTACTCCAAGCTTCGGTATTTTTCGACAGCTTAGTTGCTGAAGACAACAGTCCTGATAAACTATATCCACAAGACGTTAATTGTAACCAAGAAACAAAGAAAAAATTGTTTGTTCATTTGAGTAGTATATCCCTTTGGTCTTTTTGCTGAGGAATGGTCTCTAAACCGGCAGTTTTCAATCAGAGTTGTCCATTAACTATTCACCATATTTCAGAAGCACATCAATCAGATGTTGTTTGTAGTAGAAATCATCCTTTCAACAGGTTCCCAAACCCTGGAACCTTAAAATTCTGACCAAAAGAGAGGACACCGAATCCCACACTGTTGACATCCTCTACTCTAAACCATGTCTCACCAGATTTGATTTTGAGTACGAATTCTAGATTTTAATCATGATGGAAAAAAAATCATTTGTGCAGATAAATTTTGAATATTACCACAAATAAGAGGGAAAAGGCAAATCAGGGTTGAGTCACTCGTGTAATAAATATCTTGAACACTCTAAAAACTTTTTGTGGCTTTTTTTTCTTTTTCATTTTGCAGTTTATTCCATCCAAGCAAACATATACTCCAAGCTTTTTCCAATCTCACGAAGAACAACGCCAGTCCAAACATTGCCTAGACACTCAGTCTAACCCGGACATTAATGTCTACCCCTCTCTCTCCCCTTCTCTCTCCCTCTCTCTCTCTCTGCCACCCTCTCTTACATCACCTCTCTTTTTCACACGCTCACCCGCCCGCTCTTTGCAAACAAAGTAAGAAAATCAACAAATTCTCGATAAGATGAAAATACGTCCAAATATAGAATTGTCCAAAAACGCAGAAGAAATAACACAGGCCATGTTTGTCTCAAAAACTACACGGCTATATATTGTTTTCTCTGGAAAAAAAATGTAACGATAAAGTTACTCTGACATGACAGTCTGTGTGCTTCACTTTTTGGTCCTATATTTTGTTGTGTATTTGTTTCTGATTCTGTGTGCACATATGTGCGACTGACATGTACATCGGCTCTCATAAATGTATAGATGTATGCTATAAGCAAAATGTGGCGTAGCTTTGTGGGAACGCGTGCGAATGAGCTCTCCTTACTCTTGAGGTAACAGGAATGGCATTACTCGCTAAAAATAGATGCTACTAAAATCTCAAATGAATTTTCAATGTGTTGTTGTGAATGATCTTCATCGATTCACATTACTCGTTTCTCAGTCTGAGGATCAATCGCTTTGTCAGGTTCGATAGGTGACTTTCCAGAGATTACACTAGTTGTATACATCTTTTTAGGACTGTTAGAACTTTCTTGTTCTTGAAGATTGAGCTTGCTCTGACGAAAGATTGCTGATTTAGAGTTATTTTCTGCTTGATTTCTTCTTCTTTTGAGGATTTCATGGACATTCATTGCCCTCTCTATATGCTGTTATCAACTATATTTAGTTTTGTGTTTTCGAGTATGTTGTCAGATCTTTGTCCTCAATATCTTCGTTGCACATGACCTTTGTTTCACTGACATTCATATGATGACCCACGTTTTGGGAGGAAAGAAGAAAACAAGAGTTGGAGAAATTTTATTTGAAACCATTGAAAAAAATCAAATGTCAATGTGCAGGTCATGTTGCAAGAATATCGAACAATTGTTGGGCATCACGCTTCACAGTGTGGATCAGCAAGAATCTTATTCAAAAGTAAGATGGGGTAACAAACTAAATAAGATGATGATTAGTGCATAACTATAATTTCTACAACACCTACTCATGCTGATGTGTCAATTCAATTTTCAACCAGAATAAATAGAGTTTTAGCTGATGAAACTTTGTGCCTACCTTTCAAATTCCTGTGTAAATAGACAGACAAACAGATTACAGGTAAAGAAGAAAGATGATCGGAAATGTTGATAGCTATAGAGTTTATGGGAGAGATGCTTGTCTTGGCTAATTTCAAGTTGTCATTTTGACAAGATAAGAAAAACAAGCAAAAAATTCTGATACAGTTTTAAAATAGTGCCCCCAGGGAAGATATGGACCCATCTCCTCCGAACTATGTGTAAAATATCAAACCTGGAAAGCACCTTGATAAGCTGGCAACGCACAGAGTGTTAAAAAAAATTGATGAAGACTCCACGGGCCTAGCAAGCTGGAAATAGAATATAATAAATGCTCACGTCAATAACGCTTTGGTAAAGCAGATGGGTGATTCACTTACCTTCCTGGCCAAAAATGCTTCTCAACAATTTGTCACTTCAAGATTGTGCAGGACGCAGAACGACTACGATCATGGGAATAAGTGTGTCGTTTAGGAAGTTGACTTTTCACGCGTCTCCTCGGCTGGCTAATAATACAATTCGATAAACTGTAAAGATCATAGCGGGTGTCGGAAGATCCTTATCAAAAATTAATTTTAGCTTTCCCTGAAACAAGACAGAAATGGAATCAATGTCTCACTCTAACCATCTCTCTCACTCTCTCTCTCTCTTTACCATCAATCCCTCTCTCCCTCTCTCTCTCTCTCTCTCTCTCTCTCTCTCTATATATATATATATATATATATATATATATATATAAGCTACAAAGCTCCCTGGCTTTAAATACTAAACATCGAAACATTACGAGAAAAACATATTGTCACTCAAATCATCTTTTTTTCCGATATCTGCAAATGCAGTTCATGTCATTTTCTTCAGTGTTTTTCCCTGTGTCCCTTATTGTTATTATGGTACGATGAATTTATTGACTCTCCATCTGTTGTTATGACGTAACACTTACGGGGAATTTTAAAAACAAAACAGTTATACATTGCACACTGACTCCATTCATTATAACATAGTTTATGTCATACAAGTAGTTTTTTTATTTTATAAAATGTTTTATGTGTATAGTACATTGGCATCATTTCATATTACATATATCATCACCATCATCATCATCATCATCATCATCATCCTCAGCAGTCTTTCAACGTCCGTATAGACTTTCCCTCCGTCTAATATTCTGCCGGCCTTGGTTGTGCATGTGATCTCTGGGGATCCACGTTGTGAGTCAAAACGTCAATCGGTTGTCCACCAAACATGCAATATGGCCAGCCCCTTGCTATTCAAGAATTTTTTTAATGGATTCTACGATATCCCTGACTCTTGTCTTTTCCCAAGATGTACTGTGCTGTCTTGTGGTCTCTTCATGTGAGGTTCAGCATAACTATTTCGTGTGCACGTTGCATGGTTCTCAATTTACGGGTCTGTCTTTTGGTTACGTTCCATGTTTCAGCTCCATAAGTGACTATTTGGAGGATGCATTGGTTATACACATTTATTTTTGAGATTAATGGGATCTTCCTATTTTTTCAGGGATGCCATCTTAGTGAAGTTCTTTGATTGATTTCTTCTTTTTTTTAGGGTCTCATGGAGATTTGTTGTCCTAGGTAGATGTAGTGGTACATATACATATACATTGAAAACTAAAAATTTGAATCATTTTTCTCTACATAACCAAAACGGTGTGTTTTTGTTAGAGCTTTTCAATAAGAATACCTCTAAAATTGCGTTAGCCAAAACAATACCAGAAATATGGTGGGCAGGGGATTATAAATTGTGCCAGAGACATTGAGAATAAGACTGGGTGAACTGGTGATAAGAGGGTGGAGAATTGACATTAAGCAGAGTACAGCAATACTGGAGGTTGCACAAATACTGAGGAAAGTGCTGATAACATGAGTAAGAGCTGGAAGGAAAAGTCATATTTAAGTGAAGTTGTTAAATGCTGATATACTACAAACTATAAAGCTGCAGGAATATGCAAAGATGGTGACAGAAGGACAGGAGACAGGAGTATACACGCCGTCACTAAATCTTCAACAGCAACAAGGTAACTTGTGGAATGATGTAGATTATAGATTGCATGTGTTTGCACACACCATAAATATATATATATATATATATATATATATATATATATATATATATATATATATATATATATAAATATATATATATATATAAATATATATATATATATAAATATATATATGTATATATATATATGTATATATATATATATATATATATATATATATATATGTATATATATTTATATATATGTGTGTGTGTGTGTGTGTGTATTACAGATTGATATTCTAGAGGAGATATCTTTTAATAGCTAAATACAGCGAAGTCTCATTTATTAACTAATTTACTTACAAATGTGGTTAATTCTGGACACATCTGCTTGCGTTAATTTCCTCTCAATCGTACAGGTCATAGGGTTGTCTAGTAAACAAAAAAGGTCATTGCAAAGGTCAGTAACTTTGAAACTCATCCGAGACGTTCTTGTCTTCCCGTTTTCCTCTTGACAAGACAAAAAATACTCTCCTATTTGACTTTCACTTCCCCGTGAACTCAGCAGTGGATTAACGACAGAAAATGATGTCTCATTCTCTTTCGTTGTGTGTTTAATTTGTTGTTTTGTAGACATTATGGCATCAAATTTCGTTATGAATAATGGCTTACACACTGGGGACCTCCATGAACTCAAGATGATGTCAGACGTAAATGGAGAGAGCAAATATGTTGAAGACAGACAACGATCAGAATCAGAAACAGATCTGAAGAAAGCAAACTACTACATCAACCTTGTACAAACCCTCACCAACAATTCTTCGGAAAAAGATTGATCAATGGAAAAATCATTTTAAGAAGGGTTTACAACCAATACACCCACCGATAGCAGAACATAGTTGATAGTCAAAGTGTACTGATATGCAGATCTCTTTTATTTTAGTTCATGTTATTGAATCTATATTGTATTAGTACATTATTGTATGTTTAACTCATTGTTACTCGTAGGGAAGCAGATGCCGAAAAATGTCATAGCGTTTTTTACTCTTATGATTGATCCTCTGAAACCCCCTCTAGCGGGCAGTTCCCAAATAGTATGTACATGTATAATGAATGGTAAGTAAAAGGTAATGAATAGTACTCTTTTTAGAACCCTTACTTTTTGTCTCAAAACTGTTTACTTCAGAACATTCCCGTAGGTCTATCGATTATGCCACGTCAAATTTGATTAAGCAAGGACAAAGTTCATGGGGGAAATACATTGACCAACAGAACTAATCGTTTTATATGAAAGACGACAAGATCGGAATGAGGGTTCCTATATATCATTGTAAGAAGTGTACGCTTCTAAAACCCTTAAATTTTCATCCGTGAATCATTTAAATTCAAAACATCATTTTATGTTAATTGAGTTTTCATGCCGTATACGGCTGACTGTGAGACCCACCCCCCTGTTTTTTGTTCACTGTACAATAGTAAACTTTTCCACTTGAAGGTAAGTTTTGCTGATAAAAACAGTCTACATCCATAGTTTAAAACAATCAACCCTTCCAGTGGAAGGGTTCCATCACTATTTCATCTGAACCCCCAGATGTATGGAATTCGTGTTCATGTAAATTATCGACAGCCTTACAGTACGAAAGTGAGTGTGAAAAATCTGCTCGGTCTCGTCAAAAACAATTGTCCGATGAAAATATATACAATGTATCCAAAAGATCAAGAGACCGGTCTGGTTAGTTACTCACTAGAAACTGTCATGCAACCAATGTGTTAGGGTGATCAAATAAAACTGAAGGAAAAGGATTGATCAGTCAACGTTTCGTTTCTTGCTCTTTGTTGGGCAATAATCACTAAAAAGGGAACATTTGTAAAATATCCACACATTCCCAGGTACAATCTAACAATACAGTCACCAAAACTATCAACAAGGTTTTTTTTTAGTTTGCTAAGCAATCATGGTAACCGGCTGGCTGGCAGGCTATTTTTCTCATTATCACACGTACGACCCGTACTATTAGAGGTATTGGGTAAAAACCTATAAAGCGCTGAAGAGATGAGAACAAAGGTAATCAACACAATCTGAACGACTGGAAGAGTGGGGATAATAAGTTATGTATTTATGTATCACTTCTCTCCGCGTATAAGGTCAGCAAAGAAGTTTCAGGGGTAAGTATACACGTTAGCAAGACCTTCCTCCAGATTGGCAGACCAACCAAAGCCTCGTTCTGCATAAAGCTCCAGGTATTTCTCCAGTGGTCACTCATTTAGATACTGGCTAGTCTTGACGTTGCTCAACTTTGATGATCTAACAAGAACCAATGTATCCAGGGTGATTATGCTCATAGCCACTTAGCATTGGGGAATCCTTTATTCCATACCCTTGTTTTGAGCTCCCTGTCAGAAGTAATTGAGCTCCATTTTAATGTATTTGGTATAACACAGTGGTTGTTTGAACCACAGCCTAACGAACAGGAGGCCACTGCACTACCACTAAGCAACGACGGCCGGTGGAAACGATAACAAAAAACAAAGATTGTGGAAAAAATAAAGGTTGGCAGCTTTTCTTTCCTACTGAGCAGTTTTATACGATTTACAGTCAACCGAAATTAAATTATATCAAGGATTGGTTTCGTGTATCTCCCGAAGGATTTCAATACGATGAAATGGTACTGGAACTTGTAGTTACTATGTCACTTTCTATAAAACACTTGACTGCTTGGTCAGTGTCCTTGTTTAACTTTGTTTACCTAATTGTCATTTTTTTCTTTAGCTTATTTTTTATGCCAACCCCAAAACACTTTTCTCATTTCCTTCTTCATATATTTTCTTCCCCTTCTTTTTTCTTCCCCTTTATTTTATCTCTTTTTTATATTTGTTCATCCCTAATTCTCCTCTTTTTCCTTAAATTCGTCTCTTTTCGTTTTTTTTCTTCTTTACCCCATATTTTCTATTTTGATTTTCTGTTTTCCTCCGTTTTTTCTTTCCCTATTTTCTCCCTACACTACTTTACTCTTTCTTTCTTTTTTTTTTCATTTTTTTTTAAATTATACTTCTTTTCATTTTCTTCTAATCTCTCTACAGTTTTCTTTCTTTCTGTTTCAATTTTTCTTCTGTTCACCTTCTATACTTTTTCATTTTGCTTCCCTTCTTCTTTTCCCATTATCTTCTTTTCATTTTCTCTCTTTTGCCGTTCGGCCCCCTTTTGTTCTTTCTATTTCATCTTTAACAACTTTCACTTTTCCATTGATTTTTCATTTGTCGATCAATTCTTATTTTTCTCACTTGCTTTCTTGTTGATCAAGAACTGTTAATATTGATATGATTTCCAGCAGCCAATGAGATCCGTCTTTTCAATGAGATGTGTTTTACTTACGAGTCGTCCAATTTTTCTGACTTAGGTACTCTTGTTTTCTTTGATATTCTTACCGTCTCCTTTAATAGTATTAAATAAAAGGGCCGAGATCAAACCTTACTTCTCTCTGACACTGCTAACTTCTTGAGAAAAGTATTCCTGCTAAACCGGAAGTAGAGTACATTTATGGAACATTTTGTCAGCCGAAATGGTACGAAGCGAAGTACCAATTAACGTTAATTTAAATAAGGAGTATTTTGAGCGTTCACAGACCTAAAAAACGTATATATCTTTGCTATCATTGACTGTGCTACAAAATTTTTTGATAAAGTTTGGCATCAATTTTCAAGGTGTACATTGCTTTAAGGAATATTCATGGGGTGCTTTGAGTGTGTAAAATAACTATACGACAAAAAAATGCAAAACACTAGATCATATTGTCGTTTTTCAAGAATTTTCAATCAGCCAGAAACCTTCATCTTCGAACTCCATGCAAGCAGATACTGAAGAAAGGTTATTTTAGGGGTCTTGGAAAGTTAAAAAAAAATCATGAATAGATTAATGGCGTTTGTTAATTCAATTTACGCTGTTTCGGATCGTGGGGGAAACAGGTGCCTATGTAGACTCTTTATTGAATCTTTGAAAAAACATTCAATACACTCATTGACTTTTTCGGAAAGACAAATTTTTTCATCAGCTTTTCAGTTCCAACACAAGTGTTCTTCGTTTATTGACTCCGTCTCAATATATATCCATCACAAGCGACGCTTAATTCATTTTATTTCAAATTATCACTTGGAAACCTAATCTGTCAATGACGATTGACATTAATAATAACTCAGGATATTAATATAATACTCATCATTAAAATTATTATCATATGTTCGTAATTTCCCGAACTTTCCTGTTAAAGCATTCTGTTTGAACGACATCCATGTATGTTTTGCTACTTACCCACAGATTGTGGGGGTGTTAGATCTATGCCTTTCCCAGGGCCAGAGTGGAGAAGATAACCGCCGGAGTTGGAACTCTGATTGGTAATACCACTCTCCGTACTGTTAAATGTTTGGCGACCCATGTTTCAATTTTATATCGCAGCTGGAAACCATATTCAGAAATACACAACGACCTTTAGATGTATTGTATGAAACTACTTAGAATAATGACAAAATTCTTCGAGAGCTAAACTTCCTTTAGAAGCAACTATGTTGGTCAGGGTTTAAATTCAAAGTAATAAAACAATTTGGTACAATATCTTACAATTTCCTGGAGGCAAACAATTTCTAACAAGAGAATATATAAGTAGATGTTATCTTCTAGTTAAACGCCCAAAATTATCATGACTACTGAGAAGGCGTTCAGACAATATTCTGATCGAAGATTCCCTTAAACAATCTCAAAATATACACAATGTTTGAATAAAATCTTCACACAATCTTTATCAACATCTCCATAAATATTTCTCCACTCCAATACTTCAGAAAACTCTCTCAGAACATCGATGAAATTCCTAAAGATGTTCACAAAGAAATATAAGCCCGGTATAAATGTCCATAAAAAGCTCTGTAAACACCTTCATCACACCTACAGGAATACATCATTAAATATTTATAAAATCGTAACATCACATCGTAATAACACATCTTTCATACAAAAAAAGAAAAAAGAAATGAATAAACTGTTATAAATACCCATAAAACCTTTGTAAATGTTTCCAATATTCCATTGTTATGTCTATAAACTTTTTATTCACTCCCCATCAAATCGCCATTAATACCGCATAAAATCTCCTGAAAACCTGCAAAAATGTGTTTAACATTTTAATGAAAGCCTCGTCAATCCTTTCATGATATTGTTGCTTCTTCATAAAACCCCCATAAAATACAAAAGAAATGCTGTGAATCCTTCAAAAAGCCCTAGAATAAATATGGAGCAATAAAATAGATGATAAAAATACTTCTTTAAAGACTCTAATACAAATATTTACAAAACAATCTTACAACAAAAATCGGATGCATCCATAGTCATGCTAGACAATAAGGTGAGAAAAAAATAATCATGGATCTTGTGTATAAGAGAGCCCTTACACTGGCTATGGCTTCAGCCATCCTTCTCAGGGCCATATTCATCATACTTGTACTCACTTAGTCCTTTTAAAATATATGAAATAGACTTGAGGGTGGAAAAAACCGTTTTAGCCATTGCCACTCTATTTATTCTATGATATTTGACACACAGTTTAGGGGAGAGATTGAATCATAGTTTTTAAAGGAGCATTGGTCCAATTTGAATTCAAACCTTCCAGTTTTGATTCGTTGTTTCTCTTCCAATTTTTTTAATCTTGAATCACTCCCAAATTCAGATGATTGAAGAAATAAAACTTTCAAATTAAAAACTTGACATCGAAGACTTCAATTTAACAGCCGTGGCACCAAGATTTGAAGTCATGTGAAAAAGAAAATCCGTTTGAGAATGAATATGATCATAAAGGAAACCTATTTATGACATCAGTGACTTTTTTTAGGGTTAAAAATCTTCAACAGTATAAACAAATCTAAATACTAGAAAAAAAATGTCGTTAATAGATTCAGTCAGGATAGGGCCCCAAATAGGTAAAAGCAATTTTTTTTCCAATAATTGAAGAAGTGATCTAGTACGTCGCTGATGCTATTCTCCAAGTCTGTAAAAAAAAATATGACCAAAAGCGCCGAGAAAAAAACAAACTTATAAACAAATACACAAACACATGCACGTAAAAAAAAAATGTGACACGTTGGCTCTTTGATGGATACTATTATTTAACGATGAAATGACATATTCGAAAAAAAAATATCCCACGATTTTGCAAAATGTGTTTTCATTATATTCACGTAATTTGCATCGAGCGTATATAGGTGCTAATTGGAAATGATTGCATGATGGTTTTGAAGCAGACATTAGTTTGTTGCTATTGATACATCGAACCCACGTTTATGTCTTTTGAAACTTGTTAAATAAAAAACAAAATATGATCACCAGTTTTATCATTCGTTCCAGGTAATTTAATAAAATTATAAGTAGCAAAATTGAAAAGAGAAAGGAAAGTTGTTAAAATATACTTACAATATTTCAAATATAAGAAAAACCAAAAATGGAATTGTGTGCTTTTTTCAATTATAGTTTTCATGCAGATAAGATGAATTGTTTATTTGAAAAGTAATTTTGTCTCGTCTCGAAACATACTACTTACTCGTGAAACTCCTTTCAACATTTATCAAAATAATCAAATGTACATGATATATCAGGGCCCTTCGCATTTTTAAACGAACCAATATAAATAAAGTTTCTGTTTTTTTAATGATTTTTACCAGTTCAATTAAAATTGCATTTGGTATGTACTTTGGAAATTGTAGGGATCGATGAAACAGATTATTATTTCGAAGTGAGTCTGACCAGTACAAGGCACCCCAACCTTCTGGTATGTTACCAGCCTTGGTAAAGCTTGGTAAATTTCAATAACTTTTCTGCATCGTCTAATCCCGATGGTTATTCCTTATGGATGACTGTTTCAACTAGTCATGTCTTTTATATTACTTTCCAGCTATGATGATTATTTACTTCACTGTATCCTGGGCAAGTCTCTCCTGTCCATGCTGTGGTTTTTAGCTTTTATCTTCAGTCAACGTCCCCAACATCTCTCTTTTTTTCTGTCCTCGATTTCCAATACTGTTTTCCCCCACATTTGCACTATTTTAAATGGATAAGTGTTACAACCTAATTTTGTCTTTTTTGATACTTTTTTTCGTTTTTTTTCTGCTAGATTCACTCGTCTTGTTCCAATTCTTCTTCGTTTGCAACTTCGCTGAGTCATCTTAAGAAATCACGTGTCGTTTTCCCCTGCATGATCAATTCCAAGCCGTTTGTATAAATACCAATAGATAACTGTTCCTACCCCAGCATGTATGTTTTCATTTTTTTAGCTACATTTTTACATTCATTCCACTCTGTTCTTGTCGATTTCCCCTGTCCACGCCCTTTTCCCTTCATCCTACTTTCATTCTTCATTTCTACGTTTTTTCCATTTCTTTCAATCTATTCCTCCTTCCATTATATTGCTTGAAAGAGTGTGTTATTACGTTTTCATCTTTTCGACGTGTCATTTTCCTGTCAGTCTAAAATTGGTGCAATTATTTCCGCCAAGACTTCCCAATAAACGTGGGCAAATGTCGGATGTACTTTTATAAATATCAGTATCGTCCTTTGAAATACATTTGTCTCGTCAGCTACAATTTTCCTCTTAGCCTATACCATCAGCTTTGTATTCTGTGTTCTTTATATTAACAAACAAAAACAAATTTATGATGCGATGAATACCAGTAAAAAAAAAAGTTGTGGATGATTTGGGATAATTTTTATTTCTATTACTATCAAGATATGTCTTAGTGAGGGTCTATCGTTTGTTCTTTATCCAAACTGTTTATTAAAAGCTGTACCCTGTTGGTGAAAGTGATTGCAATAAAAAACTGAATTTGAGATTGAAGAAATACTCATTGAAAAAACTCTTAAATGATATTAACAAATGCTTGATCTGGACGAAAAAAAATCCCAAATTTTTTTTCGAACTCTACTTATAAATGTATATTTCCCTGCTATGCAGTTATAAAAATAATTTGTAGGCAGATTTGATCGGTCGAAAAGAGAGCGCTAAACTCCAGCAAGGTTAACAAATCTAACAAAACATGATTCCATCTTGTGAATAATGTCTGTGAAACATCCATCAATAAACGTGCCCTCTTGCAACTAGAAATTGAAAGGGATTGGGACAATCATTTTCAATTTCTGCAATTTCTTGCAACATGCTAATGTCCCATAAATTCAAAGCAAAATTAGCTGAAACAAGCATCATAGTCACTCATTGATGAGAGATACACCTTTTATTGAATGATATGAATTTATCAAATAGAGCCTGATGTGAACTCGGAAAAATACCGTATTTGATGATACGTATGGTGCTAAAACATGGAACCTGATCAAAAGAAGCCTTCAAACTGGGGACCATGCAAAAGAAGGAATCATGCTTCATATCACATGGATAGATCAATAGACAGCATATCATGTCAGAAGACAAATCAAAGAGGGGTCAAAGATATCATAAAAAATCGTTAGAAATGTGAATGGGCTGCAAGAATGTCAGATACTGCAGGATAGCAAGAGTCAAAAGGTTGATCCCCGGATAACATATACTAAACTGTGAACAGCAAAAATAAGAAGGCATAACGGACTACAAAGGTTCATAAAGTATTAGCTTCGTGACACCATTGATAAAAACACCTGAGGAATCTTGAGGAAGGTCAATGTCCACTGATACATACTCAAACGTTACGGCTGCTGCTACTGCTACTGCTGCTGATGATGATGACCCTTTCTCGTTTGGTAGGGGGTTGATGAGAATAAAACAAGTCCACCACCTTTATCAGTCAATATTTTCAACCCCCCTAGTTCTTTCTTATGTGGGTCTATACAGCGTCAGATTTACCTCCTTTAACCATATACCGAAGGTATCAAACTGTGTTTGTCAGGTAAAATTCTTTTGGAACGTTATCATGAATGTATTCCCTTCCTAAGATGATAACTCTAAATGCTATTAACAAACAAAATGAGCGTCCATTTATTGACAAAACCGGTTGAGAGATAAAGAAATAGATCGTTTAATCTTCGTTTTCACCGATTATTGTATTTGAACATCGTAAACAGCAGAGTAACCATGATATTTTAAAGAGGAAATTGCCAATTATTTTCTCACTGGCAAATGCACATCGCGTCTTTCTTCCGGTTCAACTGAGTTTATTGCACTTTGTCAACTTGGTAATTCGTCTTGAAGTGTGCACCTATTGCCTCTTGGTGAAAATCCGGGTATGGTTCCAGTTTGATATTCTTTTAAAACAAATGAAGTGGGAAGTAAAATTATTCATGGAGAAATAGAAAAAAGGAAAAACATGAATGAACAAAGATCTGGAAGCAGAGATAATGAATGAAGATAAGATACAAAAAATAAGAACAGAAGATTACGGGATATTACGTATTACAAAATTAATGAAAACCAACTGAGAACTACACAGAAAAGCCATGGGAAGAGGAATGATAGGGATATAGTTGATCATGGACCTAAGGGCAGACCATGGTGAATGATATTATCATGATTCGCCAAAAGCTATCCGTCTGTCTGTCTGTCTTTCTGTCTGTCTGTCTGTCTGTCCATCTCTAGTTGCCTACCACAAACAACTATTTGATATAGATCATTGGAATTTTTCCGTGATATGGATTTGATCCACAGAGAGCACTTTTAGCAAAGATATGTCTTTAGGATGATTTGATTAGCAAAGAGTCCATATTCATAATTATTCATCGATAATGGTAAGGATACCTTTTGTAGACGGAATAAATTATTCTTTATCTTTTTAAAAAAAATCAGCTTCCACCAACAATTGAAAAGAAAAAGAAATTTGTTTTTTCACTGTTTCAGCATTGGAAGCAAAGATGAATTTTTCACCTCAATCATCGGTCGAAATCGAAGAGGACCCCCTTTCATTCTTGACATCAACCCCCAACTACTTATTTTTACTATTTGAATACTTTTTCTACACCAGCCCCATTACATCCGACTATAGCCCCTTTTTCCTTAATATCTACACAGTTATACTGCTCTTTTCAATCATTCGACCATTTGTCACAACAGACCCCTTTTTTTGAGATTAGCCTGACTCTTTTTACAGAAACACTTATTTATAGCTTTTCCCTGACTCTCTTTTTCGAATATCATCCCCTTTCACATCCCTGCCCTCTATATTAGCCTCACCTTTTTATAACATTGGCCAATAAACTTTTTTACGCACTCCAGTACTTCAACACTATCCTACACCTCAGCTTTTTTAGCCGTGTAAAAGTTGTATTAAATCAATTCAGAAAACAAATTCATTTTCATTTATCTATCATTTCTATCCATTTTAGGGCCATCAATTTTACACCATCCATCTTGACGTGTATTTGATCTAGATCTTAGTATTTTAATTTAATTTAGCTTCAGATTTTAGATAAGCCTTCCAGTTTGCAAGAGAAAAAAGATCATACATGGAACAAAAAGTTCTCGGACAGGTGCCCAAAGAGCAGTAGAAGCAGTAGGGAGAGACCAGACCTGAAAAAAAAAGGATTAAATTTCACTGCAAAACATTGCAGAAGTTTGATATATATATATATATATATATATATATATATATATATATATATAATATATATATATATATATATATATATATATATTGTGTCTTCCACAGACAACTGTTTCGATGTATTACATCCCTTAAGTGTGACTATCCATTGTACCATCCAGTACCGTGAATCAGGATTGGAAACCACCACTTCAGACGCAGAGGCCGATATCCAAACTCTGGACGACGGAACTGGAGGGTCAGTAAGGCTGAATCTGAGCGATATATTCACTCACACGGAGATTCCTCATCCACCAGAGTGTTCTATTCCTATGGAAGAGCATTGCATAAGCTTACAATGGATGAGTTACCACACTTAAAGTGTGCTCAACCCTGAATAGAGGATCATTATAGTAGAATATGGATTTGCTACACAAACTAGCTAATGTGTCTGCCCCCTTTAGGCCTCATCAGGCGAATCTGATTCGCCTGATGAGGCCCGAAGAGGGTAAAAAACATGAAGTAGTTTATTTCCAGCTCTACTCTGAAACATCTTAAATTCATGAGTAAAAAGTCGTATGTTTCGAGCACTCAATGAACTAAATCCATGACATTTCATAAGAGGCTTTATATTATTGATATATTTATGTATGATGTTATACTGATAGCCTGATTTGTACCATATATATATATATATATATATATATATATATATATATATATATATATATATATATATATATATATATATATCATGCTCAGTCGTTACGTCTACTGGCAGACATGGCCTATCCCGTCTCCATCCTTCTGTTTCTTCCCCCCTGTGTTTACTGTCCGACGGGCAACAATTGTTCAATTTTTTTCTTCAATCTGTTTATGTTCTCGGTACGTGATATTTATGTTTCTTCACAGTCACACTTCTTTTTTTTTTTTTTTTCATTCAACTTCTTTCATCTTTACTGATTCATTCTTCGTTTCTTTCTCCCTTGTAGCATTCTTGCTCATAACTCACCTCCTATGAAATGTCACTTCTTCATCTTGGTTGCTTATAGAATACCACGACAGGATTCCCATTATAATCATCATAGTTTCCCGTAACTTTTACCATCATTATCAGCATTAGCTTCTTCTTCTTCTTCTTCTTCTTCCTCTTCTTCTTCTTCTTCTTCTTCTTCTTCTTCTTCTTCTTCTTCTTTTACCATCATTATCAGCATCAGCTTCTTCTTCCTCTTCTTCTTCTTCTTCTTCTTCTTCTTCTTCTTCTTCTTTTTCTTCTTCTTCTTCTTCTTCTTCTTCTTCTTCTTCTTCTTCCTCTTCTTCTATCCTTATCCATCGTGTCATCCCTTTTCCCCTTCACTCCAGTATCTTCCTCTTTCTTTCCCCTGTTGAAACTTGTTGTTGTTGTTGTTGCTCTTCTTCTTCTTCTTCTTCTTCTTCTTCTTCTTCTTTTTTCCAATTTTCTTTTCCTTGTTCTTCCCTGCTTTCAAGTATCTACTTTCTTTTTCTCTCCTAACATCCAATGCGTCTTCTCCTCCATTCCCACCCCCTCTCTCTCTCTCTCCCAACCCCTTATTTTTCCTCATCTTATCTTCTTCCTCTTCATTCTTCCATAATATCTCTTCGTCTTTTTCTTATATTCTTTCAATAGTTAACATCTTTCACAATCAGTCCACCGCCGCCATCTTCATCTTTTTTTTTTTTTTGGCTTTCTCCTCTGATCAACAATCATCGACAGAAGATCATTTTTTCAAGAAACGCCATCTTTGTCTGTATTTTTTTTTTGTTCGTTAAACTGCAATTTCTTTGCTTTTCTCCAAAGAATCATCTCGCATTTTTTCAACTGATTACTTCTCGCCAAAATCTCTCATGTGTAGCACAGTTACTTCCGTTTCGAAAATACAATCACATCTCATTTGCCACCGACTTTTGATGAAGAATTTTTTTAAAATATGTTTTATATTTTGGCTCTGAAAGCTCCAGTAATTAGACTTCACACGGAGTTGTTTCATTTTTGTACCCTCGATGTCAAATTGAATCCACTTTTCAGATTGAATACGATTCAAGCTTGGTGAGGAATCGTACAAGTTTCACTTATTTCAAAATGTATTGGAAACAGTCGCAGCATTCAATTTAAAAAAAAAAGAAAAGAAGAGCACTCAGGGAGCGCATACATTCCAATAGCATTGTCACTATAAACTGAATGAAAATATGTTAAGACATAGCTTTGATGCTAGAGAGGTGTCTATTGAAAGATCATCGATACACCCAGAATCTCAAGCAATTTCTCTTTTAGCCCATGGCCTTACTTATCACAAAATCTGATTTGGCAGAAATTTTTTGACGTGTAGATTGAAATATTTAATCTGCTGTCATGCTAAATTCCCTTCTTTTTGGTTTCTTCTGTAAAGAAACTCTAATTCCCTGTTCTCTGTATCAAGCAGTGATATTCTTCACCGAACATCCAAGACGAATACACTACAAGTCATTGTTATGAGGTTGAGATCTTTGTTTAATTTCAAAATATCATATCATTGGATCTATTGCACATTAAACGGAAATGTTGTGGGTAATGTATCTAAAGCCATTCCCTGTAAGGTGTAAGCACTTCCATCAGGAGGATATGGGTTGTATTTTGAAGCAATTTGAATTAAACTATTTAATCACACGATATCGTGCCGTTACTAATACTAGATAAGAGAGTCTGATATTACTTCCACCAAATGAACTGTACAATAGAAATTTCGACAACTTTTCACTCAACACCCGATAAATCTGCCTCACTCCTTATGGTGAAATAGGTATATAAAATTATTGTGTTGGGCATGCATACGCTTATAAGTAATCACATTTCAATTCTTTCCCTATCGTTCACAACTGCACTGTACTCCCATGAGATGGGTATACAGCCACTGCATTCTACCAATAGTCACCCATAGAGCTAAAACATGGAAACTAACCAAAAGATTGAATCTCAAATTGTGAAACATGAAACTTGTACATCCGGGTATTCATGTTCATTCTCATTTGGATTGATCATAATGCAGCACAGTGAATCGATACATCATGGAAATTGTTATAAAACTGAAATTGCAATGGGCTGGACATATGGTAAGAATGTCGGACAGCCACTTGACACGAACGATCAGGGCTAAGGCTGTGGCAAACGGAAAGTAAGATGGCGTGACTAGCTAGATAAATTCTGAAAGTACTGGCTCAACCATGTCTTGGTTAGAGAGTTCGAGTGAATCTTTGGGAAGATGTATGTTCAACGATGGACGCTAGCAGACTGATGATAATGATGATGATGTGTCTTCATCGTTATTCATGATAATGTGAATGAGGTATATAAATGTGTACTTATTCTCGAGTGCGATATCCCCCAAACATAGAGAAGTAACTATCTTGCTTCAATTCCATTTTTGAAGATTTAAATATTGTTTTAGTCCAGCTGCTTGAAAACTTTACAGCGATCATGGGAAACTTTTTTTTTTCCAATTTCTACTAATTCATAAAAATCGTTACATAAAACTTCTAAGACATGATTGCATGAAAACAAAAGAAAAACAACAGAAAAATACATTCTCATTTGCTTGGTGTCGCTGAGCATACGCACACTACATTGTTGGGGAGGAGAGCAATTATTAGGGACATAAAAATGCAGCCCGATGTTTGAAAATGTATGCCACACTCTATGTTCAATGCAGGTCATAACAAAATCCAAGCGACAGAACGTTGCACCATCATAGCTACCTTTCAACGTTTAAAAAGTATCTTCAAACCTTCTGGTTGTGGCCTGCATGGAATAGTTTCAGAATATTTACCAAAGTAATATATATATATATATATATATATATATATATATATATATATATATATATATATATATATATATATATGTGTGTGTGTGTGTATATATATATATATATATATATATATATATATATATATATATATATATATATATATATATATAGTAGAATTCTGCCCTCTTCAGGCCTCATCAGGCAAATGATGCGGCCCGAAGAGGGCAGAATCATTAGCTAGTTTGCGTAGCTAATCCATATTCTATTATTTATTTACAACTCCAACTTAACTTCAAGGGTAAAATGTTGTATTTATCGAGCACTCTATATTATGTTATACAGCAGGCAGGATTTGTACCACACACACACACACACACACACACACACACACACACACACACACACATATATATATATATATATATATATATATATATATATATATATATATATATATATATATATATATATATATATATCGGCGTCCGGGTCTGAAGTGAAGATTTCAATACTACCTCGTGGTACTCTATGGATAATTGAAAATCTATAGCCACACTGAAGAGATGTAATACATTGAAACAGCTGTCTGTTGATTACACAAATATATATATATATATATATATATATATATATATATATATATATATATATATATATATATATATATATATATATATGGAGACTATTATAATACGTGCCTTTATTTCATCCAACCATATGCTGCTTTTAGGCTGCTCTTTTTTCAGAAAAATAAGTTTTGATGATAGATTTATCCAGATTTCTAGGTTGAACGATGCCTCCCGTGCTGATGACTTGACATATATTCGAATCGGGGATTTGCCTTTACTCTCTAATATACTTTTTTTAATGACACGACCATTTTTGAGCTATTGGACATGAATGATAGAGGTGTAAAATAACTGGCCCTACTCCTTTAACCCTTGTCCTTTGAAAGGCAAACAATGAAAGGGGGAGGAAGAAAAAGAGGAATATAAAATGTTGCTGAGTCTCCATATAAGCTGACGTTAACATATGTTAGGGATACATAATGCAGTTTGGACAATAGCACAGCTCAAATATATTGTCTGTTTAAAACTGACTAGATAACGCAAAATACTTATGACCCTAAATATTTTGGAATCTTAGACAAGGTTCTAATACGTATTTATTTCAGTCCAAGATCTGACAGGAGTAACATTCTTTACCAGAAAAGTTGAAGTCATTTCATTCAAAAATTGTAGAGCAAAGGTGAATAAATTATCATGGTATCAAGACTTTGCGATGGGTAGCTCAAAGTTCTGATCCCAGTCCTATAGAGCAGGAATGGATGTATCCCCACAAAAGGTATCATGCATGAACAACAATAGCAAGGTCAATTATAGACATGAGAAATATATCATAAGAAAAAAGGAAAACGTAAATCAATCAGTGAACGGTTATTGATTCAAACCGCTGAAAAATCGTGTCAAACTTGCCAAGGAATACTGAGGTGAGAGTTCTCCGATCTACTCAAATATTGAATGACTTATTCAAAGTTTATTTGATCTCTCCTGGTTAAAGACTTATAAGCTACTCTATACGTTGCCAATTCTGTTTGCAGAGCTAATAAATAGTTTAAATGAAATTCTATTTTCTTGGTCATTCTCAAGCATAGATTTAAATATGCGTTGCTTTAATGATTACATAACATTTTGGTGTATTTTTTAGCACCCGTAGATCGTTTATAAGGATTTCATCTATATATATAAATGCAAATGATTATTCTGAAGTAATCATCTACGGAGGTTCCTAAGCGGAACTAATTCGATTTATTAAACTACCACATAATTTAATGAATTCAATAATATATTTTTAGATCCTATTTTGCTTCATGATAAACTGCATACGCCGGATCTCCATAAGTAAGTATTTCATATATTATAAATCACAAATGATTTTCATTTTACGATAATGTAAATAAACATCGAAATTCATACGATAAAAATGAACAGAAAACTACTAATTGAATTTTGACGTGAACTTTCACTAAATGACATTATGTCTATGGGATTGTAAATGATATAATCAGTGGATGAAGTGCATTGACACAGACATGTATTATGCTGAAAATAGTGTTCATCAATTTTTTTGTAGGCTGTTGATGTAAAAAGTATCCAGTTCAAGCAACACTATTATTAGTATAATACATGTCTGTGACAATGCATTTCATTCACTGATGATATCAATCACGATAATCTTTACTCAACATAACACAATTTATAATAATCTTTATTTCCTTGCGTTGTTTGCTAAGAACAATTAAATGTGTATAAATTCGTATATGTATAGCTATGCATTTGTTTCAGCCCATTTTTCTCTCTATTTCTCTCTATATCTCTTGAACGGACACGCATATATAGATATATATATATCTGTATGTGTGCTTGTGTGTGTTTGTGTGTGTTTGTGTGTGTGTGTGTGCATGTGTGTTTGCGTGTGAGAGTATGCACGCGGGTTTGTTAAAGTATAAGATACGTGTACCTTTAAGCCTATTTCACACGGAGTTCAGAATACCGTATATTTCATCAAATATATTACAATCAGGATTTAGGTAATAAAATATTGTTATAAAAAAAAAAAAAAAATTGGTGCCAGCGTATTGGCCGACTGTTTCTATTCCAAACGGGGAGATTCTAGCGGCATCCTAAGGTGAAAAAGTTTCGAACGAAGAATTCTCTTTGATGACTCGATAAGATTTTTCTTTCTAAGTCGTTTCAATACTTTGGCTGACAAATCTCTGGATGTTGAGACAATTGAGTAATCGATATTTTATCATGTCAATAATGTACGGGAACATACACACGTACATACATACATACATACATACATTTATACATAAACTTACACGTATTATAACTTGATATGTGATCTGACAGTGTGATAATGAATTGTGTTATGTTATATTGAAACACTCATTTAAATAAGCTCCCTTCATTTAAACAGTGAATATATGACTTGGTCAAGTGGATTTGGATAGGAAAATAAATCAAGGAGATCGGATTCTAGCAAGACTTTCAATATGATATAACTCGATTATATATCTCTCTCTCTCTCTCTCTCTCTCTCTCTCTCTCTCTCTCTCTCTATATATATATATATATATATATATATATATATATATATATATATATATATATATATCAGAATTGGGGTCTTCAGCACAAACACAGACATGTTTTTGACCTGTCTTGGCCACCTCACGTGAATGGTTAGGTATAATTTAGATTCCTGTCTGAGATTTTTTGAAATCTTTTGTGGCTGATACTAGGAAGGTGAAGTTCTTTTTATGTTTGTCAAATGTTTAGTTGGCGTGTTTTTGCTGGTGATGGATGGATGACATGCCAAGGAGTATATACTCTACTCTAAACCAATTGCAATATTGATTCGAACTATATATATATATATATATATATATATATATATATATATATATATATATATATATATATATATATATATATATATATATATATATATATATCAACACTCTACTATTCAGGAATAGAGCATCCTGGTGGATGGGAAATATAAGCTAAATAAGATATATTGCTTAAATTCAGCCTTACTGACCGTCCAGTTCCGTGGAGAAGAGGTAGGATACCGGCCTCCAGGTCTGATATATATATATATCTTTCATATATTTCATTTCCATCACTTTTTCAGTCAGAATCAACCGTGAACGCGTTTAATAAACTAAGATATCTTCTCTGTTCTGAAAAAGATCTTCGTCATCTAAGTCATTAAATGTTACAATACTAATTGGATCCTCACTCTGTGGCCCCGTTTCTCTGGCCTTGTGTCAAATCGGGCTGTATATATAAAGTGAATAACGAAGCAGAACATAGTTAATATTTATTGAGTTCAGCTCAGCATGACACAAGGTCTCAGTAGTGGGGCACACAGTGAAAATCAAATTCATGCATTGATATTGATCAGTATCACAAGTTTTTGAACTATTGCTAAAATTATTGTAAAATTAGTGATGTTTTAGGAATTTAAAAATACAAAAAATTCAACAAACTCCTTAGTTTCTCAATTATACTCTAATTCAATTAGACACACTCACCATCTCAAACACACATACACACACACATACACACACACACAGAGGGGGGGGGGGTCACACATATATGAGCAGGTTATCCGATCCCAAGTAAAATGTGAAAGTTGTAAGATTTGTCGATCGCTGCTGAACGTTGACATCCTACGTGAGGTGATGTTCCAGATATGATTTCATGTAGTTCACTAGCCATAAAGAAACAGCCCTTTACGAAAGTCATCCAAATCTTTTATAGTTCCGACCACATCAAAATGAGAGACTCGAACCTGACTTATCGGCTTAAATCTCTGAGACAATGACATGCTCAGTAGTTACGCACCGGCAGGTACAATTCTTGCAATTTTTGCTGGCCATAATGTTTCCTATCATAAGTGTATATTCGAGATTTACGTACACACAATTACGTCACACGCACACACGGACACACACACACACACTCACGCACACACACACACACACACACACACACACACACACACACACATATATATATATATATATATATATATATATATATATATATATACACGCATACACACACAAACACATGACGAAGTGAAGGTTTGCTGGACAAACATGTTTTGTTTTTGTTATTCTCCAGCCTGGGCTTCCTCAGGATCATTTGCCTGAAACGAAATATAAACATGTTAATGTAGCAAACCCTTACTCCATTTTATCTTAAGTTTCACTCCAACTCAATTCAATATATAATGTTGGATGTATCGAGCACTTTATAGAATATCAAATATTGTATCATATATTTTATCATATCGTATTGTATTTTTCATCGGTATTACACATACATACATACATACATATATATATATGTGTGTGTGTGTGTGTGTCTGTGTGTGTGTATGCTTGTTTGTTTGTTTATATATATTTATTCATACATATATAGATAAATGTTTTACTTTCATAGATACATGAACGTGCGTATTCTTATGAACATATATGTGTGTGTGTGTGTGTGTCCCTGTGTGTGCCTGTGTATGTGAGTGTGTGTGTGTGTGTGTGTGTGTATGTATTTATATTGAAGGAAAGCAGGTGTTCCAAGCCAAAGCCATCGATAATAACTGTAGATCAGGCCCCTCTTCAGAACATCTATTTCAAACCTATCATTGTCCACTACATTTCCTCTCATCTTTCTTGTATATCGCAGAACCTGCCTCGTGGCTCGACGTCAACAATTCCATTAAAACTTTAAGCAAATCTGATCGAGTTCGCCACTCGAGGATATCAAGAGCGTCACCACGGGGGGAGAAAAACCAGCCGATCCTTAAATCCTTCTCTCCACAATCAGGGCGTTACCTTTTACTCATGTCATATTTGACACAGGAATCATCTTGTATGTCAATCTTGAGATGGAGAAAGGGAGGGTTCATCTTTTGGGTCCGAGTGTTCTGTGCCCTTATAGAATCTAAGATAATCAGTGTGGAGGATACATCGATCTGTACGTTTTTCAGAATGGATTTAGTTGAAATATGGCAACTCATTTACGATTCGATGCAGGCAGATTTTGACTGATATGGAGGAAGCATTAAGAAAATAGCATAATGATTAAATTTGAAAGGAGAAAAATAAGAGATTAACAATGATGATGATGATGATGATGATGATGATGATGATGATGATGATGATGATAGTGGTAATAATAATAGTAAGAAGAAGAAGAAATGAACACAACGAACAGTAGAAAGAAAAATTAAGAAAAGAAAAAGAAGTATTGGAATTATTTAATCCTTGAGTGTTTTTATACATTTCTATATAGAAGTCCGTTGTACAGACTAGTTTTAGTATCATACATCGTAATTTATCGGTCATAGTGAATGTGGAAACTAATCGGAAGCCATTCCATGTATGATATTATTTCCCACATCAGCATGATATTATCGTGTACATTGGAACGTCAACCTCTGTTCCCACGGATGACCTCCGGTCTGATCATGGTCAGCAAATTGTTTTCTTCGCACACTGCTATATTTTGACACAAGATGATTTATTTAAATGAAATGCAGGCATGATCTTTTATATCATGAAATTGTTCTTAATGAAAGGTGATTTGGCTTCTACCAGACAACGTTCTCACAACGTAAGCAATATAAAGGACTAATTTGATAATGTGAACATGTATTTTATTTTTATTTTTCAGAAGAAAATAAAACTATGCATAAAACTATGAATTCATATGAACAGAACTCCCCAAACACACATAGAAAGCTACGAACACTAGTTGCCACCTTATGACCCTTCCCCCCTCAAAAAAAAAAAAAAAGATTATAAAAACTGTGAAATTTTTAGGGATTGAAAAATTAAATTAGTCAAAATGGATGGTTCCATTAATCTCACAACATTGGCTAGCGTATATATATATATATATATATATATATATATATATATATATATATATATATATATATATATATATATATATATATATGTATATATATATATATATATATATATATATATATATATATATATATATATATATATATATATATGCAGCCCCCTACATATGTGTGTGTGTGTGCGTATGTGTTTATAGGTATTGCTACATCAATGGTGGACATAATGACTCGCAAACTGGATTCCCAGGGATTACTAACGAAACTGAGGCCAACAGAATTCAAGATGGAGAAATGAACTTGACAAATTCAAGAAATACTGGCTCTAGGATGGCCATTATCGAGAATTGCAGTGAAGGAAGGTCTATGTCCAACGACGGACAATTAAAGTCTGATGTTGATGGCATCGATGAAGAAAGTGTTCGATATTTTTAGATATAGCGTAAATAGAGTGATGTATATTTCCACCTTATGCTTTTCATGGGTATGTTTCACGTTAAATTCAGTTAAATCATGACTATAATAATAATAATAATAATAATAATAATAATAATAATAATAATAATAATAATAATAATAATGATGATGATGATGATGATGATGATGATGATGATGATGATAATAATAATAATAATGATGATGATGATAATAATAATAATAATAATATTAATAATAATAATAATGATGATGATGAAGAAGAATGACAACCACAAACTACTCTAGGACTATGACATTGAACTGACTACATCATCCAGGTAAGAAGACCTGACTTGGTAATTGTAGACAAGAAGAGGGAGACCTGCCAAATAGTAGACATGGCTTTACTGGCAGACCATAGAGCAAAGAGGATGGAGAGTGAAAAACGGGAAATACCAGGACCTAGCGAGAGAACTGAGGAAGATGTGGAATGTAAAAGCCAGGGTAGTGCCGGTCATAGTTGGTGCACTGGGAAATGATATAATGATATTATCATTATTCATTACAATGTAGTGCTGAGTTCTATTATTTAATAGAGTGACTCTATTGCCACTTTCGTAAACATTTTTTTCCAATGAGAATTACTTATTTAACATCAAGATATATAAAATTCAAGTTCTTTAGGGTGGCTACTGAGGATCGAAATTTGACTTACACAAAGGTTCCATCCCTTCTGGCAAAGATCATTGGCAGATGTTATTGTCCCTATTTCACTGTTTTTATTTAAGCATTTACCGACGCCAACACGAGACTATAAATGACGTTCCAGTTGTTTTTTTGCATTTTCCCAGGCTCAGTCAACCAAATCTAGACATACTTTTAGCTGTATAATTGTATTATTTTCCTTTCGATAATGCCTTACATGCTAGCATAAAAGTAGATCCTACAAGTGAAGTGTCCATTCAGGCATAGTCCTGTATTCAACGGGCTCGTCTCCAACATAAACCAGCAATGTATCCATCATAGTGTCAGGGTAATAGGGACTAATATGATCAATTATGGAGAATACTCGATGTTTAAAAAGTAGAGAATACGGTATATTTTATACATTTCCTGTTCACAGAAGACATCTGCTTGTTATCTCTGGTAATAGCATGTCTCCCCAAGTTGCCTGCATCTACCTCAATATTCTTGCAAATCCCTTCAATACCTCAAAATCTCCAATTTTCTTTGAATTTCAAATATGATTTAGATATTTTCTGCCAGTTTCAATTTCAGCTTAGCCTTTACGTTCATTTTCAAGGCTTTTTGGGTTCTGAGGCAAAGTCCTTGAAAATGAACGTAAAGGCTAAGGTCGATTGTTTGCTTTCTTTTGTTCACTTGCTGGGGTACGCTGGTGCAACTACATAAATGATTTGACAGGTCTTATTTTCTTTGTTTCTAACTATAACATCTGGA
Organism: Thysanoteuthis rhombus; assembly: GCA_963457665.1. Lineage (NCBI taxonomy): Eukaryota > Metazoa > Mollusca > Cephalopoda > Oegopsida > Thysanoteuthidae > Thysanoteuthis > Thysanoteuthis major. Next base: position 35,503,402 of record OY735232.1, read on the forward strand.
CTGCACCTGGACGGGATGTTTGGTCTTGATATCAGAGTCTCTGAGTATAGCATTGTTATCTACGACAACTTTTGATTCCAACACTTACCTGTTTGTGATTTATGAATAAAGTGAGAGAAGTAGTTGATTTCGACTGTTTTCATTATCGTGTGTCTCAAAAAGCATTTTTTCCGAAATCAAATGAATCTAGTGACCTCACAGCTGTCAAAATATTTTCAAATTTTATATTCATTCCAAAATAGTGTCTTTATGAAAAGCATGCATATAATTCTCCTTGTGACAAAAATTTTACATCACCAGCATGTTATTAATGAATGACTTGTATATAAGAATGAGTGAAGATATTGGGTAGGTACTCCCCAACAGCAATCTTAAGTACCCTGGTTAAAGTAAATAAAAAAGGTATGACTATCATAGTCAATCTCAGAGGTATTGAGTTGCATTGGAGACTCGGTGGTCTCCTCTAATGAGCTAAACTGTAATTATCAAGCAATTAACCGCATCTCCATCCGTCACAATATGTACATAATCAGTATGCTTTTTTATGAGTGAACGGGTAGATTTAATAATCGAAGCTGTTCAATGAAAGGAACTAAGATCGCTATGAATGTGAAAATCGCTTACAGATATATTCTATACGAAATCTTTAGATGGAGTTATCCTCATAATATATAGTCTCATTTTGACTATCGTGTTCATTCTATAATCAGTGTTTTGTCAATTGTGTCCTATGGCCTCCTACATGTGAGTGTTGAAACAAGGACTTGTTTTGGAATGATGAGACGAAGCCTCAGAGTGGAATATCCTCATTTCACTGAATAATTCTGTGTTAAAACAAGGTGATATGAATTATTACTATGTTCAAGACCCATGATGGTGGGATGCAATCTGAGAAGTGGTTATATACAAAGCTATTTCTTGAATTTTAAGAATTTCAAGTTAGTTTCAAGACCAGGTTCAATCTTTGATATTAGCAACTGATGCTGATTTTAAGATTTATGCTTCCCGTTGCTTGTCGCATTTTATATTTATACAACCCGTGATATGAAAAATTATCAAAGAACACGTGTAGACATTGCTTTGTTTTTACAAATAATATCTGCGTTACAGTGGAGCTGGTCATTTTGTCACGGTATGAGGTTGTTTTTTCTTTATTTGGTTTGGCCTTCTGTCTGTCAGTAATCCAAAGAGGACAAAATTTTCGAAACAGAAGCATGAATACTATCAGGTCAAATCAAGTAATTCATTTAGCTAAGAGGTACATTCCGATTTGAAACCTCCATTAAGACACTATATTTGGAAGTCATATGAACACACATAAAGAGACGTGTATTATAAGTGCTTTTAATGCATCCTAACATACATATATATTTTGCCCGACGTACTAATATGGAGAAGTATGTTGATATTTTCAGTTGACAGTTTTTGATAAAACTGCTGTTACTAATACCAAATAACTATAACAAATTGGGCGTTGAGAGATTACGGCAAGACGGCAGGCAGGTTTAATAGTTTGATTTACTGTGCTGCCAAACGCTGGTTTCTCGTACTTCCTCCGTGGAGAGCAGTTAGAACGGACAACTACACTCCCTTCGGGCAAAAGGGGTCAAAGTTCAGGTTTTATCTTTTAATTCTGAGTTATGCTTTATCCCTGCTGTCGATCGACAACTTGATCCATTGCAATGAAAAGCAAATGTAATTACAATGGATGGAAATACAAGTGAAAAAAAGTACTAAAACTTCTGAATTTCAAATACACTACAAGACTGAATTAGCCATTGCACTGCAAAAGGGCACCCTACGACATATTTACTTACTTTAGGCTCAATCAATAAAAAAAGTCAATTAGACAACGCTCCCAACAACGGAAATCAGACAAGTCATAGATTATTAAAGACTGGTTGGGCTACTATTTACATTAGTCAGATTTGTTTTTTCAGCGCTAAATCCAGGCTGGGCACTCTTCAGCTGTGAGAAAATAAATTAACAGCTCAGATTAGAACGGATGATTAGTTTCAGACGAGAAAAAATTGTACAAACAATTAGGACGAAAGAAAATTGTTGCAAAAATGAATAATAATGATCTATACTATTTCACCTTTATATCATATAACACAACACACACACACACACACACACACACACACACACACATATATATATATATATATATATATATATATATATATATATATATATATATATATATATATATCCCATCTATTTAAACATGGGTTGACATATAAGATTCGAGTATATTTTAAATTTCCAAACTTATATTGTAAGCTTGTTTCTCGTGATAGGTGGTTTTAAACATGTTGATAGGGACACATTTTATTCCTCAATCCGTTTGAGGATTCAGATAGGACGGGAATATCTGTGATGAAAAATCTGTTTCTAATATAAGGGCAGTGGACTAGTTTGGATATTTGCGAGTTGTGACCTCATTTTGCTGAAACAAAAGAACATGAGTCGAATCAGTTCTAAACAGATTAACAACCGTAGCCTTCAAAAATGGCAAAGTGGTCTTCCCTTTGTAACGCACGCATGTATTCATTTGCGTATCCCAGGGCTCCTTGCAAATCAATCTAGTCTTAAGATTTGAAAATTAGCATCAGTATACCCCACAGTCGCTTTTAGAATTAAAAATTCATATATTTTACGAATATTCCTTGTTCAATTGATAATTCGAAAAGATATGAATAAGCTGCAGTAGGCCTCCCGATAATTGTAGGCTGGAACCACATCCTCTGCACGGTTTTGTCTACGGATGTGATAAAATACAAACTGGTGAATTTTGCTTCACAAAAGATAAGCAATATGAATTCAAAATGAATAAAACTTGGTAACTGCTTAAACTTTGCATCATAATTTGAATTCAAGTAAATAAAAGATCCATTGAAGAATACAGACGATCAGGATACTTTCTATGTACGGCATTACTGGAGTTTTTCACTGGAGAACAACTATATAAGTGTAAGGACATTTACTAACTACTAGATCACAAGGAATGAAGATCTTATCAAGCATATAAAAAAAAGACCCCAAAAGCCGAAGGAACAAAACCTTTTTTAAAAAGTTATTTGAGAGGGTTTAATGGAGAACTGTTGCTAAGTATGTAGACAAAATGGCACTGCTGGGAGCCCTGGATCGCAGATTCGTGAAACAAGGGGAAGAGTATAGTGGGTACAGTTATTCAATGAGCCATTCACTTACGTGCTATGCATAATATCGCTATTTTGAGTGTTTGACATCATGTGACCGGTAATAATTTCTGCTTCTGAGGAATTCCAGTTTCCATTTTCAGAGATCAACGAGTGAAAAAGAGCTTTACATATGTATCTGTCTGTCGATCGATCTATCTGTTTATCCATCTGATTAATTGATTTTAGCTTAGTCATATCTGTTCAAGCAAATTCATCTATCCCTCACTCCTCTCCCTCTCTCCCCTCCCTCCCCTCTCTCTCTCTTTTTACATATATATATATATATATATATATATATGTATATATATATATATATATATATATAGTTGCAAATTGATCCACAGAAGTAATTTTCTTTGTAATAAATTCACTATATATATATATATATATATATATATATATATATATATATATATATATATATATATATATTGCTGTGAGTGATATTCAAGCACAGTGCTCAATATCTATCAAGACAAATAGAGCTTTTAATGCATAACGTAAACTTTGCAACCAGTAGCCGAATACACATTAGGTACGAAATATTAACTTTATACATTTGCCCTCCTTCGCAAAGCAATGAGCTTGAATAGTATGGCCGGTCACTTTTTTTCAATGTAACGTGCGTGGCTAGAGCTTTTGTTTAAAAAATGGTTGAGCATGCCAATTTGCTGGTTTAGTGACTTTGAGCCCCACTGGGCGTTCGAGTACGATAGACTTATGTCAGATTGACAAAATTCTGGTAAATATCTCATAAAATTCGCTAGTGTGTGGTAAATTATTTCTTATCATGATTCGATTCGAATAAACGACTCAATTCCAGGGCTTTTTTCGAACACATCACAAAACTTCCAGAGAACAAGCAGCATTCATGTGAGCTTTACGCCCAGAAGAATTGCACTAATCCGAAGCTAATTCAACATGTCCAGTTCAATTTTATCGATGGGGTGGTTTTGGTGAACTGAACAGGAGGTCATAGCCATGAGTGTTTCGATCGGATCAGTGCAATGGACTTTACCTTTAAGCAATATAGGGACGATCTTTTAGATAAGCTGGACGATTGTTCGGACATGTAAATCCGTGGCTTTAATCTCTGCATCTAAAAAGGGCAAACGGATTTTTTTGTTAAAGGCAGGGTGTAATCAGCTTATAAACTTATGCGTTTATGGACAAAGCTGGAGCCAATTCGATAAAGGATGAAGGATCTGGCTGAAGGGTACAGAGGACGATTTCTCATTTTGAATCTTTTCGAGATTCTCTGACTGCCTGTCTGGGTGTCTCCCTTTACACACACACACACATACATACACACATACACACACAGTGACACACAGACACACAGACATACACACACACACATATAAAAATAAATATATATATATAAATATATAAATATATAAATGTTTACATATCTATCTATCTATCTATCTATCTATATATATATATATATATATATATATATATATATATATATAAACTGCAAGCAGTTGCTGTTTCAACGGAGCACTTCTCTTACCATTGAGCTAAACAGCTGCCAGTAATGCTAATGACCAATATATATATATATATATATATATATATATATATATATATATATATATATATATATATATATATATATATATATTCCAGACATGGGTATAAAGTTTTAGTAATGTTAGATAAGAGAGAGGGAGGGGGGATTTAGTGGTGTCATGTTGCATCAAGGTGCGTTTCTGAGTTCAAAATATTTGTTGTTGTTGTTGTAAACATTGAATTCTCCTGACAAAAATATTTACATTATATCAAGTTAGATCAACCCCTGTATTTTGGCCTTCTAGTTGCTACCGGAGTGTAGCTTCTGAATTCTGTTCCGAGGTCCTGTGTTTTCGCAGTACCTTCCTATTGCAATGAAAGAGGTCCGTTCCGGTCCGTTACCCGATTCCCAAGTCATAAAAATGGGAGGCAATAGAACTGGACTATGGTTTTGAATTGCCCATGCATGCTTGTTAAACAATCTACACTCAACTTATCTTGAGTCATATTCTGTTCGCATGAGGTAGTGGGTAGATACAAGTAGCTGAATATCTTTTCTACGAACATAAATCTTACACATGCAGAATTGTCTCCTCTTTTTTTTATTAAGATTCAACTAAATTCGACCCAATCACCGTTTTCTTACTACCGAATTATAATTTCTAAATTTTGTAATTTGATGTGACATCGATTTACCTTGATTTGTACGCTTTTGCAAATAAACAAAAAGGGGAGACTACTCTTTCTCTCTCTCTGCCCCCCCTCCTCTCTTTTTGAACGTTCAATATTTATCTCCCTTGAAAAAAAAATTCAGAAAGACAGAGGTGCAGGTTGCTCATTACAAAATAAATTTGTTCTGGGTCATTTGCACTGATATCCATGTTGTTAATGCCGAGTTGAACTTGAGCACCTTGTAATATGAAGATTGGTTCCACTGTTAGGTTCCTAACACCTCAGCCTTGGTCTACTGTTATAAGTAGAGATCTGAAACAAGTTCCTCGGGGTTAATGCACTTTTATGAAGCACGGAATGTCCTCTGATATTGTAATATTTATGACATAGTATTTACCCTGTCCCCATGAGAAAAGATGACGGTGAGAATTAAGAGCAATAATACGTAGTACAAAGATTTTGTTCTCTAAAAGAGACATGATAGGATGCATCAGGAACTTGAGGGGGTTTGAGTCGTACCGTGCACTGAATACGTAGATAACAAAGTGTAATAAGAAAGAAAGTGCTCCCGGCAAGTATATTAATCATTTGGTTTGAAATGTCGATAAAAGAGGAAGAAGAAAGTCGGAGGGAAAAATGTGAGAGATAAACAAAGAGAAAATTGGGGAAAAAAAGAAAGAGGGAATATGTGCTAAAGAAATGATGAGAAAAAAAATAAAGGTTTGGTTGATCAATGGATTTTCGAGGATTTTGGTGAAATGAAATAGATAGATAGATAGATAGATAGATAGATAGATAGATAGATGGATTGATATGAACAGACCAATGTACAGATAGATAGACAAGCAGATACATAGATACATAAATGGATAGATAGGAGGGATACAAGACGGAAGGATAGGTTGATTGATAGATCGATATGAAAAGTTAGAATTGGATAGATATGAATAGGATAGATAGATAGATAGATGGATTGATATGAACAGACCAATATACCGATAGATAGATAGATAGATAGATAGATAGATAGATGGATTGATAGGAACGGACCAATATGCGGATAGACAGACAGGCAGATGAATAGATAGATAGATAGATAGATAGATAGATAGATAGATAGATAGATAGAAAGGATACAAGACATACGGATAGGTTGATTGATAGATCAATATGAAATGTTTGAATTGGATAGATGTGAATAGGCTGATAGCTAGCTAGCTAGCTAGCTAGCTAGCTAGATAGATAGATAGATAGAAATAAGATCAGATAGACGGATACATGGAGAGATAAATAGATATACATAGATGAAACGATTTAAAAAGATGGATGGATGTATAGATAGATGAATCGATAGATCATGATTTAGATAAGAAAGAAGAGATACAATTAACAGAGAAAAGAACGAAAGAAAGATTGAAAGAAAAGGAAAAATAAAATGAAAGATATGCGAGAAATACAAATGTGTGGAAGGGTGGAATCGAAATGAAAGCAAAAGTTTGAAAGAAACGAAGGAAAAAGAGAGAGCGTAGTGTTGAAACTCATGTAAAATCCATTGAAGAGTAGATATCGTCAGAATCAATCCTATTAGTGACAACACTGGCATTCCCCACAAAGAGCATCAAAAATAGAGAAATAAAATATTTAGAGCATCTAGAATCTGGAAAAACAACATGACCAAGACTGAAATCCAAATTATAATAACAACTTCTGCATGACTGTAACGTAAATGGAGGCTCAATTTAAGGGTTATAAATGTTAAACGAGGAAAGGGAGTATTTATTTACAAATGCGTAAAATCCATATTAGATTGCAAGGTTTCCAAGTTATAATGTGGCAACAAAAAATCGGTGATCAATAAAAATTTTGATAAAGCATGACGAGAGAAGAGGAGACAACTCTGAAAGTGTGATATTTATGTTCCTCGAAATGATATTCAATTATATAATGAACATGTCAGAATAACCCCCTTCGAAAAAAATTAAAGAAACAATTCTCAAAAAAAAAAAAAAGAAAAAGCACATAATGATATCGATTTTTGTTCATGAGAATGAGAGGTGCATAAGCGTTTGGAGCTTGTGGTGAAGACACGGTGGCGTAGCTATGTAGTTGTGTGTACGTGTGATGCCTCGGCATCGGTGGAGTGAAATGGGCGAAGTTAGTACAGAGATAGGTCACGTTGGAAGAATAGTTAAGATCACATCGGCAGGCTGGTCGGTGAAATGATAAGGATCTCAAGGAAAGGGAAAGAGAGAGAAAGAGTAGCCGACTACAAGAGCCGGGAGCAGAAGCGTAACCAGCTAGGGATAATGGTGCTAGTGAGCATTGGAACATCTGCGTCCAAGGCTTTTATAGGGGTCGCCGCAGAAATTGACATTTTCGATAACTAGCTAAATGAAATCTTTTGTATTTGATTCCCAACTTCAAGAATAGGGGTTCAACAAAATAAATAAATTCAGAAGGTACTGGTTTCGTTATATCTATGATAGAGAGCTCTGGGGAATTTCGAGGATGATTTGACATGCTACGACGGACGTTTAATAACCTTTAATGATGATAATGATGGATAAGATGAAAACGAAATTGAGATGGTTCCATTATCAGAATTTCTCTAGACAAAGGACAAAGAAATAGACAAATAAGACGTCAGACACCGATAGAGAAGCCATAAGTGAAATGTATTGAATTATTGAAATGACTGATCAAGACGAATTAATTAAGTGCTCTGAATAATTTTGCAAGCAAGTGTAAGTACTTACAAACGAGATGCATCATGGGAATACGGTATTTAATAGCGACATTCTCACTTTCAAATCCACAGGGACTTTTTCCGTGTTGTCTACTTCTCACTCATTCGACCTCTCACTGTTTCTCATTAGCATCTTTAACATTATCCATGTTATCATTCTCGCTTGTATTTACAAAGGAAAAACCACTGGGGACCATATTCATCATCAGTCTCTTAACATCCGTCGTTTGACACAGACCTTCCCAAGATTTGACATACTTCCCTATCATGGGCAGCACAGAGACAGTATTTTCTGAATTTCTCTTGCTCGTCTCTCCATCTAATACTCTATTGGCCTCGGTTGTGTATGTGATCTATGGGGATCCATGTCCTGAGTTGTGATGACCATCGGTTGTCTCCCATTTTCCTACATGTCCAGCCCACTGCCATTGACGTTTTTTTTTTTCAAAGGATTCTATGATGTTTCAGACTCCTGTCTTCGTCCAGATGTATTTTGCCGTCTTTTGATCTCTCCGTGCAATGTTGAGCATAATCCTTCGTATACAAAATGCATGGTTTTCAATTTTGGGGTCTGTCTTTCGGTTGGATATCATCTACGCCACACCCCTCATTATCTCCATCTTACCTATACCTACATTCATTTTACACAACTCAGTTCTTTCCTTGATCGCTAAATGATCCATTCGTCTTGAAAGGTTAATGGGTACTCTTTTCTGGCATTCAGTGATAATTTGTACGAATCTCGTTTTGTAGAAGCCGTTGTCACTTTCTCGGTTTGTATGTTCCTTCATTTCTTTTTTTTCTTTTTGTCACGCTGAAATAAATGGAATTCGATGAAGGGTAATGCAGATATTTAAATAAAAAAACTGCCTGTTACTGGTGTGTAAGTTTTTGTTCGTTGAGTGTATTTGCTGATTATATAAGGAGCAGTGCTACTCCCCCTCCTCCTCCTCCTCCTCCTACTACTACTACTACTGTTGATTTCGCTCCTTTGTTTCTCAACCGATTATATTGCCTCATTATTTCAAAATTTGAATACAAAAGAATCATCAATTAGTAGACAAACGACGGACAAGAAGTTTTTGTTTAAGGAACGCAATATTTTTGTTGGCAGTAAGTATATTTATACAGACACATACATTCGTACAATTTATCTATACGTTGATAATCCCGTCTTTCTTAGGGGTACTATGCTAGTCTATGTTCATATTCCAGACATTATACAGCTCTCTGTGGGCTCAGGATATTAATTTATCTTCTCATGCTTTTTATCTTGCCTTGGGAAGAGCTCGGGGTCCGTATCTGTGATTTGACAATTTTTTAGCTCCGTTATCTACAAGTCTCGCTCTCCTGGAATGAATGTATTTCTTTTTTTTTTTTTTTTTTTTCGTCAAAAACTTCATTTTATGCTGATAAACTTTTTTATGGTTTAATGAAAGTTGCTTACACGATTCTGGGTGAATTACTCTTCCGACTGAAAAGTATCCACCTTTAAAGTAATGTTAATATAGTATCTATCTTAGAGAGATATGTAGAGAGTGTCTAGGCTTTTGAATAATTAAAAAAAAACGATTGGACAACGTTGATGTAACTTGTAGACCAATGGGAAACACGCATTTAGATACACTCAAGGCTGATCAGTTGGTAGTGATACGCCATTAGCGATGACTGAGCTTACTCATTATCAAAGTTTTCCACATTTTTTTCTTTGGCAAAAAATAATATTATCAAGATCCATCAGTCACTACTGTCCAGATTTGAATCCAAATCCTGGAGTTCGCTGTTGAGGAGCATATCAGACAAATGTGGGATGAGTTTGTAAGGTCCAAAAGTGTTCTGAAGTGGAATAAACGCAGTTACAATGGTTACAGTATTTTACTTTGATATTACATGGTTTATATATATATATATATATATATATATATATATATATATATATATATATATATATATATATATATATATATATATATATATATATAAATAAGCTTATCATCATCTCTGTTTCTTTTTTCCTAGTAGAGTATACACACACACACATACATAAGTGTGTGTGTGTGTGTACTTTACTAGGAATAAAGCAACGGACATGATGATAAGTTTATAGCGAGAAAAAATAGGGATATAGATAACAATCAATTGGCAGGACAGTAAAAGCAGTAGAAAAAAACAGGTAGAAAATGGGGTGATGAAATTGAAATGGTTGCCGTGAAGACATGACATAGTTCAGTGCAATCAGACTTGTCCTATATATATATATATATATATATATATATATATATATATATATATATATATATATATATATATTTCAATATATATATATTTCAATATATATATATATATATATATATATATATATATATATATATATATATATATATATATATATATATATGTATATATAATAAAATATAACAATATATCAATAATATAAAGCCCTTTCTGAAATGTTATGGATTTATGTGGCACTTTTTCTCCCAAGAGCTGGATTTATCAAATAGATTCTTTTCGAAAGGTTTGTTCCATAAGATGATGTCACTTTTCGATAATAAATAAACCATCTATCATGCGTGAAGTAGTTTAATGATAATAAAAGCCAATTTCGAGAGGAATATTAGTTGTTACAAGCTATGCATGGAGAGTAACACCATCTCATATGAACAAAAAGGAGTGTACTTTGAGCAATTCAAATTTCTTGAGTATTTACCTTTGGTTCAGCACACACTTAATTTAGCGTCGATTCTGCTTTTGGAACCGTCGATTTCTCGGGATTGTTATTATCTGCCAAATAGTGTTCTCGTTAATCTTGTCCACGGTCTGGATTTTCCCCTTTTCAACGGTGGTTTAAAAAGTGCAAAAAGCCAAAGTCTGGACTCGGCTGGGTGGCAATCTTAGGCCCTGCAATTATACCCCTTAGAGAAAAGAAATCAATCAAACAGTTGTTGCAAGTGCGAAAGTCACAAATTAGTCTAAATCACAAATTGACTGGGTAACCATACATATCTATGACTCTCTATTCGTGCACTATGGGGACATTGGGATCAGTTGCTCGTTTATATCAAGGCCAACGCTTTTTTACATAATCCTAATAGTTGAATACTTTCTGGACCAACAGCGTAAATTATACCACTAATTACACGTCCTTATACCTCATTGAAAATTCTATATTTTCATACCTCGAATAGAAACTAAGAGCATTCCCTCTCAGTTTGCGTATTTGATTTTCTTTCCAATAATTCCTCGGGCATTTTTCTTAGGTACACTGAGACTGTCTTAATTGAAATATATGCATGACGCGGAATAAATTAAATATTTCTGACTTTTCAATATTCTGAATTCTTCAATATCGACTCCAGGCCATTATTAGTTTTGTTGGTGTCGGTTTCATTATTTCAATAAATATAAAATTACATTAATATTTCGTTATAAATTACTTCTGTACTTTCCAATATTTATTTACTGGTTATTACTTCTGAAAAAAACAAACAAAAAAGAAACAAACAGGGATATATCTAAATTTGTACGAGCAGATCAGTTTAGAGAATAAAATATTTGAGCAAGATGACAATTCAAGAAGACCATGCCTCGTACAAGTGTGATTCCTTCGGTTAATTTCAATGTTTCACTGGGGAATTACGGCTTTTTCGAAAAAAAAGTATAATGGCACTACAAGATATTGTGCGTTATATAAAGTCTGTCACATATGGGTTTGAAATTAAGCCTTATGCATAAATACATCTTCAGATGTTTAGTGATTATTTGCAGGTCAGTGTCGTGTGGTGAACAGGTTTAATAATTAGTGGGGATACAAGCGTATAAGGAAATCATGCTACAGCTACCTATCTCGTGTGGTCAGCAAAGAAGTATCAGATGAAACCCTGTTTAACAAATGTTTTATTAACTATCTCAATTTTTTTCACCAATGCAGCTTCCTAATAGTCAATTATGGAGCTGAAACATGGAACCTAACCAAGAAATAGATCTGCAGACTGAGAACCATTCAATGTGCACAGGAAAACATTATGCTCAGCCTCACATGGGGAGACCACAAAACAGCATAATACATCCGGGAGAAGACAGGAGTCCACGATATCACAGACCCATGAAAAAGCTCAAATGGCAAAGGGCTGGCCATTTCGAGCGTATGGCAGACAACCGAAGGACATTACGACTCCCGATATGGATTCACAGTGATCATCTGTGCAACTGAGATCGGTGGGATTTTAAATGGAAAGAAGAGCAAGACAAATTCAGAAAGTACTGGCTCTGTGATGCTCACGATAGAGAAATGTAGCAAGAGCTTTTGAAGGTCTATATCCACCAACGGACGTTAAGAGACTTACGATGACAATACGTTGGTAAGACCTCTTGAGTAAACAATAAGTGCGTTTATGAAAAACGCGTAGCGTTCGAAATAGATGCCCATCCGAATGCATTTGATATACTGAAATAATTTAGGCAATAATTTCGATTCACGAATTTCCCACATAATGAAAATGCTGTCAGTATAACATTATTGACAGAAGACAAAAATATTACAATTCGATTACAATTTTTACAATCAACGAAACTCATTATCGAAATACAAAATTTGTCAATATCAGCCCAATTGATTAAACCAACACCTCATTTGCTGAATCTTTAATTCCTTCTCCCCAATATATTGTCAAACAGATCCACAGACCCCCACACATATACCAGGACCTATCGTAATATATTTAAAAAAACACTCTTACCAACATCTCAATTTGATTCACTACCTCCCAGACTCATCGAAATAAATCATCTTTCCTCTCAATCGAATTAACACATCGTCTGTCCTCCCAAAAGCACTTAACACACGACACATGACACCTTTCCCAGTTGAAACTTCCAACATCAAATAATCCCGCCTTTTTCAGTTTACTGCTTTGATCTTAACAAGCTGTGATTTATATTTTCGCATGAATATTGACACTTCCCTCCGGAGATATTTAACATAGATTGTCATCAAGCATCTGGTAATCTATTCATAAAGCATCTATTTCCTAGTTCAGTCTCACGATCAGGAGGTCATCAGAATACCTTCTGATACTTCCCTACTGACAATATACACGAGCAAGCCCTAACCTGATTTCTTAGTACACTTGATATCCACTCAACATAAACCAGCACACGTCAAAACAACATAACCATCAGTCTTTTAACGTAAGTCGTTGGACATAGACCTTTGCCAGGATCCGCCACATTTCTCCCTCATTTTTGTCGGCCTCAGTTTCGCATGTGGTCCCTGGGGATCAATGTTATGAGTCATGATGTCAATCAGTTATCAGTCATCCTTGCAAATGACCAGCCCATTGCCATTTGAGTTTTCTAATACATTCTATAACATCTCAGACCCCTGTTTTCTTTTTGATATATTGTGTTGTACTATGGTTTCTTCATGTGAAGTTGAATATTCTTCCCAGTTTGCAGGTTCGTTTCTTGGTTTGGTTTCCATGTTACTGCTCCATAATTGACTGTCGAGAGGATGCATTGGTTGTAAACTCTTCTTTTCAAGATCATTGGGATCGGATTCTTCTGAAGGTTGAGCTTGCTCAGTGAAAATCTTGCCATCCTAGGGTGATTTTCTCCCTGATTTCTTCGTCTTTTGTGGTTTTCATAGTTATTTGTTGTTTGACCCTCAAGTGGTTATCAAACCTTTCAAGATTTATCTCGTTATTTCAGTCAATTAATAAACCCTCCTACTCAAGATACTTACCCTGTATATCAAAAGATAACGTGTATCTCCATTTCACATTGAAAAGCTGGTGCGAACCGGCAAATTAAACTAAAGAAATAACATTTGTATCAAAAATTGTATCCTGAATTTGCGATTTCACTATTGTAGTATCAAATGAATCACAATCAACCTTGATATACTGGTCGAAATAAGACATATTTCTATATATCAGAGGATAAATGCATTTGGTAGAGATATCTAAAATTCTGCGGAGTTCCAATGGTTTTATCATATTCTTTTACTTTGAAACCAAATAAATGAGCATTGCTAAGTCTTGGCTAAGGTATATAAACGTTAACAGCAGAGTCATTTGATCTCATGTTTTATTTAAAAGTAGCAAAACTCATTCAAATGCGGAAGTCTACTTCCATTAGGCTATCTAACCAATTGTAACTGGTAGTTAATGCAAGAGATTAACAGACAGCATTCGAATTCGATACGCCATGAACCTCCTAAGTAGTATGGCTCTTGTTAGTTATGCTGCAGTCTAGAAGGTCTCAAATTTCCATTGGATTTCCACTTCTACCAACCATTTGGTCCTGCTCTTTCGGGTGACCTGAGCAACCAGCCAAAAATAAGCGTTATTGCTGTTTTTATGGTCCATAGTCATATCAATTCTGCGAGATCCAAATATCTTTCCATTCGTTTGATTTTACTCTGACGTCTATTTGGATAGCAACGTCTTCTTTTTGACATATCATCTCCCTTAGTTTACAGTAATTAATATCATTCTGATTTCAGCATATGTCTGGAGTTCCAGAGAATCGAACGACCATAGCCAGACAAGAAGGGGAGATGAACAACACTAATGCAGGAAAACACTGGCCCTGCGACGCGAATGATACAGTAATGTAGCACATCCAGGGGAAAGTTTACGACGGACTATAAATGATGACGCTGCTGCTGCTGATGATGATGATCCATCAAAGATGGCGAAAAGTTCCACCTTTTTTTATAGATGCATTTGTGTATTTGTATGTTTGTGTTGTCCAGCACTCCTGACCATACTAATTAGTCCACAGACTTTGACATTTACACCAATAATCCATTAGACTTTTTAAAAAAACAAATTGGGAAATGCTTTTTTTCTTCAAGCCTCATTTGGACGGGCCTATTCTCCATTTGTTGATGTTTTAATCTATTTTGTAGGTTTTTCAGTACAAAAAGCCAGTTATGTCATAATTAGAATTTAGTCTAACCATATTTATTTTTTCGATGGATTTTTTTTCACATGAATTCAAATGTTTACATCACAGTCATTTTTTTATCAACTGTGAATATATGCACGTGATTTGTCTTTTTCTCATATTGTACAACAAATACCCGAATCTGAGAGAGTATGTTTACAATTTGACCTTCTCTCCTGATTTGATGTGATATTGTAAATCCCAAAATCAGTGGTAAGCCTATGGTTTGTATCAGTCTGGGAGGTAACTCACGAAGTTAACCCTTCCAAGAACTTTCTCTTTCCAAAAGAAGCTTTTCATCTATCCGTCGACAAATTTCTGTTGTAATTCATTGAGAACTTCAAGCAATATCGTATGGAACATCTTGAAACTTTGGAGTATGAAACATCGCAGACATACAATTATGACGTTGAGTTGGTAATTGTGAATGGATCCACCCATTATTCAATCACATATTCCATGGCCTATTGTCTACCCTTAAACAAATTACATTCAAATACATCAATAACTCAATTCATGGACAACTTTTCAAGAAAAAAAAAAAGGAAACATTTCTTCAAACAAAAAATACCTGAGTCCACTTTAATATTCGACATATTCATCCACACTTCACTTATCACTATCCTATTGAAATGTATTAACATTCATTGAATACCTTCAGAGATTATTGTGTGGGTAGACAAATGTGTATTGGGAAAATGATTACCAAGTAAGACATATGAACATGGTTTAGGTAGTCCTCACTAATGGGGTCATTTTGGAACTTGGAACTCTTTCTGCCCCTGCCTCTGTACGCTTGTTGACAGTAGCTCTCGTGTATCGTTGATTATGGCACCGTTGGTTTTACTTGAGGACTTTTCTGTCATTTATGTGAACGCTATCTAACTGCAAGAGACGAAACGAAGAGCAGTTCAACGAAACGATACTTTCGTCTGACGGAAAAAATGCGAGGGGAGAAATGGGCATTGCACAATGTTACGAAGTAGATGTGTACCTTAAAACAAACGTCAATGTGGAAGAAAACATTCGGAGTGAGAATGACGGTGCATTTTAGTTCACTGGATTGTTTTTTTTATTGGATAACATCTCAGTCAGAATACCAATGTAAAGTGAAGAAAGGTATATAACCAATGTATCCAACCGGTGGTGGCATATGGAACTGAAACGTTGAACCAAACCAAAAGATTAATCCTATTCTGAGAACCATGCACCGTGTACATGGGAGAATCATGTTTAATCTTAAACAAAGATATCATAAGACAGCAAATATATTGGAGAAAAATGCAGGAGTCTGGGACATCATAGAATATGTTAGGAAACTCGAATGACAATTGGCTGGACATGTGGCAAGAATGGTAGATAACCGCTGGACATCACAGCGAGTCTGTGTCCGGCAGAAAGTGAGACAGCGTCACAAGCTATATAAATTTAGAAAATAATGGTTCCGTGGTGCCATGGAAGGAAAGTGTGGCGAAAGTCTATGTCCAACAACTGACAGTAACGGACTGATGATGATGATGATGATGATGATGATGATGATGATTCTGTATCTGTATTCTTTTTTGCCGTTTATTATTATTATTATCATTATTATTATTATTATTATTATTATTATTATTATTATTATTATTATTATTATTATTATTATTGCCTGACTAAAATCTCACGACTGGGAATAGTTTTATTGAATTATCTGAGATCTGTTTAAAGATCTTCGTAATGCATAAGTACTTTCAGGAAATTTGTATCATTTCTGGAAGCCTCTTTGTCTGGTCTTCGATTAGAACGCTCTTATGGAAAGTCTACCTCCTCCAGCGATAGTTAGGGTCTCCAAGGAATTTGCTTTGGTATTCCGACTATGACGGATATTAGAAATACCTTCTACTTCCGAACTTTGTCACTTTCACATTCGCGTAATCTTTTTCTTCCCCGCCCTTTTTCTCTTCCCTTTCTACATTTGACCTTTTTCTCCATTATTCTTTACTTTCTCATCTTTTTAATGAGTGTACTACTAAGGGAAGATCTGCAGAATAAACTTCCATAGATTTGGGGCAGGAACTCCGACTGCCTCTTTCGCTGCCTCATTCAGTGTCTCATATCAATTCTCTAAATCGTTTGCTCACATTAGATTTATCAGTTTGTCTTTTGAAGAACTGTCGCCACGCAAATGACCGGCCCGACCAACCAGCAAAGTTGGCTACATATTTTTCCGCCCTTGCTTGCCTGTGTGTGTGTTTCTAGGTCACATTCTTGGGATACAACCATGGATATCTGCATGAAAACACAGATATGTACAATCTGAAACTTTTTTGTTTTTTGTTGTTTTGGGGTTTCTATTTTCATTTTTGTCAAACAATGCCATCATCATATGCCGATATTTTTATTGATATATTGGAAAAAAAACTTTATATTTTTGAACACTTTAAATGAAAGATTTATCTTTTCAGTCAAGTTTAAACAGAAGATTTTTTAAAAATGAATTTTAATTAATGATTCAAATTTTAGGTCAGTTTAGATAAAAAATGAATATTTTCAGATCGGTTTATATAAAAAAAAAATATTTTTGGATCAATTTAGATAAAAGAAGTATATTTTTAGAGCAGTTGAAATAAGAGATTTTTACTTTTAGATCAGTCAAAATGAAGTATTTCTTTTCTTATATGATTCAAGATAATATTTTAGATAATTAGTTCCACTACACATATCAGCCACCATATATCTATCTATCTATCTATCTATCTACCTTTTAGCCAGACAGATTTTCTCCTCTATCAATTCTGTCCGTCTATCTGTCACTTTCTCCGTCTCTCAGTCTCTGCCTCTGTCTCCGCCTCTGTCTCTGTCTCCCTCTCTGTCTCTTTCCCCCTCTGTCTGTCTGTCTGTCTGTCTGTCTCTCTCTCTATATATATATATATATACATATATTATTGCCTCATACGAATAAGTAAACGGACATGGATTATCTAACAGCATGACATCAATTAGTGATTGACAGTATTGTCAGTTAATACACACACACACACACACACACACACACACACACACACACACATATATATATATATATATATATATATATATGATTTTTTTGATGATTTGTTTCGCATACCGACATAAGAATTGTAAAACTTTATGTTATTCAAGTTAGTGTGAGTATTTTTAAACGTTTACAGTTAATTTCAGAATCCGACAATATAATTCTAATCATTTGTTTACTCAAAAAAATTGATGTGAATATTTTTCAAGAATCTCCTCTGAATAATGAATACTTGCAAGAGTAACATTCCCATAGATCAGACACCAAAACCTATTGAATCGTCAACCACGCCTTCATGTTCCGAAATCTTTACGATAACCTTGACTCAATTTATTCACATTCAGGATAAACAACGAAACAGCAACATGAAGAACATTTCTGAAAACACAGACGGTCTTTCCTGACCCGCACCAAACCATGTTCGTTAACCCAGCAAAATATTCATTAACGGCTGCCAAGTCTTATTTGTATAATATCAATTATCATTTACGGGTTGACACTTATTTGGCGACGGTCCAGGGCATCTGAGGATCAAGATTCTACTAATGAGACAGTCTGGAGAAAAACAGGAAGAATATGTAACCAAAGCTTCGAAGAGCCAAAATCCTGTCGTCTCAAAGACAATTGGTCGATGGTAGAATTTGAACTAATTGAGCTGCTCGAAACTAGAGCCCTACCCGTTGCATTATTTTTGTTTGAAGAATCTAAGCAGTTAGAAAAATTACTCTAGCGAATTCATTTGCACCAGTATCGAGAATCACACGATGTTATAGCTTTGTTTCCATTTTCTGAGCGATTCATTGACACGTATGCATTGTTCGTAGCTGTTGTGGATTTCTAACTGAGACATTATCGGAGTTTGCAAGATGAGAAGAACCCAAGAGAAATAATCGAATTAAAGTGCAAAAATCTTCTCTACAGCTACGGAAAAGAAAGGAAGAATACAAAGGGGGTTGATTTTGTTGTTCATGAAAGATATTTACTAAGTCGTAAGATTCAATGCTATGTCGTGCATTCATTGTCACAGTATAACTGTCAAGGAGGAACAATCAGAAAATCATCCAAGTCTTATCTCCCACTTCAACCAATGAAAAGATAAATAACTTCTACGACGATTCAAAGCGCATACACCAACGAATCAAAATACTTTGACATAATCATAGAGACTCTAGTGATTAGGCAGGACACGATAACGAAAGTTACGTTGGATATGAAATGCGGAACAATATAGGTGATCATGTTCCATTTGGATTTGGACAGGGTTCAAAATCATGAATACCCCTTCAAGAACAGAACTAATAATTATTGGACTTGGAAAATGATAGATCATGAAACCAAGATTGAAATCGATTACATCCTAATAATAATAAGTGACACCACCGTAATTATTTAAATCCAAAACAGATCAATGTTTGAGGCAATCACGGAATGATTCAAAATGATACCTATAAACAAAATAGATAAACGCAAAAAAACTGTTCTCACGCCAAACTTCAACCATTTAGCATACAATGATAACCTACTTGATCCTCTGGACGGAAACTGAAAGACAAGTATGAACTTCTTTCCAAACCATAAGTAAACATCAACAAGCTCATCAACAAAATAACAACATTTTCAATTGAAATCAACTATACATTTGAGCCAAACAGCGAACACACCACCAAAGGAACCGAAAATCCCATGGAAAAACCTACAAATCTGAAGCCACCAACGACAGAAGAATTGTTCGATGCCAGGGTGAAGGGAACCATCTGAAAGAAGCGTAGGGTATTTAACAGCTCTCATAGGAGAGCCTTCAACTCAGTATAAATCCCAGTAATCACTAGTGCTCTTAAACACCAAGGAGTAAACCCCGTATATGACAGAATATTCAACGGATTACATAAAGACGGCCATGTTTGGAAAAAAAAAACTTTAGAAAAGGGAATACGTGCCCACGTAAACTTTTCCTAGCTTGCCTCAAGATGATATCCCAAAACTTACTCAGGTAGAATAAAAGGATCAAGAAAGAAATATTAAATAACCTCAGATTTGCAGACACCATTTTTTTTACTGGGATTATTCATGATCAAAAAATCAAGAAACTTAGTCAATGCATGGAGATCAGCGAAACAAATGCCATATACAACGAGCATGTTGGAGACAAAGGCATAAAGACTGAAGTCAAAAACGTAGACCTGAAGAATGTGAAACACTACATCTACTTCAGGCAAAAAATTGAGAAGAAATAAAGCGAAGAATCACCCTATGCTGACAAGCTTTTGGCAGTACCATCTGAATCTTCAAAAACAGAAGTATCCTAGGAGATAATCACGATCAGAATTACATGTAAAGATGGCAAGACAGGATAGTCTATAAGAGAAAAACTAATCAAAAATATCATTGACTTGATAAAACACACACACACACACGCACATGACAACTAATAATTGAATCCCAACAGAATTTTAGGACTTAATGAACTGAAACTATTGACTCTGTGAAGCCTATAATAGAGAGATTTGTCGTATCCTGGGAAAGGTTCATGTCCAATGACACCCACTAAGAGGATAATGATAATGACGAAGGTCAGTTTGGCGTGTCCGCTCGGAGAATATAATGGTTAACGAGTCAGTTTTAACGTGCCCTAGTTCTTTTCCCAGTATGATTGAAGTGATAAAACTCGATTGGACTGATTTTCCAGAACTTTCAGGAGCTATTTGAGTACACTCTAAGCTAGATATTTAGGTTTGAATTATCCCTTTGGTGGACTTTCATCCTATCAGGAAGATCGTCATAAGAACTAAAGTCCTTGTCTCAGATTTTCTATCTAAGCTGACACATGCAACATAAACTGGCATCTCTACTCCATTAAGAGTTATACCTCAAGAAATCAAACGTTTTGATTCCAGACAACGCCCATGATGGACTTCTTGAGAGGGTTGCAGCCGCCCTGCTATTTACACATAGCTGAAAAGGGAATGGTGCCAAGTTTTCCAAAGGCATTAATGCAACAATGCTGGAACATAGTACATAACCAAATGATTGAACTCCAAAGAAGCACCATGAAGCGTACTCAAGAGATTATCATACTTAACATACCATGGGGAGATTCTAAAACGACATCGTATAATAAAGAGAAAATAGAAGTCGGAGTTATCTCAGGAAACATTAGCAGATTTGGATGGCAATAGACCCGTCATGTCAAAGATTCTCAGCAATCACATGCACAATTGTGTCGAAAATTATTAGATGGCGTGACAAACTAGACGAAATCAGAAATTAAAGTCTCCACGACGCCTGTAATAGTGAGGTCTAGCAAATATTAGTATATGTCCTTCGACGGACGCAAAATGGATGGTTATGATAAATTCAAACGGTTAAGTCAACCGTAAGTCAAAGGAAAAAAAATCGGATGGAATAGGCAGCATTGTTGTTTGAGACAAACAGTTGAATAGTTTGTCCATGAATGAATGGAGTTAGTTTTGGTTGAGTGAAATATGAAGAGTGTCTGATTCGATTTCTTTGCATATTTATATATTTGATACTCAAAAAGGCAACGTTTGTGGTAAACATATGCAATAAGAAAAACGTCTCCAAATATCTAATTTTAAGATCCCAGACTTGCTTAATAAATTTGAGTAAAATACAAAGCTACATAAATAATTGTTGTGTTATTGTTTTCACTCGTAGCTTCCTTGTCATATTTTCAGAATGTTCAAAAACATGAATAAATTAAATAGTTAAAATGCAGTAATTCATGTTTTTAGTCATGCTACAAAATGAATTATGTATAGGAATCATACACGAAGGAGAATAAAGCGCAAAAAATAGTAAAACATACCAGGACATTCGATGTTGTATAAGAAAGAATCCAGCTACTTTGAATATTTCATGAAGTGGCCTATCACCCCTCTATACTCCAGGTCTGGGTCCTTCTAGCTTCTTACTTTTCCTGAATAAATCCCAGGCCATGGACAAGATTAGGTGGAAGTAACACTGGCATAATATTGGGTATTCTTTGCAATCTACTTTGAAGCGGACTGAGTAGAGATTGCGCCCACTAGGCTTTCGTTTATTATAAATGGTCACAAACTTTTTTTTCACATATCGAAAGAAGAAATAAACATGAATATAAGTGTGAAAAGTTGACTGGAACACTCGGCATTCTCTTTAGCAATTTTTAAAACTTGTGATTGATTTGCCCATGAGTGAATACAAATATTTTTTGTCGGCTGGAACTAAAAGTATGTACCGAGGGAGAATGATATGCGAGGGATTGATTTTACTACTTTTATCCTAATTTTCTATTCTTGAAAGAGAAATTTCCAGGTAAATATGCACCAAAGGAAAAAAAAAAGTCTGAATCTAATATCTATCAAATGTTTTCAATTAATGAGGAATAAGAAAAATTCGAGTTTTACTGCGTTTTTGTCCCTCTTAATTTTCCTGGCATTGTTTTTGAATGTTAAAAATCCTTGAATAAATTAAACGTCTATAAACTGTTATAGTTCATGTTTTTAATCATGATACAAAATGAATTATGCATGATGCTCTTCACATGGAAGAATTATTCGAAGATAATCAAGACCAGGTCTTCGGGATTAGTCCGATAGAAATCATTAGATGATCAATGTCTTTTGACAGAGTTCTGTGTTGGGTGTGATCAATTAAAACTTTGTAAAAGGAGAGAAAAGGATCTTATATTATATTTTGAATACACATACGAATGTCCCCCCCCCCACACACACACATGTATATGTATATGTATATGTGTGTTTTTGGAGCTACTTTGGTTGGATACAGGTTATTAATTATATATTCTATTAATTATTTGTTTTCATTAGTATCAATGATTGATGGAACAATTGATAATGGGGTTTAAGTTCATTGAAATACTTTTATCCTATCTCCTGGTTATTAATTTTCAACACAACCGTTATGGAATCGAATTGAATTATGTTCATTCGTAATTGAATCTATTTTCAATATTGTTCAAAATAAACGATTTTATATACATCCTTGGTTTTATTTTGTGTCTCTCTTGGGCTACAAATCCTTCTCAGACCTCTAAACGTTTGCACAATCCCTAGTCATGCAGTACAACTTGCTCTTCATTGTTCTATGGCAAAGTCGGCCAACTATTGGGGAAGGTTAGAAATGTTTCTCTCTTGTGAACCAACCTGAATAAGAAACATATTACACACTGATCATCCAAGACAGTTTTTTTTTAAGTTGTATTTTTGTTTTTGTTTTTCAATTCAACGCTTTTCATTATAGAAATTTGTACCTACATAGAAAAATGCATAATATTCTTTGCATAACTTTGCGCCAATGGATGACCGTCCATATTTGGCACGGTTCGACGTGTATCTTTTCCCAAAGAAATATCAAACGACGGACAGGATTAAAGGTTAAGAGTACGAGGCAATTGAAGGTGATCTTGAGATAAATTTACAGACTATTTTGAGAAGTGATGGGAACATTGGAATAATCATTTGAGGTATCAAGCAGAATCAATTGAAGGGAACTATTGCCCTACGTAAGTGACGTTTCCGTCAATATCAAATTCATGAACGCTTTCTAGGAGGATTTTAAAGAATTTGATGGCACGTATAGCCCCAAATATGCGTTCACCAGCAATTGGTGTGATACCAAGAGGAAGAGCTGATGTTAGTGGTCGGGTTTTGTTCACCCAAAGGTCCAGACCAAATTTTATGTACGACACTGCAGAGATAATTTATATTTAGAATTAATTCTTGTGACTACTGCAGTAGAAAAATAATAAAGAGGAAGGGAAAGAAATGAGGAGGAGAGTAAGACAAAGATTGATCATCTGAAGGTTTAAGCTGTTCCATATCAATCCAACATGATACAGCTGATTGAAAATTACATTTTTAGCAACTGCGTCGATTATACCGAGCAGACACCAAATAGGTAGTGTTATTTTTGCTTGCTTATGAGTTAAATCTATAAAAAAAAATGACTATCAATCTCTTTAAACTCTGCTTTTGTCACCAGAATAGTAGTATTCATTCCTAGCACCTCATGTTATTGCTGACCCTACTATTCCAAAGTCAAGTTTTTTTTAATGTTTTGTCAAAAGCCCAACGTTGTCTTGAAGTTTGTGAGCTACGATATATCCCCTGAGAGCATCAATACCGAGTGTTCTATGTCCGTTACTTTTATATATTAACATATTGTGTGAGTGTTTTCCATGATTTCAGAGTCCAAATGCCCCAGCAATATATTTAAAGTAGATTTTGATCCATCAATAGGACCATGCTTTGTGTTGGTGACTAATAGACACATAGAATGATTGCAAATCATAAATTAATATCTTATAAGCAAATTCCATGTTACTCCCAAGTGAGCATATGTCATATCTCAGCCGCTAAGTGCGTCACCAAAATATCTACTCTACATAACTAACATTTCACAATAACAAATTGTTAATTGAAATCATGAGTCAGAGTGTGTTGAATAATAGCTAACTTGTAAAACTGTTGATACGTACATAACATCATTCAGTAAAAGCTGAATTTATAGATATTGGCTCGTAACGAAACCCTGAAAAAGATATAAAGTAAAATATCCTATTAACTTCAATAGCTTGAGGCATAATCCCCAATGGAGAGAAAGTTGTGTCGTAGTGTTATGTTCATATCTTTGTTACCAGTACTTACGTTACCAGAGTGGACTGCTGGTCACTTGTCGACTAAAATGATGCCTGGCACCTACAAATCAGCTGAATTAAGATTCGAGTTTAATTTTGTAAATCTTGAAATTGGACTTATTATACCATTGACGTTTCTCGGGGGGTAATTACGTTCTTTGAATGTACGTGTCAATATTTGATTATAAATTATTCTTTTTAACTGTATGCAACCTTTTGCATGGACATGATTCCATCAAAAGCGTACTAATGCAGCCAATCAACTTGAAATAATACTTAAGTAACAATAAAACGTAATGAAGTATCGGCAATTGATGGGAACTGGTAACTCAACAAAGTACTGGAATATGATTCGTTCTTCAATCGGGACGAGTTATCACGTCACCCAGTGTTATTTGCAGACTTCAAATAGCTAGTTATGATTGTTTGATCATATATTGCGCTTGTGTTTCGTCCCGCATTTTGTCAAATCATTCATCATCAGTCTTTCATTTTTCATTGTTGGACAGAAACCTTCCCCGGGATTCGCCATATCTCTCTCTATCATGTGCGTTGCAGAGCTAGTATTTTCTGAATTTTTCGTGTTCGTCTCTCTATCTTATATTCTGCCGGCCTCGGTTTTGCATGTTATCCTTGGGAATCCATGTTATGGGTCATGATTTCCATTGATTGTCTACCCTTCTAATAACATGACAGGTCCATTCCTATTTGAGTTTTCAACTAGTTTCTATGATGCCTTGAACTCCTGTTTTCTCCTGATACATTGTATTATCTTGTTATTTCCCCGTATGAGGTTGAGCATTATTCTCTCATGCACATGTCACATGTTTCTCTGTTTTCGGGTCTGTTTTTTTGTTAGGTTCCATGTTTCAGCTCCGTAAGTGTCGATCGGGAGGATGCATCGGTGGTATATTCTTCTTTTTCAGGATTCACTGGATCGTCTTGTTTATGAAGGTTGAGCTTGCTCTGACAAAGGCTTGCCATTTTAGAGTGATTCTTTGCTTGGTTTTTCTTCTTTGCTTCTGCTTCCTTGTTTAGTTCATCTAGCATTAATTGGAGGTCTTGTAGGTTCTCAGCAAGAGGGATGATGTCGTCTTCAAGTCTGAAGTTGCTCAGATATTTGCCGTCAATTTTGATTCCTCTATTATATCCGTGCAGGTTTCGGAAGATCATCTCGAGGCAGGCTGTGAAGAGGTTGGGTTAGCTGGTGTCACTTTGTCTTACTCTTTTTTGGGGCTTAAACGGTTCAGAGTTTTAATGTGGCCGATTATAGGAGTAGCTGTGAATGTACCTATGTTGAAGGACTCTGACGTGTACAAGGGCTACACCTTGTAGAGTAATGGCCTTAATTTTGGTAATTTCCACAGTCAATAAATGCTACAGCAAGTGGCATTTTGTATTCTGCTACCTTCTCTTTCAGCTGATTTTTTGAAAAGAGATTATCCATGGTCAAGTAATTTTTTTTAGAATCCAGCTTGTTCCCCAAGATTGGCTTTCAATCAGTGTTTCAGTAATCTGGTCGGTGATAGTTTTGTGAAAATTTTATAGATGCAGTTAAGTAAGCTTAGAGATCTTTGATTGTAGGGGTCATTTGTTTTTGTTTTTTTTTATATGGAATCTTTATGATTGCTGAGTTCCAGTATTTCGGACATTACTTTGTTTTCGACACAATTTGAATTGGATAAATAGTTTTTTGTTTGTTTGTTAGTTTGTTTTTCGTTTACTTTTTTTTGGCGATATTACCAGCTCTTTTAAGAAGCTTGATTGTGATATTATTTGGGCTTTACTTTTGTTTGCTTGTTTGATGGCTTGCTTTAGCTCCCACTGAGTAGCTTCTGTGAAGTCATCAAATCGATTCTTACCCTTTTGCATATCCTGATCGTTGTTTTGTTGTCCATGTCTTGAAGAGTATAATTTTGGTATAATTATTGGTTGCGTTTGACTATCCTGTCTCCGTCTGTTGATATGTCTCTGTTTTCTTCGAGTATGCTAGTTATTTGTTACTGTCTTATACTGGGAGCTTTGTTTATTGCTTTAAAGCCTCGACATTTCTCGAGAGTGGTTTCAATGATTGCTGCTGTATAATTTCGTTTATTTTCTCTTAGGTTTATTTACTTTTTTTTATTGTTTTATTTCCTTCGGTCTCCTCTATTTTTTCACTTGTTGTTTGCTGTGGTTTGAGGTCTCTGTGCTTCTTAAACAGTTTACTTGTTTCGTCTGAGATTAAACTAATGGTTTGTCTGTTTCTTGGTTTAAACATCGTGGCAGCTCATATTAGAGGGGTTGTTATTTTGCTATGGATTTCGATGATGTTGGTGCCGTTCTCCCCGGTAGGGATTATATATCTGTTTTTGTTATCACTGAACAGTCTTATTTTACTCATTGTTATGTCATTCAGTATCATCTATGTCCCCTTACAAAAACATGATTACCAATAAGCACCCTCTGCACTATTTTATAAAGCCCAATTTACAATGTAAGGTGACATAATGAATAATTCACTCAAAGTAACGGAAATACCAAGACACTCTGACCCCTGCATTTGCAATCCAAATACATTTAGCAAACATTGGCATATGTTCTCATTATTTAAAATCTATGCCTAATTGGTCGTCAGTAAAGGTATATCATCAAAACGGATGGTATTTGAGAACTTGAATTACTGTCTCTGGATATTTCCCACGTGTACCATATAACGCGTAATAAACCATAAAATTGATTTTTTTTCCTTCACGTTTGTCAATTATTTGATTGATGAAACATAAATAATTGGTTTTTCCATACATTTTAGATAAAATCAATCAGAAATTAATTTAATTTCCAGGATCCAAAGAAGAAAATTTGAAAACAAAATCTAAAACAAAAACGTTCCACGGTGTTATTATTACCGCCTAGTCAGTTGCAATTCAGGATATATTACCTTTCACACTCAATCTGGTTTCAGATTGTTCGCATTCCAACGCGTATGTGGTATATATGTGCCAGAGAAGTAAAATGAAAAGGAATAGTCAACCTTGAGAGGCGATAATTAGCAGGTTTTATGTTTGGTGCAAGAATCTCGGATTAATTGCTGAAAAAATAAAAGGCTGTGAAAAGGAAAGAAGAACTTTCAGCCTTGAGCGAAGTTGTTTTGAATTAAAAACATGTGTTTTAATGTATTTGAAAATAATTGATTTCTAAGAAAATATTAGAAAAGAATGAAAATAGTTGTGAACAAGGAGAAACGGTTAATTGTTGTGAGTTAATAAATTGCTTTGATATTTGCACTTATTTTTTCTATTTTGAGATGCAAATAATTATTTAATGAATGATTTATCATATGCATAAGAAAACACTCTATTCCACTCTCCCCCTCTTCCTTTATCCCCGTCCCTCTCTCCCCCCCTCTCTCTCTCCTTGTCTCTGTCTCTCTCTCTGTCTCTGTCTCTGTCTCTGTCTCTCTCTCTCTCTCTCTCTCTCTCTCTCTCTATATATATATATATATATATATATATATATTTATATTCATATATGTTAATCTCCTCCAGTGATAACAGCAACCGTTGACCTTATCCCGTTTTTCCAGTAAACTTTTCTATCTCACTGCTCTGTCTTATGTCTGGTGTTTTCTTACTGCATTTGCTGCCCCATATGCACGAATCAGTTAGTGTATCACTCTGTCTTTATGTCTTTAATTCTTGTTAAGTGTCCAAATCATCTCCATTTTCGTTTCAAACTTCGCCGTACCCCTTTTCCTGATCTATCTTGAACTTTTTTCATTCTGTTTGTTATAGTTACAGATATTTTTTGTTTGGAAAATACTGTGAACTAATGTGAAGCTTTGATAATTCCTTTTTACGACTCTTGAAGCAATCAGGGTGTGTGAAGTTTGGAAGCAAAGGGAGGAGGATTAGTTTCTCATATTCATTTGCAAATTTTATTGCCTTTTTACGAAGTGATTTCTTAGTACACGGATTAAACTCATAAAAAATAGTGAGACAAGAGTTTTCACTATCCTACTTATAAAGCCATTTTTGCTAGTTGACTTGGAGACGACAAGCACTTAAAGTTGTCACTAACATCACCCTATGGTATTTTTTCCATAGTTTGGGTAATGATAATTAATGCCTTCTCCCTGTCGAATGAATTTAGACTGTCCAAGTCGGAGTTTGAACCAGGCTTTCTTTGCCATTACTCACTTAGCCATCTCTGTACCTCCAATATATGTATGCCACAAATCTAAACTGAATTCCAGAGTTGAGTTGGTTTCGTCATTTAATATCACTTTTATTATCAACCGCCTTTCACCCCCGAGTCGTTAAACATAAACTTTCCCAAAGATTCAGCAAACCTTTCTAACATGGTCATTGTGGAGTGAGTACATTCTGGATTTTTCTCGCATGCCACATCAACTTCCTTTTTGTCGGTCACAATTTCATGGATCATCTTTTAGGATCCATGTTTTGAGCTATGATGTCCAATGTTTGTTTGGCATTCTTGAAACATATCTAGACCTTTGCCATTTGTGTTTTTTCTAATGGTTCCTATGATACATTACATCATTATCTTTTTTTCTAATGTACTCTGTTGTCTTAGGGTCTCTCCATGTGATTTTGAGTTCAATTCTCTCATCTGCACGTCACATAGTTTTCATTTTGGAGTTCAATCTTTTCGTTAGGTAAACATTCGATATAAGACTCTATATCATTATAGATATTTTGCATCATCGGAGTAAATGCTGGGAAGCAGAAGAAAACTCATTACTTTGCAAAAAAATCGTGAAATGCAAGACAGCTAATCGTAAAATAACAATAGTAAGGTATTAATTTCCGAGAAACAAATCAAATAAAGGAAAAATGCCACTAGCAATAAGATGTGATGTTCTTATAAAATCAGCATTACCTCCAGCCGATTAATATGATAGGAATCTTTTATTATCAAAGATTCGACGAAGCCATTTTCTCCATAGAGCAACTAAAATCTTCTTCGAGGTAGAAGGTTTTGTAAGGGAATAAGTTCTCATTCTTTGGGAGAGATGATTACGGTAACTCATCTACCAGGCTCTGCCAAATAATTTGTTCCCGGGTAAATTGAAAATAAAAAAAAATGAGGCTGGCAAGAAATATGACAAGCACATTGTAAAGAAAACAACAACGAGCAAATTAAAAGAAAATACAGCAAGAGATCAAGATAAAAGGTTCAGCGAGAAATTTGATAGATACAGGAAGTAAGTTGAGAAAGACTGCAAGAAAATTGAAATGTGAGGAAGGTAAGTTTTTAAAAAAAGTAAATAAAAAAAAACTGCTAAAGTATTTAAAAAAAACACGGTCGGCTACCTAAGAAGTAAGGTGAGCAAATTGAAAATCACTATCATCAAATGAAAAAAAAAGGCAAGCATGATAGATAAACCGACTGTATCAATCGACATGAAGATGATTTATAAACTTTTACTAAGCTAACCTCAACCCAAATTTGCATTATAAACTACTCTGAAAAAAATCATGCTGATACCTAAATCAAAACAACAAATGAACTGACCAATGATATATTAGGAAACAAAATAAAAGTCACTGTAGAAGAAAAAGTATCCACGTGACTAAATTTATTCGTCGATTTCAGTCACTTCTTGCTTGTCATAACTTGTAGATTCATTAGCTATAGGCTTCAATTTAGTAGCCATATTTTCAAGTTGCCTACGTTAACTTTTTACTGGCGTTTTTTTTTTAATCTGCTTGTCTTATTTTCTCTATACCAGCAAATATTAAAGAAATATAAGTATTGACTTGTATTCTTGCCAATCTATTTTTCTGTCAGTTTACACAATATTTTCGAATATTAGCAATGCTTTCCATGGGTAATGAGTAAGACAATAAACTATGGAAGACGTGATTAAATTCAGATGCAGAGATTTTCTGCAATCACATCCCCAACATAAAAACTATTCATGAACTGTTATTCATTCAGTTTTTGGTGGCTATGGAATTGAATGTTCTGGTTCTCTCTAGTTTAATTGTCTCACTTTTTGATTTTTTCGCTAAAGGTTTAGTTTCCTTTGTTACAAACCCCAAAGAGACAAAAAATCTCTGGAAGGATCAGAAATAGACGTCAATTTATGCCAACATGAAGACACTGCATGGAAAAATTAAGGGGATCAATGCACTAGAGTCAAACTCCCTCGATTCATCAAAATCAAAAAGGTATACTAACTAGATTATATTCCCCCATACAATATTTTACTGAAACTATGTATTCCAGTTCATTCCTTTTTGAGCGGTTCCTGTAATAAAATAAGTCAACCTGAGTTGAAAGAGTGAATTTTCACCAGGTTTTTTTTACGTACTTTTATTCGAGCCGTCATGAAGTCATTGGTTCTTGTGATGTCGTTGTCATTGTTTGACAATATCTTTCATAACAGAAATTCAAATGTATACAAAAAATACTGGGAATTTGCAAACACAAAATGTCACGACATGACATCACTCTTTCTTCTCCCATCTCGCTTTTATTCATGTGTTAAATGCAAATTTCTTAAATTCCAATTTTCAATGAGTTCACGATAATAGAGTCAACGTTAGGAGTTTGACAAAGGAGCCTAATATATCTGCATTTTATAATTACATTGGGACATTTACGCTGTCGGTGTCATTTGAATGAGTTTAAACGAAATGTTTCTTATAGTGGGAAGCAAAGATTCAATTGAGAGTCTGGAATTGGATCATCTCTGATACTGATTTTGTTTTGACACTCAAAACCTTCCCAAAATCTTCAATTACCCAAGTCTCTAAACTACAGTTCGGCCATAGGCCACGACTGCAGGGTCAGGGTTTGGGGGCCTGAAGTAGTCCTCGTTTAATGTGCTCCTTATATACAGAAATTAATATACACGGCAAATTTCAAAATGTACACATCAAAGTCTGTTTATTCAATTTAATTGGAACTGACAAGCTATACTTATATAAAAAGGTAAAATGAGTTATAAGCCTGAAGTAAATACATGTATAGAGGTGAATTAATGCCAGCAGCAACAGTCCAAAAAGATCTTCTGTCTGACAAGTTTATCTTTGTAACTTCTATCTCAATCATTGTGCCACGCATCTGAAACACGAACAGATTCTACAATTCTCTGGCAAAATCTTTGTTATATTTTCTCATTTTTCATCTTCACCGAGCTTGATCATCCAGTTTGCTGGTATAACTTTGTCTGTAATTCAATTGTTCTTTTCTAAACCGTTAAATTGAAACCCAGTCTTGCACTTCAGATAAAGTAATCTTTACATCTTAAAGTCCCGGAATATTTCATCTTTTTAATTTTCTATGATAGCATTTGGTTTTGCTTATACAACATTTTGCATTGTAATCCCCTTCTTAAATGCTGTAACGAAAAACCTCAAATGGAGGCGTGAAACATCGTTCAGTACAAGTCGTTTACATTAGTCATATATTTTATAAACATATATATCAATGATGAATTCTGATTTATGATTTAGACATGAGAGATTGACAACAAGAAATAATGATGGGATAAAACAACTATGTATAATCATATATTCCTTGAGATGCAAATATCAGCTAGTTTAGTTACGGGTAGTATTTTTCAATATAGGGACGGGGAGCAAAGGAGGGGCAGCATGAGTGTTGCCTAAACTTCACCAAGTATTTTACACCCTAAACCACAACACTCATTGTTTATTTGGTCAGCAGCTGTGGCCAATAACTGCTCCTCCTCTCCTGATTTCTTGCAGATATCCTCTGTCTTTATGCCGCAATCAACAGGATGCTTTCGCAGCTGCCTCTCCCAACTGCTTGTCGTCTTTCTTGTCTTCTTGCAGTTAAGCAAATCCAGTTCAGTATGTCCACCTCCACTGGGAAATGCTAAGTGTGCCATCATCTGTCTTGACAATCGTTGATCACCTGCTTGTATTTGATATTTGTCTTTTTTTAATATTCTTCACAGCTCTGTCAGCCTGACCATAATTATCTTCTTTCCCTCTTCTGCCCAGATAACTACATCTGGCTTTATGTTAGAGAACAGGACTTGAGGAACTTTAGCTTTATTCCAAGGTCGGCTTTTATTTACCATTCAACTTCCTCCTGGAAAAGAGAGGGCTCGTTTGGGTTTTGGTTCAGAAAATACACCCCTCAACAAGAGCCATATCCTGCATTGCATTTGCCATTTTTTTTTTCGTTCTGTTCTCGCTCAAAGATATCTGTCTTTGCAAATGATACTCGATCATGGTACCATTGATACCTTCCAGGGATCAATGATATTTCAGAACCCGACAAAAGGTGTGCCATGGCCCCCTTCCTTCCGTTCAAGCTGCAGAGAGGGTCATCTCGCATACTTCATCTGTAAAAGTTCACTAGGGAGGAGAGTATGTTGTAAATTACTCTCAGCAGGAAGGATATACGGAACAGCTCAAGCCTCTACAGATCTGCTCACTTACAACAGCTATGTAGCTGATGTCTGGGTATAACATAACATTAACAGTAAGAATTCGTGCCTGGAACTGTATTTGTTCAACCAATCATCTAATTGCTCTCCGGTGCTGACTAGATTGTTCCGATGGGAGAATGTCCCAGCAATCCATTTCCTTTTTTTCGCTTGATTGCCTTTCCCTCAAATGATGGTGCTGTTGAGCCTTGAACCTATGACTTGAACCTATGAGACATTTTCTTTTGCTCAGTCACTTGACCCCTTGAAATGCTGGCCTTGAAAGTCATTCAGGCCTATGTGGCCATTCAGTCTAGTTGTTCCAAGACCTTTCTTGCCTGGTCATGTGATGGAGTGGCGATAGTCAAGTCAACCATGGAACCCCTGGTAATGGTTGGGATCCTGAGCTGTTTTTTCTTTCCATTTAGTTTTGTTTCTAGTGGATGGTATCATCAAATTCATCCTAATAAGAAACAAAATGAGATAAATCTTACATCTGTTGCATTTCCCTACTGATTGCCACTGTTGTAGAATACAGGGGTTTTAATTTCAACTTGATATCACGAATAGGCAGTGATTATCTTCTCGACTAAGGTTCTGATATAGTATGAACTCATTGCAACATCAGATGAGGTTTTGAAGGATTAAGCCGTATCCATTTGCTAAGTTAAGACAGACTTAATCTGGTAAGCTCTATTTTGTTTAGCTGAGCTTTGTGGACACGTGTGTCACAAACATCCTGATAATTCTAGAACCCATCCTTACTTACCATATATTTTGAAAACCAGTTATATAACGGATATGAGTTGTTCTCATAGTAGATATTAGCAAGGCGAAAACACTTCATTTTCCCCGCTAACAATTGAAAACTATCACCTTCTCTCTTAAAAGAAACACTTTACGGCTTCTCTTTTACATATCGGAATTGCTAACATCGCAACGCTTGCGCTTTGGGGCCATTATTGAGTAAAACCTATGAATTGTTTAAATCTGGGGTTGACCGCAAGTAACCTGTACCATGAACACATAAACTGCGGATAAGATGAGATTACTATACAGTCAAACTGGTCGATTGCATAATTCCATGTACGATACTTTAAAAAATATGTTACATTAAGGCCAATTTACTGCATTCTCTTACACGGGTTTATCATCTTATCTCTCTTTGTCCGTCGTTAGGGCAACTGTTCATGGGCTGCAAACTGATTATTGCTTTCATGTATTTTATTTATGTATTTACTCCTCTTTCAGCTAATTTGAGGGTTTATTCATAATATAACTATAATGGCAAACGAAAACCTTACTTCCCATCAATAGTACAGTTTTGAAGTATTCATTTCCCATGTGAAGATTTATCTGTTCCTTCTGGAACTCTTTTGTACTTTCATCAAGGTTTTAGGAGCGGGCAATGATACGGAAAATTGCAGGAACTAATTATCATCACTGTTGGCGAGCTCCTTGTTTACAAAGATTGGGCAAAGATGGTCTATCAATGTTTTAAATGTTTGAAAGTGACTGTGGAGTCCAATCTGTGCACTCTATGATCTGATGTCCACATCGACCCCAGAACCTAAATGAAGCCAGCCCGTTCCATTTTTCCTTCTTGACTTCGTCAGAAGCTGCTTTTATGTTAGCAAACTTGGAATACAGTGTTGATTTAGTAGCGCCTGTTTTTTGTTCTTTAAAATTCGATAAAAAACATTTCATTGGACCAATATTCATTATCATTGTTATCATCATTCCACTCTCCTTTATTCCCACAAATCAAATTACTTGACCGATTCAACGCCATCTTTCACTGAAACGATCCAGCATCCTCTAAGTTGTAGGACAGACAAAATATAGTCAAAACATATTTTTCTTATGGTTGATTTCTCATATCATTTAGGACTGTGGTAGTGCTAGTGGTGGTGGTGTGTGTATGTGTGTGACAGAGAAAAACATAGATAAGGGAGAAGGGGTATGTGTTACGAAAAGAAGGCTTGGGACACGGGGACGAGAGTCCATTCCAAACATTTATCAGATTATTTTGACTACAGTGAAAAGCTACCTGGAAGAAAACACTCCTGTATCGGTGAACTGATAGACTTGTCAATCTTTCCGGATCTTGAGTGTACGCTCCGTTTCCTAACATCAGCCTGCTATAACCACTCTCCTGCAATTGCTCACGTGACTTATTCGAGTCCATCCAAACGACTGTCAACCATTGCACAACCTTCCTCGTACAAGCCATGCAACTAAATATATGACAGTAATATTGTTTTTACAGCCGAATAGCGTTATACACATTGGTTCTAATACATTCACCGAAGTTAAGCGAATTAGAGCAAGATATGCACATAGTTGTTTTACCGTCTTGGAATATCAGGTGCTGTAAGTAGCTCAAGACTATGTCGATAGCCTCCAAATGCAAACCCCTCTAATCTTCCAAAACAAAGTAACTGATCTCTATGCTACACTCAATAACGCACTATATAGCCCCATGAAACCTCTGAATGGCCTGGTTGTGAGCGACAAGAGATGAAATTAAATGAAACGACTATTATAGCTTTTTGTAATGATCTTTTCTTGAGGTCATGTCATATCGATCCTTTTCAGAGCTTCAACCATGTTATTAGTATCATTGCTGTCTGGAGAAAACCTGTTTCTTTGTATCAGATTTCTCAGAAATATATTCATATATTCTTTGGGCAGGAAATCGAAAGGTGAATCTATATGGGGTCTCGTTGATTGATTCAAAATTCCTGATCGAATAAGCAATTGTAGACTGCGGTGCTTCCAGAGTGAATCTTGCGTGTAGCAGCCAAGAATCTTTAAGAAATAATACAGGGTGTGCTTCGAAAAATATACACGCGATATTTAATAGCATGTATTCTTTGGAAGTACACATACTAACAGTGGAGCTATACAGAGATGATGAGCTTGGCCTGATTGCAAGTATTGCATGCCAAATCGAAAAGGGTTTTATATTTCCGAGGTGTAAAGTGGCGAAGCGGTTACCGGTACTGAAAGTAAGCTAGAGTTATAGCAACACTATTCAGGTTAATTTCACATGAATGACCTTCAGAAAAGAATCAATCCAAATTTTCCACAGGATGGACTGCATAGCAAATCAACTGGAGCCCTTCGGATTGTTTCATCAAGGAGAATATTGCTTTAAAAGAGAAGACTACGGTTTGGAAGTTGCCATAGTAAAGAGGAGTTATGTTTGCTGCAAACTATGAGAAAATACTGAGAAGAAAATATCGGACTCTACAGCAGAGATATAATAGAAAACACATGGTCGCTGTTGCATTTTACAATGGTTAAGTAAACGTCAGCTTAGTCACTCAGGGGAAACCGTCAAGTGACCAATAATTTTTGGCAGCATGATGCGTTGGGATGATCAACTGGGGGATATGGAAAATGGGTGGTCATTGAAATAAATATCCCCCCTTGCATTTTTGTTATGGACAGGGATCAAGAAAAAAGGTCTGAATTCTCAAAAGACCTGACTGACACAATTGAATTTAGGATTTTATCTTGCAAAATGATCCCTTAAAAACCAATTCGGTCGGCTACGAAAAAAAAAAAAAAAAAAAAATTTAAACATCATCATCATCATCATCATCATCATCATCATCATCATCATCATCATCAGTCTTTTAACGTCCGTCGTTGGACATAGACCTCCCCCAGGATTCATCACACTTCTCTATCATGGGCGCCAGAGAGCCAGTACTTTCTGAATTTGTCTAGCTTGTCTTTCCATCTAATATTCTGCCGGCCTCGGTTCTGCATGTCATCTCAGGGGATTCATGTGATGATTTGTGACGTCCATCGATTGTCTGCCATCCGTGCAACATGACCAGCCCACAGCCATTTGAGATTTTTAATGGATTCTGTGATGTCCCTGACTCCTGTCTCTTCCCAGATGTATTGTTATGTTTTTTAGTCCGTCCATGGGAGGTTAAACATAATTTTTTGAACGTTGCATGGTTCTCAATTTGCAGACCTATCTATAAGTTGGGTTCCATGTTTCAGTTCCATTAGTGACTATTGGGAGGATGCATTGGTTATACACCCTTCATTTTAGGATTAATGGGATCTTCTTATTTTTGAAGGTTGAGTTAACCCTGCCAAGTAATAAATGTCCTCTTTTTCGCTCTGGATACGCCCGATGATTACACGCATGCATGGCTAGCCAAAACAACGTAAAAACTGAGAAGAAACTATTGTGTCAGTTTTGGAGACATTTTTAGTTCTTGGTTTTTAACATAAATTGGAAATTGTTTGGCGGTTGACAATCTTTCCCCAGTTCTAATAAAAGAATCAACCAGTAGACGTCGAAATCCAATCATATTCACAAATTATATCATTCAATTCTTTTATATCACACTACATAGTTTTCTCGTTAATCCGCTATCTAAGAAATTGGGCAGTATTACCACCATGTTAATCCAACAATTTTATGATAAAGAATATATTTTATTACGACATATGAGAAGAAAAATATCAAATGTTTATGTTGCAATGATGTATTAGAATTATACGTATTTGTCCCGATCCGATAATCTTAATTCGAACAATTCAAGAGATGCTTCGTTAATTACACCAAGAAACGGCGAATGTTCAAGTCCGCATAACTCGATTATTGCACAACGGAACTTCCATGCATGCTAAATTAATGCCTCCTAATTTACATAAACATCTATTACAGCAGATAATGATTCTTGATGAATCCTTTATTTCTCAATTATTAAAATATGTTGTCAAATGACAGCATTTTAGGACACATCAAGAAATAGAAAAAGAAAAGAAAATACTATTTCGAAACAAATTTTATCTTTCATAAATTCAATTCAATTTTGGGAAATATTCATTGAACAATCGGTTGTGAATGTTTTTTATTTACATATTTACAATTTTTACAATCTATTTCAACAATAGATAGATAGATAGATAGATAGATATGAGCAGATAATGAAATAAATATATACATGATAATAGAAAGAGATAGATAGAGGGATTGACGATTAGCAGAATGGTGTAGATGGATAAACAGATAAATAGATATGAATATAGATAGATAAATAGATAAATAAATAGATAGATAGATATGACCAGATGATTATGAAAAATAGATGTATAATAATACTGATTGATAGATAGATAGATAGATGGATAGTTATATGGATCAGCAATTGATAGAATGATGTAGGTAGATGATCAGATAGGGAGATATAAAGATATATATATATATATATATATATATATATATATATATATATATATATATATATATATATATATATATATATACAAACACACGTATATATATATATATATATACACACACGTATATATATATATATATATATATATGTATATGTATAGAGAGAGAGAGAGAGAGAAAGAGAGAGAGAGAGACGGACAGACAGATAGACTGACGGACAGACAGACAGACAGAGATAGATAGAGAGATAGATAGATAGATGCATTTGAACGGAATGATAGATATAAATATCTTTATATTTTGGCAATCGTGCATGTCTCTGTATCAATTGCATATATATTTTATGAGAATAAAATATCTGTAAAAATTATTGCAACTGCACAGTGGCGTGTGCAAAAAATGAACCGATGAGATTTTAATATAAAAGATGCAAGCATTTTCAGCAACTCTTTGATGAAACAAATTACTAAATCTTCAGCGAACAGCTATTTATGACTTACTTACAATGTTGGGAAATATATGCATAGAAGGTAAGAGACCATCCATCGACAATAGGGTCTTCCTAAACATGGAAAAGTCATTTCATGTTCAAGTTGTGTTTGAGTCAGTGTGTATATTTTTCCTCAGGGTTGACATTGAAAAAAGGTCTGAGTCAGTCTTCGAGCAAAGCGGAAGAGACCGGATCCAAAAAGCGTTGACCATTCCTAAAGTACCAACTTGTATATTCAGACTTGATGTCTACAAAAGGGTTGTGCAAAAGATTACACTCTAAGCGTTAAAGATTACTTGTCAGATATTATGTGTGAGTATATGTAGTGTGGATACGGGAAAGACTAATGTATAAATCATAAGCAGATGGATTATCATGGAAAGAGTTAGTTTTTTTTAATGAGGAACCAGTTGTTTTTCTATACGTTATTCACTTTTCTTCGTTGTCAAACTGTCCAGTGACCAGTTTGGAACACAGCAGGCTTTTCATCGATTGGGAGCATCTTGCACACTTACACATTTTGAATACAAATTCATATTGAACTCCCACCATCGAATGGCAGTTGCAAGTGAAGATACAGGGGGTCAAAAGGATCTGGACGCCCCATCACTGGTTGATCGAAGCACAGTTATACATCTTCAAATATATATAAAGATATTTTGTAGATAGAATGACAAATAGGGTGACGTAATCATGAATCGAAGTTTAGAATATAGATATTCAAAATCCAGGATCTCCGTCTGCTCAGACCATTAGGGTCTAGTAAAGGCAGTGTTTTCATAACTTAAAACAATGTGTATTTTAATATTGAATACATAGAGTTAATGTGAATGGTTCACAGGGGTATCCATTTTTATTCAATGAGTAAATAGATCGTAAAACAAAGAAATGATTATTTCCCATCTGTTTATGTGGCAACAAATAGTCTTTTTCGTGAATATGTCATTCTACAAACTAAATCATTGTACCCCTTGTTGCACAATGTTTAAAAAAAGTCTTATCCAGAGCACACAAATGATATCTTTAGTACCTACATTATAGAGTAATATTTCCAAGAGGCTTCATTTTATTTTCACGAATTTCTGAAGTGAAAATCTGGCGTATCATTCAAAATGTATCATCAGTCTCGTGCTAATTTATGAAATTTATTAAAGTAAAGGAAAGAAGTGTCAACCAAAACTGTCAACGTAGATTTCTTCTGTTACTAAGTGATTCTACCTGGTTTCCCGACAATTTGAGTCGTGTGTAGATTTTGCACTAATGGAACTACAGGGCTGGAATTATTTACTACTTATCTTGAAAAAAAATTTTATCCGAGGTCCAATTTGAAAAGTCTATTTCATGGTAGATTCGTCACCTGAGTCGTTTCCAGCAGCATTATTTTGAAAATTATTATTTATCTATGGCCCCCAAAAGTGTAGAAAGAATAACTTATTCATCAATCATTTTTAATTGATCACTCTCAACGCGGTATGTTGCCCCCCCCCCAAAGGACAAATTCTTTTAAATGACAAACAAGAATTTTTTCATAACAATAGTTATACCCACAAAAGATAAACCATACATTCAACTAGGAGTTAAGTATTTCAGTGATTTTTTCGTAAATGAAAGCTTTAGCAATGACACTGATATCATTCGGAAAGTAGACCTAATATATGTACACACACATACACACACACACACACTTAAGCGCACACACACCAAAATGCACACATTCACAAACGCACGCACACAAGCACACACATATATGTGTCTCGGGGATATATATATATATATATATATATATATATATATATATATATATATATATATATATATATATATATATACAATTTTCTTTAATCGTTTATTGAATTCATGTTGTCTTGGCCAAGTGATACATTGACTGTATAATGACGGGATTTCGAATAATAGTTTCAATGTAATATAAAACAAACTTTAATAAATTATGTATATATATGTATATACTTACATGTAACATTTACATATAAACCCTTTTCATATTATTGATTTCAGCAAGATCTCAATTTTAAGAAATTTATGAAACAAAAATTTGAAAATTATATTTTTCAGAGTATTTCAAGGCTATCTCATGTGATGAGGACAAAACATATACGTGTTTGAATGAACATATTCAGGCATTCATATATATATATATATATATATATATATATATATATATATATATACATATATATATATATATATATATATATATATATATATATATATATATATATATATATATATATATATATATATCTTCTTGGTTTTAATTTTAAATGAGAAATTCTTCAAATTCCTGTCATTATCTTAAAGTAGCGATGATTTACTTTTTTCAACTTGGCAAACGCAGTTAATATGTAAGATAGCAGAAATAATACAAGCAAATCAACGAATTCGTATTGGATGTGTAGGAAAGTAAGAAAAAAAAAGGAAGAGAGAAGAGAATGATGGAGGGAAAGGGTGAAAATTTAGTGGATAGAGTGAAATACCAGA
Organism: Thysanoteuthis rhombus; assembly: GCA_963457665.1. NCBI lineage: Eukaryota > Metazoa > Mollusca > Cephalopoda > Oegopsida > Thysanoteuthidae > Thysanoteuthis > Thysanoteuthis major. Next base: position 35,544,801 of record OY735232.1, read on the forward strand.
GAGGGGAATCAAAATGGCAATGACAGAAACTAAGGGGGAGGGGAGAAAAGAAACGCTACTTGCGTTTAGAGAGAGGGAGAGGGAGAGAGAAAGACAAAGACAGAGAGAGAGAAAGACACAGAGAGAGACAAAGACAGAGAGAGAGAGAGAGAGACAGACAGACCGATCGACCGGAAGACAGAGAGACAGTGAGACAGTGGGAGAGAGGGGCGGAAGAGACAAGGAAGAACTGGAAAATCACATAAAAAAGTGAAAAACTTGCACGAGAGAGAGGAGTGGGCAGAGAAAGAGAGACAGAGAGACCAATAACTGTGTATGACATAGAGGAAGAAAAAAAAGAGAAAAAGAGATAGTAACAAGAAACAGAATGGAAGGAGGAAGAGAATCTGTTGTGATAAAAAAAAAAACAGTCGGAAGAAAAAGAGAGAACATTTTCAGGAAGAAGAGAGGAAAACTAGAAGGAGAGAGGCCAGTGGGGATATAAACGATGTGAGGGAAGTAAGTATGGAAAAAATAGTAGAAATTGTGAGGACAAGGAATGGAAGAAAAACCCATTGGTAGAAGGACAGCAAAAAGATGGCGGTTAGGCGAAAGGAGAACCAGAGGAAGATTGGCTCGTAGGAAATATAAACCACTATTGAGGCTACAGGGAAGGAGAAAAACAGAGGGAGAGAGAAAAGGGGAGGGAAACCAGGGGAACTGAAGGAAAGTGAGATAAACCAGTCAGAGAGAAGCAGGTATAAAAACAGTCGGAGTAAAGACAGAAAAAGTGTATGGGTGGAGAGAAAAATAGGAGAGAGAGCGAAAGAGAGAGAGGGAGAGGAGACGAAAACTGGTGTGAGGGTTGGGAAGAGTTGGAATAAAACAGAGGGAGAGAAAGGTGGAGGGAAAAACAAGAGGAAGGGAGGAGTGAGTGGTAATAATTGGAAGGAAAATAAGGAGAGAAAAGAAAGAGCAAGAGGGAAAAAAGGGTCGAAAAGGGAAGATAAAATAATTCAAGCGAACTTAAAATGTTGAAACTCAGTGATTTGTTTTCAGTTTGATTGTACATTTTGAGACTGTTTTCTTTCTTTCAGATAGAGATTGGGGAAAGCAAAAGACGTTAGTCATCAAAAAGGTAAAATGTCGAGAGAAAGTGAAGTGTGAAGAAGCTGGCTATAAATGACTAAATTGCTATAATTCTATCCACATTTTTAAACTTCCACCATTTTAACTTTATTTATATCTTTTTTGTTCCCTGTCAACGACATTTCCTTGGCAATCATTGATTTCAAGTGTTTTAGAAACAAATTCTTTTACCCGACTGAACTTTTCTTGGAGATAAAAGGGAAGATTCCATTTTTAAAGTAAGTGTGCATTTGTGGGAGAATCTGATTCGTTTGTTTCTAGCAAGTGACAGAGAAAGAAGGCACAAAAGACACAGAAGAAAATACACGTAAGTGATAGAAAGAGAATATAAACTCCATAAAATTATTTTACATACAAGCATATAGATGTCCCCTTATTGAAATAGTATATAAAAAAGACAATACGACTATAAATAATATGAAATGCACATTTGCAAATATATATATATATATATATATTTACACATATACATCACTGTCAGTATATACATGTGCACATATATATATATATATATATATATATATATATATATATATATATATATTTTCACACACACACACACACACACACACACACACACACACATATATATATATATATATATATATATATATATATATATATATATATATAGGTAATAGCACCCGATCAACACTTCCAGGCGCCATATCAAAATAGCTGTTTTGTTTTTAAAATCCCAGTTACAGTCACAAGGGATAAAAACTTATGATCCCAAAAACTGAAACATTATACATTGTACTATGAAAAATAGGTATATATGAAATATTAAAAAACCTTACCGAAAACCACTCAAATTACGTAAATCACATGAATTACATGAACAGATATTGGGAAATAAATGACCAAAATGACGCAAAAATGTTTGAAAAAATGTTCAATGTACATAGTGTTTAAGTGTGTTGAGCTTTGCAAGATTATATATATATATATATATATATATATATATATATATATATATATATATATATATATTTAAATTCATTTAGCGACCTAATGACAATCAAAAAAGAAATTCTGCCGTGAAAAATTTTGTTGAACGAATTTATTTTCCAAAACTATCTTCATTCAGATCGTCAGATACTTATAACCATTGTTTATCGTACCGTCGACATAGGAACAATGTTATACACGTAGAATTACGTATGCCAGGGAAGGAATGAAATAAAGATGCTTTTTTATGAGGATGTATGCTACATAAGTGTTCCAATGGTAATGGGTAGTGGTTCAAATTCCAATTGGGACTCATTCCTTTTTTTATGATCATTGGCAATGTTCTGCTCACTAGTGTAAATAATTCATTGGTGAAGTTGTCTTCCCTTATTCAAATCTCAGATTATTTTATACAGTACCCACGCACACACATACACAAACATACATACACACACATACGGTCTAAGTACTTGCTTTATCTTTAAATTCCCATTTTTCAATCAAATGTTGTGCATACACATGGATATTTGCTGCTACCCTGCCTCGAGATGAACTTCAGAAGGCTAAACTGGGAGAGTAAAGGAATTGGAATAGACGGCGAGTATCTGAGCAACCTCAGATTTACAGACAACATAGCCCTTTTCGCAGAGAACCTACACGACCTCCAACTAATGATAGATGAATTAAATGAAGAGAGCAAGAAAGTCGGTCTACACATGAACTTCAGCAAGACAAAGATCATGTGCAATAACCACATTGGAGATAAAAACACTAAGATCGAAATCGAGGACACAGAACTTGAGAAAGTAGACTACTATATCTACCTAGGGCAACGAATCTCCATGAGACCCTCAAAAGAAGAAGAAATCAAACAAAAATTCACACTAGGATGGCAAGCCTTTGGCAGAGCTTGCTCAACCTTCAAAAATAATAAGATCCAATTAATCCTAAAGAGAAGGGTGTATAACCAATGCATCCTCCCAATAGTCACTTATGGAGCTGAAACATGGAACTTAACCGAGAGACAGACCCGTAAGCTAAGAACCATGCAACGTGCACATGAAAGAATAATGCTGGGCCTCACATGGAGAGACCATAAAACAGCACAATACATCCGGGAAAAGACAAGAGTTAGAGACATCATAGAATCCATAAGAAATCTCAAATGGCGGTGGGCTGGCCATGTTGCAAGAATGGCAGACAATCGATGGACATCACGACTCATGACATGGATTCCCCGAGACCACATGCGCAACCGAGGCTGGCAAAATGTTGGACTGAGAGACGAGCGAGACAAGTTCAGGAAGTACTGGCTCCATGACGCCCATGATAGAGAAGTGTGACAAGTCCTGGGGAAGGTCTATGTCCAACGACGGACGCTAAAAGACTGATGATGATGATGATGATGATGATGATGATGATGATGATGATGATGATTGTTACGTATAATCAACGGGCAAAGGAGTTTTTCGAAGGAAACGATGGGAGCTACCTATTAATTAGAATATTTTTCAAGTTTTTTTTCTCGAACTTTCCCTAGGCAGATGTCACTGTTATTGGGTGATCTTCTAGTATGTTTCAGTGCAATGAAATTTTGATGCTCCCTAAGGTATGAATACTGGAAATCAAAGCGAAAAAACAAGGAAAGACACCTGACTCAGTGACGGTAATATCCGTCAATTATGGTGGTATGAAATCGTCCAAATGATTGTTCATGGCATGTTTGTTCATACCTTTTTCAAAATGCATAAATACCCTCCTTTTCCATTTAAAACTAAATTAAACTATTTTATTTTCAATAATGCAATGCACCTGTGCATAAGTAATTTTTTCTGCGAAATTGTTGACTGATATTCTGCAGCATATAAACACCTAAGAGATAATCCCAAGATATCTCGTCCACGATTCAGTAACAATCTTCCAATGCTGAAGAACACTGGTGATTTCACACGTCAATCCAAATCGTCAAAACAGTTTATATGGCAATTTTTTGTTGAATTAACTCTATCATGCGCTTCGTGGAGCCAGTATTTCCTGAATTTGTCTAGTTAATCCCTCTATATTGTGTTCTGTCGGCTTCGGTTTCTTATGTGATCTCCACTTTCTTCCTTATATACTGCACTGTCTACCCATATAAGGTTTAGCATAATTCTCTCATGCGAACGTTGCATACCTCTCAGTTTGCAGATCTATCTCTTGTTTAGGATCCATGTTTCAACTCCATAAGTGATTATTGGGAGAATGCATTGGTTGTATACTTTTCTTTTTAAGATTATTGGGATCATCTAGTTCTTGAAAGTTGAGCTTGCTCTGCCAAAGACTTGCCATCCCAAAGGGATTCTTCGCTTGATTTCCTCCTCTTTTGTGGGTCTCATAGACATTTGTTGTCCCAGGTGGATACAGTTGTCTACCTTGCCGAGTTTTGCATCTTCTATCTTGACAGTTATATTTTTATTCTCAACATGATTTTTGCACATGATTTTCGTTTTACTGAAGTTCATGTGTAGGCCGACTCTTTTGCTTTCTCCGTACAAAGATTTAGACTACCAAACTATTGCCCATCAAATTAGAGATAGAAAAACCTAAGGGGCCAATTTCTTGACTGATATTGGTTTTCACACCTAAATCACTAAGAAGCATTGAGAAGCAGTTCATTTTGCACCATTGCAAAATATTGATAGTGAGGCTGTCATCATCCACTGAAGGAAAATCAACAACACTCTAGCCAACTGAATCACTATCGAACTGAGAATCACCTGGGGCCTATTTATTCCGAGAAGAAACTTGATTCATTATCAGACAAATTGCCAAACCCGTTTTCACTTCATTCAGTCATTTATGGAGGTCACTAACAATAAATTGCATTGGACAAAAAAAACTAGTCCCTCAATAGTAATGAACTTCAATGAATGAAAAAAAAAGGTAATCGTTCCCACAGGGGTAATACATTCTCTTGTAGTTGCTAACTGTGAAAGAGCAGAAACAGAAAGGAAACCTGAGCCAAACGTACAACGTGGGCAAAAGTATGGAAACTCTCTACTAAAACTGTCGCAAGAACCGTTACCATTCGTTCTTTCCGTTGTTGGTGAGTTGGCCAGCGTGGTTAAATGATTTGCTGGTTGATAGTGTTTGCATAATGGATACAAGCCATACCGATAAATGTCCTGAACTGAAAATTCCAACATTACTATGCCTGCAAAAACCTTCCGCTATTCTTTGAAATCTTCCCTTCCCTCTGAGTTTTTAATGGGGTTTTAAGTTTTCGATACTGGTTCATGCTAATTTGATCCCTTAGTTTGTGTATGGTATCATTTAAGCTTTGTAATTTTGAAGGTTCAAGCTTTTTTTTTGTGATTGCTGCCAACCATCAGGCGGGGGAACTAACTTGATTTTTTAATTGTTTTAATTGATTCCCTCCCATCACGGCATGCTATCAAATATCTTTGATCACTTGAGAGTGTATATGGGGTGGCTAACCAGGCCCACGAAAAAAACATGGGAGGGATGTTTAACATTTTTTTTTTGCATCATCATCATCATCATCATCATCATCATCATCATCATCATCATCATCATCATCCGTCGTTGGACATAGACCTTCCCCAGGATGTGCCACCTTTCTCTATCATGAGCGTCGTGGAGCCAGTACTATCTGAATCTGTCGAGCTTTTTTAATGCATAATGATGAGTAAATGTTTCGATTCCTAGCTGTTTAGCTCCATCGACGCAGTCAAATGCGTTATACATACATGGAAATCCTGATCAACTTGAAAGTTTATGAAATCTCTGTTGACAATTTTGGTCGGTGGATCATTGCAGGTTGTTTCAATCAGAATTCCGTATTCCTCAGCGATAACTCTTACGCCAGCGCCCTTACCCTCTGATGTTGTTTGGTTACATTAGCAAATCAGTGAAGAATCCCTGATCTTTAAGGCAAAATTACTCCGTACTGTCCAACACTTTCCGAAGAACATTGAACAGATACTATTCGTTCACATGATACTAGATACTGATTCGATTCACCCAGCAATTATATCCTCATTCTATGAAAACCTGTGAAATATTACTAATTATAGAATTGTAGAACAGGTTTGATCAACCACTCGATAGAAAATGTCACGTGACAAACACCATTTGGGTAGTAAAATCTGTTAGGGTGATCGATTTTAAGATAAAAAAAATCGATGTTCAATTAATTAGTTCCCTCTTCAGTCTTTTTTGGGGGAGTGATCATAGGAATAAAAAAAAAAGAGTTCAAAGAGCAAGCATGGAAGTTGGCAAAAATGGGAACTAATTTAGCATGTATTAATATTGCAAACAGAACCTCACTTAAGTATTCTGAGAAACAAAAACCAATTCAATCGGTGAAGCCATATATCCGTAGCAAACCAACCAATCAATCACCCAGTTGAACCGGTTGAAAAAACTGAAAAAAAAACCTGTATTCATAGTTTTGGTGGCTATCGTAGTTTACGGTTTCAAATATAACAAGTAATTGTTGCCTGATTTCAATCCCTTCTTATAGTCCGATTTCTGCATCCCATACGTAACAACAAAAAAAATGAGAGATTATACAAACCTACAATTTCCCAAGTCCACCGTACGATACTACCGAATTTTGTTGACTTGTGTTAAGAATATTTGTTCAAAATGCGGCTTTATATATATATTGACGTATAAGCAGATGTCGTTCCCAAATAAAACATCTTGTTGTATTAGCATCTGGCCATGTTACCTTGGTATTTCTCAAGTACTGCTGTGTTGTGAACATAGCAATGTCCTTCCTCCTAATAGGAAAGGAAATATTTTGTCAATATGTTGCTGTAGGCTCGATTCATGGAAGGCTTGGATGTCTTTGGGAACGGTAAACAATGTCTTCAGACTGTTTAAACTGAGCCAAGGGTATGCGAGCATTGCAAAGAGCGGTTGCCGTGTTTTCAGAAGATGTTAACATCATTATCTTGGACGGAAGGTAAATCACGTGTAACTTTGAAATTTGAATTTGAAAATAACTTTGCTTGTCCACAAGTCTGTATAATGAGAGACCAGAGAAATGGAAGTGTGATCCTTACTCAAACAACAATACACACAAGTAATTTCCAGTGGTTTGTAATCTTCCAGACACTCGGTGAAAACACATATACACACGCAAACACACACACAAACACACACACAAACACTCACACACAAACACACACACACAAACACACACGCAGGCATGCATACATGCGCAAATCAGAAAACAGACTCTCAAACGCATACACACTCATGCAAAAACACCCACGTGAACACATGCACATAGTTCCAAAAGTGACATTGTTACACATGATCACATATATACGCATAGAACTTCGTTTAAATACGTTCATATTCAATTACACACACATAGTTGTGCTTATGTATGTGCATGTACGCTCAAGTTTATATAAACGCACGCACACACATACACACACACGCACACACATACACACACACACACACACACACATATATATATATATATATATATATATATGATCTGAAGGAATTCTTATAAACTGGGTTATATTATATAGAAACTCTTATTTGAAATGATGTCCCATCATTACATGGTTATCGTATCAGTTAGCTTAGACAACATGAATTAAATAAACAATTAAAAAAAAGGGGGATTACCCTGGAAATCAAACGTGCGAACTAGATTTTTGTGACGTGTGTGTGTGTGTGTGTGTGTGTGTGTGTGAGTGTGTTATGTTCATGCATTGAGGTGAGACAGAAATTGCTGTTGTAAGATTGAATGTTTCATACCAACATGTTTAGCCCCTAAATGAAACAATGTTGACATTTTTCATTATTTCAATTAAAAAGTCTTGTGATATCTTGACGTGTGATCAACAAACACAAACTATTAGAAGTTACAAAGAGAAGCAAGACGAGGATCTATGAATTAAAAAGATCAAAATTAAATTAAGAGGAGTCATAAGCAACGATTTTAGGGGATTTTCCTGGATATATTTTTTTGTAGATTCAAATATTATGCAGATTCTATAAATCTGTTTTCCTCGTTCCATTCGATACTTTCCAGGTCAATTTGATTTTAATATAGTTAAACCCCTCTTTTGTAATCTTTGTACACATTAACAGTAATATCGTATCCATATACTCATAATATACACATGAGTAAACATACACACACACTCACACAAACATACATGATTACTCAAACAAGGAATTACTTTTTATGATCACATTCATGCTCATACACACATACATATTTGTACATATGCATATGTATATAAGGACATACATGCATACAGACACACACACTCACCCACATATTTGAAGATGAGGGATAAGTAAGTATAACAACAGACGGACTCACTGTTCGTTCATTCCTAGTGAATGTTCACCTACGTGGATATCAAATATGCTGTGTCAGTTTTAATTATATATGTACACACACACACACACACACACACACACACACACACACACACACACATATATATATATATATATATATAAGAGTGTCAAACTGATTATCACAAGTGTATAAGATAGTTCATTCCTTGCAGGCACATTATTTGTGATTTTGATCGTTTCTAAGCATTTGTTATTCAGTATCATATTTGAAATCCCCTGCACACGCCAATTTCATTCTTTGTTTTGTGAGTGTGCGATTCCAGCACATTTCATATATTGGAATAAATTTTCCGACACATTTTCTTCCTTTATTCAAAAAATATTTGTTATTTGAAACACATTCAAATAACACTCTCTAAAAACTATAGATGAGTCTGCTAATACCCATGACAGCAAATTCAATCTACTATAAAAATCGGGTCTGTTCGCTGCCTTGCAAATGGGTGAAACGTATTTGGTCACATACAACATGTTCTGAGAATCATATTTGAAAAGTATTGATATTCTTGTCACACATTACTGTAAATGGGCAATTAAAAGTAGGAATATGAACACCTCTACCTACACCTAATATCATTTAGAAAATTGTTTACTTTTTAATATATCAAGAACACGCAACACGATTCCCGCAGATCGTTTCTGCATGGGTATTGAATGGGTTTAGCAATAATGATCTGCGAATTTGAACTTATTTTCCGTGAATCAATTGTTTCCTGTTTTAAAATGACCACCGTTCCAGATGGTTAAGGTTAGCATCTTTAAGACTAGCATTAAGGTTGGTATTTTCATGGTTTGGGGCCAATGTTTTTTTCCTTGGCTCAATTTAATAGTTAGTTTGCCATCTGTGTCTGTTATTCAGTTGCTTGAACAGTAGTCAATCTGAAGGTAACAATTGTCAAGTGACTTGCAGAGTATCAAATTATTTTTAGAGCTCTTTCACATATTTGATAAAGCTACTCATTGTAAAAGGAATAGTACTCTACAAACCCTCTCTTTGAGTCACTCTTTCAATACGTCTTCATGCATGATAATATCCATCAGGAATATTCCAGTAGCAAAGTCATTTATGTTCACAGAGCTTATTCAATATGTGCTCCCGGGGGGATGGAGACATAATTTTCTTTGCATTGCCTTCGGTCCGGCTCAAAACCGAATTCTCAGAGCAGGTAACGCTCATACAAGACCGTCTGTATTGGGAAACCCTGAATTGTCCTTCCCTTGGACATTAGCAATAACTGAGTTAATATCGAATTGAGACCAGGAATTCGATGCCAAAAATTCGCTACTTTGAATCAATGTCCCAGGGATCCTTTATTTACTCACGATGGAGATCAGTAGTCAGCAAACTTCGGCCCGCGGGCCAGTTCCCACTGGCCTGCGGACTCATTTCATCTGGCCCCCGGGCTTCATTGAATATTTGACGTTGCATACATAAATAATTTGTTTTCATTGTTTTTATTTACGTTGCAATGAATAAAATTTAGTATCTTTAACTCACAAGAGTCTTATTCTTGTATGTTTTATAATTAAGACGGAAATTACTAAATGCCTTGGCTCTCCATATAGAAAGCATCATAGTTCTTATTGTTAAATTTATGCCGAACTTCTTCAGACCCCTCTGATAAAAAAAAGCATCAATGTCATTGGAATAACTTTCTATGAATATGGTTTTATAGAACTACCATAGCCATCGCAAATGTCCAAGGGTTATATCCACTTTCTTTTTGATATGTGCAGGCGTTTATCCTTTTATGTGATATTGCTGTTTTTTTTTAAGTGCATGTGTTTTCAAACACATCTGACTCTACCGTTTTGTAAACAGACATAAGAATCAGCGTCAGCACTTCAATAGACCCCTCCTGTATTTTTTCCTTTCTTTTTTTTTTGATAAGAAAGTTTTGCTGGGGACTTATTCTGACGGGTTTATTGATACCATATAGACTTTTGTAGATCTTCCTCTTGATCATCCTAGATGTTTTGTAGAGAAAATAACTTTCTGTAACATGACTTCAAATTTTGACGCTACGCTCGTCCAATTATTGACAAGTTATTATTCGCTTTGAACTGCAAGTCATAAATACATTTTCATCCAGCCTGCATCTAAAAGGGTTAGCAAAATCCTCATTTAAATCATAGAATGACTCACCCATATCAATAAAGTGAAAGATGCCTTGCCATGGAATTATGATTCTGCACTGATGATGAGTGGGGTCAGCGCTTGACAATTTTAATCTTGAGGTTGATATTCTTCCGTCAGTTTTGTAAAAATCATGATGTTGATAATATTTATTCATAACGACTTACAAGGGTAATTGTCAGCGGTTGTTTAGATTGTGAGGACAATTCCATGTCGATGTAAGAAAACATGGAATCCCCCCCCCAAATGACAGCATTGTTTTTGCAACTAAACGTCCTGAAACATACCGTTATTACTCGTGTCTAATACTTGAAGTTTAAAATAAGAAAATTAGAGTTGAAGGTTGGGAGGTATGGTATTATACTAAAATCCAAGAAAAAAAATTGTTACGAGGGTTACCCGGCGTTGCCCAGGGATGGAAACTTTGAATATTACAACATATGAGAAAAATGATATTCTATGGAGATATAAAAGAAGAAAAAAAACAGGTCAGGGTGCTTGATCAGTGATCTCTTACAACTGAATAAGGAACAATTTTAGTGAAAGAAAATTGTTTCTGCCATTGCTACCAATGTGAAAGACAAGAAAGTAGGAAAAAATTAAGTTATATAGTGGTGGGTCCTATTTATGATTGACCAATATAGATGAAGAGAACCTTCACCACATCTTTGAAGCACTTGTGAAGCCAACTTTTTATAAAGGTGGTTCCATCCGTAAAAATATGCAGATAGAGTCACACGCTTTGGAAAAAAATGATTTTGAATGGTCGGAAATAAGGACCCAGTTCAGCATCATAGCTGTATTGTTAATAGAAAACCTAGAACATCGGAGATTTCTATTTCAGAACAGACGATTTTCCAGAGGAAAAAGCGGTATTCCTATCAGGGAAATATTGATTCGTTTTTCAGGTTTCACAATTATAACGTATATCAACCAATAGGAGCCACTGAAAATTAACTTGAGGGTAAATATAAATGGAATGAATAATAATAATGGATTACAATATTTTATCTAGTTAAATAACAATGGTAAAATAAATTCAGTCTTTCGATTCGCGGGGATTCAGGTTGCAGACCATCACTAAATTTGAATTCATCGAATCGAAATAACTATAGACTACCCGTTTAAAGCTGAGCAGTTATTATTGCATTGATATTGACTGAAATAGGTACAATACAATATTACCGTTAACATCAATGAAATACCCAAACAGAAATAGTGCTCTGGTGTACATGAAATAACACAGCAGACATGTACAAATAGAGATGGGGAGAAAAAGAGCATATCTCTACTTGAAAAGTTAAGAATATCCTTTATAAATCAAAAAAATATAAACCCAAGTTAATACAACTTGGTAGAATACTGTGAACGAAATGTTGTTTGATTGAATGGTTTCGTAAATTAGATGGAATTGTTATTGGTCCATGTTTTTTTTTTACAGATGCTGCTAAAATTCCGTAAAAATTCCTATTCAACTGAGAATGTGAACACTGCAAATAAGCAAATTTACGGAATCGAAACCAGAAAAATTCAAGAACCAACCGATCATATTTTACTTTTAATATCATTTTAAATAGAATGGCCTCATCTACTCTGCTGGTGCAGTTGAAACTTGGAATGAAAAGAGAGATAAAATTTAAACTCGGATTCGGTGGTTACATTTAAAGGCAAGGGAAGAGCTCATAGACTTTGACAACGGCTGCCTCAATACTGCTTAAACAGTTGATATCTTCTATGAGAATATGCAAGGAAAAATGCAAGAAACCGGGTATAAAATGTAAGGAATTTTATTCAACAGAAAATAATCATTGACAAAAACCCTCGGGTGAAAATGAATTATTTCCAATGTTTAGGATCGAAAAATAGTCAGAGGATGGCAGTTTGTGATTTTGAATTACCTCCAAGGTCAGCCTACTTGTGAAGTGGATATTGATCCGCCATGTCAAATATCAAGTCAATGGGTCTTGTAGTTTTAGCGAGAAAGGGACACTACAAAAGAAGGTTCACGTCTTACATCTATATAACTTACTTTAAGCAACTAAATTGGGTGTCACACTCTATTTGAGTTCTGATCGTACTCAGTTTGAACTATGTAATATTTGCATTTTTTTAATTGCATCTATATCAGATTCATGATTTATAACATTTGAATTGATCTATTGCATTTAACCATTCAATTCATATCTAATATCCTTTTATTTGATTTTCTAACCGTCTCGATGCCTAAAATATGCGAGATGTATGTAATCAGTGGGTCAGAAGTATATTACTATTTCATTATTATCTCAGCTTACCTTTGCCGATTCTGTTGAATGGATAATCGGCGAAATTTTTGAGACAAGAGTAACTGAATTCTCGTGGTAAGCTCGCATCAACTCACTGGGATATAGATCTCGTTTTTACCATGTTTTGGAACAGTCGAAAAAAGAGTGAGAAACATGTATGATTAATCACTATATAGAAACTTTGATGCAACCAAGGTATATTGGCAGCATGTCATGTTTGGGGTGATCAATTACAAAAAAGGGACGCAGGGATCAATGAATGAATTATCCCTTGCTTTTTGTTTGCTAGCAAATACTGAATAGTATGAATTTTCTGAGAACAGGCAGTTACAAAATTGGACAAATTTAGCATAATTTTACTTTGTAAAGTGAAAGGTATTTGAAAAAAAACGTTTAGTGTGGTTAGTATTCCTGATAAATACATATGTAGTTGGTTAACAAGTGAAATAGAAAGACCAACAGGATTTGGGAAAAAAACATTTAGACAGTTTTGGTTGACGGTCTCTAACAAGTGCCGAAGGAGTCACGAAATTCGATATCTGAAGCTTGTATTTTACATGATCGCGAATGTAGTCTCTCCTCGTATCTGCTCAATGATCGTTGAGCCATAGATACATCCATCAAGGCCCTCTTTTCAAAGCTTCTCAAGTAAACCAACAAAAAAGATAAAAGAAAAATGTGACTAATCTTACCTGGATATTGAGGGAGTGAAAGTACTTGCCTAAGGTCTGGATTTTCCATTGCCAAATGGTTGCCAGGAAACTGACATTCATTCTGCGTTACAGTTTACTTCATCTTAAGACGGAAAATGTCGGCTAAAAAAGTGACGAAGTGAAAAGATGAAAAAAAAAAGTCAATGTTTCCAGTTTTATGAGGATTTGGATTTCATGTTAACTTCATTTTTTATGATTTTTTGCTTGCATACTTTACCGACATCAAAGACATCTACTGCACACACACACACACACACACACACACAGATATATATATATATATATATATATATATATATATATATATATATATATATATATATATATATATATATATGATAAGTGTTCAAAAGACCAAATCAGTCGTTTTAGAGCAATTGTTGTCCGTTGACTTGGGAGAGAATAAAATACCAAACGTACTAAACACACACATTAAAGACAAAAAAAAAAAAGACAAAAAATAGACGTTGAGGAAGACTGTTAGGATGGATAGGGTTCAAATGAAAGAAATTACCACGTTGGGTAACGTTTGAGATATTCGTTCTAGTATGAACATGTGTATTGTGTGCTTGGCATTTGTTCTTTCCAAGTCGATGGACAACAATCACATCCAGGAAAAAGGATTCTGTGACCCGTGGATATACTCCCCTGACTCATACAGATTATTAACTCTGCAAAAACAGAGCTAATGATATATATATATATATATATATATATATATATATATATATATATATATATATATATATATATATATATATATATATATGTGTGTGTGTGTGTGTGTGTGTGTGTGTGTGCGCTTACTCTCATTCCACAAGAGTGGAATATTTCTATATCAGTGTATTCAGATATACAATCTGTTATATATATCCAAGCTCTGCCCAGGAATTATCCAGCCATTTTATGACAATGGAAAAAAATACCTCAAGTGTAGAGAATGCCCTTGGAAGTGCTATGTTTTGTACCTCATGATTTTTCTGTGTGTCTTTTTAAACTTTTAATGCCTTTATGTCCTCTTTTGAGATCACCATAATCTACCCAGTTGCATTCTTCTTGATTTCTTCCACAGTCTGTAATATTTTTTGAGAAAACCTGTTGTACACAGATGGGGTCTGATTCAACAACCTGATGTGATTTTCAATATGAATAGAATCTATTTGCCCGGCTATTTTGAATGCAGCAACGTACAAAAAACAGTAAATGCTGTCTGACTGCTTAAACCAGTGCATATTTTCATTTTACATTTCATAACTTCTTTTACATTATAGAATATCATATTTTAGATTTCTTTTTAAAAAATCTCTTTTGAAGATTTTTGAATATGAATAGGAATGACATTACATTTTGATATAAACTTTTGTAGACAGATAAATAAACCGGAAAAATTCTTGAAGGGATAAGTATGTATCTTTTTGCAATCGTACGATTCGTTCTGGCATAATAATTGTTCAAGAGACAGGCATTCGAAAAATGGCAATAGCTGTCTTTCGATAGGACATTGCTTTCATCTGATAGCCGAGTTGTTGAGCCTTTCGACAGCATTACTGAATTATAGTTATTTAAACAAAGGTAACTTCACTTGTCTACATAAACAGCACGTGGGAAATGTTATATGAAACGATATGAATTTTCTCCTTTTATAACTCGACCAATGGAAATATATATTTGCTAAACTCAACTGAGTCTAACTCAAGGACAAAGAGGATGAAAATAAATAGAATTTTTAAGGAATATATGCTGTTTCACTCATTGAAGATTGTCACAACATAATCCTTCTAATCTGCATCTCCTAGATCAATTTCAATTTATCACGAAAGCATTGTCCAATACGAAACACACGGAGACACATGAATGCAGGCATGCACACAATAATATATTCTCGTTCACTCACACATTCACATACATACACGCATATATATATATATATATATATATATATATATATATATATATACATGAGTGTGTGTATGTGAGAGAGAGAGAGAGGGGAGAGAGGGCAAAGAAAGAGAAGGGGAAGAGTGTAAAAGTTTATATATATTAATTTCTGTGTGCATGAATATAGTTATGAATATTTATTCATATGTTCATAAATATTCATGTTGGCGAATAATTCGGCAATAAAAGGAGGTTTAAGATTTCAAAATTGATATATTTTTGAGGAAAACAATGAAGAGGTTGGTAAAAATTTGATAAATTTTATCAATAACAGTGATTATATCAATTGCAAATCTTTAACTGAAGATAAGAATTCTATTTCAATCCTTGATACAATATTGGAGCTGTACGTACGCATACATATATATGAACGTATATTTTAACAAAATTTCTGTATATTTTTCGTTGCATATATATATATATATATATATATATATATATATATATATGTGTGTGTGTGTGTGTGTGTGTGTGCCTCTGTGTGTGTGTTTGTGCTAGTGTATGTGTGTATCTACTTAGGCAACTGCAGACTGATCAAAATTCAGTAAAAGAAACCCACAGTCGACACGTTAGCCTAAATTGACGAACTCAGTTCTTAGGAATAACGACTGATGGATAAGAGACCTCGAATGTCATTATTCCATAACTTTGGAACGTTTTTACACAGTTTTGATCATGTCATTGATCAGTTTGTCCGTAAACGATGGAGGTTAAGTAAGAAAACGTCAATTAAGTCAACAAATTTGAATATATATATATATATATATATATATATATATATATATATATATATATATATATATATATATATGATCAGTTTCTTGAGATACGTCGTTGGGCATAGACCTTGTCAAGGATTCTACCCACTTCTTCATCGTTGGGGTTGTGTAGCCAGTAACTTCCAAATAAGTCGAGTTCGTCTTTCCATCTAGTATTATGCCAGCCTTGGTTACACATGTGATTTCCATGCATGTAAGATGTGGATCATGATGTCTATCGGTTGTCTGCTATTCTTGCAACATTGCCATCCCATTATTATTTTAATTTTCTATTGAATTTGTTATGATTCCAACTCTTAGTTTCTGTAGGATATATTGTGCTGTTGTCTGGTCTCTCCATGTGAGGTTGAATCATGATATCTACTTTGCAGCTCTGCCTTTTGGTTAGGTTCCATGTGACAGCTCCCTCAGTTGTCATAGGAGGGATGCATTGGTTGTATTCCGTACTTTTTAGGCCTAATAGGATGCTCTTGAATTTGAATGTTTTGCTAGCTCAACCGAAGGCTTACCACTGCATAATGGTCTGTTGAATTTTGTCAGGGGGGTATCATGGAAATTTATTATCTCACGTAGATGTAGTTGTCTATTTCATCCAGTTTTGCAGCTTCGATTCTGATCTTTGAATCTTTATTTCTGATGTGATTGATGCTCATGATTTTTGATTTTCTGAAGTTCATGCGTAGGCTGATTTTCTTGTTTTCTTCATTCAGTCCATCCAGCATTAGTTGGAGGTCGTGTAGGTATTCAGCAAAGAGGGCATGTCCACTGCGAATCTGAAGTTGTGCAAATATTTATCATTGATTTGGATTTCTTTTTTTTTTCCCAGTGAAGGTTTCTGAAAATCATCTCAAGGCAGGCTATGAAGTGGTGGGCGAGATGTCATCATCTTGTTTCACCCATTTTTAGAACTAAAAGGGCCCCCAATCTTCACGTAGCCTGATCAAGGAGCTGCAGTGACTGTAAATATGTTACGGTACTCTGACATATATGAGCCTTCATGACCATAGTAATTTCCACAAAGTTGAATACCTTTTAGAAGTCGATAAATGATAAAACGAGCTGCATCATATATTCCTGCTTCTCCTTTCAGTATATTTATGGAGTGCAGGTGGTCGAGTAGCATTTCCTTGTGCCAGCTTGTTCCCGTAATTGGTTTCCATCTAGTGTTTTTTTGTGATTTTTCGGAAAGTCTGTACATGCAGTTGAATAGGCTCATAGGTCTGTAGTTGCTGAGGTCTTCTGTTTTCGTTTTATATATATATATATATATATATATATATATATATATATATATATATATATATATATACGCACACACGCACATATATATAAAAGCATTAGGATTGTAGTCTTTCAATTTCCTGGGACTTTTATTTGTACAAGGCATAAGTTGAATAAAATTTCCTAGTGATGAACTCACCAGCTTTTCGAGTGATGATGTTGTCTGGTTCAGGGCCTTTTTCTTTGTTTGTTTGATGGCTTTCTTTCCTCATAAGGTTACTTCAAGGGAATTTTCGGGCTGATTGCGTACGTCTTGCTTATCCTGTTTGTCGTTTCGTAGTTTTTTTTTTTGGAAGAGTAAATTCTTCAGTCGGATCCTTGGAAACGTTCAACAATCCTATCATTGACTGTAGTTAGGTTTCCATCTTCTTTGAGTATACTTGTCATTTGTTTCTGTCCGAAATTGGGACCCTAGTTTATAGCTTTGAAGGCTCAACTAATTAAAAAAAAAGTTGATTCAATGATTGCTTTTGTGTATTTCCTCTGTCTCCTCTTCGTTTATTCTTTTATTGTTTTATTCAGTTCAGTCTTTTCAATTTTGTCTTTAGTTGGTAGTTTGAGGCTCCTGCGTTTTTCTATAAGAATTACATTTGAGATTTTATCAATTGTTTGTGTGTGTTTTGGTCCAGATAGAGTAGTGACTTCTATCAGAGAAGCTCATATTTTGTTGTAGAGTTTGCTGATCTTGGTATCGTTCTCATCTTCAGTAAGAATTTCGCATCTGTTTTCCGGTTCAAGTTTGAAGGATTGAATGTGCTCCTTTGGCAGGATTAGGGGTTGCAGTTTGGTGTGACACATTTTTCTGTGTCATTTGTTGGTATTTACTTGAATTTTGCATCTTATCGTTCTGTGGTCGCTTTCAATATTGACTTGATCTGACAGTGTCACTTCTGCTCGTCGTGATGTAGTTTATTTCCTTATGTTTCTTTTCGTAATTGGTGTTTTCCCTACTGGGTCCCTTCTGGAAGATGGTGTTCATGGTTTTGAACGTTGTACCGTTGAAAAGATTACAAGATCTTCGTTTCACTTGTTCTGTACTATCTATCTATCATCTTTCTCTCTTTATCTATCTATCTATCTATCTATCTATCTATCTATCTATCTATCTATCTATCTATCTATCTATCTATATATGTATATATATATATATATATATATATATATATATATATATATATATATATATATATGTATGGTTAAAGGTACGAAGAACATTTGATCTTAGCAAATATTGCATACTTCATCTCTTTAATAATATTGCTCTATTTCATTAACATTGAACACTATATTTTTGCAGACAACAAATCGTCTCCAAATGTATATATACGTGAGAGTGTAAGAAAGTGTCAACTGGGAGTTGATGAGAAGATTGAGAGAGCAGGTGTTACATCTCAATTTTTTATATGATCACAAGGGCTTACCCCAGTGAGTTTAACGGGTGACAACCAGAGAAAAACAAACAGTGGTTCAAGAAAATGTCGTTGTTTCCAAGTTTGAGGTTGACGAATAGAAATCGGGATATTTATTTGTTTTTGTTTTGGGGTGTGGTAGTCAACGGTGGGAGGAGTGTTTGTATTTGAATAGGTGGGATATAAAGAACAAAGTTCCGTCTGAACTGCTGCAAGTTTACTCTGAAAAAGATGACTAGCACCCGTTTAAATGCATTAAAACATACCCATGTGATAAAAAAGTGAACTGTTTTCCTCTGGAATTTCTTTTTCTTCATCTCCCAATTGTCAATTTAATCAACATTTTGGTGGATCACCCCAAATCCACGATAAGAACATATATTTATCTATTCCCTTCCTTACCATGAAAGTGACAAATGAAGAACATCCTCAATGAATACTTCTGTCCGTGAGAAATATATTTTTTGTTATAGGTTTAAGAACTTTCGGGGAGCATATCGAATATACAAATACATATACCGTAACACATGGATGAAGGTTTATATATGCACACACACAAACACACACACACACACGCTTATATAAACATATGTGTGTGTGTTTGTGTGTGTGTGTATGTGAGTCTGTGTCTATGCGTGTATGTCTATACGTACATAATCTTCAGTTATTCTTTTCCAGAATATATAGCACACAATGTACTTCCAACAAAAGTGAATAAACAAAAACATGCAGTCCCCCATATATATATATATATATATATATATATATATATATATTGGAAGTTGATTCTATAGTTGAAATGTATTAAAAGATAAGATGTTGAATTTTCTGTTCTGTCCATAGATTTGAAAATTGTCATAGGCATTCGAAGAGCTTTTGGCACGGTTAAATTCTATATTGTGTGTGTTCTTTAGAGCTTTTCGTTGGATTGACGATCCGAATTCGATACATAGCAAGGACAAGGTGCAGTGATACTTGCCAAACCAGAAAAGGAAGAGAAAATAACTGAATCCTGTAATATGTGATGCAACCATCGGAGAAAAAAGAAACTGTCAACCCTTTTAACGTTTTGTTAGTAGCCCTGAAGGAGGCCGTTGAACAAATCGGTAGAAACGCTGAATCAATCGTCCGAAAAACAATTTGGATCCCCCGGTTTTCCTCTGTTCATCTTTCGAACCATTCTGACCTTTCATTTTTGTCTCCAAGTTTTTTTTCTTCACCTGATGAAGATCTGCTTTTTTCCTGCTTATTCATCTCACTGCTCTATCTCTTTTTCTTTATTACGTTCTTTTCAGTATTTCCAGTGATCTTTTCAATTTTCTTTTCTAAATCTCTGTAACTTTTATTCAACGTTTTTTCCTCTAATTATCATCGAGTATTTTCAAAGCTAACAAACTAATTCAGGTTTATGAATCAAAGAAACTACTGTTAGTTAAAACAAACTTTCTTTAGAAATTACAGAAGGCGTAACACACAAAAGTCAACAGAAAAATGCGAAATACACAAAAAACAGTGAATGCTGAGAATGTGAAGTTAATGTTACGAGTCTCAAACTCAGCCAAATGTCACCTGGTTTGTTTATAAATCATTTTTTTGCAATTACTTTTTCAATGAATAGATAAAAAGTGAAGAAAGGAAATATTTCTTTTAGCTTAGAGGTCAAATTTATTTCATTCAGTGCATATTTCATGGAGAAAATTTTTGTATTCTTACAAATATTACGACTGAATATCGAAAAAAAATTAATTTCAACATTTTGAAGTTATAAGCATAATGACTAATTTTCAAAGTTTCCTATCTGGTATATCAAAGTATCTGTTGACTGTTACAGGAAAGTGACTGGTGTTCAAGCAGGGATATAAATACTTAAGTAACAACCCCGATATAGCCCCCAACCAATTAATATGCACAGTGTGTACTTCCTGTCCATTGTTCACATATTTATGTAACATTCTGAGTTAGTTATAGAGACTTTTGTTCAAGAGACTACAGATATGACTGTTAAGTCTAATAATCAGTAAACCTTCCAGGATACCAGTAAACTTTGAACATGACACAGCGTCGACAACACGGATGATAATCCACTTCTACAGGAATAATCTATGATTGTACATGGAAAGTACTTTAAACAAATCGTGAATTATAACATCCTGCAAATGCTTTCCCTCTTCACCTTATCAAATTACTTGCACGTGAATCAGAAATAAACTTGCGAATCGATCAGTCTCACTTTGTTTACCTTTTTAGGTTGACACGGAGGAAAAGTTTACGAAAGTAATCCCCAGAACACTCTGAAAACCTGCAACCTATAACTGGCCTCTTCAATTTTGCGTTATTCTCACAATTGAGATAAATAGCCAGCGGTAATACAGAGGCCCGAATTCGATTCCTGCAGTAGCCTGATTTTATCTATCGGTGCATTGTATCTATCTTGTCCAGCCTGAATGATATAATGACTGTTTAATGACAGAAGACCATTTCAGATAGAGTTTCGGTATCATAAAGAAATGGACGGTCAGTAAGACTGGATTTAAGCGATATATTTTTTAATTTAAATTCCCTGTCCACCAGAGTGCTCCATGGAGGAGCATTATATATATATATATATATATATATATATATATATATATATATATATATATATGTGTGTGTGTGTGTGTGTGTGTGTGTGTGTGTGTGTATGTGTGTGTGTGTGTGTGTATTTTACCAATGTATTGGGTGAATTGTCGCTCATTGCAAGTCTTCTAAATATCTCAACTCAACTGCCCATTTAAACTTTCTGAAGACAGCAGCCATATATCAGCCCATCGGACAGAGTGTGCTGCTTGTATGTTTTCAATGTGTCTTATATGCTCTCAAATACTGTGTATAGATATGTGAGTACGCATGTTCGTGTAATATACATATACACACACACACACACACACACACATATGTGTGGGGGGACGTGGGTGTGTCTGCATTTGTTACTTTGACTATGTCAGTCTAATCATATTCTTCACTTATTCGTTTGTCAATATATCATTCTCCGGCATTTCTTTTGAAGTGCCTGGGTCAGAGTTGTGGTCAATTATAGAAAACCCGCAGACATCGCTGGTCAGTATTCTACAAAGCAATCGTCATAAACTTCATTTTAATGTCAACAATTCAAATCATTTATGCTCCATCAAATCTAATTCAAATCCTGTTTGATCTCTGCAACTTAAATAGTCTTTTTGGTTTACACAAAACTTTATTCTTCTGCTTTAAAATAATGACGTTATTCATGGTTTATGTAAAATGAAATATCTTTTCTGTCGGCGGCTCTTGAATAACTTTCAGATTCGATTCTCGTTTTCCAGACTCTTCAGTAAAAAAAACATGAAAGCATTTGCATCAGGCGGTTTTTGTGATCCAAAGCCCTGCACAACTTTCGGAGCATATAGTTAACGATAAAATTACAGAAAAAATAAATGACTAGCAAACTATCTTAAACTCACTTCTGAAAATATACTACATTTCGCCAAGATGACGCAAATTAAAGTTTCTGCAACAAAATTTACACAACGTCCCCCTCTTTGAAATTCGTTGATTGTCTCCATATTGTCCTTTGCGTACTGTTGTGACTAATACATGCTTTCCAGTTTTGTTTTGTTTTTTTATTATCCGTCGTTTCGGAATCCTCATATTTCAATTCTTGGCCTGGGAACGTCAACGAAAATGTCTTTTGTTCAAACATAAAGTAGCACTGATATAAGTTAAAAGCAATGCATATCGGTCTCAATAACCCCCTAAAAGGCTATTATATACACTAATGATGATTCTCAAAACGAACAAAACATATGCAGCAAACAAAGTCCTTGGCTGCCTTCATCTCGTATTCGAAAACGTAGATGATGTTTTGAAAGGAAAACAAAAAATTCGAGTACCTTTCTCTTTCATCTTTTTACTTGCTTTATTCAAGTTTTGAGAATTGAATTGAGTTTTCAATAATAGCTTTCTATATTTCTGATTGTCTTTTTTTACGAAACAATCACCCAAAAGACAGTTGCATAAAGAGAATGAAAACAATAGGCAAAAATTAGTCAAATTTGATAACAAATAATGCGTTACAATATCTCATCAAATACTGCTTATAAATATAAGTATTTCATAACTTTTACTAGGCAAAGTTCGCACCAAATTTCGTACCACATTTGGAGTTCTCTCCGCTTAGAGTATAACTAAGATCTAAAAGAAAATACCGAGGATGACTAGTACCAGAGCTTGATGTCTCCGAACGTCAACGTCTGTGCATGTTTGATATACCTAATCTGACATTCAGAGAAATACGATCGGATATTACTGAAGCGAATAGTATAATAACTGTAATCAATAAGATTGATCTGAATGCACAACGTGATAGCTGAGAGGAAATACTAATACTCAAACAATATAACCAGATTCAGCAAGTTGTCATGAGTTTAAACAGCAAATTTATTCTGAAAATAGTACTTGCAAACACTCAAGTGTAGCTAAAGATACGAAAATGGGAACCGTCAGGAAACCATTGCAGCTGAAAATATTCATGATTTCGAATTGCTCGGATTCGTGAAAACTTCTCAGTGAATGATATCTTAAACTACAATTTCAGTTACTGAAATATTATCAGTATGCGATTAGTATTATCAGTATGCAGTATCTCATATCGTTACACGGATGATACCAATAGATTATCCTTTGGACGGGTGAAAAGAATTGCATTGAATTTGAATAAAATACGAAAGTAGATATCCAAGACAAACAGCATAACTGAAAAAAAAATTGACGACTATATCAACCTCAGAAAAAGAGTCTTCATAAAATTCCTAAACCTGAATAGCTCAAACACGAATTCCCGAAAGTAAGCTCAACCTGAAACCATTTGTATTTCAGGGATGAGTCCCTGCCTTCGATAGTCACCCATGGAGCTGAAACATGATAATTAACCAAAAGATGTGCTCCAAAAAAATAAGAACCATACACGTGCACAGGAAAGGACCATGTTTCTTGTCGCATGGAGGGATCATATGACAGCACAGTATATTGGAGAATGAGCAAGAGTCAGATATATCATAGAATTCATTAAGAAATCAGATTTAAACGGGTAGATCTTGATGAAAGGATGTAAGACAACCTCTAAATCTCACGACACACAACATCGATCTGTAGAGATCACATGCGAAATTTGTACGACTAATTAGACTAGTTAAGACTGTTAACTCAAAAACAATCACACTACAGAGGTTTGGCGGTTCTTGAGCAAGCTTCATGCCCAACAACAGAGGTCAAAACATGCTGCTGCTGATTATGATGATGATGCAATACCGACAACAATATTTCGTCAAAGTGATTGCAGGTGAAATAATGGATAAATATGTACGGTCCAACCTCAATGCTAGGAAATATTTTCTTCTTTTTCAAATTATACTGAATCGTTTATTGTTTTCGTGGTGTGTCAAAATATTTGGGTATGTTGAAGTCTTTTGTCGACAACTTGCCATGTGATGTTTTCTGTAAGAGATGCGTAATTCTTGTGGATATCCAACAGCAAATAATTTTTACGAGCATAGATAAGACCAAAGAACAACATGGCTGAAAATTTCAACCCAACTATGCATTTTGCAATAAAAGTCTCAAATTTTGTACAATTACAGTCAAAAACTTGATGTTGAGTCGTCATGAATTTTCAGTACGTCACCTGTGACAGCTATTTTGAAATGATCGTCAGTGACATCTGTTTCCAGATGAATTTTCCGTTAACAGCAACGGATATTCTAAGAAATTGAGATCTTTATTACCCGAAGTTATTTAACCATTCATCTTTTTTTACAAATTGCCATTAGGATGATACAGGCAATTTATTGAAATTTCAAGATGGCTGTCATGACTGGTATCAAATTTTGAACTCTAGAGTTTCCCGGGGGATCCTCTCGATCTTTTCAGATACTCGTGTAAAAACCACAATTACTTCCAGAGTGTAGATTGGATTGATGATGATGTTGATGATCATGATCATGACCATGATTGTTTTGATGATAGTAATTGTGATGATGATGGTAGTTTAGATGATGATGGTGATGATGGCAATGTTAATGAAAATATCGGTACTGGCGATGATAGTTATGGTGATGATCATGATGGTGATGGGGGGATGATAGTGGTAGTACTGTTCCAATCGTTGGTGGTAATGCTGATGATCTTGATGATGGTTGTGTTAATGATGGTGTTGTTGGCCGAGACGAACATCATCACAATTGCTATCATCACCACCATTGCTACTATCAACAAAACCATCTACATCACCATCATAACAACCGCCATCACTGCCTACATCATGACCATTACCACCAACATCTCCAACACCACCAACATCATTGTGTCATTATCACCACTATCATTACCTTACCAATATCTATACCACCACCATCGTAATGATGGTCAGCATCATCCCTTTATGTACACAGTACATATAGTTGTGGGATTGATACCAGCATCTGATCCCACATAATGGTCAATTGAATTTTAAGATAGATCGAAGCTTTTGGGAAAGAACGAAGTTCAAAATTCAAAATCTGCCTCTTAGAATACGTTCTGTTTTGATTCTTAGTCCATCTTTCAGGAAATTGTTCACCCTAGACTATCGCATCGTGGATTTTCAATGACTTTTCAATGCATGTGTTATCCAAACGGTAATCCAAAAAGAACCATGTGCGGTAAATAAATTCAACTATGAATGTCCATGATATCATTTTATATACATCGCTGTAAAATGACTCAGAGACAGTTATCGTTGGCAGTCATTCTGGAATGGTTGCCATAGGTGAAATATAGAAAATGGATGATGGCTCAATATCTGAATTTAGTTGGAATGTCGTTCGATATAAATGTGTCGAATTTTATGCCTTTGTCGCAGAATGCATCCTTTTTTTGCTCAGTGCCTACGCTTAAATAATTGTACATATGATTCTTGTACACTGAGGTTGTATGATTTATTTACTCACAGAATATCTCACCCCTGTCTCCATTATCTCTCTCTCTCTCTCTCTCTATCTATCTATCTATCTATCTATCTATATATATATATATATATATATATATATATATATATATATATATATATATATATTGTAATTGGCCACCTGTTGTTTCAAGACGCAAATCATTACTGAGACCGGGAGGAAGACTTTGAGGAGGAGGAGGTGTTGTGGGTGCATATTTGCCTGTGGGTTTGTGTCGACAAATTCTACATTTAGTTCACTCTAGTTTCGGATCCTCCTGTTTAAAT